>OY720216.1:2414463-3614463 GCA_963082605.1 Rhodophaea formosa | reverse complement strand
CAAGTCTTGCCATCAGCATCTGCTCCCCTCTGCTTCTAGAGTCCCTGTTGTCTTGCGAGTCTGATAGAGACGCCGATGGGGACTTTCCACAGATCAAATTGTTTTTGTACTCTATTGCCGTGTCTATCGCTTCTATAGCCTCTTCGCATTCAAGTAATTTTCGTTCCTGGAATAAAGAAATAAATGTAAGTCCATCCATTTAAGCATAACGTAAGCAGAAAAGTAGCTATTTTTAACCCCCTCTTGTTAGCAAAAGTAAGAAAAGTTCCTCAGCCTAAGCTTACGTAAACTTTGGTTTCATTTTCACAAAAAATGTTTGAGTATTTTGCAAAGTGTTGCTTATGTCTTCACCAAGTCAACCCCCGTCCCCCCTGGACCACCCCCTTTCACTGTATACGTAATATTAATGTGACCCCTAATGACAAATCAAAAACGTTTCATTAGAGAGCTAATCTTGTGCAGTTTGTTGCCGCTTCTTCTGCACTCCGCTTTGGAAGCGGCCTAAACTTAGCCATGAGTAATTATTGACGTCAACAAAATTTTTTTGTTGTAAAAATTGTAAACACAAATATGACAATTAATAAGTGTTCAAACAACCTATATTAAATAAACGATTGAATCTTGAATCTATGAATGAAACCTTTCCCATACTTCTAAGTTACAGTATCTGAACTGGGTACTTCGAAATATTCTTCATATAAACATACTTATTGAGGTATTTTCGATTCCACATAACTAAATTGCCTTGGTAGTCGAGGAAGGAAGGAAAGGTATGTTATTACGTCCAATCTTTTAGATAACTTTTTTATTTTTCTATGTGAATGCATGATATTACAAGATAGATAAAGGCTGAAGATTTAGACTATATCAGTAATCATTATCATCATGGCCTACAGCTACTAGCATTGTGTTGGTCAATGGCCCATTACTTAAAATACCAGACATACTCGTAATTACCTCAGAATCCGACAGTGACTTGTAAATCTTCCTCTTGTGACCTAGATTACACCTTTGTTCATGTAAGCATTCTCTTGTCTTCCTCAAATTCTTGATCTCCTTTCTCAACATTAACTCTTTCTCTTTCGACAACTCTAAGCTCTCCAAATCATTTGTCTTCTCTTTCAAAATACTGTCTAATTGAGTGATCCTATTTGTAAAATGCTTCAGAGTATTCGTTTTCACATCTTTTACATCAAGTGAACTTTCTGAAAGCTCATCTAGTTTTAACTTATCTTTGACAAGCTCTACGTCTAAAGTATTCTTCCGTTTCTCATCTTTCCGAATTTGTCTTTTTATTTGTTCAATTTGCTTTTTGTAGGTCTTGAGGTTTGTCTCGTGTCTCCTAATCTCTTTGAGAACATCATGGTCAATGCTATTTTCTACCTTCTCTAAATATTGTTTATTGTGAGTATTATGGCTTACAGATTTAGTCAAGTCATGGATCAGCCTCTCTTTAGCTATACAAAGATTTATTAGTTCTTTGAGCTGTGACTGGCTACTACTTATCTCTTTAGAAAGCTTTCTCGCTAAAATCTGCTTTTGAGTATATTTCTCCTTAGTTACTTTGTACTTTTTGCATATTTCGTCCATTTTAGGTGAGTCAATCATTTTTAGGAGTTCTCTTTCTATAAGTTTTGGTTCAGGGTCGAGATCTTTTTTATGAGATTCTAAAATTATTTTTTGGGATTCCGGGGAGATAGCTTTTGCAGCTACCTTTCTAAGTAGCTCCAGCTCAGCCCCGGACAGACTTTCTCCCGGCTGTATGGTCCTCCTGCGCCCGGAATTGGACTGTGACGTCATCACGGGTAGAGATTGCGACCCACTGATTTCTGATATTGTAATATCATCCGAATCAATATGATTCAAGTACTCTTCACATCTATCAGCAAACAACTGATCATTTTTTTCTTTAAAGTAGTCCATAAATTTCTCCAGCTTATCCTGAAATACTGTGTCGGAATTACTGTCTTCTTCAGAGTCAGACTCTACATCAGATTCACTGGGCTCACTCGGTTCAGTATCCTCTGCTATTCTGGGTAAGCCTTGCTTTGGACCAACGTCTTTGTTATCTGTTCCTACATCCGCATTCAGACATTCATCACACTCTGCTTTTAAGAACAACCACTCGCTCACTTGATTCATATCAGCTTCTGATATTGACTTTGATTGTAAAATTTTGTTGAATAAGCCTTCTGCATTCGAAACCAGCTTTATCCACTGAGCTGTAGCAAATTGCAGGTTAAAATTATTATCAGCTGGCTGAAGCATAGCTTTCTCTGTGTAAACCGGAGTGTTATTATCTGCAAATAAGTTTACTGTAACAAAGTTCTTGATCCCCCTGCAGCACAGACACAAATTCAATATTTTCAATGTATCTTGATAGTCTTCAGGCTCTGTGCTTATACAGCCAATGACCCAAGTGAATGCTCTTCCTCCAAAGGAGTCTCGAAGCATAGCCGTAAGTATACACTGGTCGTAATTTATTTGTTTCGGTGGGTTTCCAGCTAAGAGCTCCTTGATAATGCTCTCTAAAGCAAACAGTCCTGCATCTGGATATGCAGCTAGATCACAAAAGCTGGCAGTCGACATCCTATGATTTAGAACACCATTGGTTCCAACCCATTTCTGTTCCATACTAACTGTGAACACTGTATGGTTGTTACCCAGACATCTCTGTCTCCAGCCTAACTGTAGATACTGGAACGCTTCCTCAACATTACAGCAGCGCACCAAGCCTGCTCCAAGCACATCAAATATGTTGTTGTTGACAACTTGCATCCATGTGATGTGTAGTATGAACTCCCTTTCAGGCATCTGGTTTAATTTATGAAATATTTCTGTTAGAAATCTGGGCACAATACCTTGATCACACTCGCTGTGAATGCACTCAAATCCTGAAATTACAATATTCATTTACAAAACTTTGTTTCATAATAAAATAACAAAATTACTGATAAACTTATTTCAAGAACCATGGATAGCATTAAAATAATAACAAATAATCTCTTCAAAAATAAAATATAAATATCTACTATTAAACATTATGAAGTATGTATGATACACGGATGACTTTAAAAATCCAACAGTCTTCAAATTCTAGCACAAAACAACATAAACAATTTTGACTTACACTACTTCCTAAGTTGGACTATACATAATCCAACTAAAAAAGAACTAGCAATCAGACTTATAGTTTTTGGGAATGCACAACGAAACAAACAAATATATTTTTATATTGAAATTTGGCATACATATTCAGAAGCTGGCTAGAACAATATATTTAAAACTGAATTTGAATAATTGATAACCATTCCAAACTGCAGAAACTTATTATTTTTCTAACTCTGATATTGTGTAGAGGCATTTCTCCTATTGTATTTAAAAAGCCTAAATATAATTTCATACCCGGTCCAAACAAAGTGTAAGTTTTTCCAGTCTTGGGTTGTCCAAATACGACAACGGATGTATCGCAGCCATCAAGAAAACAATTTATTTGTGGTATCATGAACGAGCTGAACAGATGTGACTGCGTGCAATCCACTGGCAAAGCCCTATTCACGTGAAAAGTTTGCCCACTCTCTGTTATCACAATCTGGGTCACTGGATTGCTGAAAATACATTGTGTGGAGTCTGCGAGACTTGGAGGCTTCAGCCTTACGGCAATTTGCACAGGGATATCCATCGCACTTTAGATTATTCAATTAGTCGCCCGCTGCCATTGAAATAAACTTTCCTGGAATTTCCGAGAAGCTATTGAACACTTTATATATGGGCACACTATGATTTTAGGTTAAAACATTTGTATTATCACATAAAGCTGCATTAAAAATCACCAATATTATTGAATATTACAGCTATAACCACAGGCAAAAACCTAATATTAAGGCTTTGTTTGATATTTGACAACACTCATCACTGCTGTTTGACAATCAGTTGACAACTAGATTTTTTTTCTCTCTCTTCGGGTTTCACGCACTGCCTGATTAAGCTATGGGTTCCCCGAGCAAACGCTCGTGCACTGCACGATCGTGCAGTGCCGCCGCTATCCGACGGTGGATCATGGGTGGACTGTAGACGACGGACGTCAATCATTAGTGTTGCTAGTCTAGCCATTTGTTAAATCGATATCATAGACGATAAATTTACTGGGAACTATTTTTGAACGCGTGACACTCGTCTTCAAACGATTTTTGTATGAAATTCGTTCGCAGACGAGTGTCTCGCGTTCAAAAATAGTACCCCTGCTCAGTATTTTACGATATAGTCTCTTTAATCTATGGGTAGTATGAGATGAGCACGAGATGAGTCATTCGCAAAGCTTAGCACCTGAATGCATTATTTAAACCTCTGTTCACTAACTAACGCGATAACAAATATATAATTTACTTACGTAAGTATGTTAACTATATCTTTGTTAGTCCATGTGTTTTCAAAAGTATCTTAACTCTTTGATGTGGATACGTGTTGTTCCTTTGGAACCTGTCCTGTCGGTCTTAGATAACTATTTTAAGAAAATTAAGGCAAAGTGGGTGGTGGTGAATGCGATTCTAGTGCCAGTGCCACCCAGAATTAAATTCTTTTACTCCTAAAATAATTCATGGTGGCGCTAGTTTCGCATATCACCTACTACGCCTTAATTTTATGCTAAAAATCATTTAAGTGTTTGGTATGACAATGTGTGTACGAGATATTGGCGATAATTTTAGAGAATTAGGGTTTTTAAGTACTCACACAGTGGGCCATGTGGTTCCCATAGAGTAGTACGTATGCCCACTAACATGCTAACCGTCGCCTTTGGGTTTTATGACTGTGCTATGTTTACCCTGCAAGTATTTTTGCTCATGGTGGACAGCAACCGCTCAAAAATCAATAATTTAAGCTAGTATTTAAAGAAATTTACAAAAAAAAGGAGATTAATTGACAACATATACTTTACCGGAAGTGGCACTTTTTATATATGCAATCGAAAGTACCTTGTACGTATATACTTCCATATTTTTTATAATTTGTTTAAACCAGTATTTATATTTTTAGGAATTATTGAAAAAAGGCCACAAACGTAGGATTTATAAACAAATATCTGTGCCTTAATCATTTTCCAAATCTGGCAACTCAGACTGTCACTGTCCTGTCAATGTCATAATTTTACGTCAGATTGACAATGACAGAGAATAAGGCACAGATATTTGTTTAAAAATCCTACGTTTACGAACTTTTTTCAAAAATTCATAAAAAAATTAATACTGGTTTAAAAAAATTATAAAATATATAGAAGTATATTAACAATAAAAACCGGCCAAGTGTGAGTCAAACTCGAGCAATGAGGGTTCCGTACAATATGCTTCGTGAACACACACAATGTGCAAAAATGTTTTATTTAATTGACTAGCGCAATCTAGTGGTGTTTTAGTGAACTATTTCCCTAGGTGGAATTATTATATTGAGTTTATCACTTTATTTTCAACTGATAGAATTCTTATTATTTTTCCTGTAATCTTCAAGCAATAAACTATAATTATATTGTATTTTTTTCGAAATTTTCGGCCCAGTCGTTTCGGAGATCAGAAGTGGGGGGGGGGAATGGTCAAATTTTGCCTTCTTTCGTGACTAAAATAAAAAGTATTGATTTTTCCCGAACAAAAAAATATTTTTGAGATCCTCATAACAAGCCCTTTCATTTGATATATAACACGGTAAGGTTTGCAAAACTTTTTTTTAACATTTTCTATTTGGACCCCCTAAACTGATCCTCATTTAAAAAAAAATATATTTACTTTGCACATCCGTGTTTGGGTCGTAGGTTTATACCATCTTAACAAATTTCATTTAATATGGTTCAGTAGGTTTGGAGAAAATTGACTGTAAAAGACGGACGGACGAACAGACAGACGCTCGAGTGATCCTATAAGGGTTCCGTTTTTCATTTTTGTACGGAACCCTAAAAAGTACCACTTCCGGTTAAGTACATGACAATATGTTGTCAATTGACAACATACTTTACCAGAAGTGGTACTTTTTAGGGTTCCGTTGTAAACTAGGAACCCTTATAGTTTCGCCATGTCTGTCTGTCTGTCTGTCTGTCTGTCCGTCCGCGGTTTTACTCAGAGACTATAAGTACTAGAAAGCTGTAATTTGGAATGAGTATGTATATTAATCATGGCAAAAAAGTCGTAAAAAAAAATCTTGAAAAAAAATTTCTTTTTGGGTAGCTCCCATACAAGTAAAGTGGGGGAGTAATTTTTTTTTCTCTACTTACCCATTGTGTGGGGTATCGTTAAAAAGGTCTTTGAAAAATATTGTGAGATTGAGAACACCATTTTTCGATTTAGGGATCCGTTTCCGAAATATTTGGTTTTAAAGTGCAAATTTTTGTTAGAGGTACGTGTCCCCCCCCTCTATATCCTAAACGGTTATATATAGATACGTGAAAAAAATTACAGCAATAGTATATATACTGAAGTTGAAAGGAAAACTATCAGAGCTGGGTACTAAGTACAAACTAAAAAGTTATAGGCAACCAACTTATAAAATGTAAAATTTCATACAATCTTTATTGTTAGACGTTTTTGGTCGTTAAACTGTGAGGTGCGAGTGTAAACAGTGTGTACTCAAAGTTGTCATTCGCAACTACGGAACCCTATACTGCGCGTGGCCCGACACGCACTTGGCCGGTTTTTATATATGCAATCGAAAGTACCTTGTATGTATATACTTCCATATTTTTTAATTAGGTATTTTTTAAAGAAGAAATTATTTTTTTATAATTTTTTGAAAAGAGGACACAAAGAAAGAAAGAAAGAAAGAGCTTGTATCCGTTTTCACTTTTTTATTGTTAATGCCAGCTAGAATGTTTTGCGATGTTATAATGATTTCGTTTTGCTTATTATCACGACCGTAAAAACTCTATTTTTCTATACTTTCTAAATACAATATGATTGGTGCGTAAGTACCTATAACTTGTTATATTAAATAGTACAATATAACAAGACATCGCAAATATGTAGCACATTTACTTTCCGCCGTTATGATTGTTTTAAATTGTGAAAAACTTAATCACATTGAACTATTTGATACCAAATTAACTTTCCATAAATTATATAACCTGTAGTTAAAGATCGAGAACGCGATGGCGCGATGAGCTGGACAAATTTAACAAAGAGTGGAAGGAGATAACGCAAGACCGGACTGAATGGAAGAAGTGGAGAGAGGCCTTTGCCCAGCAGTGGGACACGTGATGGCTCGAAATAGAAATATATAGCTAAACAATTTTCCAAATGACTGTTTACGCAATACTAGAGATTTTCACAATCTACATGCGGTCAATTTTATTAACACCATTATTTATTTTGATCATACGAATTAAGGTTCTGTCTAGCTAGCCTATAAAATAAAAGATGTGGTTTCCTATTTTCTAAACGTAAAGAAACAAGTAAAAATATGAGGAATATAGTTAACAGGTAAAAGAAAAAAGCAAAACCAAATCATTATTACATCGAAAAAACATTCTGGCCGGCATTTACAATGAGAAAAAAAAACAGAGAAAACGGATTCGCTATTTATCATTTACATTGGGAGAGTCCTAATAGGCCTGGACTACATTACACCTTCAGGACCCACCCCGGGTTCAATCCGTCACTCAAACAAATGTATCCAGCTCGACTACATGGAAATTCCGGACGGAAAAAAAATCGGAGATCCGGAACGGAAGTCCCCGGGTGGGTCCGGAATTTTTTCCGTCCCGGCCCGGTCCAACCCGGTGTAATGTAGTCCAAGGCCTTAGAGATTTTCCCGACTCCCGGGTAAAATTTCCGAAACCTGGCAACTCAGACTACCAAAGTCCTGTCAATGTCATTATTTTACGTCAGATTGACAATGACAGGGAATAAAGACAGGGAAACTGCCTCCATAGTGTAGTGGTTAAGGCGTTCGCCTTGTTGACCTGGAGGTCGTGGGTTCGATTCCCACGGGAAGCATACTTTGTTAAGTTTTTTCCAGTTTGGTTAGGACATTGCAGGCATGAATCACCTGATTGTCTGATAAGAAAGATGATTCCGTGCTTCGGAAGGCATGTTAAGCTGGTGGTCCCGGCTGCCATCTGGTAGTCGTTAAAGGAACCACGTCAGAGGCCGAGAGGCGGTTCCGCAAAACTCTGACACCAGGGTGTGCATGGTTGACTGACCGTGTCACTTACACGAAATGATGATGAGGCACATATATTTGTTTGTAAATCCTACGTTTGGCCCTATTTTCAAAAACTAATAAAAAAGTAAATATTTGTTTAAAAATATATAAAAAATATGGAAGTATATACATACAAAGCACTTTCGATTGCATAAATAAAATCTACCACTTCCGGTAAAGTACATGTTGTCAATTCGATTTACCCGTACTGTATACGATACTGATAGTCGATAAACGTTGTCTCGTGTGACGTGTGCCATTCTACAGGTCCAGAAACAATTTCAAAGTAATCTTCTTGCTCATCTTAAAGCCATAACTTAACGAGTACAATAATATTATTTAATTTAGTCTAATTACTACAGATGTGCCGTGTGGTTCCCGGCAGAGTAGAATAGGACCACTCCAATTCATTCCGTGGATGTCGTAAAAGGCGACTAAGGAAACACAAGCTAAACAAAGTTTTTTAACATCAAAGAGACCTCTCCAACCCGACTGGCCAGCGTGGAGAGTGTAGGCCAAATCCCTTGACTACTCAGGCTAGTATATGGCTCTGGTAGTACAGAGAGGGTCGTGCTCCTGCAGTGGAGACTAGAAAGACCCTGATGATGATAATAACTACAGATACATTCTGCCAAATATTTAATTGTTACAAAAACATTCCGAGTCGAAGAAAATGTCACGGAACTTCGTTAAGTAAAATGATACGTTTCAACATGAAATAATATTTAATCAGGCAAACTTCTAAATCGAATGGTTAACTTACTTTAATTTTTTCGACGTAGGTAATCAATATTGCCAACTATTATTAGATCTACCCAAATTTTAAAAAATACTGTCAGTTTGTCATGTAGTATATATTTTTCATCTTTGTTTTTAAATTCAGATGTCATTTAAATCGACAATCGATAACGTAAAAATGTAAAGATTAATCTGGAAACTCGCAATTTTTTCAGTTGGGAACACTGTTGCGGTGAACTTTGACCACCGCCGCCATGCACGACCGTAGACAACGACGTTCGGGTAAACCACCCAAACTTGTTTCCATAGAAAATGTATGGGTGACGTCATTAAACGTTTTGCTAACGAGCGTGCGAACGATCGTTCAGTCGGGGAACCCATAGCTTTAGCCAGTATCAATAAAGCGTTATGCCTTGGTTTCCTAAGGTGCGGACGCGGTGCCGCACTTGACGTCCGTCGTCCGTCAGAGTAGGACTGACAAGTCTATATACACTTATATAAAAGAGAAATCCTGTCATCTTTTCCGTTTACGTATAGAATAGAGCTCTTCCTGTCCGACTCAGGCGGATGTCAAGTGCGGCACCGCATCTCCAGGAATTCAAGGCATTAAAGTCGAAGTTTCCCGCGCTCTTTCGTGGTTTCTTGCATACAATGAAATTGATTTGACGGAACTCTTGGCGCCAATCCATCACGAAGCCATTAATACAATTATATCCACTTTGCTGCGTCGTCTATGATGAACTTGTAGATTAGCAAAGATTTGTCGCCAGGGATCCGTCAAATCAGCGAAATGATTTACACAGTGTAAATTACACTTCGTTGATCGCTAAGCTAACTAGTGAAATTATTATGTGTAGAAAGGCTCTAATGCCTTGGTTCCTATGTTGAGGTGCCGCCGTGCCGCACTTGACGTCCGTCTGAGTAGGACAGAGCTCTATACGTAAACGGGAAAGATGACAGGGTTTCTCTTTTATGAAGTTTGTATATAGTATAGGTCTGTCCTACTCGGACGGACATCAAGTGCAGCACAGGAACCCAAGGCATAAAGGACTAGTATCCAGGTATCCAATGCCGTAAAAAAGTTATAAAAAAAATACAGAAGACAGCAGAAATAATGTTGCCAAGATAAAGAGAGAAATATTTATTTTTGAAAAGTCACAAGTAGTTTAGAATTTAGAACAAATAAAGTATGTGACTTGAACGAAAAAGTACCACAAAAATCAACAACTTTTTCCCTAATAAAATACCTTATTTTTACTTTTTTGTTCTAAGAAAAATAGTTTTGACTTTCGTTTGACACCTTTCGATGGCAATAAATTTTAGTATATGGCAATATTGAGCCTTCTTTTTTACGGTTCTTCTGTGGAGCAAAAGTGGGTTTCTGTTTTTGTTAAATTATAATCATAATAAATCGTTGATATTACTGTATTTATACACGTTTATTAATGGAATCTTAGTGATAAAAGTGACCCCTGTGTAGTTCCCGGCAGTATTTTCCGGAAACATATAATAAGTTGTCAAACTAAAATAGGTTGTAATTCACATCATCACGTTTATTGTGATTGTTTTAGGCCACAAGATGAAGCAAATCGTTGCTAACCAGAGGGTAAAAATCCCTGAGGGTTTGACGGTTCACGTGAAATCGCGACTCGTGACAGTGAAAGGCCCTCGAGGAGTGTTGAAGAGGAATTTCAAACACTTGGCGGTGGACATTCGCATGGAGAACCCTCGCTCCCTGAAAGTGGAGAAATGGTTCGGCTCCAAGAAAGAGCTTGCTGCTGTCAGGACTGTATGCTCTCACGTAGAGAACATGATCAAAGGTGAGACTCGTTCATAAACGACCGGTACCTATTCATAAAATAACTCAACTGATATTTATCATATTTTCAGTATTGTTTGTGACTGTATACTAGTGGCAATGACTGCTTCTAATGGTCAAAAAGATTTTCGGAATTTATTAAATAGACTTGTTGTAAAACTTAAAACGTAAATAAATAACCTCAAATACCTATGAAAGTTAAGTATTGAGGTTATGAAGTGAAATAACAACACCATCCTAATTAACCTTTCCAAGGCCGCGCGCGCGCGCTCGCTATCGCCTTGAAACCCGACACCAGTACTTTTTTTGCTGACGCGCGCGTTATCGCTTTGTTTATTTAAGTGTAAACAGATGTGAGCACTTATGAACAATACAGCGACTGTTCTGAGAAGCCATTGAAATAAACTAACTACTTAAGTACGTTGGACAGCTTTATGATGTTTACAGTATTTTTTGTCGGCACTTAAAGTGGCCATAGTGATAAGAAGATTGTTAGTTCGAAATTATATTGTGTAAAAAATATTTATAAAAACATAAAGTATAAACTTTTTATTTATTTATATTCTACAGTACGTAAGCTTTCTTATAAAGATAAAATATAAGTATAGACCCATAATAAAAAACTGAAAATAGTTGGTCTGAATGTTACGTATTTTTTTTTCCAAATTACGCTCTACGAGATAATAAAAAAAAAATTTTTTTCGTCTTCCTACAATTATTTTAATTAATTACCGACAAAACTAAACAAAAACGACAATTGAGTGCATAAATGGATTTATATATAACTTATCATTGAAATAATAAGAAATTTTTGTAATTTGCATTGCTTCAATTTTAGGTTAGTGCGCACGTCATAATAAAAGTGAATTATTACAAAAAATATACAACGAAATACAATTATTGACACTTTTTGTAACAAAAAAAATGATAATTTAATTATATTTACCTTTAATTTGCCTTCAAACACGATATTTCCTGCAAAAATCCACATTTTACGGCACTTTACCACACACACAACACACACTAATGGCCGACGACCGCGCGAACGACAGACTGATTTTCAAAATTTTTTTTTTCACTCGCTACGTAAGGAATTGTCTCATTCACTTTACTCCTATTGGTGTACATATTATAGGACTTTGTCTAAAAATAATCCGGACAAACTAAGCCTTAGTTATTAAGTAATAAGGATTTAAACCCGTCAAGACCCGATGTCACGATATCGTGTCCGTGGTCTTTTGCGGTAAAACGGTTATGTCACGATATCGTGACAGTGGTCCTCGAGGGGTTAATATTCATGTTATGAAGCATTAGTTAGCTATAAGTGGATACCAATGCTGAGTAAAATTATTTTGCCTTTTCATTGTAAGATCTTTCTTTCTTTCTTTCTATCAATATTCACATCTGTGTCTTGGAATACTAAGGTATAAATTTGTAGTCAAACAATCCAAGTTGTTATTAGCTTATGTACTAATGAATAATCTATCTCAAAAAATGTTAGTCCTGTAAATATGGGATGGGCTTTAGAATAGCTTAGCATGAATTTCAATATTCTCCAGATTGGAATTACATCTCCTTGCTTTAAAAAATCATATTGTGGAGATAAGCAAATTAGATTTTTTTGTGGAATCCAAATCAGTATCTTAATTTTGCAGTTTTCAATTGACTCCTCTCAATTTCTTGCATTTGTTAAACATCCTACACAATTCAATTTGTCATTGCTGCATGTTTTAATGATGCTTTTTACCTCATTTCTCAATCTACCTAAATCATCCTGTCCTCCTCTTTTTAGAATAATTTTTAATGTTTTAACTCGGCGTTGCTCGCTTTGGGTAAATTTTACCCAGAGCTACAAACAGTTGACTATATTTTTTAACTGACTAACCACAGTGTGACGCGCTTTTGAGTACCTTCGAGTCACGTCCTTGAGCGTCGTCTCCCATCGGGAGGTTGAGTTGGCGCGACTCATTGGTGAGTTGTGGACATGCAAAGTGAGTATGGGTGATTTTCACCCATACTCACAATATGGTGTGTAAGTTGTTACAGATCTTGCAATCTACGAACGCGCGGCGCCCTTAGTTGTGCGAGTGACCAATCTGTATACGCGTCAATGTAGGCGTGAGAGTGACCGTGCGTAAGGTTAGCAAACAAAAATTCATTAATTTAAGATTTCACTCAATTTTATATTTTAAGTTTTTTATTTTTATTTACTTATTAGGAGTGGGCAAAATAAAAAAAAACAACATCCTTAAAGTAACTACTAATTTAAATTAGTAATAATAAATAAATACAGGTAGAAAACGAAAATAAACACAAAAGAAATGTAATCCTAAATAATATTAATTTATATCACTACTTTCATCGAACATTTCTACACTGTCACTGTCATCATCTTCACTGTCATTGTCACTGTCATCATCTTCACTGACATTTATAATAAACTGGAAATCATAGTCGAAATATTTCATGTATTCTTTTTCAATTTTTTCAACGTGCTTGCATGTATTTCGCCAAGTGGTTTGGTCTATATTATTTATGCACTCATCTATCAAACTTTGAACAACGGTCATGTTTTGGCCTATGTTTTTTGAGGCAATTCGATTTTTTATAATACCCCATATATTTTCAATGGGATTGAGCTCTGGGTGATACGGTGGGAGTCTTAAGATTTCGAAACCTTTTCTTCTTATAAATTCGTCTATTTTAAATGTTATAAAACGGTCCTTGTTCTTTTTGATCAAATCATATAGTTCAACTTTTTTTAAACTATTATCAAATGAGATGCCATTCTCTGTCAGCCACTTTTGCATTTCCCCTTTACTGGAATTAGAGGTCGGTATTTTGCTGCTTCGAGTATTGTGATAAGAAGCGTTGTCCATAACAATAACCGACTTCTCAGGTAAGTTTGGCAATAACTTTTCATTAAGCCATTTGGCATAATTATCATAATTCATATTTGAGTGATAATCTCCTGATGTAGATGCCGCTTTGTAGACCAACGAAGCATTAGGCACAAAACCATCGCTGCTACCTGCATGCACTATAATAAAGCGGCTTCCTGTGCTCAGTTTCTTTGAAAACTGTTTATTACCTTTAGAGTCATTGTTTTGACACAACCAGGTGTTTTGGCGCACGTGAGAAGTCAAAACATATGTTTCATCAGTGTACACTATAGGACGACCTTCCGAACGGTATTGAAAGACCTTTTTTAAGAAATTGAAACGCCAAAGTTGAATTTCATGTCTTTCTTGTAATGCTTCTCTGTTGTTCCCAATTTTTCTCCATTTGTAGCCTAATTTCTTTACTATAGAACGTAATGTGTTTAAGCATCCATCAAACCCAATCTTTTCTCTCAAAACTGATCGTAATTTTGCCAATGTTGGTATTTGCTTTTCCACAATATGGAAATTTTGCACAGTAGTACGAATGATTTCAAGGTTCATGTTGTCTAAATCAAATTTATTATTTCTCTTACGTCGTTTTTTCATAGGTGAAGTAAAACTTGCAGATGAGGACGTCAGCTCTTTTTCTTCTTTTAAAATTGTAGTAACAGTTCGTTCACTGATCCCTGTAGCTTCAGCGGTACGTTTTCGTATATTAGCCAAAGGACTCAAATCACAATTATCCATATTGTTCGCTTTCATAAAATTATACTCTTCTTGAAGAAAGTGGTACACGCGGGCAATAATGGCGCGTCCCTGGAAACAGGAAATAAATATTTTTAATTGATAGGTATTTATTTTAACAAACTTTTGTTTTAAGCTTTTTTTATACGACTTATAGTTTTCATCGACATCTAGGGACTAGTTTAAAAATAAAAAAATCTTACCTCGCTATGAATTACTTTGCGTTTTCTTTCACTGTTGAGATTTGACATGCTGACCGTACTTCGTGAACAATAGCAACGTAGAAACAATAAACACAAGTGACTCGAGCGATGGTCCGCCCGCTACTGACCGCTCCGTCGGGTACACACACTAACGAAAATATGTATTTACGATTACAACTACAAATAAAGACCACGCGCGCTCGTAGATTGCAAGATCTGTAGAATGAATTGAGATTTTTGATCTCTTGTAGAATTTTTTTTCCAATTCAAAATAAACCATATAATTAAGTTTTTTTGGTATTAATTAAATCTTTAGGTATCATTTCATAAATATAAAATAAAGAAACAAGCCAATTAGCAATTACTTTTGACAAGTATCTAGTTTTATATCTGGGTATATTTTACCCATAGCGAGTATGTATGTAGCTTATAGGGATGCGACGAACGCCGAGTTAAAATCACTACCATTTACCACTAAAATCACTGCATTTTTTATACCAACAAGAACAGTCTTGTAAATGTGTGAAACAGTGAAAAATAACTAAATAGTGTGTACTGTGTCCTGATTTCCTGCCTGAACTCTCTCTCTCTGCTCAGCACCTATACTACCTACTTCACATGTAATTATCTGAGGCCCGCTCTATCACAGCTGAGTGAGCTGGGACCTCACAAGGTTTGTCTTGCTGTGTAGATTTGACAAATTGGATTTTGTGTAGTTTTAGAGGCATTTATTAGTTTGCAGACATCCTCATATTTGCCTTATCAAAAGCAAATTTTTGTTAAAAAAAAGTGAATTAAATTGTTTGTAAGCAAATGGATTAAAGAACTACATTTTAAATTTCAGGTGTAACCAAGGGATTCCAATACAAGATGCGTGCTGTATACGCTCACTTCCCCATCAACTGTGTCACCACCGAAGGAAACTCGCTGATTGAAATCCGTAATTTCCTTGGTGAAAAGTACATCAGAAGGGTAAAAATGGCACCTGGAGTGACAGTTGTCAACTCCCCAAAACAGAAAGATGAACTGATCATTGAAGGCAACTCGCTCGAGGATGTTTCTAGCTCAGCCGCCCTCATCCAGCAGTCCACCACTGTCAAAAACAAAGACATAAGAAAGTTCTTAGACGGTCTCTATGTTTCCGAGAAGACCACTGTTGTGCTGGATGAGATATAATAAGGAAAATAAATAGAATATCTATATTTCTTGTTTTTATTTTCTATACTTCATAGTAAAACCATACATCTGAGAATATATTGAATGTACTGGAACTTAATGAGTAGGTGTGGGTACTGCTCATGAAAAGGCAGAATCAGTAGTGGCAATTGTGATAATCAACAATAAGTGACCGTACATACGTCAGATAAGAGTTAAGGGGGCACCCTAGGCACAGTAGCGACGCTAATCATTTTATTCCTAATACTTTACAAATAGAAAGAAATTCAAGAATGTAAATCCTATAAGCACTAGTAAATAACTTGAAGTATTTTTGGAATCATGTTTCAATATTATGAGAATCAGTCATTAAGAGAAAACGTGATTACCGCCAAAAACGGCCGTTTTTGGCGGTAATCTGATTCTCTTAATTCTCACAGATTCTGATAATATTAAACATGATTCCAAAAATACCTCAGGTTATTTCTTAAGGCTTATATGATTTACATTCTTGAATTTCTTTCTATTTGTAAAGTATTAGGAATAAAATGATTGGCGTCGCTACTGTGCCTAGTGAAATACTTCGTTAAGTCCTAAATTATATCAAATTTAAAAAATCTAACAGCTGAATGCCCTAGTAAATTTCTTGTAGTATTTATTGTATAAGCTTTCACTATTTTTAATTCGATTGCCAGAAGTGGCCACTTTTGGCGATAATAAGTAATTCTATTAAACTTTAATTATAATATATATAAGGTAATACTACAATAACATGAATACTGCAAGTGATTTACTAGGGCATTCAGCTATAAGTTTTTTGAAATTTGACATGATTTAGGATTAAAAGAATTAATTGCTGGGTGGCGCTAGTGTGTGATACCACAGCCAACGTAGTCACATTCTGAGAGATCAGTTCACTGAAAATTTTAAGTGGGTGTTTGCTATCTACCTAATCACGGTTCCAAAGATAAAGCTCTGACAGACAGACGGATAAATAATAATAAATAAATATATAGGGACATATCACACAAATTGAGCCAGCCCCACAGTAAGTTGTTAACTTGTGTCGCAGGATACTAACGCAACGATACTATATTTTTATAATATATACTTATATAGATAAACATCCAAGACCCAGGTCATACTGAAAACAGATCGTTTTCTAGCATGACCTGACCGGGGATCGAACCCGGGACCCCCGTGTCACAGGCTGGCGTGTTTACCGCTGCGCCACGGAGCTCGACATTCGTCGTTTACTCCTGGAAATATAAAGGGAAAATATATAGAAACAACAATTGAATTTTCAACGTAAATAATTTTATTAAAACTATTCTATTGAACATCACTAACTCATAAACATTGTACATCTGCAAATATGGGTGTCCAATAAATGTGTTACACAACTAGAGGTTAAACACATAATTACACTAAAATACTTTACACAGATTAACACACTCGTTAATTAAATAGAATACCTACTTAATAATAAAATAAATAGCTATTAAAATAAAACATTCTCATATAAAATATTGTTAATACATCGGTGTAGAAACTTAGAATAAATTAAAAAAATATATCGATTATTTACATAAAACATTTTAGAAGGAATCAGAACTACCTACACATAACATTGACCAATGTAATATCTTTTATGGCTTGACTAATTTTGTATATTTCAAGCTTCAAATAATATCTTTGGTACTTATTTCATTCAACCATCGACAAGCGGTCGATAAAGTTTATATCGCGTCATAAAACTACCGTCATCTTGTGTTCGTTATCGCAAGATGGCGAAAGCGACAAGGCTCTATAAACATTGCCGCCGTTAAAAACTAAGTGAAGATAGTTATGATTCCTTGAATTCAATTTCGTCTACAGCAATAATGTATTCGTCATGCAATAATAAAATCGTTATACTTTTTGTATCAATTAAATAATTAAGTACATGAAGAAAGTAATCAAGTTATACCTGTAAAATAAAACTTATTCGAAAACCATCCTTTACATTTTGTAGTGTACAAAAGTTTCGCCTCCAAAATATTTCGTAAAGCATGTTTCGTACCGTTTACATTACATTATAATATCACTTAAGTATAAAGAAAGCTATAATTGTCACGGCGGCTTCGCGTCATTCTCTGCGAATATCGCCATATTTGCAGATGGGCACTCTATTATTCGTAAGAAAATAAAATTCTCAATAAATAAATGTCAAACACTATTTAATTGGTGAGACATTCCACACCATATAACACAATTGCTTACTATAAAAATTATCAACAAACAACTTTGCACCTCGTCTAGTGTGTCAGGGGTGTGCAGAATTCATGAGATTCAATGATTACAGATTGCCGCTTGAGCAAATAATTCTGAAAGTCTTATCCTAGCCATGCGTGAGGTGGGATCGACTACACAGCGTCATAGTATGTTTACAACTAGTAGTATATGTATATAATATATAGCATTTCAACATCACCGGTGCAGTGATCGTCATAATAACTATCATAGTAAACTCTTAACGATGATGAAGATTCAAAATGTTCTAGCAACCTCAGTAAATCAACGTATTGCGATTTTTAAACTTTATTTAATATACAATTTACATAGTTAATTGAAGCACGATAAAATGTTTTGTTAAATAATTAAAGTAACAATGTACACATTGCTTTCGACGAAACATTGCCTAGATGCACGTTAACACAAGCTGACTACCGAATGCTATCTATGTAACAATAGCCTTGCTCAACAATATACGCGATTTAAATTTACATTAAGTTAGTTTAAATAATTTATTATGCTAAATGAAATCTGTTAGGATTTCTAACAAGCGATGAGGAAATCAGACTGTAAACTATATAGATGATTTAAATAATGACTATCTAAGCGCGGAGCGTCGCGGCACTCGCGGCTGAGCGACTTGCGACATCGGCTGCCTTGGCTACAAGCATCAAACGTCGTTCAATTTATTATTAAAGAAACATTTATTCGAGACTTGTTCTGTAGAAACTTTATAGGTACTCGTAATTATAGTAATCATAAAACTTTGTAAAACAATTTGTAACACGACGACCTGACATTACATCAAAATATGCGACAATTGCCACTGGCGCCGACCAAATTTAATCTTGATATAATATTTAGTCACAAAATTTTGTAGTCTCATTCGTACATTTTATTTTAAAAGACAGTAATATTGTGCTTTGAGGCTAGCAGAAATTACCAAACCACTAGCTATGAAACGCATTCATCTGAAAGCATAAAGTTGATGTCTGCAGATTATGGGACTTAGGCGTTCCACTACCTCAATACCTATTGACTTGCTATGAAATATAGTGTATATCGAACGAAATTCGAGGCTAGTATAGTCGAGACTCCAGCGAGCCGAGGTCGCGCGTCGCTCTCCTAGGATTATTGCTATCGGGAGACGCTAACGCCTGTCACTCACCTTCTAATCTAACTTTGTGACCGAAACACATGGGGTACATCGACGTTCTTGATAGGCGAACCGAGGATATAACACAGTTAAAGAAAGAAAACGTTTTGTGTTACCTACTGTTGTGAAACTATACTACGCGCCAGTTAGCAATTCACAACGGTCAATGACCTATAAATTTGTATTTCCTTGTCATTTCGATCGATCTCACAAAATGTGAGCCAAGCGACACTTGTGTAAAAAGAGTGAAATACTACACTTTTGTCTTTCAAACCAGCGTGTTGTATAGACATCCAGTACCTTTCTTTAACTGATAATGTTTTAAACTTCATAACGATGTTTATTTCGATATGACTCAGATAATATCGATTCAGTCAGTAATAAAATTAACATCCAAGCAAAAATCGCACGAAATCATAGTTCGTTAAGTCAAAAATAATAAAATCGATACATCGTCAAAAAAAATTTATATAAAGATCCCTCGGCAATATGCAAACACTTTTGATTTTTAAAAGTTAACAAGTTAAGGGCTTCAAAAATGTTCAACATATTGTAATGCGTTTTCACCAAGTTAGTAAAAAGCCAAAGTATTCGATGGTATAAATATTTTTACACAAGAAACAACCTCAAAATCACGTTAAAACACATGTACGAAAGAGTAAAAATGTTTTTCATAATGTTAAGTACTTTTAGGGTCAAATCATACTAGCACAGAGTCGAATGGAAGCGAAACGATATTAATATAGCATACGCACCTTTAACTCAAGAGCGTAATGCTAATATTCTTTCTGAGATCGAAATAAATGACGCGTGAATATGCAATACGCGTTTGAATCTTAGAGGAAAATGATCATTATAGCTCTTAAGATCTTGAGTTAAAGGTAAGTTTAATATTAACATCGTTTCGCTTCGCTTCGACTCTGCACTAGTATGATATGAATTGACCCCAATTCGTCTAATATATACTAAAACGATGTACAAAGCATATAACTTAAAAACCGGCCAAGTGCGTGTCGGGCCACGCGCAGTGTAGGGTTCCGTAGTTGCGAATGACAACTTTGAGTTCACACTGTTTACACTCGCACCTCACAGTTTAACGACCAAAAACATCTAACAATGAAGATTGTATGAAATTTTACATTTTCCAGTACATTTTATAAGTTGGTTGCCTATAACTTTTTAGTTTGCACTTAGTACCCAGCTCTGATAGTTTTCCTTTCAACTTCAGTATATATACTACTGCTGTAATTTTTTTCACGTATCCATATATAACCGTTTAGCAGATAGAGGGGGGGGACACGTACCTCTAACAAAAATTTGCACTTTAAAACCAAATATTTCGGAAACGGATCCCTAAATCGAAAAATGGTGTTCTCAACCTCACAATATTTTTCAAAGACCTTTTTAACGATAACCCACACGATGGGTAAGTAGAGAAAAAAAAATTACTCCCCCACTTTACTTGTATGGGAGCTACCCAAAAAAAAATTTTTTTTAAAGATTTTTTTCTACGACTTTTTTGCCATGATTAATATACATACTAATACCAAATTACAGCTTTCTAGTACTTATAGTCTCTGAGTAAAACCGCGGACGGACAGACAGACAGACAGACAGACAGACAGACAGACAGACAGACATGGCGAAACTATAAGGGTTCCTAGTTTACTACGGAACCCTAATAAAAACGCACCGACAGTCAAGAACGTGTAGGGCTCCGCGCCGTGCGACGGTTGGCGAGCGAACTCGAGGCACTAAGGTACAACAAGCATATCTGACGCGGCGCGTGACGTCAGCGCACTCTGACTACAATGGCTTAATATTATTGATATGACTATTTCAGATATTAGCCATTGTTTCCCTAAGCTTCACCTTTGCAGTCTAGATATACACGTCATTTTTCTGTCTAATATAACGCCTTATTTACATGAATTTAGCATATACTTATGGGTTCATTACTAATAGTTGGTCTACATATTTCGATCCCATCCCGTCTGGATGGTGTCCAAACATGTAGCTCAACAATCTTCTTGTTTTTACATAAAATGTCTTTTAGAACCAGAGTATTTTTTTATGGATTAGACAAATCCGTATGGCGTCTTAATAAACCATACGTAATGACAAGTCCGTATGACATCTTAAGATACCATACGTATTTGGAGGGGTTCAAGTAATCACTAAAGATTCGGTGAAGGAAGCTTAAGGTCAATGTGCATTATTGACTCGCTAACTGGCTCGTTTAATACTATATCCTTTGTAATGATAAGTTCATGTAAACAAAGCCTATCGATCTTAGATTAAATATACTAACTAGATACACTATTAGTGACAAAACAGCCAAAATAGAAGCCTTTTTCTAGTCTCTTGTACTTTTATAGCTCAAAGACTTGAATACCATTTAAAGGTTTTGTACATACAAACTTATCACGTCGTTATCCTTAACGGGGTACACAAAGACTAGGGCCATTTGTATCTAGTTAATATATAAGGTAACAAAAGTAATTAAAACTATTTGAACGGATAGTTTAGCGCATAATACATTTACAATATAGTGTTCAAACGAAATGACTTGTTATTTCTTTATTACATTTCGTTATGTATCTTAAAGTTGTGTAGTATTACGGACTAGACCCATCCTTGAACTAGTTTCAATTAATTTTGTTGGACCCTAGAGCTGGCACAAACGTTGTGACGCAGAACGTCACTTTCGCAAAATGACACTATCGCATAATGACATTCTTTTTAAAAGATCTTCAACGAAAAGTGGATTGCTTTCGTGTTTGCGAGAAATAGACGAGTAACATCCTAATTTCCGTATTAAAATTAATATAAGACATTTTGCGAAATTAACGAATTTCTTTCGGGGATTCCGTGGGAAAATGATATTTAGCGTCATTACCGTCTGCGGTGTGTATCTAAGCGTTCGTCCTGCGGGCGCGGGTCACAGCGCGTCAGTGCGGGTGGGGGGCGGCTCACCGCGGGTCGCGGCGCGTCAGTGCGGGTGGGGGGCGGCTCACAGCGGGTCGCGACGCGGCACCCACACGCTTGGCCCGCTCTCCGCCGTGATCACGGCCTTCACCTTTGCGTAGATCTCCTCCGGCGTATCGCCCGTCACCACCGCTGCGAAGGAACATCATCATCATCGTAACTTGTCTTATTTGTTTTTTATCCGACTGATCCACCCGGAAGGAGGGTAATGTTAATCGCGCGCGTGTACGTAAAAGGTATAAGTAAGTATATCTGTTCCATTGTTGCAACCTGGTGCTTAACGAGCTTGACGGATTGCGAAGTGTGTGGTTTCATTAGATTCGTATTCATCCCTGAAGTATCATAGGCTAAGTAACGTCAGCAAAAAATAAATACGAGTTATGGCCGATATAAACTGCCAAAAGCGGAAAGAGATCTTTTTAATATTTGATTTTTTTTTTATAAATCGTAGTGTCTACGCGTTATATTCGCCTTTTTCAAACATGTTCATACAAAAAAGAAAACATTGGAAAATCACACACGCACTTGCTCAAAAGTTATTTAAAACGTAAAAACATGTGATTTACATGGTATGGGTGTAAACTTACCGGTGAAATATTCTGCGAACTCTTGTTCCATTTTCAGTGCTCGTTCGTACGTTTTCTTTGCTTGTTCTTCAGTCATTCGCTTATTCATTTCCCTAAGAAAGAAGATATTTCGGTCAGTAAAAGTCAATATCTTCCTTGCACCCTATCTTCAAGATACAGGTAGTCAGTGAGGATACTACGAAATTATCTACGTCATGCATTGAATATAAGTAAATATGTAAACGTAAACAAAATATGTTGGAAAAACGATATATCACGATGACCTACTCATATGTAAAATTACATCCACGCATAAAAACGAAAAATATTTCAATTCCAAAAGACAATATTAAATTTACTCACATAATAGATTCTACGCTCTTTGGTTTGATAAATATGGCAATTGGGTATAGTTGCGCCACCTGCAGTCTCTTGATGGCGTTTCCGCTCACGTCCAAAATGCAATGTTTGCCCTGGAACAACAGACGTTTATTAAATTTGCTTACAGAGATAAAATGGAAATTATACCGACCAAGAGAGAGTTGGAATCGCACACGTAGGATTCCGTACCACTATTTAACTATAAAATACAAGTTCTTTGTATGGGTTCCCCTTATTCTTTTTTAAAAAAATATGATTAGTTGTTATAGCGGCAATAGATATACATTCTCTGTTAAAACTTTTCCTTTCTACCTGTTACGGTCACATCAATTAGCCCGTAGACAGACGAACTGTGGGACCAAAGCTGGGAACACAATTTATGACATTCACATAAATGTTCAGCCAGGTATGAATATGTCAAATATTAGTCTAATTAGACAAATAACACTTGTAAAACTTTATGAATCTTCAGCTATTTAGAACACTCACCTTCTCGGCAACCTCCCGTACAGACGCGACGGACGTTCCGTATAGGTTGTCATTGTACTGGCCAGCTTCGATGAACAGGTGGTTCTGTATGTCTCGCTCCATCTGTTCGCGCGAAGCCACGAAGTGGTAGTCACGCCCGTCGACTTCGTAGTCGCGTCGGGGTCGAGTCGTGTCTACAAAGATCAAGAAATATGTTATTTAATGAAATTTTTGTCATTGTCATGTTTTTAGAAAAGGGCATCTTGTTTATTGTTATTAGATATAGGAGATGGCGATTACGCTAGATTTACTTAGTCAAACGATGGCAAGACACTAGGACCGGTTATCTAATGTAGTGTAATATACCTGATATTGGAAACATACATATTTTTAGTAATGACTAAAGAGGAAATGTTTTAACCTACTTCAATAGCGAACTGTGTTCTTGCTTGGCTTGACTCCACATTACTGGTCACAGTGATATATTTAACTTTCTTACTCTTACATCCTTTTGGCCAGTAAAGAAATTATTTTAAAACAATAACATATGTTGAATATATACAGTTATAAAACGACGTTACTCACGTGGCACGCAGCTACCGAACTTATCGGGAAACTCTGATATCAAGTCATCGTTTATCCTATCCTTGAGAGGTCCGAGGATGATCACGGGCCGCGTGTATGTGATCGTCAGCTGCTGAACAGTCTCATACGACAACACCGTCTCGTCTTGACCTGGAAGACAGACGACAATGAACAACAATCGACTTATAAGATATGCTGCGAAGATGCTAACTGGTATAGACGCAAAATGTACGACTCTCAAAATGACGTTTGAAAAATCTTCAAGTAAATACGAAGTTAAGTCCCAATAACAAAATTCGCAGAATTAAGTTCTTGATGATAATGATCTCTCTTTGGCACACATACCAAATAGTTTTCATACATTACCAATCCCTTAAATTCCTTAATCATTTACCTTAAAAATATTTTGTCGTATTTAAAAGGTCGCTATGTGATACCAATAAAACCCCTGTGAATTTGGTAACTTTTAAAAATTACTAGGCCGAGACGATATAAAAAACACACTCGCGACTGGACTTAAAGCATAATTGGACTTACCGCAAAATATATTTTTTTCACTAGGACATTTTGCGAGCTGAACATTCTGCGCCTAAACCTACTAATGAAATCAATTGGTAACTATTGAATTCTAAAGTGATTTATTCACAATGTACTATTATATGTTCTAGTCGTTTTGAATGATTCCAGTCAAAAGGACCGATTAAGATGTAGAATATTATATGTATTTATGTATAATATTTATTTGAGATACATATTATGATAAAATCCATTGCAACCGTGCTATGCGTGCGTACTAGTGCGTGCAACACCTATGTACTGTGCTGATTTACCTTTGGCGATGGAAAACGTACCTTAAAACGGCCGGCAAACAAACTATACTATCTATATCTATACTTTTCAAAATTTGCTCTATAAATATTCTACTAAAGCAAATATTTTTAACAAAAGCTGCGACAGTATTAATCTGTTTTGCTTAAAAATACAGCAAGATCTATGTTCTATGACTATTTGTTTCAAAGCCTAAAGAATAAATTTCTTTAGATTTGCTATTACATAAAACAAATACAAATCAATTTTCAATGTAAATCATGTCTTCTTTCTTCATACTATATTAAAAAGTTGTAATCAAAACCTACGTGACAAAAGATCATGCCCTAATAACTAAAACATAATGATGACTTTTACGTTTGGTAGCCTGAATTAATATAGACAAGAAATTGCAATACAAAGAGAATTTCTCGGCTGTGACTTTATTTTATCTACAATTGTCTATATATAAGAAAGGCTATGGCATATGTCTATCTATATTAACAATAGGCATTATTGCCAACGACCACTACGATCACCACTGTTCGCGTTTCGTTATACAAAACGGTTTGAATAGGCTTCATCAAAAAATGAATTATATAAAATTTCAATTTACAGTCGGGGGCAGATTAACCTGACCCCTACAAACAGACTTTAAATTGTAGGAGGTCAGGTTTATCTGCCCCCGATTGTACACCTCGCGATAAAGGCCCGTGGGCTTAATTTGGGCCACAAACGCCGGCGTTTTGGTATTGTTTCGGTTTTTTCGGCGGATTGATCATGTGGAAACCGCATTATATACTGAAGCGTCAGTTTGTGGTTGTAATATGCGGCCATCGCCCATTACATTAAATCGAAACAGTAAAAATACACTCGAATTTACGGTGAAGCATTAAAATATGACCAAGATGTAAATTTGCTAAGTTTCATTCGGTCAGTATTAAACTTTGCAAATTCCACCGCATGCAACAGGCATTTAAGCTCACATTTCAATGCTTCAAATCGATCTGTAGTAGATTGAGTATCGAGCTGATGTATTAGGCGATATCATTTTTACACCGTTATACATTAATGTCAGCTAGGCTATCAAAATAATTACAGCACCCTAACGTCTGAAGCGGAACACTAACTCTAAAAATAAACCAGTCCAGCCCTCTGAAATAAAAACAAGCTCGAATGAGGATGTCGTGAGGTCGAGTACATCGGAACATGCTTGTGGCGTCGTGTAACTATAGCAAAGCGCGCGTAACGCGTGCGACGTTGCGGACATGCGGCGCTCGAGTGCTTGGCGGCAGTGGTTCGCAGACGCTTCATCTATTGTAAGATTATAGCTAATAGGCGAATATTTAGAGAATTAACAATGGAAGGAATCGAGCAAGCAGTTTTTACTGGAGGTAAATAGATCTAAAGTTCCATTTTGAAATCAGGAGTCACTAAAAGTTTTACGTAGTCAAACTTTTGGTTTTTAGTAACTCACATGTTCAAAATAATAGTCCTCGTACCTCGTGCTTGGATTGCTCTCGCATATTGAAAATGCCCTCGCATATTTCAAGTGCATACGTAAGAAAAAAAACGAGTAATAAAGACTAGTAGAAATAAGGGAGTGACCAATATTGATTAAATAAAAGGCAACAACTATAGAGTGCTCGTATCTCGGCAAAAAGGTCTACGAACTTTTAATTATGGTCGACCGTTCCATCGCTAGACTAGTCATATTTTGAAGAAGGATGACAAACATAGCGACATAACATGGATTTAAATTGTTCTATTCTTACTTAAACGTAGAAAACTTCTCATCATTATTCTCTAAGCTTGAGCCAGTCTGTTTGAAAAAGGACAAAGTCGCGTAACCACGGCCTCCAAGGCATTCGCGTCAGCACCAGCGTGACGGAGGCGGTTCTAGTGTCCTCGTGTGCTTCCAGTGGCCCTACGCCCCTCCATTAACTGTGAGTACGCTCGTTGCGTCGCTACACCGCGCAGACGCGCGAGCGGGTGAATAATTTTGAAACATGATCCAAACTTCGTGACACGATGATCGAGTGCGGAGAGGCTATTAGATTCATCGCGTTATGAATTCAAACTGAACATAAAGAAAGTATGACAAATAATAAAAAAAACTGGAGTGTTATTGAAATGAAAACTACATTTCTAATTGATGATCATAACCAGAATGCGGGAGGTAAGGTATTGGCTACGGCACTCGCAAGCTACGCCTCACTCCCAACACTTACTCTCGTCCTCGAGATATATGAGCGTAATCTCCTCCATCATGGGAAGTTCCACTCGGTACAAGATTTCCCCTACACGTAGAAAAATTAACGTTACACAATTTTATTACATAGTCGGCATTATGAAACACGGGACTGGAATGGGAAACCGCTTGATGTAAGCCAGTAAAGAGAGAGATAGCCAGAGACCGCAATGCACGATTTCAGTTTTCATCTGATATTTCATCAGAACTGCCTTTTAATTGCCTAAAATATTTTTGGATAACACTATAAATACGATCAAAAATATAAGTTACTATATTGTTTTCTTGTACTACATTTTACATATGTGCAAAACGTTCTATACATTGAGGGTAAAGTTAACAAGCACATTTCTAGAACCTTGCTTTTATTCTTAATTTTTTTCTTTACTTCATATTGTTGACCAATTTACTTTACGCTATTTTATTGTTTCCGATGATGACATATTCTTATTTTCAGCCAACTAAAAGAAATATTTCCTTATTAGAGTAACTAATTCCAAACAAGAATATTTACAGAGATGAACATAACAACAAAAAGGCAGTACTGACCAAATAACAAATGAACGTAGAAATAGTTCGTTGGGACTTTGGACTAGAAGTGAAAGATCGCCGATGGATGCTGTCACATTCGTGAAATGTTTTACCAGCAATATGAGTAGCGCTTAGGAACATAAAGAGCAAACAAAAAGTTATTATGGATGTAATATGTCTGTCGGCTCCGTTAGGCAACTAGAAGCACGGGACGGCGGCCGAACGTGTCTCAAACCAATCCGTGTGCTCGCTGCGACCATTCTCCAACATGGACTACACGTGGAACATTGACGAGGGATCTCTAAGCTAGCCCTGAGTCGACAGAACTAGTCAGACTTTAAGACCTCTTTGAAGTATTTGTCAATAATACAGAAAATGAATTTTTAATTAAAACACTTGGTACATTTGGGAACGATTAACGTTCCCAAATATATCTATTCAACAACGACCATACGTTTCCTTATTTCACTAAGGATTTACTTCAAAAGGTCATAAATTTGGCTAGTACTGAGCATGATTTTCTGATGATCTCAATATTATAGACGGTTCAAGTGACCTTTGCATGAAACAAAATATGCCGTTATTGGACGTTAGTTTACAATAACGGTTCATAAAAGCTCTTATTTTACAAAGAGATATAACGCTTATAATGGCAGCCATCAGCAACACACCTACTTACTTCATGGAAGTAACAATACCAAATTGCATCTACTATAGTTTTGGCCGGCAAGTTCTTCAGAAAATACCAAATCTTTTGTAAAACGTCGGTAACATGATCCATCAATACGATTGAGACTGTGCAGCCATATGACTCAGGGACCTGATTCTTTGCCATGGAAATACGTTTTTCTTGTTTGCCTTATATGTTTGCCGCGTCATAAAGACGACCTAAAAACCTATATAAACAATTAGTATTGCATCACTACTGTCTTTCTAAAGTGGATCTAATTATTAATGAAATATTAACCTGAACTGCATCGATGCTGGGAAAGCAGACCTGAATAAAGAAAAATAGCTTTATTCCACTATTTTTATAACTATGTAGCTAATAATGTAAAAACCCGGAAACGCTGGAAATTTATGAGGGATATTCTACATTCGCGGGAACACAATTTCTGATGGACGATATTTGGTCTATAACTAGTTCTAGCAAACATATTTTCATGGCAAGAGAGCTTTCGATATAAAATAGGCTAACTAACACACAATTATTGACATAGCTTGTCGCCGCTCGCCACAACATGTTCGACAAGCGACACTGGCGATATACTTTCTAAAAGCCACCGCACACCAAACCACAATCGCTTGATTGATATCCATTGTGGTTTTTTTATGCTTATTGTTTTTTTATTCGGCATATAAAAACCACATGGTATTCAAAAGTGTTGTGATACAGAACGTCACTTTCGCAAAATGACACTTCCACAGAATATAAAGAGGCATTTTGCGAATGTGACGTTATGCGAAAGTGACGTTTTGCGTCACAACTTATCAAATGTTTCAGATTGTGGTTGTAATGTGCGGAGGCCCTAAACCTATCGTTTAGCACCACCATGCGTCTCCATATACACTACAAGCGTTTTACTCACACATATCCGGTAAAATTTTGAATTAAAAAATGATAATGTAACTTTATCTAAAGACATCCTTTCTTTAAAATCCTAAATTTTTCGTAAAATACTCTACGGAAACAAATTGTTTTCTTTCTTTTTTATCGTTACAAGTATTAACTGAAAAAAATAACAAATAACGAAAACTACTTTCTTTAGATAAATAATGATTGAATAATAAATCATTTGCCAATAATGTCTAAACTACGTTAACAATTAAATAGTATCAAATCTTAATATTAGTCCCAACTTTATCAGTTTGCGACGAACCTATAGTAAAATAACTTGAAATTAATACTAACAATAAACAAACAAATGAGATAATATCATCTTTAAAAATAAATTGCCCGTCACAGGACGTCCAATATAATGTGTGTGACACATCATAGAGTAAAAGGAGTGTGACGGCAAATGGTGTCATGCCGCTTGTGTCCCGCCATTCCCACTGATAGATGTTTGACATCAACATGGTTATTCACTTGTCCAAACATTATTTAGTCTACCCAAATCTGAGTTAAATATACAACATCCCACAGTTAAATTTTTTCATCGATTAAATAACACATACGCTTTAGCTTTATTTAGCATACATTCTATTTATCTTATGTTTAACTGGATATTTTCTGTAGTTAAACTTTATTATAACATCTACAAACAAACGCGAGAGTAGCGTTATTAATTTCCCAAAAGTTTAACGTAAGATAAAATATAGTGGTTAGAAAAGCGATTAGCTCCTTTTATACTAGTCGTCAATTAGCGTGGCAATATAGGTTATTGACCTACAGTTACATCTCTCAATCGCCGGTGTAAAGTAGTTTAATAGCGAGCGAAAAAGAGACGCAAACTTGGGCCTATGATCGTTGTTTTAATACTAAATGACAAGTAGTATAACAACCTAACTTTACAGTGGTTATTATCAGCCGCATGAAAAAAAACTGCGCAATGTAATGACCTACATACGAACAGCGAAATAGCGAATGTAGTAAATATATAGACATACATATAGAGCACTTACCGTCCGCATTCGTGTCCTCCTGAGTGTAGCAAAGCATGAAAGCTGGAACAAAATTATTACCGTATAGCCACAAAACAATTTTAAAGATAAACATGGATTAACAACGTCATTATTAACCAGCCGCGAAATAAAATGCTGACTGACGCATATTGCTATCTCACTCAAAATTATTGTAATGAATGTTAATCTAATTACAGTACAGGCCTGAGTTTCTCAAACACAGAGCTCACGTGGGTAGCAAAATAATAAAACGTAGATATGGTTCATTGCACTCGATTGACACGTTAGCTGGCAACTACTGTACTAGGGGCTCTAAAATAACCCAAACAATTCGACTCTTCTAAGGGAGCTGTGAGACGTGTTTTTATGTTTAACTTTAAATACGTTTTGTGGTAAAAGTTTATTAGACTGCGATTGTTATCAATATTTATTTTAATAACATCTGCATTTTGAAGCAACCCTTTATGATTTTTTACCCTTTATTTCTAACGTTAATTATAGAACCATATTGAGGTTCCGTGTATGTCATATTTTTTACACTAAAATGTTGTGTTATTTTTGGTAAAATATCTTAAAAGCTACGCGATAGCCGCCGACTGGTTCAGCCTATTCAGAAGGCGATGTAGTTCAGCCTATTCAGAAGGCCATGTAGTTTTAGCCTGTTCAGAAAGCCATGTGGGACGTCGCTCGAGCACTATCCTTCATCAACAGCGTTCTAGAGACGGTCCTGGGCTTTTTATACACGTTTATGTTAGTGACATTTGCGTCGTGCATATAATATAAGCCAAGTGTTTAGTTACGACTTAATAAGTTAGATATTGTAAATATATTTATCTTCCCAACTTTTAGTAGGTGCCCATTTGAATGTCTGAATACTAAAAAACACTCTGGTTTTTGGAAAATACATATGAACAGTGTCCTTTTAGCAATCAGACATTTTCAGTGCTATCCGTCCGAAGCTGTGTGCATTTGGTACAGTGAAGTGAATCCTCTTTAAGTTCAACCACAATACCTCACGTCAAGCTATTCTGGGCTTTATATATAACTTAATACTGCCCAAGTTAGCTTACATAGTTACAAGAATGTATGTGCTGCCATAACGTATTTTAGAATAACTAATAAATAAAAAAAAATAGTGTTATAAAACTTATTATATCCCACAAAAAAATAAAATATTTTTTACCCATACAAGTATTTAGCCATTCTACAAATTAGGGGCTACGGTATCCACTTTTCTCATGTGGGCCGTATGCCTATTTGCCTTCTTAGTTATATACAGGCTGATTTTGAACCTATAAACTATATTGTCTCGGGATCAGATCCTTAATAGAATACAGAATTGTAAGAAAAATAAGGAATGAAACGTAAAACATTTTAGACCTCCCATACAAAGTTGCTGATCAGCTGGGCGAATTTGTATGGGAAGTCTGATTTTATATTTCGATTATTACCTTTTTTTCTTTCGATTCTGTATTCCATTAGGGATTCTGATTCTGAGATTTTAAAACAGTTCAAAATCAACCCATATAAAAACAAAACACATTTAATACAGCGAACCCCAGGCTCAGTAGCAGTCCGGGCAGTCACAGTTGCAAGTTACTGGTCAAGGCAAATATAAATCTAGCCATCTACGACTCGAAAGAATAAGAAGTAGCATCTCAGATAAGGATGAGAGCACCGTCAGGAATCTGCGTGTAGCACCCAGGCATACTTACGTTCTTGATCCGAACCGTCTTCAGATTTGCCGTCCTCTCGACTCTTCATGAAGGGGAACTTCCTGCTGAACGATAACGTCTTCTTCTTCTGCCGTTCGAGGGTGGACTGGCTCTGCAAATATTGAGAGTAAAATACTCTAAAAATTACTCTGAGCCAGAATTGATGGCAGTAAAATACTCTAAAAATTACTCTGAGCCAGAATTGATGGCAGTAAAATACTCTAAAAATTACTCTGAGCCAGAATTGATGGCAGTAAGCATATGCTTTTGGGCAGCTTGAAAAATTTGACACCAGGGTTAGCCACTTACTCATAGGAAAATAGTAGTTTATGTTACTGTTAAGTAGTTAGGGACCTGGAAACACGAACGTGAGTTTATAAAAAGAGCCACAGGCGAGATTGATTATAAGAACACATGAGTATTTTAGGGACTAATTACAACCAGTTGCATACAGTTCTTTATGGTGTGTTTGTAGATAAATAAACAAACAAAAATAAAACAAAATAGAATAAGACCAATACAAGTCTTCGCATGGATATCGTAGAAGGCGACTTAGGAAAGACAAAAAAAACATCTGCTCTGGCTATAATATGATGATGTTGATGAAACAGTGTACTCACGGTGCTGACAGGCGTGCCCTGCCCCTGGAACTTGACCTGGCGGTCGCGCGCGCGCTGTTTGCGCTCCCAGCGCCGCTTGGACGGGATGATGCCGATGGCGTCCGCGTCGCTCTTGTCGAGCCTTCTGGAATAATTAAGCATTTCAGCTTCCGAGCGTTGACCACTTACAAAAAGTAACAATGTCCTTTTTTATGAATCAATTGAGTGCGTTTGACCCCTATCTTACCTTAGGGGAAACAATGATAAGGTCTAGGGTTCACTCTTGCCTTTAAAAATCTCTAAATTTTATGAGTAGGGAAACAGTGGCGCGAGGAGGAAAATCCAGCCCTTAGCAAAAGGAAAAGCAAAATCTAGTCTAGAGGAAAGTGGATGCTCACGACTACTAACTTACTACTTATGGGGATGGCGCCAACTCATGGGGATACATGTGAATGTATGTTCGACAAAACGCTAAGAAAAACACTTTGTCGGCGTGATTTCATGTCAAATTACAGCTTTACTAAGTCTGTGAGAAAAGTAACAGATAGACAGGCGGAAATGGCGAAACTATAAAAAATCCACGCGGGCAGGATTCGACCCTGCGTCTTTATTATCGTATAAAGACAAAAGCGTAGTCCGATCGTTCTATATTTTATGCGTCCTTTACAAAATCGCCGACGATCGTCGGTCATCGCGACTTTTCAATGTACAATGCCGCGTTTTTTTAGGGTTCCGTACAAAAGTTGAAAAACGGAACCCTTATAGGATCACTCGAGCGTCTTGTCTGTCCGTCCGTCTGTCACAGCCGATTTTCTCCGAATCTACTGAACCAAATTAGATGAAATTTGGTAAGATAGTGTAATCCTATGACCCAAACACGGATGTGCAAAGTAAATAAAGATTTTTTTGAAATAAGGGTCATTTTGAGGGGACCAATTACAAAATTAAAAAAAAAAGTTTTGCATACCTTACTGTGTCATATATCAAATGAAAGGGCTCATTATAAGGATCTCAAAAATATTTTTTTTTGTTCGGGTAAAATCAATACTTTTGATTTTATTCACGAAAGAAGGCAAAAATTGACCATTTAATTAGTTTCGGAGATCAGGGGGGGGGGGGGGGGCCTGATCTCCGAAACTACTGAGCCGAAAATTTTGAAAAAATTACAAAACATAGTTCATTCCTTGAAGATTACAGGAAAAATAATAAGAATTCTATCACTTGAAAATTAAGTGGTAAACTCACAATAATAAGTTCATCTAGGGAAATAGTTCACTAAAACACCACTAGATGGCGCTAGTCAATTAAATAAAACATTTTTTGCACATTGTGTGTTCACGAAGCATATTGTACGGAACCCTCATCGCGCGAGTTTGACTCACACTTGGCTGGTTTTTTATTTCTTCTCATTCACACCGAAAATATTTTAAGCTATATTCTGTAATCAAAGATTTTTAAATGTTTCTAAAGTTTGGCGTCAAACTGAATGTAAAATCATGACAGATGAACTTCAAATGACAGGCCGTGACTTTGTCAAAAAAGGCGTTCGTCGCCTTCAGAAACTAGCTGGGAGTCACAAACTACGAAGAAGATACTACTATTAGTATCAGACGACCGACTGCCTTATGTTTTCTTTAGGCAATAAAGATCATAGACAAATAATGGAGTGAGGTCGAAAATGAAAAAATGTCATACAATTCCTTTTGAGTTTCTACTGGGGGCCACAAATTCAAACTCAATTGACGTGTATTCTATGCCCTAAAATCCGTAAAGGCAGTTTTTCGGCAGTGCTGGGAGTTTTTGGTGGGAAGTCAAGGGGTTCAGTTGTCGTTTGCCTTATACAATTTTGCAAATTGATTTAAGTGGACTTTATAATATGAAATTGGTGTAGTGTGGTGTTATAAATGCTCGTGCTCGAGAACAATTTGTGAAATAGTTAAAGTAGACTGTTAAATGGACTCGTATAGATTTGTCGCCAAGATCTCCCACGAGGCTGCCAAAGAACATACGCCATCTATGATGCCACATACCGTATAACACCGATACTTAGTATCTCATTATGCTGGACATTGGCAGAATCACTGGAATCTCGGTGGAAGCCATAATTAAAAAGAAGAAAAGAAACTAGCTGTCTAAACCACTCATAACAATCACTCGTCAACTAACGACTCAAAAATAAGGCTTTTTGGTGGTAGAGCGAAAATCACTTTTGCTGGTAGCATGAATGGGCCGGCTCGTGGAAGTAACACACTCTCACAGAAAATCGACGTTTGAGTAGTAGCTTTACAGCTTCTGAGCTTCGTTCGGTGAGTGTGAGCGCCGGAGGCCCATCCCCTTTCCCCTCTGGGGAGGGAAAAAATAAAGGGCCAGCAACGCTCTTGTCATACCCCTGGTGTTACATTAGTCCATGGGCAGCGGAGATCACTTACCATCAGCAGGCCGATTTGCTAACTCGGTGTACACCGATTTGATTGTCACTTTAGCATCCATTACGGTTTTCATATCTTAAATGAAAATAGTCATTCATACCGAAGCCGTAATGAATATTGAAATTACCATGAAAATTATATACACCGTAGCTGTCAAAAGTTAGAAAATAGACCTGCCGGTGATGCTTGCTCGTTTGCAGTGCTATGACCGAAAAAAAAAACGCGTCAATCACTCGTTTAGTGAGTCACGCGTTCAGAAATAGTGCCCTGGTGGTACTCGCCTGGCCTGCCACCACTCGTCGTCGGAGGCGTTGGTGACGTGCAGGATGTCGCCGTAGCGGAACGGCAGCCCGCGCGACGGCAGCCCGTCGTCCTTCACCGGGTCGTAGTCGAACAGCGCTCTGCAACAACCACCTTGTTTATTCATCATCATCATTTCGTGTAGGTGCCACTGTCAGTCGACCATGCACACCATGGTGTCAGAGTTCTTCGGAACCCCCTCTCGGTCTCTGACGTGGTTTCCACCTTGTTTATTGAAAGAAGGAGTGGGACACTTACTTTTGGCATAGACAGAGACGGAAATAATACAGTTTGGTTTCCCAAAGCCAAAAAAAAAAAATAAAAAAATATTGCTGCTTATAGGTTATCGAAAAATAGATACGTATTTTTTGTTGTTTTTTTCCAACAAACAAGATCATAAAGATAAAGCGCAACAAAGTGCAGGAGGGGGGGGGGGGGGCATATGACACAACAGGCCGGTAAAAAGTGTATCTGCCAGTGACGTCACATTTACTGCCTATCCCTGTATAAATTTTTATTTGAGAAATGAAAAAAATACGTATTTATCTAATAAACTTAGAGCCAGATAAGACATCTATTCCTGTAGAATTATAATATCTAGAACAGGACATTCTGAAAAGGATTCTATACATACTACAATAACGCATACTATAACAATAAGCTGACCGTAAGGGTCAATTCATACTAGCGCAGATACGAATCTAAGCGAAACGATGTTATTATGGCAAATGCACCTTTAACTCAAGATTTTAATGCTCATTTTCCTCTGAGATTCAGTAGTGCGAAATTCTCACGCAGACTCAGCAGTATTCACGAGTCATTTATTTCGATCTCAGAAGGAATTTGAGCATTACCCTCATAGTATCAAAAGTGAGTTACACTCAGAACATCGCGCGAGGCGATGCGCAGAACACAATATTAGGTCTGCGCGGGGAGGCGGGGAGGCGGGGCACGTACTGCGCAGTGAGCAGCTGATATCCGAGCCGCCATAAAGTTTAAGGGGGAACAGTAGGCACAGTAGCGACGCCAATCATTTTATTCCTAATACTTTACAAATAGAAAGAAATTCAAGAATATAAACAATACAAGCCTTAGTAAATAACCTGAAGTATTTTTTGAATCATGTTTATTACTATCGGAATCAGTGAGAATTATGAGAATCTGATTACCGCCAAAAACGGCCGTTTTTGGCGGTTATCACTTTTTCTCTCAATGACTGATTCTCATAATATCAAAACATGATTCCAAAAATACTTCAAGTTATTTACTAAGGCTTGTATTGTTTATATTCTTGAATTTCTTTCTATTTGTAAAGTATTAGGAATAAAATGATTGGCGTCGCTAGTGTGCCTACAGTTCCCCCTTAAGAGGGTATACTAGCAGTGCGTTTTCCATACAAATGTATTTCTCTATTTTCTCGCTGAAAACTGCTTCTAGAGGCACAATTCTTTTTACATACAAATTAGATTGTATGATACAATCTATTACTAAAATAGGTATGTCCCTATGTTTTATTTTTTTCTAAAAACCTGTTTAAAAGAAAAAAAAAATGTTTAAAAACAGTTTTTTCGGAAAAAATAAAAAATAGGCATAGGCAATAACATTCCTATTTTAGTACTAGATTTTATGAAAAAAGAATTGTGGCTCTAGAATCAGTTTTCAGTGAGAAAATAGAGAAATACATTTCTATGGAAACCATATTGAAAAAATACTGCTAGTATACGCTTCAAATTCAGACTATAGCCATATTAACATTCGCTTCGCTTGGTCTCTGCGCTAGTATGATTTGACTAACTGAAATTGAATGTACCCACCTGACATACAAAGACCTCTTCTGCGACGTCCGTAACAGTGTATGGTGCTGTTTGAGCTCATTGATGCGCGCTTCGAACTTGTTGTACTCCTGTGGCCTGTACACCACCGTCAACTTAACATTTTGTCCGGTGCTCTGTAATAAGGAAAAGTTTCGATTTCAGTACGATACAGTAGTACCACGTTAATAAGGCGCATCGTAGCGCGAAGAACCGATGGGACAGACAGGTTCTTGAATGGCGACCACGAGCAAGCGCAGCGTTGGACACCCACCGACCAGGTGGTCGGAAGACCTGATAAAGGTCGCAGGAAGGCGCTGGATGCAGGCCGCTTCCAACCAGTCGTATTGGAAATCCTTGAGGGAGGCCTATGTCCAGCAGTGGACTTCTTGCGGCTGAAATGATGATGATCACAGCTTACCGGAGCCGTCACCTCAAACAGCTGCTTATTTCAGAACGCCCTTATTACTTACTCACCCTACAAATTTGAAAAGAAAGTCTATTTTTTGATGACGAAAATCTAATCTTTATTCCAGTAACCTAAGAGTGAATTTTCAATCACAAAACCTGCTAACCTTGAGCGCTTTAGCAGTCTGTTCATGCGTGGCATGGCTAATTTTCACATCATCAAGCCAACAATCTGTCCACTCCTCCTCAGCTCCCCGGACCGCTCAGCCCTCGGGCGAGTAATAAAGAGACGGTTGTCTACCTTTCATGACGAGAATTTGAACTTTATTCCAGTGACCCAAGAGTGAATTTTCAACGACAAAACTAACCTTGAGTGCCTTAGCGGCCTGTTCATGCGTGGCATGGGTAATATCCACATCGTTGACAGCCAGCAATCTGTCCCCCCTCCTCAGCTCCCCAGACCTCTCGGCGGGGCCTCCAGCGAGTAGGAAAGACACGTATATCCCGTGTCCGTCCTCTCCACCAACGATGTTGAAGCCGAGTCCCGAGCTCCCTTTCTCGAGCTCTACGACGCGAGTTTGCTCTTCGGCGCCGTCGGGCGCGTCGTCTCGGCGTACGGAGTTTGCTGTGCTTGACGCTGCAGAAAATATTTATTTTGAATAACTTTTTTCATTAATTTCCTTATTTTATTCTAAACAATTTGGATTTACATAATGACAGTCTAAAACAGCAGTAATAAAAAAAAACTTGAAATTGTGAATATACAATATGTTAATAAAACCCTGAACGATCCAAAGGGGCGACTAAGCCCGTCAATATGAGCACCTTTTCGTATTGGAGAATTGCTGACATTCCCATACAAAAATGTTCAGCCATCCGGACAGCCACCCCAATTTGTAAAAAAAATAAGCCCTTAAGAAAAGTCCTATGCATTTTAAGCGAGAATCATGGCATACGTGAGTTGGCTTGATGCAAATGAGTGCTGTCTGATTGGGGCCCCTTTTATACTGGTAGGGACTGCAATGCCCAGGCGGTTGCCTGGGTTGCCTAGAGTACTCACGCGTGTTGGCGCGGGAGGTGCGGGGCGAGGGCTGTCCGTGGCAGGGGCCGGGCACTAGCACTAAGAGCGCCCTGCAGGTTGTCTACGGGCAGTTGCCTGGGTTGCCTAAAGGTAAACCTTATAAGAAAGAGAAAGAGACTCACGCGTGTTGGCGCGGGAGGTGCGGGGCGAGGGTTGTCCGTGGCGGGGGCCGGGCACCAGCACCAACAGCACCCTCTCGCCCGACGCTTTCAGCGCGGCCACTGCGTCTTCATGCGTCACGTTCTCGAGATCCACGTCGCCACGCTGTAAATAAAACAACATTATGAAAAAAGTCTATGTCGTACTTTTGTCAGCAGCTGTCAAAATCCGCCAAGCATAAAAGTTATGATTGAATATAAATAGTAGATTTTTCAGAAACCTGTCTTAGTTTGAGTGAAAAAGTCGCAAATTGGGGTGCTAGCCGCTCTTAGAGTATCAATATTAACTACAGAGCGCGCCTCTATGAGTATGAACCGTAAGCACGGGTATGAACAGCTTCAAAACAGTGCGAACGTCGCGATTAGTCACACGAGGTCACGCGCACGGATTGTTTCTCCCGCCATTATTTTTCGTATTTACAATAATTATGATGAAAAGTCCAGTGCCGAGTTGTGAATATGATTCCCGGAAGCAAAATAAAAGGAATAATGATATTACTTTTCATTAATAAGTCCTATTTTGACTCTAAAACATAGATTTTTCTATAATTGACTAGGGCGAGAAAGGGTGTTGCGAGAGGCGCGCGGGCGGGTAAACACAGCACGCGGTTCCGCGTCCCCCGCTTTACTTCTCCCCGCAATAGATTTAGTGTTGTACCACGTCGGATCCGGATTTTTGAACGTTTACTAGTATTATGGTTTTTATGATAAATAGTGATTTATTTTAAATGATAATAAAATTATTTCAACTCAAAAAAAAAAAACTGTTGCATTTTTTTTAACTCCATACGAAAATAAGGGAATTATATCATATGTATGACCGCTATGTGTGTTTGTGTCTATCTGCGTCGGTCTGTAGCACCTTGGCTGTTAAACGGTTGAACCAATTTGGATGCTTAATTGGGTTCCGTAGCTGAATGGCAAAAAACAGAACCGTTATAGATTCATCATGTCCGTCTGTCTGTCTGTATATCACAGTTTTTTTGTATACCGATACTATTAATACTACACAGTTGAAAATTTGGTAGTTAGACGTATTCTGTTAGTTGGTAAATAAATAAATATATACGGACAAATCACACAGATTGAGCTAGCCCCAAACTAAGTTCGAGACTTGTGTTATGGGATACTAACTCAACGATACTATATTTTGTAATAGATACTTATATAGATAAACATCCAAGACCCAGGTCAATCTAAAAAATATCATTTTCCATCTTGACCTGACCGGGGTCGAACCCGGGACCTTCCGTGTCGCAGGCAGGTGTGTTGACCGCTGCGCCACGGAGCTCGTCAAGTGTTAAGCTATGTCAGATACCTTAAGGCAGCTCAGCTAAGCTAAAGTGACATTTGTGTTGGCACACATGAGACGCAAATCATTCAATATTTATCAATACTACAAAAAACCACAATCTCAAAATGTGGTAGGTACTGTGGTAGGAAAATAACGCTAAAAGTAGGTTCGTATCTAATAAACTATTGACAAATTTATACGATTATCAAGTCTCAAACCGAATCATGATTTATTAAGAGTGAGTTACATCCAAAGACTCGCTCGGATGTAACTCATTTGCAACGTTTCGCAAGGACGCGATGCCCATCACTACCGACCGCTACATCTATAGATACAAATCTATAGAACATCTGCTTACACTCTGCACAACGGCGAAAAAACGATAGGAGCGCTCTATAGTTATATTGATACTCTAAGGTCGCAACATTAAAAAGGATCGCTTATTTTTTCTTGAATTTGGATTAATTGTTTGCATTGTAAAGGCTCCGAAAGTACTGGACCCATTTTAAAATTATTTCACCGATAGAAAGCTAATTTATCAGCGGGTAACATCGGCTATAATTTACGCGTACGGCGTTGCGGGATAATTGCTAGAGTTAACATACAAACGGAAAAATAAATCATCATCATCATCATCATCAGGTCTTTCTAGTCTCCACTGATGCAGCACGACCCTCTCTGTACTACCAGAGCCATATACAAGCCTGAGTAGTCAGAGGATTTGGCCTACTCTCTCCACGCTGGCCAGACGGGTTGGGGAGGTCTCTTTGATGTTAATAAGCTTTGTTAAGCTTGTGTTTCCTTAGTCGCCTTTTACGACATCCACGGGATGACTTGGAGTGGTCCTATTCTACTCTGCCGGGAACCACACGGCTTAATAAAAAATAAATACCTACCTACTTTTTACATCAAATAAAAATATTTATATTTCCTTGTTAGCTCATGATTATGTAATGATACCATCACGCCGGCCTATGGTATATATCAACACAACATACTAAGTTGGTTCATTATCAATGATCTAGAAAACATGCATATTATATACATACATACATACATAAGATCACGTCTTTATCCCTTGCGGGGTAGACAGAGCCACAGGTCATAAGACCCAAAACGGAAACCCATATTATATACGTCCATAATAAACGGAAAATGCCTACCTACTTTTTACATCACATAAAAATATTGATATTTCCTTGTTAGCCCATGGTTATGCAATGATACCATCACGCCGGCCTATGGTACATATCAACACAACATACAAAGTTGGTCAAGGCCACAGTCTCGTGTGTACATAGCATCCCACAACTATGTCGTATTCATATTACGCAACAATATTGGTTAACAATAACATTGATGGCCTCGGTGGCATAGTGGATATTAGCTACGCCAGCTTGCGAGGGCATTGCGAGGGGCGGTTCGTTTCCCGGCGGGACTTTTTTTTACTACTATAACACAGTTATTGCTGAACTGTAGGACTGTCCCAAGGACGGTAGGCGGTAGGCATACAGCCGGCTGAAAAGCTAGCCTGATGGGATAACAACGAAGTCTAGGTGTGAAGTCAAAAAGCCATTCACTCTTTCCTCGCAAATCCCTAAATAGTATGTGTCATGACCATGAGCAGTTTGTCGTCCATATGCCCAGCGCTCCGCACCATAATCTTGGTCACGTATATCCCATTATCCCCTGGGATATGCTAGTTGCCAATACCCCTGGCCTGGCTTGGCTAAGTCCTAGCCGGAGCGTCTCTTACACAAATCTAAGTAAAAACTTTCCGAAGTATTTTTGACCATGAGCAGTTTGTCGTCCATATGCCCAGCGCTCCGCACCATAATCTTGGTCACGTATATCCCATTATCCCCTGGGATGTGCTAGTTGCCAATACCCCTGGCCTGGCTTGGCTAAGTCCTAGCCGGAGCGTCTCTTACACAAATCTAAGTAAAAACTTTCCGAAGTATTTTTGACCATGAGCAGTTTGTCACCGACCCTCAGTCTGCTGTCCCTGTGCGCAGCGCCCCCCGCTATAATCTTAGTCACGTATATCCCATTGTCCCCGGGATATGTAGGTTAATCAATCCCCCCCACTATGCTAAAAGACTGAGCCAATGTCTTTTTTCACACAATTATCCCGTTGTCCCCTCTTCACACAAACCGCTAGCATAAGCAACAACTTACCGAAGTATTTTTGACCATGAGCAGTTTGTCGCCGACCCTAAGTCTGCCGTCCCTGTGCGCAGCGCCCCCCGCCATTATCTTGGTCACGTATATCCCGTTGTCCCCAGGGATGTGCTGATTGCCAAGTCCCCCCGCTATACTGAAGCCCAGGCCGGAGCCTCCCTTCACGAGCTCAATCTCAATGGCATCTTCTTTGTTTGTCGCTTGCGTTGTGTTTAGCGTGTCTTCAGTTGTACCTCGACGTTTTATTTTCTGTAATAAAAAAAAAAAAAGATTTGACTTTTGATATGCCCAGGAATGCCTCTGTGGATCTCTCACAAGATGGCCTACGCCACGGAGTGGAAGTGGTTAATCCTCCAGTCACACGAGGGGACCGACTTCGATCCTCGACACGGGCGCGATTCTGCAGCTAACCTAGGGTTGGCGATAGCTTGTCGGCCAACCGTAAAAACTATGCTAAATTATATTACATCATGAATAATAACCCTCCGACGCACTGCAGCTGAGGATGTGACCGGGAAAACCGCTCAGATGTGAGAAAGAGAGAGAGTGGATCTCGGAACACTGGCCCTACCAGATTAGGAAGATATAAAACTATTTAGATGCACTATGAAGTGAAATATAGAATTTATTCTTTAGCTCATAAATACAAACTTGTATTTTAAAACTGAAAAGATTTGCTACATTTTTAATCAATGCTGTTATGGTAGCTATTGTAAATGTATTTAATCACAGATTTTAGATTTAATGTAGTCTGATTGACCGGGTCGTTAGTCGTTTCGCACCACTAGCGATTCGGACCGCGGTACGAATCAGTCAAGAGCTCTTTTTGAATGGATTCTTTCGCACCGCGGTGCGAATTGCCCGATAGCTCTTTTTAAATGGGTTATTTCACACCGCGGCGGGCGTTTCAATAGCCCAAATATTTATATGAATGAGTCAAGCCAATAGTGATTCAATCTGTGATTACGCCATGTTTAAATTTAATACTTTTTGAAATTTAATCATATCATACTATCTCGCAAGTTTTTTTTTCATTGTCCTTTTTTTTTCTTATCTGTACAAATAAATAATAATTTGAATATATCGGACCCATGCAAAGAGTATTGGATTGTTTCGCCCCGTGGTCCGTATCGACCCATTCCAAAAGATACCATGGGTCATTCGCACCGCTCCAACGACTGCGGTGCGAAAGAACCCATTCTAAAAGAGCTTCTGGGCGATTCACACCGCGGTCTGAATCGCTAGTGGTGCGAAACGACTAACGACCCGATTAACTTGTAAACCTTCCAATCAAAATAACACAAAATTAGTTCACTATTTACCCGATTGCCAAGACGGTACGAAGTTATTGTCTTTCGCGCGTATCTTGTATCCTTTCATATTTCTTTATAACCTCGAATATTCCAAACTACTGGATGGATACTGGATTTCGACGGTATATTAGAGTTCGCCTTAAAAACTCAAGTTTAAAAATAGAGCAGTTGGTTTTAATTTTTGAAATAACACTACTTGCTTACAACACTGAGAATACTTCATATCAAATATGTCTGACAAATAATGAAATGAAAATAGGAGTGCAAATATCATTCATCTCTTATCTCTTGAGTGATTCACTGTCTTGGAGTCACCTAATTTGAATCATCAATATGTAAAGAATTTATCTCTTTATCTAAAATTAGAACTACAGGTATAAGAAGTTACTAGTACTTTTATTGTTTTCTAACTGGCAATGTTTCTAAGTTAAAATAAAATCTTGCAATCAGAATTAAACTTATTTAGAGGATACATAGTTTTACGAGACCCAGTCCTACGCCCATTTAAAATAAATCATTTGAAAGAAAACAGATATAAAATATAAAATTTTGCCCTGCGATTTACAGTTTAGTGTGAACGTGAAGTAGTAGTCTAAAGCTTTTATCTAGGGCTGCACGGAACAAAATTTTAAATGATCTCTCCATTTTTTTTTTCGAATAATTTATTTCAAATTGCACTAAATCCCGGAACATTCGTGTAATGTAGTGGCCTTAGAGACAAAATTTTGTCAGTTTTAAACTCGTATTTCGTCGAATGAAAAATAATAATGAATTGTCTGGATAAATAAAATAGCTGGTTAAATTCCAGACCGTCTATGAGTCCTTAGATTTTTGTTGATGTTACTTATTTTGTGTTTAATGTGTGTGTCAGTTAAACAAAATAAATTATTTATCTATCTTTCTAAGTCCGAATGTGTCTGGACTGGACTAATGCAGATGGATAGCAACCCTATGCAAGTTCTGTGAATATTTATTTAATACATACCAGTCTCACTGTGTTGCCGGCTTTTTTCAGTGCATCTACTGCCTCTGCATGCGTTACATTTTCTACATTCGTGTCATTAACCTAGAACACAAAAATAAGATTTTATTAGAAGGAGTTTCGTCATAATTTCACAGTATTAAAAAAAAAATGCTATTTTCAAAGAATTGAACTATGATACAGGTATAGGTGTAATATATTTCACCATGGGCTAAGCAAAATGAAACTAAAATTATAGTAGAAACAAAACAAATTGTAGTTATTCCCAAAATTGCCCATTTTAGGTTTTTTTATAATTATAATTTTATTATTCACTGTAGTAATCTAATATAGTCCGCGGTTTGATTAAACACAGGCGTTATAGAAATTATATGTTCAGTCGAGGGCAGATAAACCTGACCCCCGGACGAACAGATTTCAAATTGTAGGGGGTTAAGTTTATCTGCCCCGACTGTACATGTTATATTGACGTTACAAGGGGCTGCAGCCTGAAGTGGAAGAGTGGAAAGGACATGTCTTTTACACGTTGTATGTATGAATACAAATCTGAAATATGGCGTCATTGATTTGTAGCTGGCTGGTGACTGCAGCCCCGCCGGGGATCAGTTTCGTGACGTAGATGTGGGGGTCCTCCACCATGTGGGGGTTGTCTGAGCCCCCTGCGTAGCCGATATAGACACATACTTGTAATATGGTGTCATTGATTTGTAGCTGGCTGGCGGCCGCAGCCCCGCCGGGGATCAGTTTCGTGACGTAGATGTGGGGGTTCCCCGCCATGTGGGGGTTGTCAGAGCCCCCTGCGTAGTTGAAGCCCAGGCTTAGTATAGACACATACTTGTAATATGGCGTCATTGATTTGTAGCTGGCTGGCGGCCCCAGCCCAGCCGGTGATCAGTGAGGTAGATGTGGAGGTACCTTCGCCATGTGCGGGTTGTCAGAGCCCCCTGCGATGCTGAAACCGAGGCTTAGTATAGACACATACTTGTAATATGGCGTCATTGATTTGTAGCTGGCTGGCGGCCGCAGCCCCGCCGGGGATAAGCTTCGTGACGTAGATGTGGGGGTCCTCCGCCACGTGGGGGTTGTCAGAGCCCCCTGCGATGCTGAAGCCGAGCCCGGCGCCCCCGGCCCGCGACAGCACCACGGTCAGGTACGTATAACCGTCCTCTTGCGTACGCTCGGTGCCACCCCCCTCTATGCCGTTTATCTGTAACTTTCATTAACAATGATATTAGTTGGGTAGTTTCCAGGCTCAAATTGAAAACTCTTATACTATGTGACCACCATGAAACTAAGAATAATCAGGATAGGGCCCTAAGAAACGTAACAGTGACGCAAATACCAATGAACGCAAACAATTTGCGACACCAGCTCAGGCACACATCGATATTAGAGATGCATGTAATTTTCCCTTTCAATATTCAAACTCTTCCAAATGATTTTTTTTATGCCGCACACATGTAACATGAAAAGTTGTAACTATACTTATGTAAAAAAAGAAACTGGTATGAATGGTCTGGTAGTATTCTGAATTTTACTATGAATAAACATTTGGCCTGTTACAACTGTGTCAATAGAAGCTAATGATTACACAATGATAGTTATATTTGCTCTAAATATACACACACACACATTCTTCTGTCATATTAGGATGTGTGTATACCGTTGCCTGACCCATTAGAGATATTCAGAGCAATGAGAATGAATTAACGGCCTATGCTAGCTTGCAACGAAAGGGGCAACGGGTTCGGTTCACGGCACGGGCATTTACCACTCACTTGTACTTAATTTTCATAGGTATTCGTCTCCGCTTTTGGCGCTACTAATACTAGGATGGGTGGTGTTAGGCAAGCAGCCGGCTGTAAAAACTTTCGCCAAATCATATAACAGTAAGAAAGCTGCCATGATAACGGACCCTGGCTCTGGCGTATCACAGCCGAGGATACAACTGGGAATACACTTGGATGAGGAGACTGCACTGAGATTGATATTTCACAAGGAACTTAAGTACGCAATAACCTTATTTTCCCATTGAAACTTAATCAGCTGATTTGAATATCAATTTGTATGAGATGTTTCAATGGAAGAAGGAGAGTTGCTTTTTCAACTCCTTGAGCTATATGTATGTATCACAAAATTGATCCTACAAACTGACTTAACGGTATTGTTTATCTAAGAAGCTTTGTAATCTTTACAAATTGTAGACTGGGAGACTAGTAGAGACTCTTATACAATTGTTTCCAGTTGCACCTTCAGTACTCCACAGAATATGATATGCTTTTCTAGAAAGTATGTATGTAATAAAAACAAAACTCATTTACCTGCTTCATTTCGGGTGATGCAACGTGTACCTGCAATACATCGAGGACAAGTTTACATTAGTAATTTCAAAGATATTCATCCAGACATCATTGTCCAACAATGATAATGATGTTTGGCTAAAATCATCAATTTAAAAAAAAGTGTTTAACTATTGTGTACTTATATATTCTTATAACACCTTTCTTCTTTAATTAATACAAATTATTGCATATTATAAAAAATATGCAAAAAGGCCCTTACAACAAAAATTATACTTACTTAGTAACTTGTTTGACAACATGGGTGTTTATCACAACTTAGTGTGGGGCTAGCTCAATTTGAGTGATTTGACCCAATATTATATATAGATTATGCAAAAATCATATGGAGTTCTTTCATTTTCGGTAGTCTTGGGATACATTCTCAGAAGACCATGATATTTGGGCAGCTTGATGCCAAGCCAAAGCTTATGCTTTAATTGATATAATTTATGTTTACTTTTGGTTCAAATACTTATAATTGTAAAAAAAAAATAATAATATGGGACCTTGATTGTTTCTGAGGAGCAATGACAATTGCTTTCAAGAATCAATGACTATTCTGACCTAATTTTGCATTTGAACTTTTAAAACATAATCAAATTAAATAAAATCATTATAATATAATTTTACATCCAGCCAGTCAAGTTTGAGTTGAAGTATTTTCTATTTTATTATGCACAACAATCAAACCAGGTTCTAAATATTGTAAGCAATAGTACCTAGGTGTACACAATGGTAATCCAATTCCCTGCTTTGCATGGCAGATGTGTTTATGGCTTCTACTATGAATAACAACTAAGTAACACTATGAATCATGTTATGACACTAAAAACCATGAACTTAAAAACAGTAAATAGGTACAACAAAGTATTTACAAAACTATTTTTAGTTTTAAATTGTCAACAGTATTTCCACATGAACAGTAGGATAAAGTAATAACTTAGAACATTAAGATAAAAGCACAATTTGTATGTAAATTGATACTGGCAGCCTAAAATTTTTGTTACAATGGTGAAATTCTTTTTAAAGAAACATGATATATTTTTATGGTATTCAATTCACTGACTCACCGTATCAAGATTAAATAAGGAAGACACTTTCCGTAGGAATCCATTGTGAGTTTTTTTCTTCCGTCTCTCAGTCATTTTGTTGACCAGATGTGCATAGCCTTTAGGTATATGCCGGTGTCCGTATTATACTATGTACACTGCATGCATTGTTAGTTACACACTGGGTCCACTGTCAGCACCTTTCACGTTGTTCTGCATGCACCATTCTCTACCTAGAACCCATTACTAATTTGCACCAAAATATTTCGAAATATGTGACCTTTTTGGGTTGCAGGTGACCTCTTTTCGATTTGCCGCGTAATCCCATGGAGTAGGTAAGCGGGATATCATGTTAGCTTTAAAAATTGCAGCAATCCTTATCTAATGAATGTAATAATTCGAGCCGAGCCCTTTTCTGATAGCGAGTTTTTAGTAGATACATGTACGGCTAGGTAATTATTAGGCATGTTACCAACTTGCGTTCGATGAGGATGGTATGAATGTCAAAGCGATGAACTTTAATTAGAATGTCCGTGTTACGTTATTAGTGTGCAATTTATGACGATTTGATAAATAAGTACAACAACAGATTGGATTGTTTCAAGCAAAAACTAATTCACAAGTTGCATTAGTCTCACCAAGAATTAAAATCGTTCCCAAAGTGTAAAGAAATTACTAAACGTTTAAAAATAGATTAGTGTTTATTAAATGGCCTTACTTGCGACGAATACGAAATAACAGCAGTTTGAATGTCAAAATTTTGTGTGCAATATCATTTCACTGATTATCATCTAGGAGGATACTTTCAGCCGTTGTAGTGTTCGTACGTCATTGGCACAATTCTGAAATTTAACGGCACCAAACCACACAACCACGAAACGTTAGCGTACATATCGCCGAAAACTTGTACTATATTTTAGGTTATAAATAGTACTACGAGACGCGAAACACCAACCATCCGCCATCCGCCATTACCAATTCGACCACTTGTTGTATGCAGCGTTCAGCCACCTTCGTAGACGTCACGTCATCAAAATGAAAAAAAAAACAGATGGAAATCGGACTAATCGATCTATTCCGTTTTAGTTCTGGGCTTTATTAATAGATGGCGCTATCACAAATTTTCCTTCATACTTCCGGTATTAGGAATAATACTTAGGAGTAATAATACTTCCGGAAGGAATTTTATTTACGTTGAATAGCAGTTGATAGTTGTATTTGTAGGGTCCTTTGATTTCCTTAGGTACTATTTGGCTGGACTCTTAGTATTGATTAATGACTTTTTTACACCATGATTCTTCTTGAAGAATTTCACCTTTGTAACATATTTTTCTAAAATTCTACATTTTTTAAATTACCTTCTTCTCTTCGGTATCTCCGCTCGGTGTGGAGGAGGTGACATGTCGTGTATGCACCATCTGCTGCACAAAATAATAATTTAATTAGCCTTCATATGCATAATTGGAAAACAAAGTAAATAATAAAATATGAACTTAATTGATATAATAAATATCCTATTGTTATGGTTAATTCGGATACTAACCTTTGTTGACTCTGGTGATTCATTTCGAGACTCTGCTTTCCTGTTATTGTCCTGGAGGAAAGCATTTGAGACCGATCTGTATTCACTGTCCTCTCCTGAAAGTAGCTGCAATGTAAATAATTATATATTAAAACCAAAGTATAATAGCTACGAGTTTTCATTCTAAAACATATCAATTCGAACATTCAAATGTGAAAGCGTAACAAATAAACTCACTTTTGCATTTATAATATTAGTTAAGATAGTTAGGAGTAGGATTGCAGTTATTCTGAAACTTATTTTATTTTCGAAATAAAAAGTATCTAAGTAGGTACTTAGAACTTACAAAACTTACGTAACATGTATAACTTTAACTTAGATTTATAAATCACATCTTCGTTGGTATATGAACAATATGATTTTTACCATAGATACCTACGTAGTAAGGTGCCTGTACAAGAAACACATTCTCAAAACTAAAGTTACCTAGTATTAGTATTTGCAAACAAAAGAGAAATTGAAGTGGGTCCCGGAAACTCCGACATGATTCAGTAAAAAAATATTTACATCAGCGAATACTTCGCTTGTTAACTGAAAATTGCTTGATAAGAGAAAAACAAAATGATTAAGTACGGTGCTATTGTTTGAGTTGAATAAGAGATTTGTATCGAACCATGCTATTTTTAACGTAGGTACCAAGCATGCCTAAAATTACAAATTTATCTTGCGTACCTCTAGAATGACTTGTCTTCCAACCTAAAATATTAATACATTTAAAAATTCAATCACTAAGATGTTATAGGTACGTAGAATATATTTACTCTTAAATTTTATAGTCTTGTGATAGTTTTGTTTGCAGAGAAATACCGGTTTTAAATCATGATTATCGAATAATTTCGCAATAAGACAGAAATAGCTGACGGTTTTTTTTGTCAGTGTGTGCAGACAAAATGCTAACTTCGTGAATTTGATATCGTAAATTTGTTTTCAGCTTAAATTCTTTACTTGCATGTTTTCTACATAGCTATCAAAGACTTTTTCCAGTTGAATTTTTATGTGAATAGGTAGGTACTTTCTTTCACAAATTTCAACTTCATAAATGCTAAATCTAAAATGCTTTAAAACATGAAAATGATTTAATTTTCTGGTAATCTGGTAAAAAATACTAAGCGAAAATCTAACGCAATGTGGCACAAAGATCCACGGAAATTATATTAGGTACCGGCTTTGGTACCGGTAACTAGTGAAAATGCTGGTAAACATGGTGCTATAAATAAAGAAGCCTGTAGGAGGAATATTGCAAAAAATGCCGGATGCACTAAGTGGATGCAGGACATACCGCAAAATAGATTATGGTTAGCCTAGTTACGAAGGGACTGCCTCTATGAATATTCCCGTGTAAAAATATCTACATATTTTAAAATTTTACCATCTTAAGTTGTGATAAATATTGCCACATTCCATTTGTAGTGTAGCATTTTTACATGATTGATGAAGTTTGCGTTTTCCCAAAAATAATGCCACACTACGCTGTTTAGGTACTTCAAACTTCAATGTAGCGAATTTTACTAAAATTCTTTAAAACTGTTTTTGAAAATACAGACGCAGGTAATATTTATTGTTCATGTCATTGGAGTTATTGAAAGAAGCCTCTTATAGTATTTGATATTTAATGACGATGATGATGTATGATGATATTTAATAATGACGTATTTTCATGACCTACCTCACGGACGCGAGCATTGTCTGCTTCCCACTTATTGGCAATGCGAATCGTCTCTGCAGTCTTCTGCTGCACAGACTTTGTGTCATCTAGAAGCGTGAGCTCGTAGAACTCTTGGATATCTGCAAAAAATGTTGTTACTTAATACTAGGGCAGGTTCCTCAACTTACAGATCTAGAGGTATCTGCTTATTTTGGTCAAACGTGCTTTGATTTATTAACCCGTTAAATAGCAATAAATAAGAGTCCCACGTGACATAGTGGTATCGTATCGAACATGATAGCATTAACCTCGACTTTGAGTCTTATCATGCTAATTCTACATTCAGAATAGCCAAGTGGTTTAAATTTGAGACACTTATTATCAATAACACTCACTCAATACACTTATCAAATGTCACTGCCTACTTATTTAGTTACTTATTTTTAGGGTTCCGTAGTAAACAAGGAACCCTTATAGTTTCGCCATGTCTGTCTGTCTGTCTGTCTGTCTGTCTGTCTGTCTGTCTGTCTGTCTGTCCGTCCGCGGTTTTACGCAGAGACTATCAGTACTAGAAAGCTGTAATTTGGTATGGGTTTGTATATTAATCCTGGCAAAAAAGTGGTAGAATAAAATCTTGAAAAAAAATTTTTTTTAGGGTAGCTCCCATACACGTAAAGTGGGGGAGTAATTTTTTTTTCCCTACTTACCCATCGTGTGGGGTATCGTTAAAAAGGTCTTTAAAAAATATTGTGAGGTTGAGAACACCACTTTTCGATTTAGGGATCCGTTTCCGAAATATTTGGTTTTAAAGTGCAAATTTTTGTTAGACGTACGTGTCCCCCCCCTCTATCTGCTAAACGGTTATATATAGACACGTGAAAAAAATTACAGCAGTAGTATATATACTGAAATTGAAAGGAAAACTATCAGAGCTGAGTACTAAGTATAAACCAAAAAGTTATAGGCAACAAACTTATAAAATATACTCGAAAATGTAAAATTTCATACGAGATGTTTTTGGTCGTTAAACTGTGGGGTGCGAGTGTGAACAGTGTGAACTCAAAGTTGTCATTTGCAACTACGGAACCCTACACTGCGCGTGGCCCGACACGCACTTGGCCGGTTTTTCTATATTTGGAATAAACCAATATTTTTTGTATGTTCTTATTCCATGTGTGAAAAGTTAGGACGTTATCAAATCCCCATTGTTTTCAACTATATTTAGGTTATCTTAACTGCCAGTAGGTGATTAGGTGAAGTTACCCGATGAACTCTTAGATAATCTACAACGTGAATGTAGGTTAGAATAACAAATTATTTTTATGACTTTAAAACTTTATGCTTTATTGATCGTTGCTTAGAACCATTGTTTGCAGTTTTCACGTTTTCTGTGATTTAATTTTCATGCGCTTCAAAATACCGTATTATTAGTATGATGATTGATAATATATATAATCAACCCTAACAAAATAATGCAACAAACAGCTAAAAAAGTTTTAAACATCGATTTTCATTTTTACCGCTCAATTTTTTATATGATAAATAAAATATAAAATACGTAAATGAGTTGTTTAAAACTGGCATAAGAAATATCTAATAAAAATCTGAAATCATTTTTTCCTTTCGACGGCTGTTGTATTATACGATAAGATGTAAGTACACAATAGTTAAAACGCATTCTAATGTTTATTATTAAAATGTTTTGGAATTAAAATATTGTGAAGTACATAATTTTTATCTAAAAGAACGATCTTAAACCTGGTAGGTTAAGTATCGCGTGAGTCGTGTCGAGTCGGAGATCGATATCGAGCGCCGGTTGGCGACCTCAATGCTGGTTCACTTAATGATGAAATTGTTGAGCTATCATAATATACCCTCTAAACTAACCCTTCCACTAAGAAAAGGTATAAACGTAGAAGGTATTAATGTATAAGCGCTTGCCTGTACATGTAACTAAGCAATCCAATCAAATATTGTATTTAAAAATGGAAACTGCATAAACACAAACTCTTAATATATTTTTTTTTATTTGTGCTTGGATATGTCGCAGGAATTTTGTCAAAAACGTGACATTATAATTTCTCTAGTGAAATTATAATTACACTGATTATTGTCAATAACGTCTGGTTCGTATAATTTCACGGGCTCTTTTCAGAGTTATTGTAATTTCACTGGGCCGCAATAGTGATATTATAATAAATCTAGGTTTATTATGAGTTGCGTTTGTGGTGGGAGCCCCGCGTGTTCTGATTGGTCAATTTGTTATTAATTTGTTATGTCATTTAAATAACTTGCTCAATTATGTAACCTACCAAATTTTTTAAGTAACATATTTTGACAAAAAGTACATCATCATCATCAGGTCTTTATTAGTCTTCCTCCACTGCGGGAGCACGACCCTTATAGTACATATTATTCATTTATTATTATTAATTAAGCTTTATTCAAATCCAAAAATTGATGCTAGTGAGTTACTAAAATGTTACTACCAGTATTACGTACTATTTAGCTTATAGTTATTAAACTTATGGTTTGATTAGTAAGCGTTATATATAACTTTTTCAGCATATTTTTAGTATAGATAGTACTATAAAAAATGACAAGTTAAATTTAAAAAAATATGTCTTGAAATCTGTTTTTTATTTCCTAACTCTACTTGTTGGTCAGATGGTAACGTATTCGGACCAATCAGCGTTCGCTCTGATAATCTAACGGCTTTCTTAAACCAGTGTTTTTGTCAAAATATCACTGCCTTACAATTTAACTGCATCGGTCTAGTAAAATTATAATGGTACTGAAACTAGCCCGTTAAATTGTAAGTAATACAAACGATTGACAATAATCTGTGTAATTATAATGTCACTAGTAAAATAATAATATCACGACTTTTATAATATCCCTGCAACAGATATAAATGATTAGGTAGGTACCTAGTTATCTAAACATACTAAACGGTGTAGTTTGATATGGTTTGAAGGCATTCAGTTTTCTTTACACGCACATTCCTATGAATTAACCTAGTAACTATTATTCAAGAGTACCTAAGTGTGTTTTTTTACCGTATACAGCGGTCTTGTAACTTTACATTTTCGTTCGATACCAAACCCCTTTCGCTGATTAGAATTTAAATTAATGCAAAGCTCCCCCCTTTATTTATGCCTGCTAGTGCGTGCCGCACCACATTTATTTTATTTTTAAATAGGTACCTATATTAAAAATTGTGTAGTTAATTAGCAGACATGCACATTATTGGAATGCAGTGTTGTTTATCTTTAGGTATGTTTATATAATCTAACTAACCAATTTATCTTTGCGGACTCTCCATATCTTCTTTGCTTTTCTTCGCAGCAGCCCTTAGCAAAATATTTTAGAAAGCAAAATTTTGAATAAGTATACTTCTGCGTCATTTTGTAGCAATGGCTGCAATAATATTTGGCTAGTATTTGTTTATGGAATCCACAGGTTGCCATTAAAATGCTACGCAAAAAGTTTGGTTCCAAATCGTTTAACGTAGACGTGGATGAACACACAGCTTGATCTAGGGATATGTATCTTTAGGTTGCACTGTATCAATCTCGATTTCCCAATTGCTTGTTTGGTCAATCAAGAGGCACGCTGCGTCTGTAGCTAGTCGATGCTTATGTAATATTCCAATCACCTATCCAATCATCCTAGGTTTAGGCTCAAATTGTATTGACGAGCTCTGGTGTGCCCAGTGACCCGTATATTGTGATCTGGGTCAAACGGACCATCGCACATGCAGCGCAGTTTGCGAACGCACGCTTCGCTTCTGTTTTTAATTGAAACTTGAGCAAACATTGCACTTTGCATAAAAATATATCATTTATATTTTGCATAAGTAGGTGTGTATTGCGTTTTATCGTTTTACGTATGTCTTTGAACTTTGAGATTAGTGCCTACATCAATTTATGATTGCTAGAGGACTAAAACTGATTTGATCCTAGTTTGCATTTCACGATTTCACCGTATTAGGCCACTAGCTTATGTAGTCTTCTACCTACCTTTTATTTTTTACAACATTCCTGTAAGATCTTTAATTTCGTTGTTACGGGCCTGAAAATCAAAACTGTCTCAAATTGTGCCATATTTGGGAAAAATGGGCATGGTTTGACAAGGTATGACTCAATAACTGTAAGTCACAGAGAGTTTAAATTATACTCAAACGGTAAATGGGTCAATCAACTTTTTAGTGCACAGTTTTCAAATTTTGCATATTTTTTACAAATATTTCTTTTAACTAATTTCAAAGCCTCAGAATATAGAAAATTTATTATATTTTATGATTCTGCATAGAGCAGAACAGTTTTTTATCTAAATTGTTGATTTTTGGCTCGTAAGCGCACTGAAGTCCAAAAAAATCGGTCACCTGGACAACTAGTTCAATATTTTTTTAAATATAGTAAAATGTACTTTATCATAAAGTAAATACTTTGTAAAGTAAAACTGAGTAAAACTTTTAAGATTTTAGTACTTTTTTCATTATTGCGCACGTTAACTTAAAAATATTTTAAGAAATAGTGTCTCTTGGACAACAATGTTTCAGTATTTGATGAAAAGTTTCATAAAAATAGTTTTATTCTGCAAATATTGCAAAAGCGACAATACTGTGGGTTTATTTTGCATACCTCTATACATTGATAAAAAAATAAATAAACAATTTTATAGTTTTTAAAAGAAAAAGAGGTGAAATTTGCTTTCCTTCCATGAGGACAAATAGTTGTCCAGTGGATTTTTCGGTTGTCCAAAGGAAAAGTGAATCATGGATTTATAGTTAAAAACACAATAGAACAACATCATCATCATCATTTCAGCCGCAAAAGTCCACTGCTGGACACAGGCTTCTCCCTAGGTATTCCAAAATGACCAGTTGGATGCGGTCCGCATCCAGCCCTTCCCTGCGACCTTGGTCAGGTCGTCTGATCACCTGGTCGGTGGGTGTCCTACGCTGCGCTTGCCGGTACGTTGTCGCCATTCGAAAACCTTTCAGCCCATCGGCCATCGGTTCTTCGCGCTATGTCCCTCCCCGCCTACTGCCACTTCAAAGAACTAATCCGCTAAGCTATGTCAGTGACCTTTGTTCTTGTAAGGATCTCCTCGATTCTGATTCGATCTCGCTGAGAAAAACCAAGTAAGCCCTATCTATAGCTCTTTGAGTGACCTTGAGCTTTCTTATGAGGCCCAAAGTAAGCTTACTATGGGCCTCAAATGCGGACCACGTTTCGGACCCGTAAGTCATCACTGGTAACACACACTGATTATAGATTTTCGTCTTTAGGCACTGAGGTATTTCAGAAGAGAATACACTGCATACCTTCCTAAACGCTGCCCAACCGAGTCGGATTCGTCGAAAGACCTCATACTTGAAGCTGGAACTTCCAACCTGGATTAACTGACCCAGGTAGACATATTGGTCTACAACTTCAAGGATAGAGTTCCCAACGTAAACCGGTATTGGCGCAACATTGATATTCGACATGATCTTCGTTTTATCCATGTTCATTTCAAGGCCCACCTGTTGGGAAACCTCATTGAGGCCATCGAGCATGATACTTAAGGCTTCCAGCGAATCCGACATGACAACAATATCATCGGTAAATCGAAGATGAGTGATATACTTGCCATTGATGTTAATGCCATCCATTCCAGATGCTTGAAGGAATCTTCCAAAGCGGCGGAAAACGGTTTCGGAGAAATGACTGTGACTGTGAATGAATCCCTGTCTAACCCCTGCAGTAGAATAGCCTTCGTTCTATGCTCCTGCACTTGGACTGACATTGTGGCGTTGCTGTATAAACACTCAAACACTTCGATATACCGATGGTCAATGCGACCTCGCTGAAGAGACTGAAGCACGGCCCATGTTTCGATCGAATCAAAGGCTTTCTCATAGACCACAAACGCTAAGCATAGTGGCCGGTTATACTCCTTGGTCTTCTGTATAACCTGCCGCAGCGTATGGATGTGGTCTATGGTACTGTAGCCTTTTCGGAAACCAGCTTTTTCGGTAGGCTGGAAGGTATCAAGCCTGTTCGCGAGACGACTCGTGATTACCCTCGAAAACAGCTTATAAACGTGGCTCAGGAGAGTAATGGGTCGATAGTTCTTCAGTAGGGTATTATAACCCGTTTTGAAGAATGGCACCACCACGCCCCTTTGCCATGCCTCAGGTGTCACACCCTCGAGCAGTACGGAATTAAAGAGCCTCTGAAGGACTTTCAGTACCGGCGTTCCGCCCGCTTTCAGATGCTGCATCATTTCGTGTAGCTGTTTGAGGGCAATCCTAATCTCGTACAGACTGATGTCCGGAATGTCTTCGGTATAGTGTCGGGTTAGCTTTGCTCTTGGATCTTTAGACAAGCTGACAGTGGGTTTAGCAACTGACGTATACAACTACTTTGCCGTCCTCCGTCTTCAGCTTAGATAATCGTCTCTGCCCAATAGACTCCACTCTTGCGAACACTTTAGTTACAGCCCTTATTCTGTTCTATCGTCTCCTTAATACGTTCTTATTAAAAGAGCGAATATCGTGCTGCAGGAATTTGGAATCTGTTTATTGAGCCGCCAATGAGCGTCAGCAGTTTTGGAGGTTTGCAGCGCCATGACTCATCATTCAGCCATCATATCTAGGGTCTGAGAAGAGATTTTTTGAGGTTTCCTTTTGGGGCGGTACTTGAAGATTGTTGTTCAGCTCATCCACAGAAACACAATCGAAACGATGTGAGAGCTCAAGTTGAAAGACGCCATGTTACTGGATATGGGGATGAGATGGTCTAAGGGTAGACTTCATCAGACGAGTTTTTCACGTCCGAGATCGATATTTAAGATGCGTCTCACAATTCGGTGACTGCTTCCAAATTTAATCTTGCTGATCACGGAGACATCGTCGTATCTCTCTCTCTCTCTCTTGTCGACAAGATGAAGTCTATCTCCTGTTTTACTGGGGCCTGACCTTTTCTGGTCGGGCTGACGCTATATGGGTATATAGCGTCTTGATTTTTCTTTTTCAGACATTCGCATTCTGAAATAACGTATTAACAATACTCAAATATATTAATATAGTATAAATACGACTTTATCTTTTTGTTCTACCTGATAAGAGTATAATGACGAATCACTCCATCAGTTTTGCATTAAAAATATCATTGAAAATCACATAAACACATCAGGGTGTTTTTGTTATTTTATTTAGATTTGAAAGATAAAATGTGTTACTGTCGTAGTCGAATAAAACTAATTAAATAGAATGATTTCGTAATATTGTCCCACGGACAACTTTAAATGTCCTACGGACAACCAATTTGGTTGTCCGAAAGACTGGTTGTCTGAGTGACATTTTTATAATTTTATGCATTCTATTAAGGAGCAAGTGTTTGTTGTATCTAATCACATCGGTAACATAAAGCCCAGAAAAAACGTCAACTCCTAAATAAACATATAATTTAATAACTGTCGTACTTACGTAATTTTTACGCCGGTCCAGGGGATAATCAATAAACACACCCGTTCCGTTCGCTAGAGTTTGGCCGACTAACGCGGGGGGCAAGGCAAATACAAAATAGCTACTTCTACCATTGTTTACTCCATTGAGTTGCTTGTTATATCCGCTATTTCAGCACCATCTCTACGTTGGTTTTGGAGTGAACGAGTGGTTGTCCGATGGATGCACTATGCGATAACAATTTTGTGGGACAAGAGCAACATGCAAAAAAAAATCAAGAATAAAAGATTTAAAAAATAATTAATCCTGTTTGTCTTACAATTTATATATTAATTGTGTGTTTTACGATATTATATTTATTGTCTTTGAGGACTTTTTTTTGGTGGTAACAAGTTTAATGCATAAAAGTTGTCCGGGGACACAAGCCTGGACGCAAAAATTATCCATTTGTCACTCGGACAACCATTATAAAAAGGTTAAAAAACATAATAAATTAAAACCTTCTGTACTAGTATGTTGATTTATTATTATATTTCTTAGATAAATCATAATAATAGCCATTTGCGTATTAGAAATTTTATAACTTATCTGGGACCGACGGTAGTTGTCCAAGAGCAAGAAAAAGTTGATTGACCCAAATAACTTAGTATATTTCATAAAAGTATACCACAAAAATACCCGAAAAAGGCATCCTTAAGGTAGTTTTTTCGTAAACACTGAAAAAAGTCCCATACTTTCGGGCCCCCAGGAATAGCACAGGGTTAAGAAAGTTGAAAACTTAAGGTGTGCAATTTATAGCTTATGTGACCGGTGCAAGTGCAACTGGATTTTTCTCAATAAATGGATGAAATTGATTTTGCAGATTTGGCGTGGCAAGTTGCGCATAACTCAAGACTGGTAATTTAAAAACAGTTACACGAATATGATGGAAGTTTGAGATGTACTCCAATACAGTTACAGAGTATAACGTGTGAAGTGAAGCCCAGATAACGCATAATACCCAGCTGCACTGCAATCAAGTACAAAGCACCGCACGCCCACACAAGGTTAATCCAATGAGGTCTACGTGTGCTCTCAAATCTATCTAGCTGACCACGCGATGGAACTATAGGCGTAATCACTGCATTCACGCGTTAAAATTGCAACACCTTGCCATCTACCATGAAATATATTTCCTCTCTAATTCGATTTCCTTTGAAAGCGGCGGAGAAAATTTCACACTATAAAATCTCTTTGAGTGCGCGCTATTTCACTTTGAACCCGTAAAGCGGGTTTATTTCTACCTCTGATCTTTTCTTGGAAATAAGTGTAGGATTGAAATCTTTGATAAGGAAGAAAGTGGAAGTTATAAGTTCGAGCATCTTTATTTATATTAATAAGTACTTTATTATAAGCGAGAACAAATCCTTAGTTAATGGAAAATAAATATATAGATTTTTTTTAAATTTCAGTTTTCCATACACATTATGTAACAGAATGATAAAATTAAGATCAATGTCATGTCAATCCTTTCATTATTTTAAGAAATGAGCCAACTAAGGCTATCGTTAAAATGTAACTTCTCAATAAAATGTAAACTGAAATCAAAGAAGCGTCCAATTAAGCAACACTAAGTAAATTGTTTGTTCTATTTGAATGAACGAGAGCAGACAGCTTAATGACTTGTTTGTTTTGCATTGGATTGCATTTCCAACTCCTTTAAACAAGTCGACTTGTGAAAAACGAATTGAATGACCAAAGATTTGTTTTAAACAAATAATTCATTACCTCTATCACAATGTTGCGAACAAGATACAAGCGACGTTCATTGCAACAGCTAAATATAATGCGGATCACAATAGCATTTCGTGGTCAAGGAAGAGTCAAGGTAGTGACGTGCGACCACGAGATCCATGTATTTATAGCTCATAGGTAAGTATATTGAATCCCTTTGACAAGTGAGATGTCAAAACATATTCGATTCACTACCCCAGAATAATTATAGTGGCAGTGACAGGCTTGATAGGTACGATAATTATGTACCTAAATTAATTTGATAGGTAAGGTCGTAGCAAACGCATGAGAACTTTGACCTTCTTCGGGAAAAGGGTTTGTACATTATGCTATGTAGATATATTATAAGCGGTTTTGGAATTTTATTTGATACTAGCAGTCCACCCGGCTTTGCCCGTGGTACATACCTAGGCTGTAGCACTCAGGAATAAAGTACAAACTCAACGGTGAATAATTTTTAAAATCTGTCCATTAATTCATGAGATTAGCGCGTTCAACCTACCAAACAAACAAACTCTTCACCATTATAGGTAATAGATGGACAAATAGGACGGGCCAAGATGCTTTTGTATCTCTTAGAAATGTACATAAGATAGATATTTAAAGTACTTCACAATGTTTACATTCAAATAACCGCGCCAGCCGCACTTTAATATGGTAATTTCTTTTTTTTTTTAATAACTAGGTACTACCAGAAAAGTCGTTCGTGTTGACAGGGCGAATCACCCGTTTGTGGTAGATGTCGGTGGTAAACTAACACACTGTATATACTCGTAAGTGTAGAGTATTGATATGTTTTGTTTTTTGGATTAGGTAGATACCTACCTTCCCTGTTTTGTTTTTTCTTATTCAAATTCTAACATATTGCTTATCAGTGCTACGTAATCAACCGACTTAAAAACCCCATAATCGATATGAAAAATCTTTTGTTTTTATTTTCAATCCTATTGAAAAGATGTAACCGGATAAACCTTTTTTTATTTGGTATAAGTATGTATTTTTCAACTGAAAATAATCCACCCTAAGGGTAATAATCTATTGCTTTTCGTGATCATTATTTGAAATGTAAAACAACTCAAACTTACCGAGCAATGCTTGAAACAGGCGGGATTTGAAAATCCTGATAACTCTTTCAATGGCCAGACGTAACTGCCGATCCTGGGGCTTGACCAATTTGCTGTGGTAGTCTTCCAGCAGTTCTAATGCTCGGTGGGCCTCTGCATGACAAAATAAAGGCATATAACTATGAACAACGGCTTAAACACTAAAAAGTACCCATACGAGAATACGGCACGAGAATAATGAGAACCTAATAATATTTTGCCGCCTCTTTTCGTTGCTCGCTGCCCTAACTTTCAGCTTATTTAACTTGACCTATCTTTACAAAATATCCTTGTATTTTGTTTCGATATAAGTATCAACACTTGTATTGATATTGAAAAAAGGTGAAACTAAGTCGAAACTAAAACTACAGATTTACAAATCTATAAGAAGTGGCGTGCGTATAGTCTTTATTTAAATTATACGTACTAGGTACATGCGAAAAATTGCATTTTTAAGCGTGCTTTTTCTAGTTTACTTTTAGGGTTCTTTAGCCGAATCGTGAAAAACGAAACCCTTATAGATCCGTCTGTCCGTGCATCACACGTGCGTGTATGCAGGCATTTAATTTTGAAACTTTTAAGAGTCACTGTTGAAACTTGGTAGGTAGATGTATTCTAAGAACCACTGTGAAATTTCATCAAACCTACATATGTGCGGAATTTGTATATGTGGTATTGGTATACGGGTTTGTATGACATTGAGCATCTCAAAAAAAAAAATTGTGCTGTAGATCTCAATAAACTCTTTAGACGAAAATAAGTACATAAGAGAGGGTTCCGTGAATAAAAATATGTGCCAGTCCTAATTTATAAATTTGTAGTTTTCGATTTTATTCCTAACTTTTTCTATAAGACCTTGCTTCAAGCCAAATTTCTCTTTTTTTTTACTTTTTAGGCACGGAACCCCATAAGCAAAAGGAGTAATGTGCATTAATTATTTCAAGAAAGTAGGATGTCTAAATGCTTAGCACTCTATTTCCGCATCAATTTTTTCAGACGGTTTTGCGTAAAAATTCCAAATAGAATGTCTAAAACAGGTAGTTATAAGGTGCGAATACTATACGTTATGTTAATTATAGATAGAATAAGATATTTTCGGACCGAACACATCAGCTCAAATCAACCTGGCAACACTGCTTAGTACTTATCCATCGATACGAAACAACAGAAGGGTGCTTTTGCTTTGTGAATGTAACCCTCGCTAATATTACAATACATCAATAGCATATTTTTTAGACATCTCTATCACATCATATGCAACAAATCAATTAAGTTTACGATCTTCAACCATTAAATGACAACTATTTTATTATTTATTAAGTAATAATTCACCTTGCTTTCGTACTGGCATCACGGCACCACCCCCTCACGTAGTTTTAGAATCCAACAGTAAAAAATAAAAACAAAAAGTAATTCACAATGGGATCGACTCGGCGAAGATCATTTTAAACAACTTTGAATACAGCTAACAATACATCTAAATGGCACATTTTGTTAAACAACGAAAACATTTAGAAAAGAAAGGGCTGATATGCGCGGTTGTGGTTCCGCTCGCGAGGGCCATCGAATACTGTGCCCAATGGGATTGGTCGATTTTCACTGTGACGTCAGGGGGTGGTGGCATAGACAAAGGAAATCGTAGAGGGTTGGGGTGAAGTTATTTCATCGGGTTGCCCTAATTTTCGAGATGTGTAAAATGTCTATCTTACCACAGACAGACATAGTTTTGTGCCTAGTTCATGGGCTGCAGTCATACATGTCTATCTATTCATGCTTAGGTATAGATGCAGAAATAAGCAGTGGCTTTATTTTATTGCATAGATTAATATGTTGTGAGTGTGTGTTAAGTTCATTCATAGGTTGACAAATGGTCTTTTTATCAAAGATCTTTATTTTCCATAAATACTTACATACCCTTTTTCTTCTTCCATCTACAGCTCTCTTTCTTTTAGTTAACGCTAACCATCTCGTACCAGTCTTCGTGGTCCAGTGGTTAAGGTGTTTGCCTTGTTGACCCGGGGGTCGTGGGTTCGATTTCAACGGGTACCATACTTTATTGTTTCCAGTTTGGTTAGGACATTACAGGCATGAATCACATGATTGTCTGATAAGAAAGATGATTCGGAAGGCACGTTAAGCCGTTTGTCCCGGCTGCCATCTGGTAGTCGTTAAAGGGACCACGTCAGAGGCCGAGAGGCGGTTCCGAAGAACTGACACTAGGGTGTGCATGGTCGACTGACCATGTTACCTACTCGAAATAATGATGATCTCGTACCAGTGAACGTTGCATTATCCAGGTTTTCTTCTAGGAACTGCGCCCCAATCTACAAAGTATAGGTATCTAATCTATACAACAAACATACTATTTATTAGTCATCCTACTTGGTGGTTTTGGAGTAGTATTTGAACAAACAGATAACTAAGCCGATACAGTTATATAGCTTCATTTATTTCATTTATTTATATCACTATCCATAAAAAAAAAACTGCAGAAAGGCGACGGTCTTCACTTAAAATGAAATGAAAATAAAATATATTTATTTCCCAAAAAAAGGAACTTTATTTCCATAAAGAATTTTCGCGACCCACGAATGGTTGGTGTCAAGCAGACTACCATACTCCAGTATAATTGCTGCCATAACAGCCAACCCTGAGCTCTAACCAACCGCAGCTACTCAGCTAGCTAAGGATGCAACCGATAAAACGCCCTGATAATGACGAGGAGTAAAGTTAGCTAGTGCATGGTCGACTGACCATGTCACCTAAACGAAATGATGAGCTAGAACAGGCATAAGCTGTACTTACTACTTAGATTGTATTGCCCGAAGAAGTAAGAGTAGGGAGTTATCCCTACTCTTACTCTGTGGTTAGTCGTTTACGGATCGGTTGGTATGGCTGCGCTGGCATCACCGGCTTTACGTGGCATCTGATTAGATACCAGCCATTAAACTTCATAGGTACCAATCACCCTAATAAGACGGAGTTCTATTTCATGATCAATGAATAGTCAATGTAGGTCAGTGAACGCTTTTGGAAAAACATAACAGATGGCGTGTCATTTTCTAACGGTTATCAATGTAATTTCCGGAAAAAAATAATTATCTAGCTATCACGCTTTTGATATACAGCCTGGTGATAGACAGACGGACATTGAAGTCTCGTGAGTATAGTTCCGTTTTTACGCGTTGGGTACGGAATTCTAAAAGTTACCGTATTACTGCAAACTTCCTTTATCTGAAGTTAAGGAAATGGTCAATAGATGGCACTAATTCAATTTACCTTCCGGTTCAATTTAACTTACTTCCGGTTGCTTCCGGTAACAGGTGCTTTTGGAAACAGACAATAGATGGCGTTTTTCCCGGAGTGTTAAATAACTAATTATTCCTACCCTATCTTACGAATCGTCTTCGAATCTGTACTTCATTTTCAGAATTCGACATTTTTTTCCTTTTTTTTTACACATTGTTTTTCGTGTGAGTAAGTGTCTGACACCGTTGTCAGATTTTTCAAGATTCCTAGAAGCATCTGCCCTCCTATTTACTAACTCGGATGTCAGGTGTCGATGCTTATCAATCTAGTATTTGCTGTTACAATGCGGTTTTTGTATTCCAAATAAAAATTTCGAGCAAGCAAAACCCGCATTGTAACTGTAAATTCTAGATTGATAGGCATCGACACCTGTCATCCGAGTTAGTAAATAAGGGGGTATGGCATAACGACTGCCATCAATGATGAATGTCGGCAGGGACCACAGCCAAGAGCAACGGGTTAATTAACGTGCGTTCTTATCAGTTCTTATGTAAGGCATTTTTTCCATTCCATGTCTGTGCTGCACAGGAGAGCATAGAAACGGAGTTGGTTTAATGCTCTAATGCTTTGGGTTCCTAGGGTTGCGACTTGCACACTTGACACTTGACGTCCGTCTGAGTAGGACAGAGCTCTAAACGTAAACGGGAAAGATGACAGGGTTTCTCTTTTATGTTCCTATTTGGACGGACGTCAAGTGCGGCACCGCAACCCTACGAACCCAAGGCATGAGACACAGGCACACGCAGCACAGTAGAGGTGTTATATTAGGGTCAGATATCAAGAACCATGTTATCGAATATATTATTTTACCGATATTATGTTCCGTTAAACGTTCTCCAAGAACGGTGAAGAACAGGCTGGGATTTTGCAGGCGATATTATTTTTTGAGGCATTTTACATCAACGTTTAGTTAATTTCGTTACGTATCGTCGTAGTTAGGACGCGAACGGATGCGGAACGCGAACGGGCGCGGAACGCAGTAACGCAGCCGGTTCACCGATGCGATACTTTGGATATTGACTGTTCTTGACGGTTCTTCGAAAACGCGTTCTTCGGATATCACATAACCTAATATATTTGTATTATGTTCTGCAGCGCTCATATTATGTTCGCGGTATCGGTTCTGATATATCAGTAACACCTCTACAGCACAGGCACAATAATAATTGCAGCTCACAGACATTCAATACAATCTTTGTATTGAATGTCTGTGTTGCAGCTCCACTGTTTACCTACTAAGTTGATTAGTAAATATTTTTTATCTGGAAATAAACTAAACTCATGATGACGTGCAGAATAAATTGAGAACAAAACGCAACATAGCGAATTTTTGACAAATTGTCTGACCTTGTGCGCCCTGCGCAACGCTGTATTCGGTTCGGTTTAGTTTTTAGCAGAGAAAAGAATCCAGCTAGTGGGATTATCGTAATATTCTGTCCATCTAGTCTCAATAATATCTGCCATATGCACGTAGATATTTTTTAAATTTGTAGTAGTGGAAAACTTAGTAGCAACAGTGGGGCGCAAAAATGCCTTTGTTTGGTAAAAAGGATTTTGGTAGAAAATCCAAAAAAGATGGTCGGGAGTCAGAAAAGCAACCATCCATCGAGGATAAATACGTCGTCAAGGATTTACTGGGTACAGGTGCTTTTTCGGAAGTTCGACTCATAGAAAGCAAGGATAATGGCCAGATGTTTGCCTGCAAGATTATCGACAAGAAGGCTCTGAAAGGAAAAGAAGACTCTTTAGAAAATGAAATAAGAGTTTTGAAAAGATTCAGTGAGCAGGGTAAGGGAGAAGGGGCCGAGAAAAAGATGTTTTCTCATCCAAACATAGTCCAGTTGCTTGAGACTTATGAGGATAAAAACAAGGTGTACTTAGTGATGGAGTTAGTGACAGGAGGTGAATTGTTCGATCGCATCGTGGAGAAGGGTTCGTACACGGAGAAAGACGCGTCAAACCTCATAAGACAAGTGTTGGAAGCAGTGGATTACATGCACTCACAGGGAGTAGTGCACCGGGATTTAAAACCTGAGAACCTGTTGTACTACAGTGCGGACGAGGACAGCAAGATAATGATTAGTGATTTTGGCCTGTCTAAGATAGAAGACTCCGGTATTATGGCCACTGCGTGTGGCACACCTGGATACGTGGCCCCTGAAGTGCTGGCACAAAAGCCATATGGGAAAGCGGTGGATGTTTGGAGTATAGGTGTCATTTCATACATTTTGCTATGTGGATATCCTCCGTTTTATGACGAGAATGATGCAAACCTATTTGCCCAGATATTGAAAGGTGAATTTGAGTTTGACTCACCGTACTGGGATGATATCAGTGATTCGGCTAAGGATTTTATTCGGCATTTGATGTGCGTGGATGTGGACAAAAGATATACTTGCAAGTAAGTGTTCCTTGTACTCTATTTTGATCACTTAGTAATAGAAGTGTACTAACTGCTAGTAATAGTGTCCTAATTTATATCTTAAAACTTGCCTAAATCATTTGCTATTTGTTAAGACTGGTGCTAAGTGTAATAAAACCGGTGTGCTAAATGTAATTCAAATCAATCCATTAGTTGCAGTATCAAGTAATACATTTCAACTCCCAAGCATATGTCATACTTTATGTGAATGGTGTAGGTAGATTTCACCTTAAATCGTTTTTAAATAGCATTACAATGCTCGGTTTATTATTAAAATTGAAAATATGTGATGAAAAAGAATTCACCACAGGTAGGATTTGAACCCACGAGTCTTAGGGCGCAGAACTAAGACTGTGGCAAATTCTTTTTCATCACATATTTTCAATTTTAATAAGATTTCACCTTGTTATTTACAGAGAATTGAGTATTAGACCAGTGTCTCAAAAACACCATAATAAAGGTACACACATATTCATAAAGATAATACTTTAAATTTGTTACAGAATTATTCCTGTACTACTTATTTAGGTGATTTAAACCTGTTTTGCTGTTTTTTAACACTTAAGTGTAACTGATATAATGTTTTCGTGAACAACCTTAAGAAAACTGTTTTTAAATTTTTCTATGTACATAAACCAACATATATGCATTCCTCTGTATCTAAGTACAGTCAACTAAACTTTGATGAAAAAATTAAATACATGCACAAAAATATTCCTACCTATATAAAAAAAATTAACAGCCTAATTACTAAATTAACAAGGGCTATTAAAGAAACTGAATATTAAATATAGCTGCCATAAAAACTATTAATTCAAATATTAATAACTATATTAACTACTCCCATCACACATTCAAAATGTCAGAGCAGACAATATTAAATTTCAAGCCAGGTACAATTTGAGAAAAATATGCATTTTTATTGCCTTAATAATACAATTATACAGCCACTGGCCACACTTAAAGAATTTTGCGCTCTTATCTAGTTTCCTTATCAAGCATAGCTGTTTGTTATGGTTGGATTGCATGCTACAGCTATAAGCATAAGAACACATTATTTTTTATAGTCCATAATTTTTTTATAGTCCTTTGAAGATTGTACTTTTCTGGATGAAAGGTAATGCCCTTTCCACTACCCTTGACATGATGTATCGTAAATATGATAATTGGTTTCATAATAAAATTAAGAAAAAAATAGGTAAAATGTTACAAACTTACTTTCTCATGTATAATATTTTTAAGTTCTCAGATTCCAGGAAGTTTGTGTATTATGTGCCACTGTTATTTTGTTTTCATATCACAGTTATTTTCTAGGAGATATTGGTACTTGGAATCTTATCAAATCCTATGTTTACAAAACATCAGCTTTTAGTAATGCGTAGTATGGCTGCAAGGCATATCACAAGCTATTGGACCTACTGTCTCTCTAGATACAAGAAAATGGTTGTACTTATTCCTCCAACCAATTGAAAATGTTTGTGTATTGGTATATAAAAAAAAACTCGTGTCATAAAAGTTTATGGTTAATATACACTGAAATTAAACTATACTAATATTACTAAATTAACCAACTAGTAACTAATTACCTAGTTCTTAAGAAACACACATTGTTTTTGTGAAGAGAAATAAAGTATTTAACATTTATTATTATTATTATTACTATATAAAAAATCCACATCAACAACATAAATAATAATAATAAAAGTATTTTTTATTCAGACTCGTCCATTTTTGTTAGAACTACATTGAGCTTAACCTAATGTTAGTAACAATAATAAATTAAATAATAACATTAATCACTGTTGTACCATCCCATGTGAGACAGCACAACAGCGATTAACATATGTGCAGTCCAGTCTGCTGGCCACCATCCTTAGGATGCTGTTGGGGTTGGCCCGCACTCTCCATACCAGGGATGCACACCTTTTACGCATCGTGGCATAAAAGCAATCAACCCGAGCTTCAGCGAACATATATAATACATAACATATAAATATAAATGTATGATCGCCGATACTACGTTACCGCCATTTACCTGTGTTGCTTGTGTATGCTAGCTTTCGCCCGCGGCTCCGCTAGCATTAATGTCGAGTCGATCCCTCGGGAACAGTACTTTTGTACAGGATAAGTAAAAGGTTGGGCTATCTTTTATTTATCCCGTACCTTCTCCGTACTCCGGACTGTATGCAAAATTTTATGATGACTGGTTCAGTAGATAAGGCGTGAAAGCGTAACAAACAAACAAACTTACTTTCGTTTTTTAAATATTAGTAGGGATTCATATATATTGATAACTAGTAAGAATTCCTTTTCAAAATCTTCTGTACATTTTCAGACAAGCCCTGGCACACCCATGGATATCAGGCAACGCCGCCAGCAACAAGAACATCCACGGCACCGTATCCGAGCAACTCAAGAAGAACTTCGCCAAGTCCCGCTGGAAACAGGCGTACCACGCCACCACCGTCATCCGGCAGATGCAGAAGATGGCGCTCAACAGCAGCAGCTCGAGTCGCAACGCCCACAAACAATAACTTAAACCCCCACCGATTCACACCCCTCGTTGAAAGGTACTTAATTTGATTTAATATAAAGATCTATCTGTTATAGAGGTTATTTGCTTAGTTGAGTCGACTAGTTTCAACATTGTTAAGAGACCGTCTATTGATACGCAACACAGAATTTTTATCAATTATTGAATTAGGCATTTGTCTCCCATCCCACTCAATTACTGTTAATTTCTCTTGCCTGAATGCGATATGCAGACTTTTCTTGAGTCTCTGAGCAAAGACTGAAACTAGTCAACCCAAGTCGATTTCTCATACAAATAACTAATATAACAAGTAGTTAATATTTTGACATTTAAACGAAATTGGCTTGATCTTGTTGACTTAATTTACACAGCATCTGAGGCACTTGTTAAACGCTATACATGTCAGAGTAATTGAAATTCATTGTGCGAGCTCTCAGCCCAGATTTGACTCATAGCTATATATGAATCGTATGTATACATCAACGCTTTAAAAAATATTACATCGCTTAATAATGTATCTATAAGCATGTTTAGATAATGTTTAAAAATCAACGAACTGTTATAAGACACTATGTCTAGTCATATTATCATTTCTATGTAAAAAAAAAATCTTAATACATGACAATCCCTATGTGCGTTCATAGGAATATACCCTTTCTTCTCTACTCTGAATCTCATATCTATTGGGACGAATGTGTGACTGTATGTTCTATACGCGATTCTTTGACGCTGTATGTTGAGCTCCTATCAAGCATTGCAATATGACATTCGTTTGGACCTTATATATTTGAAATAGAGTCCTTTTGAAAACCTTGATGTCATGCTTGATAAGCCAACTATACAAGTAAACATTCATTTTAACTATCCACAACTTAAATTTTTGAATAATAAATGATTAGGTAGGTTAAAAAAAATCTTTTCTTAAAGATAACTGACTAATGCTAAGAGATAAAGGTGATAATCACTTCCTATTGATAAGACCTGTTGAGAAATTTCATAGCTATAAATTTGGCGAGTTGATGATTTACAAATTACAGTTAAATATGCTATACGGTAAGTAACTTAAGCTATGCGTTAATCAAATACCACAGTAGTTGCTACTTAATCAGTTTATTTCCATCTGCCATGACGTAATGATGCGTCCAAGTAGGGTCAAAATCATATTGACTCATTGGGTTCGTTCAAATTACAATAAATGTGCAACATTAAGGGCGCGCACAGACTTGGCGCGCGTTTCGATAATTATGTATCGCGTCTTTTACTAAAAATGAATAAATTATTAACGGATTAGGTTAGACCTATTGATTCTTAGATTGCGCGATTAAAATGTATGAGCTGTAATAATGAATTAATCTTTTGGATTTTAGCAAGCTTTTTCGTCTATTACGATTTTTTTCGAAACCACGACCAGTGACGTTTTTAGTGACGACAGATGGGAATAAACTTAAATTAAATTTCATTACCTAGTTGAGAAGATTATATTCAAATAATTATATAATATATTTAATCCTTTAAATACCTACCTAGTAATTCTTTTAATATTGATTATAACATGTATTATATACAAATATGTTATCCCTAGTGTAAGAGTTTATTGATTAACCTTCCTGTCTGATTATCACAAGTTGAATTAGAGAATTAGTGAAAGTTAATAGTGCACTGTTGAATTCAATGTTATATCCAAACAATACTCCGTACATACTATGACTGCAACTTAGGGAAACTTCACCCTGGCGCTTTGCTAGTATGTTGTAAGGTAAAGCTTTGTGCGTTAGCAGAGACTTTTCAACGTGATCGCTTAATGCTCTATGTATTTTGAGCACTATCCGCCTTATTGCGATGAATAATCTGTTTCCGCGAGAAACGAGAGTAAGAGTGTACCGCTGCCTGATTTTACTAAAACGTGCGCACGCTCTCGCGTAATGTTTCGGCCGGAGCACGCTCGCAAAACGCTAGTGTGAAATCGCCCTTAAGCAATTAGATCGTGTAAGTGTATTTGAAAAATAGATCGCTATTGTTCATATGCTGGCCTAATGACTATTGATGTTGTGTCCAAGTGCCAGAAACATTTATATATTTTGCAGGTTCTCTGAGAACAGGGAATGACGACCTGCAAGACTGATGTAGTGCAATATACTATGAATTATCGTCTAAAATAATTTCAGTTGCTTACATTGTAGTGGAATCTCATTCTGTTTCCATATCTCTACTAACAGCTCTCTCAAAGACACTTTGCTTTATGAAAGTACGTATGTTTTAGCTTAGAATGAAATTCAATTTTATAAAATAACCTAACGCAGAAATATACTTTAAATAATACTGTCCATATTAATTAAAATTGAGTCATATCAAATTTTCTTACACATTCCTTTTGAAGAAATCGTTTTTGGCGTACTTATACCTTTCAAGTGGTAACATTCCATATTCATATCAAGAAAAGTTTACCGACTTCAGGTGGCCTCTATCTTACAGCCAAAGCTGAAGTTACAGAGCAGCCAAGACTTAAAAAAATAGACGTGACAGAAAATCTATTCACAAAATGAAAAATATCTTCCACGCTGGTCTAGGAGAAAATATTTAAGAAGGCCATTTAAATATGAAATTTAAAAGTTTTAGTTACTACCTTCACAGAACTTATTCATTAGTTTGATAACGTACAAAGATAAATGAATGTGTCGGGTCTCGTCACGTCGAGGTACAACTAACTTGGCCTGCCTCACACAGCCAAAATTAAAACTGAAGAGAAGGACGCCGCAGTTCGTTCGATAGGAATGGAGATATCTCCATTCGTATCTCACGTACTGCCTAGAACGCTGCCTAGAAGGACGCCGCAGTTTGTGAGACAGGAATTGGAGATATCTCCATTCGTGTTTCACGTCCCTAAATCCGCGTCCCTCTCGTTGGAGTCTGAATTCCGGCAGTGTGAGTCTGGCCTTAGTCATCTAATAAGTATCGATCCAGCAATCGATATGATCTGCAAGCAAAAATCATGGACTTCATTACGGCTGGTGGAGGCTGCCTTTATTACTTAGGCGTCAAATGTAATATTTTATTAACATTTTATATGGATTTGAAAAAAGATTTTATATATTATTCGTACACGATTCTTGTCTTTATTTTTATATTAACTTTATTTTTTACGGCCACTAATACTTTTTATTCGATTGGAAACATTCCATTAGCACTTGATGGATATTTCAAAATCAAGTTAGAAATATTAGTTTTAGGTAATGCATATTTCATTATGAATTGTCGCTTATGAATGTATTTTTAAAACAATTAATAGTTGGGAAAGATGCATAATTTTGGGTTCAAAAAGTGGGTAAATTTAAACTATATTGAAATTGACAAATCAGCGCGGATGATGATGATAATTCATTGTTGAATATGTACATTTTCTACATATATGTATGTTAAATTTTTCGACTTAAAACTCTAGAAATTACAAGTGAATCCATTGACCACTGTTTACTTTTACCCATTTGAACCGTACATGTATCGCCGTCCATATTTCAATACATAGTTGAAGCTATTTTTATTTAAATTACGTTCATGGTTTAAATTAGTGATGGTCGAATAATAGGCGGTAAACATTTCGGGCGCTATACAGCCTCCAGTACACGAGAGTTGAGTGTAGAGTACTTACTATGCTACTATAAGCAGTCTGCACGTTATCAACTGAGTCGTCAGGCCATTCTATCTCGCTCGCACTTCGAGTTTTATGGAGCCTCTTAGTGATGTGCGTAAGTAAAATAAAAGAGCATATCGAAAAGGGAAATATTAAACATGAATATGCTTTGTAATTTTTTAAAGCTGTTATTAAAATTTATTTGTATATTGAAAATAGCAAAGTACATACTCTACCGTCTAGAGTAAACGGTAGACGGTACAATACTTACTATGTTGCTCAGTAGTAGTATAGATAGTACTCTACCGTCTTGAGGTAACGGTAGACGGTTTAATACTTACTTTGCTGCTCACTAGTAGCATAGTAAGTACTCTACCGTTTACTCTACGCGTGTACCGGAGGTCTTAGAGATTTTAATAAAACAACTGAATAGCTCCTGTAGACAACAAATTCGATTGTTAAAACTATTCCTTTCCTAAATCCACAAGTTTACAATTTTCTTACTGTTCGTACTTTGTTTGAGGTAAATGATTTCGCAATAAACAAGTAAAAACATAATATTCGAGACCTTGGGAGTCGTAGACAGCGTTGAAAACTTGTAAATTACTTCGAGACAATACTTGACAAACGTCAGTACACAAAAACTTAAATTACATCGCCTGTGTTACCGGTTATTTAACTTTAACGATTAAATTACATGTTTCGTTTCCTTCTTTTAGTATATATTAATAGGTAATGATTTCAAGATTCCAAACGTTTATTTAATATAGATTTCTTTGAACACTATTAATTGTCATATTTCGGTTAACAATTTTTACAGCAATAAAGTTTGTGTTGACGTCAATAATTTACTTATAGTTAGCTATAGGCCGCTTCCAAAGCCGAGTGCAGAAGAAGCGGCAACAAACTGCACAGCTCATTAACGCATTAACGGACAGTAGACGCCTATAGACGTTATAACAATAAAAAGTATATTGCGTCTGGTTTGCTGTCCGTCAACGACTTTATGACATAATGAGAAAAAGCTAGTTTTTCAATTTGCTTAGTCAGTAATAGCAAAACTCATTTTCTCTCAGTTCGACTTAAACAGTTTAGTTCAGATAACAAATTGTCATTTGCAAGTTAAGATGGTGGATTATATCCAATTGTTTACGTTTGTCATAAGGTAAGTTATGCGCTGAATTTATTAGGCTGAATTGACCATCAATGATTCACATAAAGCTGAATTGACCATTGAACTAAACATATTTTATTTTAGTAACTGCTCCAGCATAATGCTTACTTGAGTCTTTGTATACGCTTTATACTCGTATTGAATTAGTAACGCGGTTAGAAGTGCGATAAGCATTTTTTTTATCTAAATACTAGCATATGGTACCAACCTCTTGTGCGTACGATTTTTTTTGACAGTTGCACAAAGATGGCCTTATTGGTAGCTTCACAACTTTTTATTTACCATAATATGAGAAAATAAAAAACATTATAAACGAAATATATTATGTTTAATACAATTTTTTTGGCATAATAGGTTATTTTAGCAATTGTAGGCTAACATGGATTAACGCCATCTAGTGACGAACGGAAAGCGACTCCGCAGCATCGTCGTCTAACTATGGCGCCTACATTTTAGCAGGTCTAAATTGGTCCAATATTTTTGTAAGAGGTTGGCAGTCTTACTCGACAGTAAACTAGCTTCGCTTGCGGCTCAGCGTTTGTTAGTTTCGATTCCTCAAGAATGATATTTATTTTTCGGGAAGAAAAGTTGCCTATGGTCTTTGTAACCCAGAAACAAATAAACAGTCAAACTTTCGCATTTATAATATTAGTTAGGATATAGTTTGGATGAGAAGAGTACATTACGCTGGAGTAACTTACTAAATGACAACAAGTAATATTATTTCAGAAATTATCCAACTGCCCTCCCTTTTAATCCGATGAAAATAGAATTTTTCGAAGTCCAGTACTGTCCTCATTTTTTATAAATTATTTGAAAGAAGATATCATTTCAAGTTTGTTCTGTTCAGCGAGGCCCTAGACCTCCCTTCAGACTATTTTATGAACAAGCTGAACTACTGTTTACCGTGTAAAGAGTGCACGTAAAGCTTAACTTTGCATTTTCGCCAAACGTGGCAGTTATATACAAAAACGCTAAGAAATTCTTCACCTTCTCACTTTAGATTGTAAACAGTAGTTTCGAAAATAGAGGTCATCTACGGCTCCGTAGAACAAAATTTTAAATGAATTTTCAGTTTTCTTTTAAATCAACACTGGACCACGTAAAATTGATATAAATCTCCTTATGTGTAACCATCTAGCCGCTTGGAAGATAAAGGGTAATAAACACATAACCCTTCTCGGTAATCGGGTAATTACACGTCGTATGCCCGCATCTACACAGTACTTATTAGGTACACAGTCGACCTTAAAATCTAGACTATCTGGTCAAGGGTAGGCCCGTAGTTAAAATCAGGTTTTTAATCTGTTCTGATAACAAACGTTTTGTACTGATTATAAATGTGTGATTAAAGTTACACTAGTATCCATAATAGGGGTATTGCTTCTTTCGATAATCAGTCTCTGACGAGAAGGACGCCGCAATTCGTAAGGCACGTAAAGAGAAATCGCTATACACCCTTATTTTAAATTCAATACTCAAACTTTAAGAGGTGACTTAGCCCATCAACATGAACAACTTTTGAGTTATGGGACCAATGCTGAAAATTCAATATTATTGTAAACTTTTCCATACATCGATTAGCTGGACACTTTTGTATTTAATTTTTTTTTGAGTTCCACATTTAGTCGCATATCAAAAGTTGTTCATGTTGATGGGCTGAGCCACCCCTTAAAGTTTGTGTATTGATTAAAAACTAAGGGTGTATGTGTCTTACGTATTGCGGCGTTCTTCTCGTCAGAGATTGAATATCGTGACGTTTAATAAGCGCTTTAGGCAATAATTTATACCTACTCATGCAAAGATGAGGCGTATAGTTACTGTACTGTCCGAAGCGGGTTATTCACACCTAATGTTTAGTCAGTCCGAAGAACAACAAAACAAACATCCAATTGTGAGAATATACGTGATATCCGAATGATAGCGATTGCATTTATCTACTTAGTATCCATTCGCCAAATTATGTTCTGCCATAAAAAACACATTTGATGTTCAATATCTACAGTCAGTCCTCTGACTGGCTAATATAAGGCTCTGGTAGTACAGACAGGTTCGTGCTCCTGCAGTGGAGACTAAAAAAAAAAGACCTGTTGGTGATGATCATGACCTTACGTCTATGCTGACTATATATTTGGTGTGAATACTCGCTCAAACTCCTGCTTTACAGAAATTAGCATACTTGGCTATAAAAAAGCTTCTTTTATTATTTAAGCATTCGCCATCTACCTATACTTTGTTATAGATATTTTTGTTATGGATTTATGTTAATCCAGTTCCTTTGATCACGTATTCATTTCTGAATGACCATCTGTTATAGTCAATAATTTTTATAATAATATGATGATATATACCTAATTTATTTTGTATCTGTCTCATTTGACAGCTTTCATTAGTAGCGCTTATTGTTATAAAGCAAAGGATTGCTTAAATATTTAACAATATTAAGTGTAGTGATGTTTACTAAATAATCGTCTAAATGCGCCTTAATAATCTGTGTAACTTAGTCTTTTCTGTGGTCCTTCGAACGTTGCGTACTTATAAGATCGTATGTTATTATTGTACGGCCAATTACCGCACTTAAGTATCCAGTCAAATATTTTTTATTTGTCTTTTCTATTGTGCCGTTGCTTTGCGGTACAAAGGGATCACCTTTCTTTTTTAACTGATCCAGAGAAAATCGCTGCTATTTTCGCATGTACCCAACGATACCATACTGCCGCTTGGTTTACGTATAGACTCTTATTCCACACTTGTTAGGGGAACTTCCGACCCCGTTCATTTAGTTGCAAATGTTTCCTACCAGCCACCTCTCACTTGAGATTAAAATATTAAACTAATTTTAATTTATATATTTTCTCTTTCAATTTGATGTTATTTTAAGTCATATATTATTTGATATTTTGCTAATATAATGGATGTTAGTGAATAAGAAAGAGAAGAAATAAAGATTATATATTTAAAATTGTGTATATGTATATATATATTTTTCTGAATACTTAAGTGAGGTAACCGACAACGTTAATGTAGCTTCTGTTATCATATTTGAATGTTCGGTGAATCTTAAAAATAAATTATATAAGTGCCATGTTTACATATTATGATATAATTTAATGTATTCCTTGTTTCTTTATGTAATGCAATTAATTATAAGTTCTTAATATTTGAATGTTTATCAGTGTTATGTTACATTATTGTAAGTAGATGTAACGAATTATTTCCCGATACAACTGAAGCGACTAAACTTATTGGACATTACTACACACGACTAATAATAGTATAAAGTCGAGTATAGAATCATAGTTACTTACAGGTTGCGCCTTTTTTTTTTGCGAATGCGAGTCGGTTATTAGTTGCAGTACGCGCCCCGTCTTCCCGTGCACGCCCCGCTTAACCTAACATTGTGTACTGCGCATCGACTCCGGCAATGTTTGGACTCGCAATAAAGTTTGGCGTGGCCTGTAAAACGAATTTCAAACCCATGAAACTAAGATAACTCGGACAGTGCCGTCTAAACAAGGCGCTGCTCACTACCACACGTGAGTGCAAGAGTTTGAACCTAGTGCCATCAGCAGCTCAATACAAAATTAGTAATTTTTATTCCAAAATTGGCCACAATATTGTGTCACAAAAGTATGGTTTCATTTCGTCTCGACTGGAGAGACTGCTAAATGGCAGAACAAAGATTAGTTTTTTATGGGTCTTACAGTGACGAACGAAGATACAGCCGGCGCCAAGCTATATTGCGAGTCATAGGTATCGCGCGAGTCGATGCGCAGTACACAATAATTAGGACGGCGCGGGGCGCGGGGTGGCCTGCGCAGCTAGCAGCTAATATCCGATCCGCAATAAAGTACGGCGCGATCTGTACTTGACACCGACGGATGGCGAAAAGTTTGTATGAGAAGCATTTATGTTGGACTGAATTGAAAGTGGCTGAACTTGCCGGCGTCGTAATAATCGTAAACCCAATTGAAAATATTCACTTTATTCTGTAACTCTTATCTAAAATGTCTTAAAATCAGAGTTTAAACCTTGTTACTCTGCCATAAGGTTCAATATTAGATGAACTATTAAAGCCATTGCCTTGTAAATGGTAAAAGTACTTCGCGTTGTATCGGATAGACATACATAACCCATATTTAATCTAAAGTTGTTTTTATTGCGCACAACGTTTTGGATATGAATACTAGATTTAACTTATTCTAAAGAGATTTCATTTTATTTACGTCTGTGTAAGTGCCAGAGTTGAATATTTTCGGTTTTGCACAAACATATCTATGTAAAACTGTAGTGTTATATATAGTTTTAAATTAAATATATGGACGTGTTATTGTGATCTTGCCCTGTTTACACACAGTTATTAGCGTAATGTTATCGACATCGTCTTTGCTCTCTTTCCCCACTTGTTACATTGTAGGCCAACAAGAGAAGTTATGGGGTATTTTGGCGCTAACAATATGCGGATACTTAGACATCATCAAAACTCATTAGTTGAATGAAGTTTATCACATACGAGCGCGAAGTTTTTATCAGATAGGTGATCAGCGCTTCCACATGCTAAGCAATCCTGGGCGCTGTCCCCACTTGAAGAGGTGACCGCAAATGGCATAAAATTAAGGCAGAAGGCACCTTAAGCCGTTGGTCCTGGTTGTCGTCATTGATGGCAGTCGTTGAGCTATGTCAGATGCCTTACCCAAACCCGCGCTGAAATTCGCATGAGCGATCAGCTTTTTCTTATACATACACTTTGCTTTTCGTATTCTAAATGTTTTCCGATTTACCGTAATAGGCTCCAGTGATCGGGATGAGCGGAGTATATTTTACTGCGTAATAAATCACAATAGTAAATAATACCTGGGTCGTAAAGTCGTTCATTATATACCTTGACATTTGAGTAGTATTTACTATGCTTATTCCAATCACTGCTTTGCTCATATTACTAGACTAGAAATATTCCCGGCACTTCGTCTGCGTATAACTTCACATATTTCATCCCCTTAGGGGTTGAATTTCAAAAAATCCCTGTGCTTACTTTCATCATGAAAGGAACCCCTGTACCAAATGTCAAGTTTCTAGGTGCAGAAATTTCGGCTGTGCATTGGTATATATGTCATAATCAGTGAGTCAGGATTGCCTTTTATATACAGCATCTTACCCTTAAGGGGTAACTCAACCCGTTAATATAAGATTTCATTATTGCACTAACAATTCAGAACAAAACAAAAAAATTATATGAAATAAATTAGAGTAGGTACAAAGACGGGTTATTATTAAAGCGATTTCTTCCAGCCAACTCCAACCTCTGGGATCAATGAAGGTAAAATAACAAAAAAAAATTGCATTTTCATAGAGAAGTGTTCAGTCCGAGCGATTCGTATGAGAAAGTAAAAAAAATCGACTTTCTAGTATTGAAAATGTTATTAAAACTAACGTGAGATAAATACATTATATTTAAAAACGGGTCACTCACGTGCTACTTTGTCGGGATTGCCAACTATAGTTTCGGACTCATCAGGAGTCCATTCCTGCGTCCACTTCGGCGTCGCGCATCCCGAACTCGCCTTGAAAATGGACTCCTGATGAGTCCGAAACTATAGTCGGCAATCCCGACAAAGTAGCACGTGAGTGACCCGTTTTTAAATATATCGAAAATGTTGTTCATATTGACGGACTAAGTTACCCCTAAGACTTACCTAATGGCCGGTATACACTTTGATTAGTGCAAGTGCGAAGTTCATATATTTCCTACTAAACGTTTAGTGGCAAATGTATGAACTTCGCACTTGCACAAATCAATGTGTGCGGCTATAAGGGTAAGTCGAGGGTCAACTTTCATGCTGCATATAGACAGGCAAGAAGTGGATCAATGACGCTGGTCTGGTTGACGTCGCTCGCGCCCGGCCTCCCAGCAACATCCGCAATATCAAAATACCTACCTTCTATTGTTGGCCGTCTAGTTGAATTTGTTACTGTGCCAAAATCATATCATGATCACTGATTGAATTTATATTTGTATCGTAATGTTATTTTCGTTTGACGATTTTATTTTTGACATTCTTGTTACGTATTGAGTGTTGTAAAAGACTTGTCTTTATGACTTCATTTGACATGGCTCAATTCTTTAGTTCTTTTGTTAAGATTTTATCGGAATACGAAATAGACTTCGCATTTATTATTTATTCTAGACCTGATTATTCGTAAATATCCAATGTCTCGTATCAAATGTCTCGATATCTGATTTTTTTTACCTAAGCACTATAATAACATTTAAACTTACGCGTGATAAATTCACTATGGAAACCCAGCTTTACTCACGTTTTATTTCGTCGGATTCGCCGACTAGTTTCGGCCTGTTACGTAGACCATCATCGGGACGGTTACGTTTCCCTCAAAGCACTCAGGTGATCCCCGCACATCATCACTCGCCCCGATGATCGTCTTCGTAACCGACTTAAACTAGTCGGCAAAACCAACAAAATAAAACGTGAGGAAGGCCAGGTTTTCATAATGATTCCAAATCTTTAAATTTGTTTTTCAAACATCTTTACGTAAAACGATACGAGCATTCAAATTTGGTCTAAAAGACTCTTTTACAACACTCACAAATTTTATTAACACCGATTTTACAGTGCTAAGAAGTTGAAGTTCCTTAACACATAATCTACTTATGTATTTTATTTACTCGTTTAATATATGTTTAGTGTAAGTGTAATGTAACACATATTTGCTATTTTTCGAGGGTTATTAAATATGTTTTAGGTATACCCGGACTATGATATTGAAGACGCCTCATTCTATTTGACTTATGTAAGTCGCTTTTAAACTATTGATGTATAATGTTAGCGTCTTGCTAACTATTGCAATATCATGCCATTTTATGTCTTATCTATAAATAATAAGTTAAAGATTTTAAAATATTCTACATTAAACTTCATTATAAATTCTTATTCTGAATTGTAAAAAAATCCTCTTACAATATATTGTCTCTGTGGCGCAGTGGGAACATGCTTCATAACGTTTTATTTTTTAGTATCATTTGGTTGTAATTCATTACTTGGTATAAAATGAAATGTACGTTTATAAGCACAGGTCCACGACCGCTTAAGACATGCAAATGACAACTTAAAATGACAGATAGTTTTCATTACTTCTTTAGCAACAATAAATTCATTGCCTATGTGTAAATTAATTTGTTTTTGCTAAAAAACTTGTACTTCCGTTTATGCGTTCTATGATAGTCCGGGTATAACAAACACATTTTAGTTTTAATTAAGCACAATAGTGTAAGGGCTGGGAAATAAATTCAACAAGTTTGTTTTATAAATACATGAAAAACATTTTCAACATAAACTGTTTGGTGTGAAATTATTTTCTTATTCGGACCTACCTACACTTGGAAATCTAAAATTCGTAATTTTCGCCGTCAACTGCAAACTGTTTCCTGGTTTAAGATCTGATTACTGTTAATACTAATCTTGTGATTTAGATTTTATACTTCTTGTTCAAAACAATCAAAATTTATTAGTAGATTTATTAGGTGTTAGCTATATTTTCAATGTCATTGTAAATAAAATGCCAACTTGTTGAAATAATCGTGTCATTCATTATTACATAATCAACAACCCAAATACATATCTGATAATAAATATTGTGTATCGATGGCGGTAAATGTGGACATGGAATATGAATATCCAATGTCTGAATCAAAATTAATGGCGGCTCGGATATTTGCTCACTGCGCAGAACGTACCCCGCCTCCCCGCACGCCCCGCGCAGACCTAATATTGTGTTGTTCCGAGCCGCCATAGATTCAGGCTGTATGTTTAAATTATACAATCTACTTACACCAATTAATCAAAATAGATATATTAGGACCGAGATAAACGAACCGAGAATACTTGAATAGCCCCATAGCATATTTGTCGAGCTCCGTGGCGCAGCGGTCAACACGCCTGCCTGCGACACGGAGGTCCCGGGTTCGATCCCCGGTCAGGTCAAGATGGAAAATGATCTTTTTCAGATTTATCTGGGTCTTGGATGTTTATCTATATATGTATCTATTATAAAATATAGTATCGTTGAGTTAGTATCCCATAATACAAGTCTCGAACTTACTTTGGGGCTAGCTCAATCTGTGTGATTTGTCCGTATATATTTATTTATTTATTATTTATAGCACTCGTTCGTATCAGAATATCAGCTATTTTTCACCTCCCCCCTCTTGTCAGTAAAGTATGAAACTCTTTTCCTTTTTCCCCTAAGCTTACGTAAAGATTGATATTTACGTAAGCTTCTTTAACAATTTTTTTTTTATAATTTTCGAAATGTTGCTGACGTCATCATCACGTATACCAGTCTCACTAAATAGCTTTCTTTATGTTTACATTTACCCTCATCGACACTATATAATACATCGATGGGAATGTCTACTGGATCTCTTCTCCCAGAAGAGACAGCTGTTTGAGGAACTGCGAGGCGTTGGGCAGGGTGGTGGCGCCGTAGATGATCTTCCTGGGCGTGCCACTGGCGGCTTGTTGCTGTAAGTATGTGTCACATAAGAATAACGTTCAATAAAGTGCCCCGCCACTGCCACTTTCAGTTCTTTAAAGTGGCAGTGGGCGGGGCATATAGTGCGTAGAACGTATGGCCGTAGGGTAGAAAGGTCCTCGAATGGCGATTACATACTGGTACGCACAGGGTCTCATCCACCTACCAGGTGGTCGAACCAGGGTCGCTGGCAAACGTATGCAGGCCGGATTAATCGGTCCTTCGAAATCCTTAGAACCATTCGTAAAAACGAATTCGTCCTGATAAAAATTTGCAAAATTTCACACGTGGAAAATTAGTGCCCGCAAAAAGTCCACTGGTAAACATAGGTCTATCAGTGGACTATTTGCGGCTGAAATGATGTTGATGAAGATGAAGAAGCATTGGGTTTTTCCAAAATTACCCGCCGTCGCGTCCGATTAGGTCAAAGAAAAGTTGTAAGGGTTTCTCGCTATGCTATGTAGATTCAAATTTTTTTTTGAGTTCCCAGCTTTTGATCCCAACGGAAAAGTTGTTCATATTGACGGGATGAGTCGCCCCTAAGTGAATTTCGAGGGTCAATTTACACGCTGTACCTATAGATGTTGGGAAAGCAATCATACCTTTTATTAATTAGCTTATTTTGTCCCACTGCAGGTCAAAAGCCTTCCCTTTATTTCTCCAAGCATCTCTGTCCTTAGCCTTCTCCTTCCGGTCACTCTCATAGTGGTATAATTCATCCGACTACCTTGTTCTGGGTCTTCCTCTCTTTCTTTTCCGTCTGTCGGATTCCAAAAGGTAGCGATATGTGCCCATCTCGCGTGGTGCATTTGGCAGACGGGACCCGCCCAGCCCCTATTTAGATTTCCTGACCTTTTGCCAACATCTACCACGTTTGTTATCTTCATCATTTCGTGTAGGTGACACGGTCAGTCGACCATGCCCACCCTGGTGACAGAGTTCTCCGGAACCGCCTCTCGGCCTCTGACGTGATTCCTTTAATGACTACCAGATGGTAGTCGGGACCAACGGCGTAACTTCCGAAGCACGGAATCATCTTTTTTGATGGAGCAAGCGTACCTTAGCGAAGTCGATAAGGTTGTGGTACTCGATGTAGTTGCCGCCCCCCACAAAGACGACAGCGTCTTTGCACAGACACTGCTGGGCAAAAGCCTCCCCTTTATTTCTCCAAGCATCTCTGTCCTTAGCCTTCTCCTTCCGATCACTCTTATAGTGGAATAGTTCATCCGACTACCTTGTTCTGCGTCTTCCTCTCTTTCTTTTTCCGACTGTGCCTGGTGCATATGCCCAACCCCACTTTAGATTACCTGACATTTTACCAACATCTACCACGTTTGTAATGGAGCAAGCATACCTTAGCGAAGTCGATTAGGTACTCGATGTAGTTGCTGCTCCCCATCACAAAGACGACAGCGTCGCTGGGCGGCGGGTGTCGCTGTGCGCGCGGGTCCAGCCAGCTCAGCGACGCTGCACAGACACTGCTGGGCAAAAGCCCCTTTATTTCTCCAAGCGTGTGTGTCCTTAGTCACCTCTCTCCAGTCACTCTCATAGTGGTATAATTCGTCCAACTACCTTGTTCTGCGTCTTCCTTTCTTTCTTCTTCCGTCGTGTCTGGTGCATACGGCAGACGTGATCCGCCCAGCCCCACTTTAGATTACCTACCTGTTTTTTTGCCAACACGTTTGTAATGGAGCAAGCATACCTTAGCGAAGTCGATAAGGTTGTGGTACTCGATGTAGTTGCCGCCCCCCACCACGAAGACGACAGCGTCGCTGGGCGGCGGGTGCCGCTGAGCGCGCGCGCGCGCGGCCGCGTCGGTGCGCGCGGCGCGCGGGTCCAGCCAGCTGAGCTCCGCGCCCGCCTCGCCGCCCGCGCCGCCCGACAGCGCCGCCTCCACCGTGCGGCTCACCGGCAGCTTCTGCTCGATACATCAGTCACAGTTTTTTTTATATTTTACGGACAAATCACACAGATTGAGCTAGCCCCAAAGTAAGTTCGAAATTTGTGTTATGGGATACTAACTCAACGATACTATATTTTATAATAGATACATATATAGATAAACATCCAAGACCCAGGCTAATGTGAAAAAGATCATTTTCCATCTTGACCTGACCGGGGATCGAACCCGGGACCATCCGTGTCGCAGGCTCGCGTGTTGACCGCTGTGCCACGGAGCTCGCCAAACAATCAATATTCCATGCTGGTTTGGGAGAAAAGAAAAAACATAGAATATACCAGCTGCTTATCTTCCCGCGCAGACTGTAAAAGCCGTTCAAGGGATTGGGCTAAGTAATCACGTTGATTGGCGATGCAGCTAGCAACCCATTACTGTTTTGATTCCGCTTTCCACCTTTACGCCCACTTCGATACTAAACCTAGCCTAAAGGTTTTATGATCTTGGACTCTGTCTACCCCGCAAGGGATAAAGAGTGTATGTATGTACAATCAATATTAAATCCATGCATGTATACTATCACGTCTTTATCCTTAAGACATTTACCCCCTGGTAAAAAAAGAGCCCAAAGTCAAAAAGCCACATTTAGCATTGTAGTGAACGTAATTAACGTAAGTAACGTATTGTATCCACCTTTTGTCTTGCCCTGCGTGTCCTACCACCTGCACACGCGAGGACCTTTACAATGCTACTGATAACGCTGTGTCTGTGGCAAAGTTCTGGTCAACACAAATATAATTCGCCCGAGTCGACACGCTAAAAAGAAGAAGTGAACGTAAAGGTGGAAAGCGGAATCAAAAATAGTGATAGGTTGCTAGTCGCATCACCTATTGAATTTAGATTTTCGTCCAATCCCTTAACCGGCTTTAACGGTCTGCGCGGGAAGAGAAGCAGCTGATATATTCTAGATTTTTTCTTTTCTACCAGACCATCATGGAAGCATCAGGTCTTTTAGTCTCCAATACAGGAGCTCGACCGTCTCTGTAGTACCAGAGCCATATACATGGCGAAATTTTGATCGTTCTGGACCCTTAAAGGGGTGATTCAGCCCGTCGATATGAACCATTTTTCCTATGGGACCAATGCTGGAAACTCAAATTTTATTTCGACATTTTCATACAAAAGTGTTCAGCCGCTCGGGCAATTTGTATAGGAATGTCGAAATTTTTTTCGAGTTTACAGCATTTGTCCCATAGGAAAAGTTGTTTATATTGACAGGCTGAATCACCCCTTTAATGGTCCGGAACGATCAAAATTTCGCCATGTATTATCCAAAGTAGTCAGAAGATTTGGCCTACACTCAATGCTGAGCAGGGATGGAAAGGTATCTTTGAAGTTTGTAAACACACGGCAAATTAGATAAGTTGGTATAATATAAATCCGTTATTAAGGGGGCACACTAGGCACAGTATCGACGCCAATCATTTTATTCCTAATACTTTACAAATAGAAAGAAATTCAAGAATGTAAATCATATAAGCACTAGTAAATAACCTGAAGTATTTTTGGAATCATGTTTAATATTATCAGAATCAGTGAGAATTATGAGAATCAAATTACCGCCAAAACCGGCCGTTTTTGGCGGTAATCACGTTTTCTCTTAATGACTGATTCTCATAATATTAAAACATATTGTAAAGTATTAGGAATAAAATGAATGGCGTCGCTACTGTGCCCCCTTAATCAATTGGGTGTCTAATACAATTACTAATATGCTTGTATAGATATTTCTACTCTTGATAAACATTATGATGTATCTAAGTATACCCAAATATGGAACCAAAGCTGTCCAACCACTTTTATGGTAAAATAGGGAAAGTTAGATGAATCATAATATTATATGATAACCACACGTTACTTACGTGTTTCTTAACAACCAGATTTTTGACACCTTCCATCACGAATGAGGAGCCTTGAGACACCAGTTTTGAGAACATAGAAACTGTTTTGGTCCCGCCGCCTTCGTACTGACTGGACATTTTTGAGAAACCTCTGTAAGCAATCATTCGCTAGGTTATTGAAAAGGGTTTTTCAGTGAACGACAAAAATCCTTGCTTCCTTACTAATATTATAAATGCGAAAGTTTGTTTGTTTGTTCCGCTTGCACACCCGATCTACTGAACCGATCATCATGAAATTTTGCATACACATAGGTTAGAAAGACATAGGCTATATATGACGCGAGTAAAGCCGCGGGTAACAGTCAGTATAAATAAACCTTCTATATACTAAACTAGCTGTTACCCGCGGCTTTGCCTGCGTGATATATAGCCTATGTCCTTCCCAGTACCCTAACCCATATGTATGCAAAATTTCATGACGATCGGCTCAGTAGATACGACGTGAAAGCGTAACAAACAAACAAATAAACAAACTCACTTTCGCATTTATAATATTAGTTGGGATTGGGATATCAATCGATTTGGCACCATGCAGAATTACTACTCTTGACGCAACAAACTATTATAAGTATACATTTTTCGGGGTCTAGGGATGCCCATTTGAAATATATTATTTGAAAGAAAACTGATCATTCTCATTCTGCGAGGCCCTCCATAACCAATATTTTTTTTGAGCTACTGTTTACAGTTCAAATTATGAATGTGAAACAAAGTGTTTTCCTCAGAAGTGACCGACAATAACGCTAAGGAAAGTTTCACGTTCTCACTTATCATTGTATATAGTAGTTCATGAGATAGTTTGAAGGCTAGGGCCCTCAACCAACTTTTAAACGATCCTTCCGATCTATTTGAAATAATTTATTTCAAATGGGGGTAGCACACGCTGCCGCATGTTAAAACCACCTTTTTTGAATCGATCCCTTTAAATATATATGTAATTTTTTATTATTTATTGATAAAGTGGCTGTTTGTTTTACGTATGTGTAAGTGGCCAACACTGGTGTCAGATTTTTCAAGCTGCCTTAAGGCATCTGACATAGCTTAACGACTGCCATCAATGATGACAGCCGGGACCAACGGCTTAACGTGCCTTCCGAAGCACGGAGGAGCTCGAGATATTTTTATACCACTTGCGGTCACCCATCCAAGTAGGGACTGCACCAGGGGTTCCTTAACATACGTAAGCGCTCATAGAGCTCACACCCACTGGACCATCGGGCTGGATATACCCACTGGATATAGTGGCAATAAATATACACCACCTGTAAACAAATCAAGTGTTTGCCTATTATGGTTCAATACTTAAAGCTCAGTACCAGATACACAGAGTGTCATCTAGGGGGGTTAATTTTGTCATCTTTTGGGTACGAAACTCTAAAATTAAATAATAAACTCACTTCCACCGGCGCATGTAGGCCATAGGCTTGACATCGCACTCAGCCGCCAAAAGCGCGGCCTCAAACTTCTTGTACTCATCCTCGGGCATTTGCGCCGTGCACAGATAGTATATGATGAACAGCCGCATCTTGTCCTCTGGGGTTCCGGCCCCCGGGTCCGCGATAAGGTCTAATACCGCCTTGCTTTCCACACTGCTGCTTTTACTCATGATTTTCTCTTCGAGCTCGAAGAAGGAGTCTAGCCTCCTTGATTTGATGGCGTTGAGGATAGCTGAAAATAACATTTATATAAAGATTTTTGATAACGCTTTGTGTTCACGGGTGTCATTCTCAACTCTGACACCCCCCGTTTCTGAGGTGGTTACCGATAGAGTAGAAAAGGACCACTTTAAGTCTTCCGTGGATGTCATAGAAGGCGCCTTAGTAGAGACCTCTCCAACCATAGGGGTTGGCCTATGGTGTGCGTGGAGAGTGTAGGCCAAATCGCCCAACCACTATGGTGTGCGTGGAGAGTGTAGGCCAAATCGTCTGACTGCTCTGGCTAATATGTGGCTCTGGTAGTACAGAGAGGGTCATACTCTTGCAGTGTAGACTAAAAAGACCTGATGTTAATGATGAACAAAGAGACCTCTCCAACCTGTCTGGCCAGATTGGAGTGTGTAGGCCAAATCCTCTGACAGAGAGGGTCATGCTCCTGCAGTGGAGACTAAAAAAGATCTGGTAATGATGATGATTAACACGTTGTATAGAGTGACGGTGAGGTTACATAGGCCAGGGATCACACATCACGAATTTAACTCACCAGTAGCGATGGTAGTGTGCATATCGATGAGTCGTTTCTTCTCCATGAGTTGCGGCAGCGAGTTCACGGCACTGGTGAGCCGTTGAGTGTTGTCGCTCACCATGCTCAGTGCTAAGTCACTGTCGGCGTCCAGGCCCATCGAGCTTTTTAGTTTCTTCACTTCTGCTTCTGAACTCCTGGAAAAAGTATATGGAATAAGACATTTAACTTATAAATCTCAGTCTCGCGGACAAAGGGTTCTATCTACTACGACTATCCAGCAGAAACTACAAAATCAGGAATCAGATATCTTTATTTGCTTAATACAGTAGGTAGAGATCTTAGAATAAAAAAAAAAATTGGTCACATGTATTCGCCATAATGATACAGCATGCAAATATTATTTATATTGATATTAGATTCTACACATTAATTATCAATTTTCTTTACATACTACAATTATCTCCAATTTATGTCATGTCATCGAATAGATAATGCAATTTCATTAATATCAATAAAATATATTAATTATTATTATTAGTATGAATATTTTTACAATAGTCAACGAATTCATTTATAGAATAGAAGCAATTTTGCATTAAAAAAGTCGTTAATTCAGATTTAAAATCTTTGACATGCAATACTTTTATTCTATTGGGTAGCATATTATAAAGGTATATACACATGTTAAATACATTCTTTTTATATATATTTTTGTGACACATAGGTTGATACAATTTGTTCATGATTCCCCCTAAATATTTATTTTATTTTGATTAAATTACCTATTTTTAAAGTAAATATACAACTTAATATTCTGTGAAATTACAAGTGCCTACCTGTTAACCAGTGCGCGACTCACATTCCTTGGTATGTGCACACAACTTACCTATATTTATCTAAATCTTCTTGTATAGCTTCTGCGACTGTGGGGAACGGGCTGCCCTTGTGTTCTTGCCATAGAGGGTCCTTGGAGTCCAAGTCACATATTCGGGTTTTGGCCTTCACGCCCGCTACTGGCACTGCTGTGTTCTCTGGGACAACTGCTCTAAAAGTAAAAGGATTCTTTTTATTGATATCATTTTCACAAATGGAAACTTTAGACTTTGTTTTGGTCTAAAAAATATACTGGAAAATATATGGAAGGACAAATCACACAGATTGCGCTAGCGTCACAATAAGGGGAGGAATAGGGAATATGCATGAAAAATATATCCGTTTTCTTACCAGTTTATCCAAAAATATTCAATAGTTAAGTATTGAAGGTGAAAACAGAATAAAATTTGGTTGAAAATCGAACGAGATAAAATGATTTTACGAAAATATGTCTATCTCACTTGCGAAAACACTATTTTATATGGCAAATGTATGCATGACATAGACTATGACGTCACTAGTCCATATCGGATTTCTCTTTCTTATTTAAACTTTAAAGTTTCATATCTTCGTCGTTAATTAAGATATTTTAAAAGTTTTTTCATATTTTTTTACTGTGGTTATTAAGGATTATACTAGGCAAATAAAAAAATTACGTGCATACACCCTATTGTGTCGTAGGATACTAACAAAACAATACCATATTTTTATAATTAACTAGCTGCTACCCGCGGCTTCGCCCGCGTAATTTATGTCCTTCTCGGTACCCTAACCTATGTGTATGCAAAATTTCATGATGATCGGTTCAGTAGATAGAACAAACAAACAAATAAATAAACAAACAACCAAATTCACTTTCGCATTTATAATATTAGTTGGGATTGGGATGGGATACACAGATAATAAACATCCATGGCCCAAGCCAATCTGAAACAGCTTGTTTTCATCATGACTTAACCGAGGATCAATCCGGAACTCTGCTATTCAAAGTGACTTGTGGTACCACTGGGTCAGGGAGATCGTTAGAATGAGCTTTATTTAAATGACCTTAGAAATACTTTCAGTTACTGTATGCTTTAGTAAAAATCTTTGTAACATCTTACGTTTAGGCTACAGGAGATAACAGATCAAACATACATAGCTACATCAATAGATACATATATACTCGCGAAAAACATTACCCTAATTCTGGGCGGGTCAGTCGGGTAAAAAATATTTATCTACTTACCTATTTAAAGATAAATCAAGCACATCATGGGCGAGAGCTTGATAGGTCCAGGTGTGATGCAAAGGTGTTGCCATATCGATATTCCTGTCCAGAAGTATTAACATGGGTCGGGTAAAACTGAACGCTCCCACTTGCCCAGTGTTGCCATGGAACAAATTGTTCCTGGCATCCCACAGGTTCTCTCGAAGTTTCTTGTCCAGCTTTTTTGCCACCATTTCTGCAGCGTTACCTTTACTACTTCGTATTATGGGTACATTACCTAGAAAAAATATTTAAGACTTGAAAACATTATAAATCTATTACATGGCAACAATATGTTTTTGTTGTAATTAATGCGATAAACAATATTAAATTAATTTTATTTCAATGTGTGTCAATCGCAAAAACATTTTTTTTTTATACGAACATATTTTATACATGTATTATTATTTATTGTGATTCCTTAGATTTTCGCCCAATCCTTTGACCGGCTTTTACGGTCTGCGCGGGATGGAAAGCAGCTGGTATAATTCTATGTTTTTTATTTTCTCCCAAATCAGCATGGAAGTGTTTTTTTTTTAAGTCATAGTGTGTGATTCGTTTTATATGCATTTGTCTTATACATATTGTATAACAACACACACACACACAGATTAAGAATAACTCACCATCATCATCATCATCAGGTCTTTCTAGTCTCCACGGCAGGAGCACGACCCTCTCTGCACCACCAGAGCCATATGCTAGCCTGGGTAGTCAGAGGATTTCGCCTACACTCTCCACGCTGGCTAGACGGGTTGTAGAGGTCTCTTTGATGTTAATAAGCTTTGTTTAGCTTGTGTTACCTTAGTCGCCTTTTATGCATTCCACGGGAAGACTTGGAGTGGTCCTATTCTACTCTGCCGGGAACCACACGGCGGTAATATACATAACTCACCTAATGTGACAAATACTGAAAATAGACTTTCCACTATATGATCCATGATAGCTTCCATTTCAGTGTCTTTGGTGTCACCCTTGTTGATGGCTGAAACATTAATTTTTGTAATTAATAAAGTCTCCATCCCATATGGCTAGTGTAGAGAGTGAAGGCCAAATCCTGTAACTGCACTGGCTAATTTATAGCTCCTGCAGTAGAGACTAAAAAGACCTGATGATGTAACATCATAGAACTCTATGATGTTACATCTGCCGGGCCATCGAGCCCCTTGAACTCAAGGGGCTCGATGGCCCGGCAGATGTAAGCATTATAAGCGCTTATAAATGTCAGGCAACTCCAGGCGCGGTCCCCACTGGGATGGGTGAACACAAGTGGCAAATGTATCTTAATCACCTTCATGCTAACGAAGTCCATTGATTCTAGCTGGCATTAAAGATGGCAGTCATTAGCTATATCAGGTACATATAGGTAGCTTGAAAAATCTGATACTAATATATTAATAAATAAATATATAGGGACATATCACACAAATTGAGCTAGCCCCACAGTAAGTTGTGAACTTTTGTCGCAGGATACTAACTCAATGATACTATATTTTATAATATATACTTATATAGATAAACATCCAAGACCCAGGTCAATATGAAAAAGATCTTTTTCCATCTTGACCTGACCGGGGATCGAACCCGGGACCCCCGGGTCGCAGGCTGGCGTGTTGTTGATTATGAGTGGTTTCACATTTGATCACCACTCAGGTTCTTTGATGTTTATCAGTGTGTTCAATAATCTATTATAAAATATAGTACACATCTTGCCGTGGGGCTAGCTCAATTTTTGATTTGTTCCTATATATTTATTTATTTTTGGTTTATTTGTGTTGGCCACTTACACATTTGAACACGAATAAAATAAATGGAAATGGAAAAAGAAGTAATAGTTCTGCATTCTAAATTGATACTAGCATTATAATCAACATTTCAATATAGCATGACGAAATCATAATAAAAATAGAAATGTTTTGCTCTTCTCATTCAAATGTTTTTACATTTCATTTCCTTTACCAGTTGCATACTTAGCAGCTGTGTGAAAATTAAGTACAAGTATTTCGCACACTAGCAATCAAACACATAACCTCTCATGGGGCCGTCCATTACTCACGTGATGTTATTTTCAGCATTTTTTAACCCCCTCCCCTTGGTGATACGTGGTGAGGTTTAAGCCTAATCCCCCCCCCCCCTCCCCCACCCAACATCACGTGTATTTTTTAATACCTAATACTTTTATTTAAATAGGTATAAAGGTATAACCTATTTTTTGTCTAGACAACTAAAGACTATGATAAAAATGTCTCACAGAATGGCAACAGCGAGTCAACGTCACAACTCACAATACACGCCATTTTTCGGTTTAGAAATTGCATGTTTGACGAAAAAATAAATACACTTGATATCTTACATAAACCCCCCCTCCCCCTGGTGATATTTCGTGATTTTTTCCGAACCCCGTCCCCCCTTCGAGCCTCACGCGATTAATACACGCGGTGTAAATCACTGTGCTATAGTGGCTGTCAAAAAGAAAGAAAGAAATACTATTACCATAGTAAGACAGTGGATCAGACTGCTGATGTTTCATTATAAACAAGTCATCCTCCAAACAAATGAAATTAAGATACTGATCGAAGATCTTGTGAATGTTCACAGCTGAATTAGACTGTATGGCCGAAGCAGCTAGATCTTCCAGCTTTTGCCTTGTTATTGGTGATATAAAGTTCAGGTGGTATTGGTCGTAGATTCCATTGTCCAGGTCTTGGCATATTCGGCCGAGATTCTCTTCTGATGGGGCGCAGAAGTAAACTGCAGGTACTTCTGGGATTGGATCGCGGTCTGAATGCAGTTGGCTGAAACGATGGACATAATAAACAATAACTTAAAATAAGATAAGATTTATTTGCATTAAATAAGGTACAGAAAGATGTTACATGTAAAAGTGTAGCTTAACCTTCTTAGTCATTCTTTACAGCATGCAAATTTTTATAATATGTATTTGATTTAATTATTTATGCACTACATATATCTTAATACACCAGCTTTTACCCACGTTTTCACCAGTGTGATATACAGCTTATGTCCTTCTCAGTACCCTAACCCATGTGTATGCAGAATTTCATGATAATCGGTTCAATAGATAGGGCGTGAAAGCATAACGAATAAACAAGCTCACTTTCATATTTTTATTATTAGTTAGGATAAATTACAATAACATACTTTAAATATAGAAACTGCAATACCATAGATAGATAGATAATAACTTTGTTGAAACCGGAATGACACACATACAAACAAAAATACAAAGACAAAAATACACATAAGAAAAGAAAAATTGACAGTTCAGTCTTGTTTAGCATGTGTGCCGCAACAATACCAAAAGGTTGTAGCTCAGCGATACGTTTGCTCGCAGAACAAACCACTGATTTTCAGCTACCACCAGATACTATAAGGACCATACTATAAGGACATAAAATAAGTGATTAGATATACATATGTAAAATCCTTATTTTACCTTGTGTATGTCATGTCAAACCACAGAAAACTACGACATAGAGTCAACTGAAGATTGGTTAGTATAATTTAAATTTAAATTATAGTTGAATACTCACACATGAAGTGTAACACCCAGTTCCCTGAGCTCCTTTATAGATATCAGTGGGGATATAATATCTTGGCCAACTCTGTCGTAAATCAAGACTTTCCATGTTGGTTCTGTTGCCACGCTTTTCGTTAAAGGCTGGTTTAAGTTAAGCATTTGCTTCAAAGCATCTGAAAAGTAGAAAACACAAAAAATAATAGACCTGAATCCTAACGTGGAAATTTGAAGTATGTTTCGAAACTTACTGAGCTGGCGTTCACGTAAAGTCGACATGGTGGATTGTTATATTATTTGCCATCAAATTGATACTGAAATACTAAAAGATAAAGGCTAAATTTTATTAAAATTGTGATTTTAACCCTTCGAACTGAGTGTATACGTTCACTACGGTGAAACGTCAAACTGACATTATTTTGACATTTGACAGCGACACGTTGGATAGCATAGCAACTCAGCAACTTTGACTTGACTTGAGTCGTGCGTGCGTCGCTTACACGAACTTAGTACTTTGTTAATAGTATTAATGCTCTTATTGGGGCCCCAGACGACCGATTCAAGATTCAATCGTTTATATTTAATATAGGTTTCTTTGAACAATTATTAATTATCATACTTGTGTTTACAATTTTTATAGGTACAAAAAATTTTTGTTGACGTCAATAATTTACTTATGACTAAGTTTAGGCCGTTTCCAAAGCGGAGTGCAGAAGATTTAGTTAGTTGAAATAGAGCTTATGCAATATTAGTAAAAACAATGCAAGTAAAATGATCTCAAGCTTACCACGTTAATTGACTGCTAAATGCTACTAGTCATAAATTTGTTGACCGTAGCACGTTCTTTCACTTTCCTCACAAATCTATAAAAGGAAGATGCTAATTGAAAGCAACTTCTAGGAGCAGTTGACTATGTAACTCGCGTGTATGTTGCTTTGATTACGGAACTTGGGAAGTGAAGGGTAGATGATGTTAGTTAGTTCGATCAACCAACCACCGTCAACATTCACTTTTGTCTTTGTAATCATCTACGTAGGTACACTAGACGCGACTTAAGAACTTAATCAAGACCACATTCTGCACAGCACGACTATCGTGAAGATATTTATTGGTTCCAATCTGAGGTTCCAATTAATAATGATCTACAAGTCATCACGAAATAGGTACCACTCCACTCAGTGGCAAGATATTATTAGACAGCACTCAGCAGAGTCAAAGGCGAAAAAAAGAAGGACTCGTTCGTTTATCAAGAAATGAAGTATTCTTGGAATATTATCCTTAAAATTCCTAAGATTAATAGTGGTATCAATCATCTTTGGCGTGTCCCCGGAAGCTAGTGTTGCGCTCTCTATATAGGTATTTGATAAATATTGATATTACATTAATTACAGCATTTTCGATTATTGCATTTGTTCAGATTACATTTTACACGCATTTACCCCAACAATATTTTATTTTTTAAAAATTAAACACATTCCGTTTGGTTTAGTTAACTAGCTGTGGACCTACTTAGCTTGCCAGAGAGTTGGGTAGAGCACATGTCTCTGGATGAGACAACTATTCGTGTCAACATCAATATGAACAACTTTTCCTATGGGACTGAACCTGATAAAACAAACAACTTTTTTGTCTTGGATTGTCTTGGAATGTAAAAGTGTTATAAATGTCCGATTCTGTTATGATGATTTGAAAATAAAAAGGTCGGCTGATAACAAGCCATCGGTACATGAGTTATTAATTACTTAAATGAGTTCCAACTGATATTAATAAATGCGAAAGTGAGTTTGCTTGTTTGTAACGCTTTCACGCACTTTTACCTTCTTTGAAGTCCTTGAACAGACTCCGGACTCAAGTCGGCCGAAGCAAGGAGAATATGAACAGGTGGGACTACAGCTCGGAAATTTCTTGTTCCTGCGGTGCCACCCCTCAGACCATGGCACACTTATTATTTTGCCCTGCGTGTCCTACCACTTGTACACGCGAAGACCTATACAATGCTACTGATAACGCTATATTAGTAGCAGAGTTTTAGTCAACACAAATATAATTTGCTCGAGTCGATACGCTAAGAAGAAGAAGCCCTATCTAAGTACTGAACCGATCATCATGAAATTTTGCATACACATAGGTTAGGGTTCTGAGAAGGATATAGGCTTAATATCACGCGGGCGAAGCCGCGGGCAACTGCTAGTCCATTATAATTTTAGCTAGGTAACTTAAGCTCTCTTAAATTTGAAAGGTTTTTTTTTTCAAATATATTTTTAAATTAGGTACATAGCATTGTTTATTTTCTATTCCTCCCATGAGAAACGAGATGATTGTCATTCACTGATTAAAAACAATGTTCGTACTTCAATGTAACTAACATTGAGAATTTAAACAATGGCTGACACTCAGCGTAGGTAAATAGTCAAAAAATATTGAAATAACAGAATTGGCAAAGAGCACATTTATAATTGGCGTGTGGTTTCCGGCAGAGTAAAAAAAACCAACTCCAAGCCTACCCGTGGATGGCGTCGAAGACGACTTAGGAAACCATGATACAAAGCTTATAATCATCAAAGAAACGTCACCAATCCGTCTGGCCAGCGTAGAGAGTGTAGGCCTAATTCTCTGACTGCTCTGGCTAAATATGGCTCTGGTAATACAGAGAGAGGGTCGTGCTCCTGCAGTGGAGACTAACTAAGACATGATGATGACGATAACATTAATAATTATAGGTAGTCTGACCACGTGAGCCTTTACAGGGCGTTAATTGTTAAAAGTGCGATCAAGTAACGCTCTTTGAAGTAAAAAAAAGCTGGAAAGTGTGAACGGATACTGAACGGATCATCATGACATTTTACATACACCTTCTCTAAAATACGGAGAAGAATACGCAATACCTATCCATTCATTTTATTCGGTCCCCGAGAGATCGACACTTACGCGGATTGTTTGGTTTTCGAGTGTGTAGTGGCCAACCAATACTGGTGAAAGCTAGATTACAATACAAAATATAATTACTTATGAAAATTAAGCTCAACGCATTAAAGATTATTCTATGAACTGACTTCTCTACTGATTATTCTACTGTTTTTAATGCTTAAGATGAAGAGTTATCATTCTATACTCTCTTTAGTTGTTGATGCTATCTACATATATACAACTGATACCAATCTATGGAATTTGTGGAAGGATTTTCACTCATTCTATCATCGAGGCGAAGATCGTGGTTTTCGACTCCAAGGAGCAATGAAAAGCGGCGGTGATATATGTACTTGTATTTCTGTACACATAAGCCTCACGATAATTTTATATATTACTAAGTACTTTGGGTGATAAATATAATTTTCTATTTTTGTAAGTCGCGCACACCCGTGACGTCAACATGGGTCCCAACGGAAGACCAGCGCTGGCCTTAAAGCCAGCACATGCTGAGTTGGGACCTATTTGAAAACGGACACAGTGCTGCGGTGGGGTGCCATCTTTGGGCGGGCGGCGGTTCAGAGACTGTTTCTTCGCGCAAGTGGAACCCCATATTCACCTTTATTTAATGTTTCTTTTTTTTTTCTTTATGTAACTGTGTGTACTGTGTGTCTTTTTCAAATAAACGCTATTCTATTCTATTCTATGTGTGTCACATGTCTGGCATTAATAAATTGCCACAGCTAAACAAAATATTACATAAAACAAGTGGTCTCCTGCGACACTAGAAGCCCGGGTTCGATCCCCGGCGAGGTCATAATAGAAAAAAAAAGATACATACAATGAAACATAACCTCGTCCTTTTCGAAGACGGTTAAAAATGAAATTTGATCGGTCTGCCGTCTGGCAATTTGTATGAATATATCGAAAAATATTTTGAGTCCATTGGTCTCATGGGAAAAGTTGACCATTTTGTGGGGCTGAGTCACCCCTTAAAGTATAATAAAAAGTAAAAGTGTGTAAGTACTTGTCGTATTACTGTCACGCAGTTAGATCTACCAGTAATGATATGTTTTTAGTGCACTTGCACGAATTGCGAATTCCTATGGCGTAAGTGAGTTCGTTTTCTACCCATTTACAACTATGTACAGTCGGAAAAGCTAAGCTTGTATCCGTTATTCCGAAAGGGGACCTAACTCATGTTAATCACGAAGAATACTATATTTTTACACGAACTGCTTCATAATAATATTTTAGCCAAGTGGTTCCCGGCAGAGTAAAATAGGACCTCTACAAGTCTTCCCGTGGATGTCGTAGAAGAGACTTAGAATCGTCTAGCCAGCGTGGAGAGTGTAGGCCAAATCCTCTGACTGCTCTGGCTAATATATGGCTCTGGTAGTACAGAGAGGGTCGTGCTTCTGCAGTGGAGACTAAAAAGACCTGTTGATAATGATGATGATGATGACACGAACTGCTAAAAATGTGTATATTGTATTTTGAGTTTGTATGGGACTTCTTTTATCTCGTATAAATTCTAAATGCATACATACAATCACATCTTTGTTCCTTGTGGGGTAGACAGAGCGCAAGTCATTAAACCCAAAGGCCACGGTATTAAAATAGCGATGGGTTGCTAGCCGCATCGCCTATAACGTGATTTCTTAGATTTTCGCCCAATCCCTTGACTTGCTTTTACGGTCTGCACGAAGAAGAAAAGCAATTGATATATTCTAGGTTTTTCCTATTGTACCAAACCAGCATGGAATAAGAGTATAGAGTTCATATATGTTAAAATGTTAGTATGTTTGTACACGAATAGGTGCAGTATTTATTATTTCATCATCATCATCATCAGGTCTTTCTAGTCTCCACTGCAGGAGCACGACCCTCTCTGTACTACCAGAGCCATATACTAGCCTGAGTAGTCAGAGGATTTGGCCTACACTCTCCACGCTGGCCAGACGGGTTGGAGAGATCTCTTTGATGTTAATAAGCTTTGTTTAGCTTATGTTTCCTTAGTCGCCTTTTACGACATCCACGGAATGACTTGGAGTGTCCTATTCTACTATGCCGGAAACCACACGGCGAAGTATTTATTATTTATTTTTCTTCATAAAACTTTGTGTAGATTGTGACAGAAAATAAAACATACTATACCAAATTACTCTACCACGCCGGCTTATGTACTTGTAGAAGCTTTTGTCTAGAAAGCAAAAAGCTAGACACCTCTTTACAAAGGTGAGCCCAGAATAGAAAGTATTGCAATAAGTGAAGCCTAGCACCAAGAATTAAAAGGTCACACACATCATAGGTCAGACACGTTACTTTGCATACTTACTCGTACTACTTGGCCAATAAGCAGTTTCAATTATTATTATAATAAGTTCGTATTAATGTAAAACTTTCTAGGAAATAGGATTCAAACAAAAACTTACTCGACATCGAACTCCTCTCCTATAATTTTTAGGGTTCCGTACCCAAGGGGGAAACGGGACCCTACAACACTTTTTTTTATTTTACTCGACAATCTTATGTATGTTGGATGATGGTACGGAAATCTTCGTGTGCAAGTCCGACTCGCACTTGGCCTATTTTTAGGGTTCCGTAGTAAACAAGGAACCCTTATAGTTTCGCCATGTCTGTCTGTCCGTCCGCGGTTTTACTCAGACACTATAAGAACTAGAAAGCTGTAATTTGGTATAGGTATGTATTTTTATCATGACAAAAAAGTCGTAGAAAAAAATCTTGAAAAATTTTTTATTTTAGGATAGCTCCCATACAAGTAAAATGGGGGAGTAATTTTTTTTCTCTACTTACCAATAGTGTGGGGTATCGTTAAATAGGTCTTTAAAAAATATTGTGAGGTTAGGAACACCTTTTTTCGATTTAGGGATCCGTTTCCGAAATATTTGGTTTTAAAGTGCAAATTTTTGTTAGAGGTAAGTGTCCCCCCCCTCTATCTGCTAAACGGTTATATATGGATACGTGAAAAAAATTACAGCAGTAGTATATATACTAAAGTTGAAAGGAAAACTATCAGAGCTGAGTACTAAGTGCAAACTAAAAAGTGATAGACAACCAACTTATAAAATGTACTGGAAAATGTAAAATTGTATGAAACAATTTTCATTGTTAATGTTTTTGGTCGTTAAACTGTAAGGTGCGAGTGTGAACAGTGTGAACTCAAAGTTGTCATTCGCAACTATGGAACCCTATACTGCGCTATACACTTGGCCGATTGTTTTAAAGTATGAAAATCTTAAATTACAATTATACTGTATTGTAGTTCGCTAAATTTATAGCAAGTTTTATTATGAAACCATTACCACAAACGTTGTATTTCGTATAGCTACCAAACAAAGTTCTCACGCCGCCCATACAAAATACAAAGTTGTGACGTCACAAATATGTAGGCATTTCAGCAGTGCGTTTTCAAGTCTAAAAATTAACGTCTAAAAATATGTGTCTTTAAAACTTCTATATCTGACAGAGTTTTTTGTTTAGAAATGTATTTCGGTGACTATTGTATTTATTTTTGACAGGTCTTTACATAGCGACACGAATTTTTTTTTGTCAAGTAGCCAATTGTATGAAGATGTTCATAACTTAATAGATTGAAGGGTTATCTAGGATGTAGTAGATCAAAAATTTAAATGGTAACTCCGTTTTCTTTCTAATGATTTAATTTAAATGGGGGTTCCACTAGAACCCGAATAATTTATGCTTCCCCTTAACAATACTATTTATTCGCATAGTTGACTATTGAGAATGTCAATGTAAAAGTCGTTATTATTATATTCAGAAGCTCGATGGCCTTAGTTGGCTTGCGCATTATAGAGCTTACGCATGTAACGCAGGCGTGGTTCTAATTGGGATGGGTGACCACAAGTGGTACAATTTTTTGCATATTTTCTGTGACATACATCTTTGATGTCCGCTTTTAAGAGGGTATACTAGCAGTGCGTTTTCCATACAAATGTATTTCTCTATTTTCTCGCTGAAAACTGCTTCTAGAGGCACAATTCTTTTTACATACAATCTATTACTAAAATAGGTATGTCCGTCTGTTTTATTTTTTTCTAGAAACCTGTTTATAAGAAAAAAAAATTGTACAAAAACAGTTTTATTGGAAAAAATAAAAAATAGGGGCATTCCTATTTTAGAACTAGATTTTATGAAAAAATAATTGTGGCTCTAGAATCAGTTTTCAGCGAGAAAATAGAGAAATACATTTGTATGTAAACCATATTGAAAAAATACTGCTAGTAAGGTAAACGCTCCTATTACGGAGTTAAATAACAACATTTGAAAATAAGGCAGAAAATTATGCATTTGTGAGCATCAAAACTGACATTATTTGTTTTTTAGTGTAATAATATACATTCTATTTTATATTTCTAAAGACACATTGTTTAATATTAAATGAATTATAATTGAAAAAAAATATTTTAACACTCATGTAGATTTTCCCTATTACGGATCTATGATGAATGGTAAATCCTAATACGGCGCTAGTCGACTCCTAATACGGAGTGCTGGCTACTTCAATGTATAGTGGTTCCTTACAATATTCTAATAAAGTATATATAAGCGAAAATTAATGTGTATCAAATATAAAATCGTAACTTTAAGATCGATTTTAATTAATTTTTTTGAAAATTGGTATAGCAAAATGAAATTACATACATTATATAAAAGAAGATTTTGAGTATTATGCAAGTGAAACTATTAAACTAATATTATATTGTTATGGGAAGTAATAATACTGCCTAAACTCTTAAAAAAAATCACTTTATTATATTTATTATACATACAAAATTCCAACAATTAAGAGTGAAAAATAAAATTGAAATTAACGTGCATTTCTTATCCTTAGAATTAAATATTTCGGGATATTTACCGTTACTACGTATTGTGAATATGTAAAATACGGGTCAGTCACGTATGAAGTCAGCTACAGGCCGACATGCCGACAGTCTTTGGCACATTATATTGTTTTGAGGCTTGACAAATACTCATCCCTTGTCTAATTGATGACAGTGATTCAGCCACCTGGGCATCTGTAGGTATAACATTTGCGTTTTTTTGTATCCATATTTTCTGAAACAAGATATTAAAAAAATTACCGTATTCATAATCATAACTTTCCCTATCTCAAAAATTACTGAACCGCTTGTGAAAACACTTATAGTATATCCTAAGTTGAATATTACGTAGTTCAAGTAAAAAGGAGTTATTTAAATCAAACTTATAGTTCTGGAAATATGCGAGGACAATCTTACATATACTTTTGAAATTTGGCACACTTGTTCAGAAGTTTATATAGACTAACAAATACGAAACCTGGCAGTTATGGAATTTAATAGGAATATTGAAAATTATCTACATAAATACGGAACCAATTGATAACCTCCTGTTTTTGAAGTCGGTTAATGAAAAATGAACTTTGGTCGCTATAAGCGACATATACTGACCAAGCCGTGAGCGGAAACTAAGTAGCGCTTTGTAACCTAATTCTTGCATTTTAGCAGCCTGCTAACGTGGGTACTTTACAGTACGTCTTAACTATTTTCACGACTACACCAAAATACGGGACCCTAAAAGCAAATAGAAATCACTCCGTAATGGGTACTATGGAGTTTGTATTACAGAGCCATAGACACCGATTTAGGAGCTCGTAGAGCCTGTTACGGAGCGACCTAAAAATCCTAGATCAGTAATAGGAGTACAGATCGTATTTTAATTATCCTTATTCTGACCCATGAAATTGTTGATACATGAGTACTGTGGACCACTTAATCAAACAAGAACGATATTCTCGTTCAAATATATATTACTTACGTCAACAGCTATATAATATGATTGATTTTTGATGAACTAAAATATACAAACATTTTTATGCTCTTCTAAGAAACTGTCATTTTTGTATCAACAATTTTGGTATTAAAATAAGATTCCTAGGTAATATTTTATAGCACAGAAATAGGTAACCAGCTTTTAATATTAATAATTATTTTAAATCCACTAAGAACATACTTTTTAAGTGATTATACTGAAATGTATAAGCAAATAAACATGACTAAGTATTTCTCTTATTACGAACTCTAGCGCCATATAAGGAGCAACCTATAAATTTCGAAGCCTTATACGGATCTATTTTGTTTTTTAATTTAAATATATAAAAACTCTTATAAATAGAATAAAACACAAATCTATGGAAACTATAATGACATAAAAAACTAAGTATTACATATTTACGAAGTTAAACGTCACATAAATATTAAAAATCTTAGATATTAAATATGACTACACCTACCTGAGCCGTTCCGTGTTTGTATGAAAAACTCGGCCGCGTCGCCGTCTCGGCACTGACTGGTGATTTTTAGTAACTTGCGTCTATGTCATACATGTAAACTTTTGGCAGGTGTTGTAGTAATAGACTATAAATGAGTAAATTTAATTTAATTGTATATAATTATACTGTAACGAGAAATAAACACGAAAATAAAAATAGGACCGTAATTGGAGCCGATTTTGACTAGGTCTGTAATAGGGTACTTTACCTTATACGCTCTTCAGATTTTTCCTTCAGGCAGTTTGAAAATATTCACACCAGTATGGAAATTTGCGCAAATCATCACTCCATCGTGCCTAAGGACACTACGTACTACACTACGTTTGCCGAGACAATGGCTGGCAGAAGCTGGATGCGAGCAGCCGAAGATAAATTTTGATGGCGTGCAATTAGGGAGGCCTATGTCCAGCAGTGGACGAGTATAAGCTGATGATGATGATGGACATTTACACACACGCAGAGCTAAGTAGAGTCTTTCTTATTATTTTTTTAAAAGTTTAAGTACAATTTGGCTTTTTCTACTTCTAAATCAATTTATTATCATCATCTTAGCCTAAAAAGATCCACTGCTGGTTATAGGCCACCCCTAAGGATTTCAGTCATTAAAGGGTTTTTGCCACACTTACCACGCTTGGTAAACGAGTTGGTGAGCGCAGTTTATGTAGCTTATATCAGTTTCAACGCAGCTACCCATTGCAACCGTTTTTTAAGCGAGAGAAGGACTGGGGGAACGGTACAAGGGTATTTGGGATACTACTTTCCCGGATGGATTGGAGATAGATGAGAAAGATGCCAAACCTGCAACCAACGGGCACGCAGTTCAGGATGATACCATACCATTTTTAGGGTTCTGTAGTAAACTAGGAACCCTTATAGTTTAGTTTAAGTACAAACTAAAAAGTTATAGGCAACCAACTTATAAAATGTACTCGAAAATGTAAAATTTCATACATTTTCATTGTTACATGTTTTTGGTCGTTAAACTGTGATGTGCGACTGTGAACAGTGTGAACTCAAAGTCGTCATTCGCAACTACGGAACCCTACACTGTGCGTGGCCCGACACGCAATTGGCCGGTTTTTGATGTGTTAGTTTTCTTCAATAGGTTTCAATACTAATAATAAAATTATTTTATTAAATAGTCAGGCCATATAATAAAATCAATTGTATTGAAACCTATAAAAAAGAAAATAACACAACAAAAATGATGAGCTTTGTAATCCAATTCCAAATTTCACAATATTTAAAAGCACTCCAGTGACATCATTATCAATTTCCGCAACTCCGATCGACTTATTAATTAGTAAATGAGCTCGCAAGGTTTGCTCCACAGAGCAGGAAATATGACTGTCGCTCGCGCGTTACTAGAGACGCCTTTTCAACACATTTCATAAGAAACAATTTTATTATTTTATTGTCTTAACATGGTTTTCTCTGTAAATAAATAAACATAGATAAAAAATAATTTTTTTTTCGTCTCATTCATACTTCTATGTAAATAAACAATCGTGTCAGAGGGCGGTAGCGTTTTTTGACGTTTTGGGTTTCTAGATGACTTTAGAATGCAAATATCTGCTATTTTCTACTTACCCATGATATATGTTACATCAGATTTTTGTTTATAAACCTTTTACTGTATTTATGATACCATACATACCACACAAATAAAATAGTAGGCTAGGTGGTTTCAAGGTACACTGATACAGGTTACACCAGAATTTTGTTTATTAACCTTTTTACTGTAATTATGATACCATATCATAGCACATTGGGGCATTACGTTTTTTTGAGCACGAACTGACATGCCGAGTATGCGACTTTCGCCTAGTCAGGCACGGATTGACACGCGGTATTATTATCTCTGCCGTGCACTATATTGCCGTGTGGTTTCCGGCAGAGTATAATAGGACCACTTCAAATCTTCCCGGTGGATGTCGTAGAAGGCGACTTAGGAAACACAAGCTAAACTTTCTTCCACGTACGCTAAAGTTATGGAATGAACTCCCTGCTATGGTTTTTCCGAGAGACTGCAGTATGGCATTCTTCAAAAAGGGCGTGAAAAGATTTCTTCAGGGTCGGCAACGCGCGAGTGACACCCCTGGTGTTGCAGACGTCCATAGGCTACGGTAACCCTTTCTATGAGGTGGGCCGTATCTCTGTTTTCCAACTAAGTTGTATAAAAAAAAAACAAAGCTTAATCAAAGGGACCTCTCTAACAGGTCTGGCCAGCGTATCTGGCTCTATTTTTTTTTATTTTTTTTATAAATATATAGGGACATATCACACAAATTGAGCTAGCCCCACAGTAAGTTGTGAACTTGTGTCGTGGGATATTAACTCAACGATACTATATTTTATAATATATACTTATATAGATAAACATCCAAGACCCAGGTCAATCTGAAAAAGATCATTTTCCATCTTGACCTGACCGGGGATCGAACCCGGGACCTCCGTGTCGCAAGCTGGCGTGTTGACCACTGCGCCACGGAGCTCTGGTAGTACAGAGAGGGTCATGCTCCTGCAGTGGAGACTAAAAGAGACCTGATGATGATGATTATTATCTCTAGTAGAGCGCGAGCGAGATTTCTTGCTCTGTGTTTTGTTTTTCGTGTGTGTAAGTGGCCAACACTGGTGTCAGATTTTTCAAGCTGCCTTATGGCATCTGACATAGCGTAACGACTGCCATCAATGATGACAGCCGGGACCAACGGCTTAACGTGCCTTCCGAAGCACGGAGGAGCCCGAGATATTTTTATGCCACTTGCGGTCACCCATCCAAGTGGGGACTGCGCCTGGGGTTGCTTAACATGCGAAAGCACTGCGAATGCTCACACCCACTAAGCCATCGGGCTCCACTTGCTCTGTGGTTCGCTCTGATAGTCCAAGTAGGAGAAAGCGTCGAGGTCGAGCCGATGCCAACGATGCTTGGAGCGACCAGTGCGCGTGCGACGGTGAAAGGCTATGTCGCCTGTTAAAGTGTGCCCGCGGATAATGGCTACCATACCATACAAGTCGATATTCCTCATTTGTGCCATTATAGCCCACGGTTAGTCTTTTTTTACTTTTTTTTAAATGCCAGTGCTATTTAAGGAGTGTGCCGGTTCGTTATGCAAGTTTGTTATATGTTAAGTTGGTAACGTAACTGTTACGGCGAAATGATAAGTGAAAGCTATTAGCTTAGATATGATTTTTAAGTTTTTAACAATAAGTTGTCGTTAAGATTCTTTAATAGCAGATAAAAATGTCCCAAAAATTTTGCGTGTTAATACCAAATATAAATATTATTTTGCGTAAAGTTTAGTTGGTATAGATTAAAAGTGTTTACAGATAATTTTTCATTTAATCTTCTTTTTATTCCTATTATTAGTAGTGCAGAGATTATTTTGAACGTATTTTTTCTGTGTTTTGGGTATCTAGATGACATCGTTGAGGAAGGATAACAAGACATACTTACATTGAAGTCAGGTTTGCATATCATGAAAAAGCATAGATTTTAAAAAAAAAATTCGTCTCTCTGCAATTCTTACTTCTATGTGAAAAAGTTTCATTTTAAACATGTGATTGCGAAAGTAGGGTAAGAAATATTTGTACATTGTTGTAAAAATACACGTTCATAGAAAGTGTGTGATATTCACACGGGAATGTTCAAAGCTAAGTCTCAATTAGTTTCTTAGTAAATACAGACAGATTCTTGGAAAGCAAAGACTTATATTGTCTTTGTTAGAGACTTGCCAATATCACTGGCGCCACTCGCCTATTAGACTGTTAAATAAACATCTATAAAACTAGTTATTACCCGACTGACCCACACAGATGGAGGGTAATGTTTTTTGAGCGTATTGTGTATGTAAGTGTGTCGGTTCCATTGTCGCTTCCTGAAGCCTAAGAGGCTTGGCGGATTTTGAAGTGAGGAGTGTCAATAGATTCGCATTTTTTCTCGAAAATTTACTGTCAGCTAACAGCCTCGTACTCATTTTAAAAACAAGTAATTGAATTACTATTTCAGTTAGAAGTAATATAAAAACTCTGCTCAAATCATAGTTTAAGTGTTACCCTAAGATGACCGTAGGCCACACTTAAAGACTCCCCGTATTTTAATAATAATAATTTATTTATTTCACACATCAAAATTACAAAAATGAGAAGACCATGGCACCCAAGCTAGGATGAACCTGTGTTATGGCGTACCAAGGCCCTCCGCCGCAAAACTAACATAAGCATGTACTTAATGATATTAATTTATAACAGGAAAAGTATACTTAAAATAGATGAAGATAATCTACTTTTTCACAAATACAGGACTTTTGAATTTGATCAGCAGTTCTAAAGTAACTACTGGTACCTCTGTAAATTATTCTATTCTATTTTTTATTTACGGCTTCTACTGAGGTTTTGGTGATTCTGCCAATGTCCTGTTTGAAGAGATACAAAGTATCGGTGTTGTACGGTATACAGTTGAGAAGAACTAATCAAAAATGGCGTAGGTCCATTAATTGCTTTATGGGAGCTACTGGTGACAAACCTATAGGACTCCAAATTAGAGTCTTCTTTAATTATTTCACAAATTGTCGATGAGCAAAAGCATCTATAAGTTATAATAACACTAAACTACACCTACCTACACCAATTTCATATAACAAAGTCCACTAAAATTAATTTGCAAAATTAAGTAATGCTGTGGAATCCCCGTTTAGCCGTTGGACCCGGCTGTTATAATTGATTGCAGTCGTTAAGCTATATCAGAGTCTAATTTGGCTCGGTGGGGCTATATTGAACAGGTGGAAGTGCGATGCCAATGTGGTCATGACGACCAGACTATGTCACACCTCCTTTCGTGCCCTTCTGGTCCAACCAGCTGCACGAAGGAAGAACTTTTTACCGCTTTAGAAAGTGAAATTAGAGTTGCCACACACTGGAGGGACAAAATCTAATTGCCTTAAGCCATCGACACGAAAAGAAGAAGAAGAGTCTTTAGGCAGATTGAAAAACCTGGCAATAATGTTCGCCACTTACACACACGAAATAAAAAAAACAATTTGCTAAATCATCTCCGGTTAACCCCAACTGAACCCCTTGACTTCCCACCGAAAAGTCCCACTAAATAATTAGTTTTCGAGTCTCACGTCTTATCTTTCACTTGACATTGAAGGCTCCGACTGCGACCGGTCGCCTGCCGAGAATATTGACACTCTGGGTGCAGTTTAATAAATTACCGAGCAAAACAAAGAGACGAGTGTGGACATACGTAATCGTGTCTTTACCCTTGGCTGTAGACGTTATTTTTGCCTCTGTAGCTTTCGAAAAATTTTTCCTTACTTGGAAACTCTTAACCAAGGAATAAGACCATTGATGATACTACTGAGCATAGTTGGTGACGCTAGTACCATTAAGAATGACGAGGTCCGTGTGAAAAGAAGAAAAATCCGGAAAGCGAACCCCGGGTTTAGAAGCACCCGCTCGCTGCCACCCGCTGGATATCTCAGATGAGACAGAAACTTGACAGAAATGGGAAATAATTAAATTTTTCACAGCTAGCTTATTAACTGGATCATGTACCTACTCTCATACATGACGAGCTCCGTGGCGCAGCGGTCAACACGCCAGCCTGCGACACGGATGGTCCCGGGTTTGATCCCCGGTCAGGTCAAGATGGAAAATGCTCTTTGTCAGATTGACCTGAGTCTTGGATGTTTATCTATATATGTATATGTCATAAAATATAGAATCGTTAAGTTAGTATCCTAGAACACAAGTCTTGAACCACTTATACCGAGTATTTTTTAGACTTTTTAAGGAATGATTCAGCCCGTCGAGTTTTCAACAAATTTTTGATATTACATACCATATAAAAATATTTAGTCCTTCGGATAATTTGAATGAAAATGTGAAAGTTATTTGAGTTTTTAACTTTGATCTCCATGGAAAAGTTGTTCAAATTGACGGGCTAAATCACCCCTTAATGGGGGCAAAATAATCAATATTTTACCTTGTATGTGTGATAAGTTAACATATAAACCTTATTTACTACTTTAAGTCATAAATTGCCAACGTATCTCGAGGCAACTATTCGTGCATTGCAGACATTGCTTACAAAAACTCGTTCTGACAAGTATATGTCATAGCAATTGCAGTGTGCAAGGCCCGCAATTTGAGGTGAACAATTATAGTAAACACAATAAATTGTCGACAACATGTACAACATATATACAAAGCTTGTCAGTACAAAATCGAAATAGTCACCATCATGTGGGCTTTGGTCTGGTCAAGTAAATCTTTCTACTTGCATCTATTTCGGGCTTTTTGTTTTCAGTTTTTTATGCCGATATTTTTAAAGTCTCTTTCGACCAAACATCTGGAAATTTTGTTGTATTTGCTACTTTAATCCCAATCCCAACTAATATTATAAATGCGAAAGTGAGTTTGTTTGTTTATTTATTTGTTTGTTACGCTTTTATTTATTTATTTATCTATTGAACCGATCATCATGAAATTTTGCATACACATAGGTTAGGGTACCGAGAAGAACATAGGCTATATATTACGCGGGCGAAGCCGCGGGTAACAGCTAGTAAAAATATAATTACTACATTGTATTGGGTATGGTACGCTTGTAATTTAAAACGTAATTGATAATCTTTGAGATTCAAACCGACGAAATTAAAACTACGAAACTGATTATGATGAAATTTAAATAGGTGCTATTTAGGTGCTACTTTACAGTATACCTATACGCTCAAAAAAATTATGAAAAATCTAAATTCATTCAAAAATAACGGATTTTTGCCGGCCGCTTTCGGCGAAAATGCTAAGTAAAGCTTCACGTTCACACTTTTAACTTTAAACAGTCTTTCAAAATAGTTTGAAGGGTTTTCTATGACCTTCTAGAGCAAAACTTTAAAAGATGTCTTCGTTTTCTTTCAATGATTTTTATTGTATGTATTATACTGTATTCGTATTTGTAATGATTCATTTAAAATAGGAGCAGCACTGGACCCGTGGAACCCGTGGATGTCGTAACAGGCGACTTAGGAAAAACAAGCTAAGCAAAGCTTATAAACATCAAAGAGACCTCTCCAACCATTTTGGCCAGCGTGGAGAGTTTAGGCCGAATCCTCTGACTACTCTGACTAATTAATCCTGCAGTCGAGACTAAAAGATCTGATGATGATGATGACTGCACCCCGAAAAATTCATGTATAGTCTTAAAAATCCTATCAAATTCAATAATATGCGATTCAATACTACTACAAGATACATTGTTTTCAACAAAATGCAAAGTAGTAGGCTATTATTACGCACGGCCCGGCTACCGGTTTCGTGTGGGTTTCATACATGCGATGCATTATAAAAGACTTCAACGCGCATCCGTCTGTATGCGACCGGCGAGAAGTATTTTTAGATGGTACGTATAGAAAATAGCTTAGATTTTAGGTTTTTTTATTGGCTATGGATGTGTCTTGTATTATTATATGTCATAAAATATTGGGTTCTGTCTACCCCGCAAGGGATTACGACGTGGTTATATTATTATGTATTATTATACGTATACAGGGTTTATCTATATTAATATTATATAGGGGAAAATTTGATTGTTGGTTCGTTTGCATTCAATAGGCTCCGAAACTATTGGACCAATTTTTAAAATTCACCTTTATAACTAATTTATCTGCGAGTGATATAGGCTACGCCGACAAAGTCGCCGGAAAATGGCTTATAAATATATATTTCTAGCTGTTACCTGCGGCTTTGCCCGCATGATATACAGCCTATGTCCTTCTCAGTACCCTAACCTTTCGGTTCAGTTGATACGGCGTGAAAGCGTAACAAACAAACAAACAAACTCACTTTCGCATTTATAATATTAGTTAGGGTAGGATTTATGTGTAAGTAATTGCTCAACTTTTCACTTCTATCGTCACTACACGTGATTATAATATGTACTTAGTGATAGTAATAAAGTAGGTAAGTAACAAAATATTGGGTCCTTACCTATGAAATTGGCGTTTTTTTTTGCGCTTGCCATTTTCTTCCTAATGACAATAATTTTCAGGTAAACACATTTTTTTTTAAAGTAGCCTATATTACTAAGATTCTGCATGCATAAAGATTTTTGTTTTTGTGTATTTAATTATTGGAAAATACACATGAAAAGAATTCGTTGCAGGTTTGTCCGTTTTAATTAAAAAATGTAGCCATATTTCTATAATTATAGATTGTCTAAATTAGGCTCAATATTGTCCGTAACTACATGCAAAATTTCATTTTTGTTGAATTTATTAAACCAGAATTAATACTAAAAACGTTAGTATGAAAAATTCACTTTGCTCGAAATTATCCATAGGAAACGCCAATTTCATAGGTAAGGACCTAATACTTACATACTTTCTTGCGGTATATGCTATTAGGGTTTCGGATTCTTTCATTAATATCGCCAAGTTGTTCAGAATGAGCCTGTACTGTTAGATATATTTCGAGTTTAATAATAGGGGTGGCAGCGCAAAGCTAATTGTAGATGTCGCTGCGTTCGTTCATCCTTAACAAAAATATAAATATCTTTATTTTTAGATTATGATGCAATTAATTAGTGCATAAGAATAGTGACAAAACATTAAACCTTTCGTAAAAGAATGTATAAAACGCATATATGTTCCCTTATCAAAAGATTTTTAAGTATTTTGCAAACATAACCTACAATAATATTTTTTGTTATAGTAACAATAAAATATATATGCCAATTTGTGGGAAACTAGCTTGTTTAATTGTTTAAACCATTTAATAGTTTATTTTACGAGGTTTGGTCTGATTATGAAGAAAAATATTGATTAGTGTAAAAGTCCATACATTTGAAAGTTGTATCGGTACAACCCTACTAAACTGTAACGTGACAGTTGCCATCCCCATTCTATGAGGATACGGTTAAAACATCTCACAGGGCTTCGGAAGAAGGTGGTTTCCGGCGTTAGCAAATAAGCTGCTCTAGATGCCTTCTCAATAATTGAGAGTATCAAGGTGAACCGCAAAGATCGCACTCGATTGCAACAAACTGCATTGGAATGTAGAATCGGTATAACGACTAAGAACTAATGCATTTTTACCGATTAAAAAATAGGTTATGTATTCGAGCTGTAGTCCCAATTTTAGCGTAAAGAAATTAAATAATGGAATGATTATAATTATTTTTTATGAAATTTTTCCCATTATTTTCTAAATTAATGTTAAAAAGGTAGTAGGGAATATAAAGTATGGAAAAAGTAAAGTGGAGAAACTGTAAAGGTGGGACAAATTTTATAAGTGAAAAAGTAAAGTAAGGGGAAAATAAAGTAGGGGAAAAGTAAAGTAGCCCAAATGACATAGGCCACCTGCCCAAACCTTTTTCCAAACTTCGATTTCAGGAATTAACATGTTAGTGGTACTACAAACGCATTTTCATAATATAAGTAAGGATTTAAATTATTTTTGAAGATTAAAATATTCGTTACTTCAAATCAATGTAATCAAATATTTAGAAAATAAAAATGTTAAGGCTCATAAATTAAAGTATCTGCTACTAAATATTTCAATATCCAATAGTCTTATCAACAAACAAGGAAAATGTTTTATTAAATAATAATAAATAAGTACAAACCCAGGCTATAGATGCAGCACTAAATATAGGATCACTTCGATGTTTGTCTGCCCGTTTTATCATCAGGACTTAGTTAGTCTCCACTGCAGGAGCACGACTCTCTCTGTACTACCAGAGCCATATATTAGCCAGAGCAGTTAGAAGATTTGGCCTTCACTATCCAGGCTGGCCAGACGGGTTAGAGAGGTCTCTTTGTTTATAAGCTTTGTGTAGCTTGTGTTTCCTACGAGTAAGTCACCTTCTACGACATCCACGGGAAGACTTGGAGTGGTCCTATTCTACTCTGCCGGGAACCACACGGCACTGCTCGTTTGTCTTTCGATAATCTTTTTTCGGAAAATCGTGGTGATAATGAGTTTAAATTCACATTTCATATTCAAGGCTGCAGTCTAATAAAGCTCTGACAAAAATGCTTGGCTAACGCATTCGAACACAGCAGTTTGTATCACATTACACTTTGAGAATTAACTGAAATACGCAAGGGTCTATGGCAAGGGTATCCAAACCTTGCAGGGCTACACTCAATACTGAATAGTCAATAATTTTAATAAACTAGCCGCAAAGATATACCGCTATACCGGGATACGATTGGGTAACGATATATTATGATTTTGTAATAAGAACTAACTTGAGATAGTTATATTATTAATTTGTAAAATACGAGTCACTCACGTATGAAGAAGTCAGCTACAGGCTGACATATTTCGACCTCATCCGGAGGTCTTTATCTCACCCCTTGGGTTTTTGCACTGGGGTCTAAATAAACTTCGGAAAACACTGCTTTCATATATGTAACAATGTTTTGCGTAACATACTTTCTCTTTTATTAGCTTCCTATCAAATAAAAGAAACATTAGTATGATACGATTTATTAATAGCATAGTGGAATGCGAAGTGGTGATTATTTGATTACGATAATGGTATGAATGTAAATTTAATTATAATTATTATTACGATGCAAGTCACGTGATTTGATTAGTTGATTATGTCTAGTGTATTTAGAGTTGTAAGTAATGAAGTGCACAATAATTCTACCTAGTATAAAAAAAGTACAAATGTGAGCTTTAAATCATCATCATCATCATCATCAGGTCTTTCTAGTCTCCACTGCAGGAGCACGACCCTCTCTGTACTGCCAGAGCCATATACTAGATATATATACTAGACTGAGTAGTCAGAGGATTTGGCCTACACTCTCCACGCTGGCCAGACGGGTTGAAGAGGTCTCTTTGATGTTAGTAAGCTTTGTATAGCTTGTGTTTCCTTAGTCGCCTTTTACGACATCCACGGGATGACTTGGAGTGGTCCTATTCTACTCTGCCGGGAACCACACGGCCTTTGCCGGCCAGCTTTGAATACTAATCTACTTTTGACTATAGCTTCACTCTTTCCGATGTGTTTCTTTACTGATAGAAATTGTGAATGGACCTATGTAGAGATGACTATCCTTTTGTTAAAATAGCACATCAGTAAAAAAAAACCATGTTACTCCAAACACTCTTTGGGAATATAAAACTTATAGAAAAAAAAGTATTTGACGAGCTCCGTGGCGCAGCGGTCAACTCGCCTGCCTGTGACACGAATGGTCCCGGGGTCGATCCCCGGTCAGGTCAAGATGAAAAAAATATCTTTTTCAGATTGACCTGGGTCTTGGATGTTATATTTATATGTATTTGTTATAAAATATAGTATCAATGGGTTAGTATCCCATTACATAAGTCTTACTTAAGAACTTACTTCGGGGCTATCTCAATCTGTGTGTATATTTATTTATTATTTGTATAAAGTCATATTTTTGGGTGAGTTAAAAACATCCTTTAAAAACTAAACGTGGGAAAAACGAAACCAAAAAAAATTGGTTTTAAATAGCATTACAAAGCTCAGTATATTATTGAAATTGAAAATATGTGATGAAAAAGAACTGCCCACAGGTGAATTCACAGCGTGTCACTAGGACAGTAACTGATCACAAAATCTTATTTATGACTTCCAGTGAGCTGCCAAAAAGACAAAGACAAAGAAGCCGAGGAGTTCGTTTGCCCGGAAGGAACCCAAGGGAACGGAAACTTCGCTGACCCCGCCACTTGCAGGCGCTTCTATCAGGTATTAGCTAACGATTTTTTTTGTTATTTTGGAAACCTATAACCCAAAACTGAAAAAATAAATTATAATATAAGGCCAGTCAGTAGCAACACAAAAAATTGTAAACATTGCAAAAGCGCATGTATCGCGCCGCTACATGCGCGATGATATATATTGTAGAGACCACTTAGAATAGTTTAGACCCAAGTTTGTAACTTTCTTAACCCTGTGCTACTCCTGGAGGGCCCGAAAATATGGGACTTCTTTTGGTTTTTTCGTGTATCTTTGTGGTATAGTTTTATGAAATTCACTAAATTGTCTATCGTTTGAGTATAATTTGAACTCTCTGTGACTTATAGTTATTGAGTTATAGCTTGTCAAGCCATGTCCAAGTCCAAGTTTGGGGTAGTTTTGCTTTCAGTGCCCTTACCAAAGAAACTAAAGATCTTACAGGAAAGTTGTGATAAAATAAAAGATAGCAGACTGTAGAAACTTTCAAATGAGTGTAATTATATTTCTCTAAGTTTTTTAATAGTAGAGTAACTGACTCTCAAAGATGAGTCTTTTCGGCTGAAGAGTAACATTTGATGTAGGATGTGGACTGGATAGTCTTCATTTGGATCAAAGCAGTTTGAAATTAGTTTGTGCCACTTTTTTGTGTTAACCACTCAATTAAACCGATCATAGAAAAACTAAAATAAAAAAAAAATACTATTTTTCATACTTCGGTCGGTTTTTGAGGGTCGACACTGTTAAAATAATAATATTATTGTAACAATTACACTTAGAATTATACTTAGCGAGGCCATGAAATAACACACATTATTTTAAATCTATAAGTAACTTTCATTACACGGTACTTTCTTATTCACACTTTAATGAGAACTTTCCAGACGTCCCCTGAAAATCGTTGAATAGTTGATGGTTAATTTCCAAATAGCACCACTTATACAACAACTTTGGTCTAGGCATTTATAAGTAAAGAACCGTAGATTTTCTGAGTTAGTTTGCAAGGTAAAGTGGGGATTTATGTACTTCGGAATGCAGTTCTTTGAAGAGGACTATTTATTCAAAAAATCTAATTGCAAAAAAATGCTGGTTATACTGATTCAAGTGTCTAACAACATTTTTTTCCCTTTCTTGCAGTTTTTATGCGTATGTAAGTGTTTATAGATTAAGGGACTATCCTTAAAACAGTATAGAAATAAAATAAAAGAATCGACAACCTGTTCGTGTCTCTACACGAATAGGTTAATGAAATTTTTGGACACCCCTGTCCATAGAAACGATATTGAGGTTCTTTAAAATATTTTTCTCATAGTCAGTCGAATGAAATACAGTCATTGTAATTAATACAAACAATATTAAAGGCAAAGTATTTTTTTCTAGCGGAAATATTGAATGGTAGTACTTCACCACGGAACCATTTGTGTACAATTCCGACTCGCACTTTGCCGATTTTTTATGTTTAACATGTTTACTTTTAATCTTATGCATACTGTGTGTTAAAAGCCTAACTAATATTATTAATACGAATGTGAGTTTGTTTGTTTGTTACGCTTTCACGCCGTAAGTATCTACTGAATCGATCATCATGAAATTTTGCATACACATAGGTTAGGGTATTGAGAAGGACATAGGCTAATATCACGCGGGCGAAGCCACCGGTAACAGCTAGTGATAATATAAATGCATGTATGTACGTATTCACCTCAATAAATCTCGTGATCTCATGAATTGAATGATTATCAAAAAACTAGCAATAATTGTGAAATTGTAATCAAAGTTGTCGTCAAAAAATGTTTGGCCTCATCACATCATTGCGATCGCGCGTTTACGTGCTAAATAATACTTATAAACGAAATAAAAGATTACCTAAAAAGATAACACGCATATTATATCGGTTCACGTAACATCCGAAGCTCGGATTACCATTTCGTTACACATACTGACACCGAGCTCTTTCGCAAGTTGTAGGAAACAAAAATTGACATTTTAAATGCTAGCCGACCGGTTTCGGAAACCAGAATCACGCGATTGAAATAAATGGACGCGAATGAGTGCAGGTGTTTAGCGGAATTGCCAATGGGAAGTGCATTTCAAACTTAACTATAAACTTTTTTATGACATTTGGAACTGCTGGCTTTTGTTTTTTTTATCTACATTTCGATAATTTGATTCAAATGGTCAGGGCAGAGTATTTGGACACACTCTCCACGCTGGCCAGACGGGTTAGAAAGGTCTCTTTGATGTTTATAAGCGTTGTTTAGCTTGTGTTTCCTAAGTCGACTTCTACGACATCCACGGGAAGACTTGGAGTGGTTCTGCTCTGCTGGAAACCACACAGCATCCTGTAGTACTACATAAACTAGCAGCTAAGTAAATTCTCTACCGTCTACTCCACCGTTTACGCGTGGTACGGTACAGAGGCGTACATTATCGAGAGTTGTCGTCACCTGTCGGTCAGTACAGTTAAGGATTTTTGTTGTGTAAACGGTGACATTTGACAAGAATTTTAATGGGAAATAAGCCGAAGACTGTCTGGTGACCTACTCAAAACTTTTTTTGCTTGCCGTCATTACTTATTGGCTTTTAATAATTCTGTGTAGCAAAAATAGTACTTTTGTTTGAGTGCCATGAGGATCATGTTGGAAAACAATCTTTTTCAGATCGACTTGGGTCTGCAATAATATCAATAAAATATAGTAACGTTAAGTTAGTATCCCAAAATATAAGATCACTAGTTGTTGTGTCAAATTCTGTTTAAATATAGGTATAGATATCTCTTTATTTATATATTATGTGTATTATCGTGCGATTTAAATTCACATGAGTATAACGCTCATGGGATCTCATTTAAACAGACGAAAGCAAGTTTTATAATACCTACAAAAATAGCTTTTATTCGTATCTACAAGAACAGCCGAAACTATTATATTTTTTTTATTTCTTTATTCATAAACAATAAAACATTGTATTTGAATTTATATCTTTCGGTCAAGGTGAATGTCAAGGTAAACTTAGGACGAATATTATCTCGCTCTAGATAACATTTTCTGCTGATTGTAAGCGGAATTTTATAAGTAGACGATTTTTTTCATCTAAACAATATGTTTAGTATTTTGCGTATAATGGGCATGTTGACTAAAACTTTTTTCATGTTGCTATGTAAAGACCTGCCAAAAATAAACACAATAGTGACAGAAATACATTTTTAAACAAAAAACTCTTTCAGTTATAAAAGTTTTAAAGACACATGTTTTTAGACGTAAATTTTTAGACGTGAAAACGCGCGGCTGAAATGCCTACATATTTGTGACGTCACAAGCTTGTATTTTGTATGGGTGGCGTGAGAACTTTGTTTGGTGGCTATACGAAATATTTCGTTTACGGTAATGGTTTCATAATAAAAGTTGCTATAAATTTTGCAGACTAAAATACAGTATAATTGTAATTAAAGATTTTCATACTTTAAAAAATGATCCTATTCACCCAACTTTAAAGAAGCTCTAAGATCACTTAACGAATCGATATCAAATTACAAGTGTTCTTTAAAGTGTTTTTAGATAGAAATGAGTCTCATTAGAAACAAATTTTATATAATCTTAACATTAGGCAACTACCGTATTGTAGTTATACAAACAATACTAAACATACATACAATACATACATATTATCACGTCTTTATCCCTTACGGGGTAGACAGAGCCCAAAGTAGTTAAACCCCAAGACCACGTTTAGCGTGTTTGTGAGCGTTAAGGTGGAAAGCGGAAATAGTAATGCTAGCCGCATCGACTTCGTGGTTCCGTAGATTTTCACCCAATCCCTTGACTGGCTTTTACGGTCTGCGTGGGAAGAAAAGCAGCTGGTGTATTCTATGTTTTTCATTCTCTCCCAAACCAGCATGGAAGAGTACTAAGCATATATGTGTATTAGTAATATTGGTGATAATCCTAGAAGACTCGGTAGACCTAAAACGCGATGGCGTGATGAGCTGGACAAATTTAACAGAGAGTGGAAGGAGATAACGCAAGACCGGACTGAATGGAAGAAGTGGAGGGAGGCCTTTGCCCAGCAGTGGGACACGTGATGGCTCGAAAACAAAAAGTAATTCTGGTGATAACTTAAAATTCACGTTCTCAACAAAAAAACGAATAACTTTTGTTTTGTGATCATGCCTGAAATCGAAAAATATCAGCTGCAAGTGCTGCAATATATATTTTGGATCAGTAGGCATTTAACGTATGGCAAAGCTCATAAATTTTTCTTGATTTCAGACTTGGTTACGGAACAAATATTTTCATGTTGAGAACTTTTATCGCTGGTTCATAAACATATAGTAGGTATAAATAAAACAAAATCGGTTTTGTTTGGACAAATAATTCTTATAATGGTTGGACAGACTTTCATGGTTTTTGATTTGTTAGTTTTGCTATCACCACGAATAACCGAATAACTATAAGAAATATTACCTTATATAAAAAAAAATACTAGCTATTACCCGCGGCTTCGCCCGCGTGATAAATAGCCTATGTCCTTCTCAGTACCCTAATATATGTGTATGCAAAATTTCATGATGATCGGTTCAGTACATTGGTCGTGAAAGCGTAACAAACAAACAGACTCACTTTCGCATTTATTATATTATATTAGGATTAGGATAGGATGGATTAAAGGCTATATCCACACTACAGTAGTTACTACGCTCTCCAGAATACGACTAATTTATTCCATTAACTGTTCCAGTGCGTCGATGGCTATCCGTATTTGAACAGATGTCCCTCGGGGCTCTACTTCGACGATATTAGCAAGTACTGCACCTTCAAAGCCGAGGCGAGGTGCGGACCTATTGCTACAAGTAAGTATAAGCAGCCATTGTATTCGTAGTAGAGTGATAAGTAAACAAAGTGGGAAATTTTTGAAAACCTCTTGTAGACCGTCGTCCCAACGCAATTGTCTGATGTATAAGATAATTTTTAAAATGCCATTAAATATAGATTTTATGGCATGTTGAATGACTATTTTCTAACATCCGGATAAGAAGCGTCTTACGTTTCCTATCCGAAGAAAATGGTAATTTAAATTACTGATGAAGTGCGCGTCCATGGTCTACTAACACTATGATATACATCAGAAAATCGCGTTAGAAGGACGACCTATTAAGTATATTTTATTGTGTCGCAACAACTTTCCTTTTGCCTTATTGCAATGATCAAATGTGGCAGTGATTTCGGCTTTCTGTTACACGGCAGAACTGTGTAACAGAAAGCCGAAAAAGCGCGCGCGCGTTCATTGATTTCACCAAAGAACACGCCCGTTGGATGAGTTTGCAGACACATGGAAGGTACTAAAAGTTATTAATTATCAAGGCTAGGTGTTAGAAGTTATATTACACATCATATATGATCACTTGGGCAGAGTGACGTCGCTCATATCAGCTCACTGAAATAGACACGCCGCATTCCACTGCCACCTCAGGTCCTGCTCACGCTCTTAGTATGTATTGCATCTAAGATTCACTCGTTTTATTCCTTTACTTACACAATGTAACATGAGAAAAACAAATCTTAGAAGAAATGAGATGAAAAGCTATTAAATATGTTAAATGAAGATCGGAGAAAAAAGAGACACCAAACCAACGATTCGGCTGAAGGCGGTTTCTCATGTCCGGTGTGCGGAAGATCTTGCCGTTCTCGAATCGGGCTATACAGCCACGAAAAAGCGTGTCGTCGACGTGACATTGTTTAAAAACGTCTGTAAAGACGGATAAGGCCAATGATGATGATGTTAAATAGTCTTTTGATATTATTGAGGAAACTGTGTTGTAAACCTTATTGGATTCATTTATAATTTGTCACTGATAGGTATATATTTTAGTCAATGAAGATAGAACTACTATACAAGTATTTTATTTCAATCTCTATCTTATAATTTACTGATATTATTTTACACCAACAAAATCTTTATTATTAAATTCTGAAAATTTCTATTATTTCACTACAATATTAGGTGTACCGTAAAATAATTCGTTATTATTGCTAAAATTTGCAAATTACTCATGAATAATTCAGTATATTAACATCTAACCATTACAACAATATTTAAATTAAGCGTACCCTTATATTTAGGCAAGCGAACAAACTGGAGCGTCCAAAATATGTTTATTGTATTCAAAATAACGGATACCAGTATGAATAATTTATATTCTAAAGTATCAAATAACAATTTAATGGAAATTTCTAATTACTGACGGCCCGCCAATTAGTAACAAAATATGGGATTCTTTGAGAATAAATAAATCATCGGTACAGTAAACCCAATACACAATTAACCTGATATCTGCAACATGAACAGGGCCGGCCTAGACGCGCATACCGTGACCAGATTGCGGACATTCTTGTCAAGGGGCAAGTCAGGAGTACCCGAAACCGGCGAGCATGTATGAAAAGAGTGATGGATGTAGATGAAGCGAAAGAGTTTTGTAAGGATCGTAGCAAATGGCGGTCCTTGGTCTCTGCCTACCCCCATGGGAAAGAGGCGTGATAGTATGTATGTATGTATGTATGAACAGTAATAAATAATATCGTAGCCTAATTTTTTAAATATTACTAGCAGTCCTCCCCATCCGGCGCCCGGGCATGTATTATACCTTTAAACCTTCCTCATGAATCATTCCATCTATTGTTAAAAACAACATGAAAATCTGTGCAGTAGTTTTTGAGTTAATCGCGAACAGAAAGACAGACGCGGCGGACGACTGTTTTATAATATGTAGTAATATTACACCGTAGCACTTGACTCTAACTGAGTAAAAATTGGATGGCCGGATGATTTGTTTGCCTTTGATAAGGTTAAGAAAGAGACAGCCAGCAATGGACAGGTCATGGAGATTATGTACTACGGTTAATTATACTTCCGTGGGACAGGTCCAATTGAAAACAGAAGGGGACGCTTTTGCCCTGAAGTGGGAGATAGACGGATATTTAAAAAAATGTGACAATTTGCAATTTCATGCTCTTATTATACATGGCGAAATTTTGATCGTTCCGGACCATTAAAGGGGTGATTCAGCCTGTCAATATAAACAACTTTTCCTATGGGACAAATGCTGTAAACTCGAAAAAAATTTCGACATTCCTATACAAATTGCCCGGGCGGCTGAACACTTTTATATGAAAATGTCGAAATAAAATTTGAGTTTCCAGCATTGGTCCCATAGGAAAAATGGTTCATATCGACGGGCTGAATCACCCCTTTAAGGGTCCAGAACGATCAAAATTTCGCCATGTATATATGAATGTATGGGTTTTTACCTGACTTAATAAATGTCTTCCATGCTGGTCTGGGAATACAGACCAGCTGCTTCTCTTCCCGCGCAGGCCGTAGAAACCAGCCGAGGGAATGGGCACAAAATCTAGGGAATCATGTAAATAGAATGTGCGGCTAGCAACCCATCCCTATTTTGATTTCGCTTTGCACTTTAATGCACACTACACGCTAAACGTTGTCTTTGGGTTTTATGAACCTGGGCTCTGTCTACCCCGCAAAGGATAAAGACGTAATAATATGTATGTATATTCAATGAATCATTATTATTTTCAGCGCCTGCCCCCATTACAGAACCGCCCACAGACCTCGCCACGAAATGCGACACAGCGGCCTGCCAGCTGCCTTATTGCTTCTGCTCAAAGGATGGGACACTCATCCCGGGAGGACTCGATCCTGAAGAGGTAAGTACCTGATACGTGACATTCATTTCGGGTGTTGCGTACGTACGTTGCTTTTCGAAGTGGTTCCAATTAAAAAATATAATTTGAGTCACGAATCAAATTTATAACTTGTAATTTTAAAGTAGGTATTCATTTAGCTTGTAGGAGGTGGGGACACTTGACTCCAACAAAACTTTGTACTTGACGCCTAATAATTCACAAACAGATCCCTAAATCAAAGAATGATGTACAGACAGCGATAATATTTTTAAAAGACCTATCTAACGATAGTCGCAGCAAGGAGTTAACTCGAAGACAACATTTATTTCAACTTTAATGAGAAGAAGCACTAAAAATATATATTTTTCTAAATTATAGTCTTTGAGCTTATTTACCTTTTGAGCGTAGACAGACATGGCGAAAGTATAAAGGTGCCTGGTTTATTTCGGTATAAGATATGGTGGGGAGGGGGAGGACAAAAACAGTTTCCTGCGGACAAACAGATGGCGGGGGCCATCTTAAGCTGTGAAGTGCATAAGTCAAAGCCTAAGCAATTAAGCATAAGCCAACCGGTTCCGAGATTCCAGTTGCTTCTTGGAATATAACACTCCACTTTTGTCTACGTAGAATAGCCATTAAAGGTATTAACTAACCTTTAATTATTTTAGACGTTAGCTTGTCCCAGGTTAGAAGCCATGGGCGTAGCCAGGTTTTAGTGTCGGGGAGGGTTAAAGAGACTAAAACGTCTGAAAGTGCTTGATATAACTGTAATATTCATGAGAGCCAAGTCGTTCAGTCTAAATGCGATCGGAATCCAAAAGAAATAGGTATTATATTGTAATAATCAGTAATAAGTTATGGCGCTCGCCTCTCCTTATTTTATTATTATTGATATCCGAACTTTGCGAGTGTGTTTAATTTGAATCGCCAAATCATCCTCTTGGATACGCCCGTGTTCCAAACTAGTAAGGAAATTTGCAGAAACAAACACAGAAGCCAATTTTAACGGAGCCAGAGGTTTATTTAATTAAAACCCAGATGGTGTCCAAATTTAGTTTGTGGCCCGTTAACAGTGTACAAACAAAACGTGGACAGAATTAAAATAAACTGAATAAATTGTAAGCATCAAAATAGCTTGTCACCTTTTTGCGGTAGAGGTGAATACTAGCCGCTAAAAAATTTCATATTGAAACTATGATCTTCCAAAAAAAAAAAAGATATATTGTAAGCATCAAAACAATTTGTAACCTATTTGCGGTAGAGTTTGAATACTGGCTACTAATAATTTCATACTTAAACTATAATAAAACTAAGTTTATTGTTAGCGTCAAAATAGTTTATAACTTTTTTGCGGTAGAGAAGAAAACTGGACGCTAAAAACTTCACAGAAACTATGATTTGTCAAAAAAAAAACTTAAGGCGAAGTGAGCTCAGACACTAGCGCCACCCAGCAATTAATTATATAAGTCCTAAATTATATCAAATTTAGAAAATCTAATAGCTCTGCCCTAGTAAATTACTTGTACTATTATTGGTAAAAGTTTTTACTATTTTTAATTTGATGAATTAAGAGAACGAATTATTACCGCCCAAAGTGGCCACTTTTGGCGGTATTAATTTGTTCGCTTAAACTTAGATTATAATATCTATGAAAAGTAATAAAAATAATACTACAAGTAATTTACTAGGTTTCAGCCACAGAACTATAACTCAAGGTTTCAGCTATTAGATTTTTAAAAATTTGATCTGTTTATGACTTTTAGAATTGATTGCTGGGTGGCGCTAGTGTGTGAACTCACTTCACCTTTATAGGTATATTTTAAGCATCAAAATTGTTTGTAACCTTTTTGCGGGAAAGATGAATACTGGCCGCTAAGAATTTTATACTGAGAACTTTGATTTATCCACTCCACAGGCTGAACAATAGTATCTTCTTCATAGTATGTTCTTACATATTGATTTTATTATTGTTTATCATTTTGTTTATAATATACTCTTTGGTGTGTGCATCTGAGGATGCAACCAGGAAATTACTTAGATGCAGAGGAGGAGTATATGTTACATAATATGTACACATTCATCTCTCTGTTCGTTTCCATTAACGCTGTAATATTTGCTCCGCAGACGCCTCAAATGATTATGTTGACTTTCGACGGTGCCATCAACTTGAACAACTTCGATCAATACAAGAAGGTGTTCAACGGGAAAATCAAGAACCCTAATGGCTGTCCCATACGGGGAACGTTCTTCCTTTCACACGAATACAGGTAAATTATTTTTTTTTACCAAATAAATATATTTCTTTCTTTCTTAGGTACTTTGACTGGTACTTAAGTTAAAGTTAAAGCATTTATTTAAGACTGATCAGAAAAAGAGTTATCTTAGTCAGTTTTTCGGTTTTTATCTCGGGAACCTTCGTACGAGATATTATTATTACGAGCTCCGTGGCGCAGCGGTCATCACGCCTGCCTGCGACACGGATGGTCCCGGGTTCGATCCCCGGTCAGGTCAAAATGGAAAACGATCTTTTTCAGATTGACCTGGGTCTTGGATGTTTATCTATATATGTATTTGTTATAAAATATAGTATCGTTGAGTTAGTATCCCATAAAACAAGTCTTTCTTAAGAACTTACTTGGGGCTAGCTCAATCTGTGTGATTTGTCCGTATATATTTATATTTATTCATCATTTCGTTATGAAACTGGTGAATATAGTATCTCGGCTGTGATAATGATGACACTTTCATCATCATTTATAAGGGAAGTGCAGGAGTTTGTTGTACTGGGGGAACGGGATACAGGTTTATGGAGTGCTACTTGCTTGGATGGATCGAGGATGAGAATACCAGATACTAGTTTGAAGACTGATTATTATATAATATATGCTTTTTGTGTTTTACAGCAATTACGCTATGGTGCAAGCTCTCGCTCACGATGGGCACGAAGTAAGTTTCTATCATCATTGTCGTCTCATAATAAACACTTTCTATAGGTACTGTTTATACTTATATTTGTAAACCACTATGTTATATTACTGGCAGTCCGCCCCGGCATTGCCCGTGGTACATACCTAGCCTTCATGGCACTCAGCGAAAACGCACCTATACGTACGTCCAGTAGTTCCTGAGATTAGTGCGTACAACCAAACAAACAAACATACTCTTTAGCTTTATTATATTAGTATAGATAATCCAATTACATAAATAAACACACACAGAACAGAAAGTAATTTCTCCGATTGTACTTCGACATAGTTGCATCTATCAAGGGAGTCCTAACATTCGATTGGTTTCAGATTGCCACTGGGACTGTGTCTCAGCAGCAAGGCTTGCAAGACAAAGGCTACGAGGAGTGGGCCGGCGAGATGATCGGTATGCGGGAGATATTGAAGAGATTTGCGAACGTGTCCCGCTCTGACGTGGTTGGGGCTAGGGCTCCGTTCCTTAAACCAGGAAGAAATACGCAGTTTAAGGTAAGATATCGTTTTCCCTTTCTAGCTAGTTTAAAATTGTATGCGAGAGAGTTATTGAAGAGAGTTTTCAACGTGTCCCGCTCTGACGTAGTCGGGACTAGGGCTCCGTTCCTTAAACCAGGAAGAAATACGCAGTTTAAGGTAAGATTCTTGTATTTTCCTACAGCGGGACATTAAAAGCTAAATTAAAATGGTATGCGAGAGTTATTGAAAAGATTTGCAAACGTGTCCCGCTCTGACGTGGTCGGGGCTAAGGCTCCGTTCCTTAAACCAGGAAGAAATACGCAGTTTAAGGTAAGATCTTGTTTTCCCTTTCTAGCTAGTTTAAAATTGTATGCGAGAGAGTTATTGAAGAGAGTTTTCAACGTGTCCCGCTCTGACGTAGTCGGGGCTAGGGCTCCGTTCCTTAAACCAGGAAGAAATACGCAGTTTAAGGTAAGATTCTTGTATTTTCCTACAGCGGGACATTAAAAGCTAAATTAAAATGGTGTGCGGGAGTTACTGAAGAGATTTGTTAACGTGTCCCGCTCTGACGTAGTTGGGGCTAGGGCTCCGTTCCTTAAACCAGGAAGAAATACGCAGTTTAAGGTAAGATTCTTGTTTTCCCTTTAAAGCTAGTTTAAAATTGTGTGCGAGAGAGTTATTGAGAGTTTTCAATTTGTCCCGCTCTGATGTAGTCGGGGCTAGGGCTCCGTTCCTTAAACCAGGAAGAAATACGCAGTTTAAGGTAAGATTCTTGTTTTTTCCTACAGCGGGACATTACAAGCTAAATTGAAATGGTATGCGGGAGTTATTGAAGAGATTTGCTAACGTGTCCCGCTCTGACGTAGTTGGGGCTAGGGCTCCGTTCCTTAAACCAGGAAGAAATACGCAGTTTAAGGTAAGATTATTGTTTTCCCTTTATAGCTAGTTTAAAATTGTATGCGAGAGAGTTATTGAAGTGAGTTTTGAACGTGTCCCACTCTGATGTAGTTGGGGCTAGGGCTCCGTTCCTTAAACCAGGAAGAAAATTCTTATGTTGGTTATTATACTCGTATTGTTATTCATGGTTAATTTAAAAGTGTATGTAAGAGAGTTATTGAAGAGAGTTTTGAACTTGTGTCGCTCTGTTAGTCGCGGTAGGACGCCGATCCTTAAACTAGGTAATACTCAGTTTAAAGTAAAATTCTTAGACAGTTATCCCAGCTGTGAGAATTAAACAAAATATAACTTTTATATTATGTATGTTACCTGACGTACTTATTGTCATTCCTTGAACCAGGAAAAATACTTACTCGGTTAATGATTACATTTTTTTTACCGTCAAAATAAAATGAAATTAATAAATGGGTAGATTTATATGGAATGAAAAGTAGAAAGATAAAATTTATCAGCTGGCTAAGATATTAAAAAACATTTTTCTTGACTATTAGATAAACCAAGCTACGATATTATAATAATTTTAGTCAAAACATACCAGTATTTCAAGTTAATTTCATAATGCTCCACATAATTCTACTCTCAACCTCATTTGATACTCTCATAATGTTTTGCATTTTCCATGAAATTGAGATGCATCGTAAAATTAGGTTCAAATCGTTTTATTAGCATAATAATGTTCCACTAAATAATAGCGTATTATATTTAACTACGTGTTACAGTAGTAATTATTTTATTGTATTTCAGATTCCCGATAATATAGGGAGGATTTGTAGAAGAATACAGTACTCTATTTTACTAATTAATGTGAATGATTATCTAGACAAATACTACAAAGAGCAAAGACTTGGGTAAAACACAAACTCAAAAACTCCTGGATGGACTCAGATCTTTTTTTATTTCAAAAATTGTTTTCAAAAATCATGGATCCGTCCGAAAAGAGCAAGAATGTAACCCAAGGTATCAAAAACCGTAAACTGAATTATTAGGCGAGCGCTGCGAAAACTAGTAAGGCACTTAGACCAGCCAACTAACGCCACCCCTGGTTTTATATCTTTTGCTACTAAATAAGATCAAATTGATAAAATCTACGTAAGTACTTTACTAGTAAATGACTGTTAGTATTTTTTGTATTACTTTTCATTATTTTACATTTGGTAAATCAAGAGAACTACTCATTTACAGCCAAAAGCCGCCACTTTTGGCGGTAATGAGTCTCACTCTGAAATGATGATATTGATGAAAAGTTCTTCTAAAAAGACTACAAGTAATTTAATATTGATGTAGGTACTAACGTAGAATTTCACAATTTGATCTTATTTCGGAGTACAAGTATTAAATAACTGGTGTCGCTATTTTCGCTGATGTGTCTCTGACATCCAAATGTTGAGTTTGAAGTTCAGCTTCAGCAACAAGGGTCGCATTTTATACAAAACTAGTAGCCCTCCTCGGCTGCGCCTGGGCATATATTATACCTATAAACCTTCCTTAAGAATCACTTTATCTATTAGTGAAAACCACATGGAAATCCGTGCAGTAGTTTTTGAGTTTATCGCGAACAGACAGACAGACGCGGTGGAGGACTTTTTGTAATATTTAGTCTGTTTTATAGTAGTTAGTATAATGCATAGGCATAGTGATAACAGTAAACGCCGCGGCCTGTGTCGCGAGACATGTTGGCGTCATTTCATACAAAATATACGATATATGACTTTGCCGATGAATTTTAAAGTCAACTTTACATATATTTTTTCTCCCAGACCAGCATGAAATTAAGTAAGGTGCTAAGTCCTTCATGCCTGTCTGGACGAAAACAAAGACAAAGGCTAGCTCATAAAACCAATGAAATTTACTCATTTCCTTTACGACTAACTAGAAACAGACGAATTAATTTAGGGCCAAATTGAATTTGAGTTCGGCGAAACGGTATGTCGGTTTGGTTGTGAAGCCATTTCAATTATTCCGTAGAGCATTTGGTTTTGATACGATAGCTGTTAAGCTATGCATGTGAATTATTGCTAGAATACTGGAAAATAGATATTCCGCAAGCCAACTGCCTATTGAGAACATGCATAATTATTTTCGTTATGCTATTTAAAGACCTGCTAAAATAAGTCCATCAGTAAAACTAAATACCTCTTTATCCTAACTCGGTTTACACACCAAAGAGTGTTTGAAATACAAACACTCTTTGGTGTGTAAACCGAGTTTTGAAAAAAAAATCCGTTGTTTTTTTTTTTCAAAATAAAGTTCATTTCTTGACTGATTTATATTTTTTTAATAAATTAAAAAAAAAACCGGCCAAGTGCGTGTCGGGCCACGCGCAGTGTAGGGTTCCGTAGTTGCGAATGATAACTTTGAGTTCACACTGTTTACACTCGCACCTCACAGTTTATTTAACGACCAAAAACATCTAACAATGAAGCTTGTATGAAATTTTACATTTTCCAGTACATTTTATAAGTTGGTTGCCTTTAACTTTTTAGTTTGCACTTAGTACCTAGCTCTGATAGTTTTCCTTTCAATTTCAGTATATATAGCAGATAGAGGGGGGGGGGGGGGGGGGGGGGGACACACGTACCTCTAACAAAATTTTGCACTTTAAAACCAAATATTTCGAAAACGGATCCCTAAATCGAAAAATGGTGTTCTCAACCTCACAATATTTTTCAAAGACCTTTTTAACGATACCCCACACGATGGGTAAATAGAGAAAAAAAAATACTCCTCCACTTTACATGTATGGGAGCTACCCAAAAAAAAATTTTTTTTCAAGATTTTATTCTACTACTTTTTGGCCATGATTAATATACACACTCATACCAAATTACAGCTTTCTAGTACTTATAGTCTCTGAGTAAAACCGCGGACGGACAGACAGACAGACAGACAGACAGACAGACATGGCGAAACTATAAGGGTTCCTAGTTTACTACGGAACCCTAAAAAAGTGTAGTTTAGAAGATACGGGAGAAGAACGATCATGCATACGTACAAACAGCGGTCAAAATCATTACCTTCTAGCTTCGCTGTAGACGGATAAAAAGCGACTTTTTATATCGCAGAACTGTAGTAGTGAAATATTGCGCGTGTAAAATGCCTGCCTCCATTACACTATTCCCAATGCTACCTGCGTGCCTAGTAAAAGTCATCATAATCATGATCATCAGGTCTTTTTTTGTCTCCACTGCAGGGGCACGACCCTTTCTGATCTACCAGACCCGTAATTAGCTAGAGAACCGTCAGATGATTTGGCCTACACTCTCCACGCTGTATGAAAAAACCGGCCAAGTGCGTGTCGGGCCACGCGCAGTGTAGGGTTCCGTAGTTGCAAATGACAACTTTGAGTTCACACTATTCACACTCGCACCTTACAGTTTAACGACCAAAAACATCTAACAATGAAAATAGTATGAAATTGTACAGTTTATAAGTTGGTAGCCTATAACTTTTTAGTTTGTACTTAGTACTCAGCTCTATTAGTTTTCCTTTAAACTTCAGTATATATACTACTTCGGAAACGGATCCCTTAATCGAAAAATGGTGTTCTCAACCTCACAATATTTTTGAAAGACCTATTTAACGATATAACACACGATGGGTAAATAGAGAAAAAAAAAATTACTCCCCCACTTTACTAGTATGGGAGCTACCCTAAAAAATTTTTTTTTTCAAGTGTTTAATCTACCACTTTTTTGCCATGATTAATATACATACCCATACCAAATTACAGCTTTCTAGTACTCATAGTCTCTGCGTAAAACCGCGGACGGACAGACAGACAGACAGCCATGGCGAAACTATAAGGGTTCCTAGTTTACTACGGACGGAACCCTAAAAAGCGTCGGATAAAAATCAGCTTCTTATATCACAGAAGTACTCAGTCAGTAGTGAAATATAGCTCGTGTAAAACGCCTGCCTCCATTACACTATTCCCAATGCTACCTGCGTGCCTAGTAAAAGTCATCATAATCATGATCATCAGGTCTTTTTTTGTCTCCACTGCAGGGGCACGACCCTTTCTGATCTACCAGACCCGTAATTAGCTAGAGAACCGTCAGATGATTTGGCCTACACTTTCCACGCTGTATGAAAAAACCGGCCAAGTGCGTGTCGGGCCACGCGCAGTGTAGGGTTCCGTAGTTGCAAATGACAACTTTGAGTTCACACTATTCACACTCGCACCTTACAGTTTAACGACCAAAAACATCTAACAATGAAAATAGTATGAAATTGTACAGTTTATAAGTTGGTAGCCTATAACTTTTTAGTTTGTACTTAGTACTCAGCTCTATTAGTTTTCCTTTAAACTTCAGTATATATACTACTTCGGAAACGGATCCCTTAATCGAAAAATGGTGTTCTCAACCTCACAATATTTTTGAAAGACCTATTTAACGATATAACACACGATGGGTAAATAGAGAAAAAAAAAATTACTCCCCCACTTTACTAGTATGGGAGCTACCCTAAAAAATTTTTTTTTTCAAGTGTTTAATCTACCACTTTTTTGCCATGATTAATATACATACCCATACCAAATTACAGCTTTCTAGTACTCATAGTCTCTGCGTAAAACCGCGGACGGACAGACAGACAGACAGACAGACAGACATGGCGAAACTATAAGAGTTCCTAGTTTACTACGGACGGAACCCTAAAAAGCGTCGGATAAAAATCAGCTTCTTATATCACAGAAGTACTCCGTAGTGAAATATAGCTCGTGTAAAACGCCTGCCTCCATTACACTATTCCCAATGCTACCTGCGTGCCTATTAAATGTATACGACCTTTTTACTTTATGAGTATACGTAGGACGGCTCCTATGGGAGTTTGAAATGGAACAGCCTATTATTACGTTAGCTTTGATGGATTAGGACGAAATGTATCGTCAAAAGACCAATTATATTCGAAAAATAATCATTAGGTATTATTTCGAGTTCAAACATAAAAAAAAAACTTTCCCCTTTAAGGCGCTGTGGTATGTGATACCAGCGCCACCCAGTAATTTACTTTAAATCATAAATAACATAAAAAAATCTAATGGGCAATGCACTAGTATTTTGCGTCAACCGGTTTTTCTTCTGCTTATTGTGGTGTTTTCTTAATTTATCAAACATATTATGTAAGTGCGGGTGAATTCTGAAATATTTAAAATCACAGCAACACAGCTTTTTTTCCACATATACCGACCAACATGCTAAACGGGGCCTTTGGGTCTTATTACCTTAGGCTAGATTACCCTGTAAGGAAGGAAATTTTTGATTAAAACTAACGTGAGATATAGACATTATTGAAATACGTAACAACGGGTTACTCACGTAAATAGTCAGCTACTGGCCAACATGTTTCGACGTTCCCCGCCCTGAGGAAGACTTCCGGATGAGGTCGAAACATGTCGGCCAGTAGCTGACTATGTGAGTACGTATACGTGTGTAACCCGTTGAATTACATATTTTAATAAGGAAAAAGAAATGTTAATATGTGTGCATAAAATTCCACGCTGGTCTGGGAGTTAAGAAAAAACATGGAATGTACCAGCTGCTTCTCTTCCCGCGCAGATCGTAAAAGACGATCGAGGGATCACGCGAAAATGTAAGAAATCATAGGAATAGGCGATGCGGCTAGCAACCCATCACTATTTTGATTCCGTTTTCCATCTATATCCTTACACCATGCTAAACGTGGCTCTAGGTCTTAAAGTCATAGGCTCTGTCTACTGTGCAAAGGAAAAAGACGTGACAAATCAAAAATAAAAATTAAGACGTTTATTCCGATAATAGGCCTTTGCAGGCACTTTTTCACGTCATTATCATATTTAAAATTATCTTATTAGATAATAATATGTATTTATTAATTGTTCAAAAGCTACAGACTACTAGCTACTACTAGTGACAGTATGTCTGTATGTATGCATGTGTGTGTGTGTATAATAAGAATGTTTGCAATGCAAACGAGCTTAAAAATATGAACTGAATGCTTCTATAAATTGTTCCAGTGAAATTGAAATAAGCATTTCCTTCTTGTAGCATTCCCTGTGTCGCTGGGAACTGCTTTAAACTTTGTATTCCTGGATACAAGAACAGACGAAGTTTTGCCCCTAGATACTACAGTTGGCAATACAACTCGGTCCACTTTATTGTTTCAAGATGAATTTGAAAACAAGGAAGTAGTTATATTTTTTACCGACTTCAAAAAAAGGAGGAGGTTCTCAATTCGTCGTAATTTTTTTTATGTATGTTCCCCGATTTCTCGAAGGACTGGTTCTCTGGACTAATTTAAGAAATTCTTATCTTTTTTGTTCGATAGGTAATACTTTACAAATTTTCTCATTAAATTTTTAACAAAACGTGTGGAGCGCTTTTTGAAAAACTACACAAAAACCAAAAAAAATTTTTACAGATATGCCGTTCGGATTACACTTATTTCCATTTTTTCTTATGCTTGTTAAAAAAATGATAGGGTTGAAGTCGGTTTTTATTTTTTGTTAAAAATATTTTAAACTAGCTGTTACCCGCGGCTTCGCCCGCGTAATATATAGCCTATGTCCTTCTCGGTACCCTAACCTATGTGTATGCAAAATTTCATGATGATCGGTTCAGTAGATACGGCGTGAAAGCGTAACAAACAAACAAACACACAAACAAACAAACAAACTCACTTTCGCATTTATAATATTATAGTTGGGATAGTTGGGATTATTTAGTAAGAAGATTGTAAAACACTTATCTAAGAAGGGGTTGACGTTAGACAGATGGCCGGCCTTGATAACTTAGCTAAGTTATACAGCATGTAAATGGAACCTCAACATTCTCTTATAGGAGTGATTTAGACCGTCAATATGAGCAACCTATTCTAAGGAATCAATGCTGGGCACTCAAAAAAAATTACATTTTAATACAAGTGTTCAACCAGGCAGTTATTATGAGAAACTCGAAAGAATTATCGATTTCCCAGCATTGGCGACCTCCGTAGCGCAGCGGTCAACACGTCTGCCTGCGACACGGATGGTCCCGGGTTCGACATGAAAAGTTTCAAGGGTTTAGAAAAAAATCAATTAAAAAAACCCCTATTATTAATATCTAAAATCGTAATGAAGAAATAAGAATGATTTAGTACAATCTGCAAATTTCACGTAAAAAATAAAAATAATAATAAATACTACGTCTTTAATATCATCTTGTGTTATTTAACTGATTTTGCTGCAAAAGAAGATTACGGAAGAGAAATGGCCGAAAACAATAAAATTCCCCTAGAAATAGGGACACTATACCTAAAACGGCAATATCTTCCGATTGTCGGATGGAAAAATAGGACATGTATTTCCAGCTTTATTGCGACCGTCCCATGCAAAGCAACGCTCTAAATTATTCCTCTCCTCATACAGAATTAGGTATTTGCCTAGTGTTAAGATTATATAAAATTAGTTTCTAATGATACTAATTTCTATCTAAAAACACTATAAAGATCACTTTTAATTTGATATCGATTCGTTAAGTGTTCTTAAAGCTTCTTTAAAGTTGGGTGAATAGGACCATTTTTTAAAGTATACCGTTCCTCACGCTCAACAAGGAAGTAGCAAACCAAAAAACATAATCGTCAAATTTATGACACGATTACAAAGAGATAATTTTTTGAGCTCTTTCCGAAAGGTTAAGCTGTTAAAGACGGACAAAGTAGGCATTCCAGGAGCTCCCACTACAATATTTATCAACGAGCACCTGACTTTGCGAAGGAAGCAGTTATTTCGCAAATGCCGCGAGTTTGCCAGGGAATATGACTTCAAGTACGTGTGGATTAGAAACGCAACGGTACTTCTGCGAGAGCGAGACGACAGTCCAGCTATTGCGGTCCGAGGCGAAGACGATCTCGCGCGAATCCTATCGACAAAACATGTTAAATAAACGTCATTATGGTCATTATCCAGTTAACATTTCATTCTTCTTACTTTTGTTCTTAGCCTATATTTTTTTAATTTGCCTTAATCATCAGTGTATGTATAATTGCAAAATGTACCCGTTTATATACAACAATATACTTTTACTCTGTAATACTTCATATGTAAACCTTTTTAACACACTGAATGATCACTCTTCATATTATTCAACTATAAATATATGTAACCCTTCCTATACTGTGTATAAATTCGCACACCTATTCGGCATGTATATAGTAATTAAGTTATTATTTAAATCATTTTTATATTATAAATTATTGCACTGTAATCTCTCCGTAGAATATAAACATAATTATAAGGCACGGCATACTATTTATTTATTTAATTTACTACTATTTAATATATACGTAAATATTATTATAAAGTTCGATTATGGATAGATCGCCACCTAACAATAATTTATCTATTTATTATCAAAACTGTGGAGGTTTTAGAACAAAGCTATATACTCTTTATATGAACATTTTAACTAATTCTTACGATGTCATAATACTTACTGAAACTTGGTTGACGCCCGATATAAACAACAACGAATTCATAGACCAACGATATGCCGTATTTCGATTGGACCGGGATCGTGATGCCACGGGTAAGGATGATGGTGGTGGAGTGCTGGTGGCCGTCCTCCAGAGCCTTAGACCAACATTAGCATATTCGTCTGCCTATGATTCCAGGCAACCTAGTAGGATTGAGCATATAATCATAAAAATACCTAGCCTCGACAAGACAAAGACTCACCTTATTAGTGCAGCGTATATACCCCCTCAAACGTCATCTGATATATATGAGATCCATTTTGAGACACTCGAAAACATTCTCATTAATCCGGAAGTTGATAGTTATTTTATAGTCGGAGACTACAATATGCCCGAAATCAAATGGACCTCAAGTTCCATGCCTTCCTCTGGTGTTGCTCATACTGCTTTTGACCCTATGGGTTTCTCCGCCAGGTGCTCATTATTGGTTAATCTTATGTCTGTGCTCGAAGCTTCTCAATACAATGGTTTTCTTAATGGTCTCGGCAGAATTTTAGATTTATTCCTATCTAATATGCCGTCGTTCCTTAATATTGCGAACCCTCTTTTACCTGCCCACTCTCATCATCCCCCCCTTGTGGGCTATTGTAATGTCAGCTATGCAGAACAATCCTTAAAAAGAAGATCTTCGACCAAATACAATTTTTATAAGGCGAACTACGACCTAATCAACACAGGTATTGGAAACACTGATTGGCATAGTTTATTAGATCATCTTCCCGCTGAAACGGCCCTTGAAGTTTTCTTGAACACTTTAGATAACTTAATAAAAGAACACGCCCCTCTATCTAGTAGCAGATGTTCTTCTTACCCGGGTTGGTTTTCCCATAGGTTGGTTAGGTTATGTAAACTGAAAGAAAAAGCATGGGTGAAGTGGAAAAAATATAAGAATCAAGTAGACTACGAATTATTCTCTCAATACAGAAAAGAATTCAAAATTGCGTGTGACGAATGCTTTAAAAAATATATCAATTCTGTTGAAGATAATATAAAGAAAAACATTAAACATTTCTGGACGTATATAGCCAATCGCAAATCCAAATCTAACATACCCTCCACAATGCATTATCAGCATGTAAAGTCCGATGACCCCGAAACCATATGCAATATGTTCTCGGAGTACTTTCAATCTGTTTTTGAGACCCCTTCACCCAAACTGAAGCAATGGCAGCCGCCAAATCATTCAAATGATGACGATATCCTTATAACCAACATCCAGCTCAGTGAATCTGACGTTTTAAAAGAACTACAGTCATTGGATACTTCTAAGGGACCAGGGCCGGATGGTCTTCCTCCACTTTTATTTAAAAAAACTGCCAAACATATATGCTTGCCGCTCTGTATAATTTATAATAAATGTTTAGACGAGGGTGTGTTTCCTGAATTATGGAAACGTGCCAATATAACTCCCATATATAAAAGTGGCCCAAAAAATGTTTGTGAAAATTACAGACCTATCTCCATTCTGTGCATACTGGCAAAACTGTTTGAACGTTTAGTTCATAATATTGTTTACCCGATCCTACATAAGTCTATAATCCAGGAGCAGCACGGATTTGTCAAACATCGGTCTACTACGTCTAATTTAATTGTATTTACTAATTTTTTATTCGAACAAATGGATCGCGGTATTCAGGTTGACGTGGGCTATACGGACTTCAAAAAAGCCTTTGACAAAGTCGATCACGAACTGCTTTTGAACAGGATAGCCTTCAACGGAATCCGTGGAAACCTGTTGCGTTGGTTCCAGTCATATATATCTAATAGATCTCAAACAGTTGTCATCAATGGGTATCAATCCAAGAGAGTTTTGATCACCTCAGGAGTCCCTCAAGGATCCATACTGGGTCCTTTGTTATTTATAATTTTTATAAATGACATAATAAACTGTTTCCATCACTCAAACTTTCTGTTGTATGCTGACGACCTTAAAGTTTTCAAGGCAATTAATAGTACAGATGATTGCATTAAACTGCAAGACGATCTTGATAGGCTCTCTGCCTATTGTCTTGACAGCAAATTACAGTTAAGTATCAGTAAATGTCACATAATATCTTTTACCAAAAACTTAAAAGTCGTAGACTTCCTTTATAAATTAAATAACACATCTCTCACTAAAGTGTCATCCGTGAGGGACCTGGGTGTGCTTTTGGATACTAAGCTATGCTTAGATGGACACATAGAAAACATCACAAATAACGCTTTCAAAATGTATGGTTTCGTACTACGTTCTTCCTTAGAATTTAAACAAGCCTCCACATATCTTTATATGTACAAAACACTTATTCGCTCCCAATTAGAGTACGCCGTGCCTATATGGAATCCATATTATAGAAAATATGCGGATGCTATTGAAAGATTGCAGAAAAAATTCTTAAATGTTATGAATTACAGGTGTTTCAAGCGTTACTTGCCTTATCCCATATTGCTCGATAAATACAAAATGCTGACACTCTGTGATAGGCGTAAGTACCTTGAGGCATCTACTCTGTATAAAATAGTCAACAACCACCTTGATTGTATTGAAATTGTTAATAGATTGCGCATTACTGTACCCCGTAATGCTGTTATGAGGCAGGCTCGATCTAGACCATTATTTTCACTCAGTACATGTCGCACAAATAGTGGACAGAGAGCCCCTCTTCATCATATGATGGATCTGTATAACACTCACTTTGTAGACATAGATATTTTTGCATGCAGTGAGTTCAAATTTAAGAACCTCGTACTCCAAAAATTAAATCACTCGTAAGTCTTTTTATTTCATTTTATTATTATATAATATTGTTCAAGTACGATTTAGTTAATATGCTTTTTCCTGTCACAAAAAAGCCATTTTCCTTTGTGATTTAGTCAATTATACTGTAAATCTTTCACTTAATGTATCACAGTTAGCAGCCCTTAAAACTATTTGTTACTCTGTGAATAACGTTGTGGGCTACGTTATTGATAACTCTATATGTAGTAAAACCTGTATTATTACTTATAACATAGCTGTTTGTTGTTCCAAATAAAATAAAATAAAATAAAAATAAAAAATAAAAAGTATGAAAATCTTAAATTAAAATTATACTGTATTGTAGTCCGCTAAATTTAAAGCAACTTTTATTATGAAACCATTACCACAAACTTAATATTTCGTATAGCTACCAAACAAAGTTCTCACGCCGCCCATACAAAACACAAAGTTGTGACGTCACTAATATGTAGGCATTTCAGCAGTGCGTTTTCACGTCTAAAAACTAACGTCTAAAAATATGTGTCTTTAAAACTTCTATATCTGAAAAAGATTTTTGTTTAGAATTGAATTTCTGTCACTATTGTGTTTATTTTTGGCAGGTCTTTACATAGCGACACGAAAAATTTTTTAGTCAAGTAGCCAATTGCAGTCAAGTGAGAGCTAACATCGTCTAATTGTTTGCAGGTCCTGGAAGACTTCGGGTACATCTACGACAGCTCGGTGGGCGTGCCCCCGCTCCCCATTCCCGTGTGGCCCTACACGCTGGATTACAAAATCGCGCACGAGTGCAAGTCGGGCACTTGCCCCACTAAATCTTTCCCTGGTAAGTTCCTTCGAGTGATTAACGTACCAGTTACAAGTTTAACATTAGTGTAAACGTACCAGTTACAAGTTTAACATTAGTGTAAACGTACCAGTTACAAGTTTTACATTAGTGTAAACGTACCAGTTACAAGTTTTACATTAGTGTAAACGTACCAGTTACAAGTTTTACATTAGTGTAAACGTACCAGTTACAAGTTTAACATTAGTGTAAACGTACCAGTTACAAGATTTACATTAGCGTAAACGTACCAGTTACAAGTTTTACATTAGTGTAAACGTACCAGTTACAAGTTTTACATTAGTGTAAACGTACCAGTTACAAGTTTTACATTAGTGTAAACGTACCAGTTACAAGTTTTACATTAGTGTAAACGTACCAGTTACAAGTTTTACATTAGCGTAAACGTACCAGTTACAAGTTTAACATTAGTGTAAACGTACCAGTTACAAGTTTTACATTAGTGTAAACGTACCAGTTACAAGATTTACATTAGCGTAAACGTACCAGTTACAAGTTTTACATTAGTGTAAACGTACCAGTATCAAGTTTTACATTAGTGTAAACGTACCAGTTACAAGTTTTACATTAGTGTAAACGTACCAGTTACAAGTTTTACATTAGTGTAAACGTACCAGTTACAAGTTTTACATTAGTGTAAACGTACCAGTTACAAGTTTATCATTAGTGTAAACGTACCAGTTACAAGTTTTACATTAGCGTAAACGTACCAGTTACAAGTTTTACATTAGCGTAAATGTACCAGTTACAAGTTTTACTAGTGTACAAAAGTATAAAATTCGATATCATCATCATCAGGTCCTTTTTAGTCACCACCACTGCCACTGCAGGAGCACGACCCTTTCTGTACTATCAAAACAAAGCAGTCAGAGGATTTGGCGTCCTCTTTCCACGCTGGCCAGACGGGTTGGAGAGGGCTCTTTGATGTTTTTATGCTTTGTTTAGCTTGTATTTCCTAAATTGCCTTTTACGACATCCACGGGAAAAGTTGGAGTGGTCCTATTCTCCTATGCCGTGATCCACACGGTACAAAATTCGATATGATACAACCTTTTCCTGTCATTCCTTCTGTGTATAAGCTAACATAGCCTGTCTTACTAATTGAAGTAGTAGTGGCTCAGTGATCTAAGAGCGCAGACCAGGGTTTGCATCCCGCCAAGTTTTTACCTCAGCATACCAAAAATATAATCTGTTAAGTGATCAAGCGTGAAAAGGTAGCAGACAGGTTACTGTCGCATTTATAATATTTTTCTTAATTTAACTATACAAGATGTGATAACGCATATGTCTATATACGTCATCAGTCATCACTCAAATCTACACAGTAGTGTCATGAAATTAAAATAACAATAAAAAAGGAAACAGAAATAATCGTCATTCCCATAAACATTGCCCGGGCGACAAGCAGCACACTGTTATTGTATGGATATACCATTTTTTTGTTTTTGCCTGTTATTATACTTTGTACTTAGTAATCTAGCAGAGTGGTTAATTTATTACTCGTAGGTATGTCTTTTACACGTTGTAAACAAATTATAATTCTCTTAAGTAAAAAAAGTTATACGAAATGTAATTAAAACTTTTTCGCAGCCGAAAGACGCAAACAGAATCTACAAATAAATTTCTTAAATTACTTCTATAAAATTTTCCTAAGAAAACTTGGCTCGAATTACTGTCAATAACAAATAAAAGGTTAGTGCTTCGACTGGCAAAAATGAAATTTTAACGAAGTCTTAAATTCCTAATTGGGAAGACAATTTTGTTTTTATGCCTTTGACATTTCTCTTGGTCCATTTGGTAGATTTTATTTCATCAGTTAAAAACCTTTTAAATATAAATTACTATTTGGAAACAGTTAAGTATATATTTTTTTAATACATTTAAGCAAATCTTATTGCAGGCTGTTAGTTAGTTTTTGAAATTAATATAAAAATTTATATACCTATGTTAGATATATGTATAGGTATATAATAGATAAAAATATACGTCATTAGGAACAAATAACGATGAGAAAAAACAACGTACCGTACTTTTAAACACAAATAGATAAAATATTATTTTTTCTGTTTAGGTTCTTATTAGTTACCCGCACTGGGAATCAAACCTTGGGGTTTACCACATAGTCAAACTAATATGTTTTTTTATCACAGGTTTGTGGGAGGTGCCATTCAATGCTCACTACGTGGAAACATTTGAAGGAGGTCACTGCCCCTATTTGGATCAATGTGTGCTGCATAACCATGATTCTCAAGAGGTAACTTACTTAATATAAAAAAATGCTATGCATAGTTCATTAATTTCAACACAATTTGGAGAGTAACTGACGCATTCCAGCGTAACTGTTCATAGACCGTAAAGGATAGGGACAAGTGGAAGGAAATGGGAGAGACCTTTGCCCAGCAGGGGGACATATTAGGTAAAAAAAATCATAACCATGTGTCGGTATGCATGAAGCATTTTAAGCAACTTTAACTTCAAGGTAAAGGAAAATTAACCGCGCGGATGATACCTACATCAACGCGAACGAGCGTGCGTTTTTTTTTCAGCGGTATTATTCACTCAGTGATTAAGTCTAGTCTAGTCGCTACATTTTGTTCTTTGCATTCCGATCATTGGTCGTAAGAATACGATGTAAATTACATTTATCGCTTCGGATCTAGAGCGTGCCAAAGAAATACCTGCCTAATACGATTACTTAGTACACTTCATTATACTTACACTTCAAAAATACCTACGAGTAGGCTTTTGAAAAATCTAGTTCTTCGTTTTGTTTGTTAGTTGTAAACGTTCATACCAGTTTTTTTAGACGATCAAATGCATCTCTGTTATACGATATAAAAGCTTATCATAAAACTAATTCTAAGGACTTAAATAAGCTATTTTCAGAACTAAGACTATTCAGAATACTATTTTGAAATAAAATCCAATATTAGGTTATAATTTCGAACGTCACTTTCTCAATTGCAATAACCATTTTATCGTACGTCTTTTAAAAGTAATAACCGCCAACTGCTGAATTAAAACTTCGGTTCTAACGCGAACTTTAACATTGCGGCGCTGCGTTTTTTTTATTTAAAATACGAGAAAATCGAAAGCCCAGTGGGCTTATGCGTTCGGCAAAAAAATCTTATGTATTTGTGCCAAGATGGACTGACAACCAGTGTTTAAGTATGTGATTGTCCATCTTATCCATCTTAGTACTCAGAGTCTTTAGGAAACTGCCGCCACTGCCTTGATAGCGAAGCATCACGGAGGCCGTTCGCCGTTTATTTATTTATTTTACTATTATTAATACATTATTTTCCTTAGGTATTGGAGTGGCTGCAAGAAGACTTCAGCAGATACTACGAGCAGAACCGGGCGCCGTACATGATGCCGCTGCACACTAACTGGTTCCAAATAAAGGAGTTGGAGCGAGGTCTTCACAAGTTCCTCCGATGGGCAGCAGACCTGTAAGTTGTATTTCTTATTAAATCATCTTCATCAAGGCCGTGAAGTTGCCGGGAGAGTAGAAGAGGACCTCTCCAAGTCTTCCCGTGGATGTCGTAGAAGGCGACTTAGGAAACACAAGCTAAACAAAGCTTATAAACATCAAAGAGACTTCCCAAATCCTCTGACTAATATTTGGTTAATATTTGGCTCTGATCTCCACAAGTTCCTGCGATCTGTAAGTTTTATTCCTATCGAGTAATATCATCATCAATGCTGTGTGGTTCCTGGCAGAGTAGAAAAGGAGCACTCCAAGTTTTCCCGTGGATGAATATCTAAAAATTCCTTATTAGTGCTCACTGTTTGTTGTTTGTTTTCGTATGTGTAAGTGGCCAACACTGGTGTCAGATTTTTTAAGCTGCCTTAAGGCATCTGACATAGCTTAACGACTGCCATCAACGATGGCAGCCGGGACCAACGGCTTAACGTGCCTTCCGAAGCACGGAGGAGCTCTAGATATTTTTATGCCACTTGCGGTCACCCATCCGAGTAGGGACTGCACCAGGGGTTGCTTAACATACGTAAGCGCTCATAGAGCTCACATCCACTGGACCATCGGGCTCCTCAGTTCAGTTCTCACTTAAATCCCGAAAGGAAACCCTGTACCAAATTTAAAGTTTATAGGTACAGTAATTTCGCCCGTGCGTTGATATACACCCTTATTTTTTAATCAGTACACAAACTTTAAGGGGCGACTCAGCCCATCAACATGAACCACTTTTGATATGGGACCAATACTGGAAACTGAAAAAAGAAATTTACATACCCAAAAGTGTCCAGCTGATCGGACCAAATGTATGGAAAAGGTAAAAATAATATTGAATTTTCAGAATTGGTCCCATAACAACAATTGTTAATGTTGATGGGCTGAATCACCTCTTAAAGTTTGTGTATTGAATTAAAAATAAGGGTTATAAGTTAGTGACCCAGGTTTGCCTTTATTTATATAGAACTAGCAGTTCACCCCGACTTCGACCGTGGTACATATTTTTTCTCTTTGTAAGAACCATCCTTGTAATACAAGAAATATTCTAAAAAAAATAATTGCGAAATCGGTTCAGCTGCTCTCGAGATTTGCGCTTAGCAACACATTCAGCAATTCATTTTAGGGTTCCGTACCCAAAGGTTAAAAACGGGACCCTATTACAAAGACTTCGCTGTCCCTCCGTCCGTCTGTCACCAGGCTGTATCTCAAGAACAATAATAGCTAGACAGTTGAAATTTTCTCAGATTATGTATTTCTGTTGCCGCTATAACAACAAATATAATTAAAACATACAAAATAATAATAATTAAGGGGGCTTCCATACAACAGAGTAGTTATTGGCGTTTTTTGCTGTATCTCATGAACCGTGTTGTAATAGCAAGGAGGTTAAAATTTTCACAGATGTATTTTTTAAATAAAATTATTTTAATACGGTTTTTATCGCGTTTATTACATTATTTATACACCATATGCATTATTTATACCAGGTGTATAAATAATGTAATAAACGCGATAAAAACCGTATTAAAATAATTTTATTTAAATGTGTAACAATCGCGAAAACATAAGAAAACAAGATGTATTTTTATTACCACAATAATAACAAACACTAAAAATAAAATAAAAATAATATTTAAGGGGGGCTTCCATACAACAAAAGATTTTTTTAACGTTTTTTTCTGATACGGAACCCTTCGTGCGCGAGTCCGACTCGCACTTGGCTGGTTTTTTATATTATAGATAAGGTTCCAGCAGGGGTAATGGTTATCTTTACCCTTAAAAATGGAAGAGGCAACTAAAACATTACTGGTGATGCGGGACGATGAATTTTGAACGAAATGTTGCGAATCCAAAATTACTGGGGTTAAGGCATGCAACGTGGCGACTTCTCCACACTACACGATAGAAATAGCACTGACCTTTTCTCTGATCGGCGAAGGCAACGTGGCGAAGACAGGCACGCTGAATATGTTGCGGGTTGTTTGTATATTTTTAGTTTTGTGAGCAATTAGCACAATAACGCGCGCGAGCGGGTTCCCAGCGAATTTTGGGCGTGTATTTATTCTCGAGAGAACGGCGTGCACTCTCAAGCTAGCGGCGAGTTAGACTGGCTCTCGCGAGGGCGGTGTTGCCAGATGCAGATACTATTAATACCGCCAGCATAGACAAAGTTGCGCGTCCACTTACAATATCCTATTCTCATGGCGTATTATCAGAACTGCCTATAAATTTACTCTCTAATTGACTTCAGTTCGTAGGCGAGTTAGCGAGACTCGTGACAAATTTAAAATCGAGTTACATTGTCCTCTCTAATTAGATCGTTGACTTACCGATGTTTTCCTTAATTCCTTCGTTAGATTAATTTGTCAGTGAATAATTTCGTTTGGACCACTAGCTCTTTCCTGCGACTCTGTGTGATGTGACCCTTGTTTTGGCTTAAAACATCTAATATGTACCTAATAGTCTCTCACCGTCTCTTACAAGGATCTACTTCTATCACTGTATGTAACATCTTACTTGTTGTGTAAATCTATGTAATTTCTATGTGAGAGAAGAAATAAAAATATATTATTATTATATAAAAATATTATTATTATATAATAATAATATATTCAATTCATTCATTTTATGATAAGTCCTTAGGTACTCTTCAAGTCGAGTTGGGGTAAATATTTTTTTTGTATGTAGGTAATATACATGTAAATTGAGGTGCAACATATCCTTAAAGGGGTCAGACGGTCAATATGAACAACTTTTCCTATGGGATCTATGTTGGGAACTCGTTTTTTTTACTTTCCCATACTAATTACCCGGGTGGCTGAAAACTTGCACGAAAATGTCGAAATGTATTTTGGGTGTGAACCTATTGATCTCATATAAAAAAGTTGTTCATATTGATGGGCTGAGTCACTCTTTCAAAGGAATGTCGAGAGTAGCTAAATTTCAATTGCGATAATTGCGAGAGCAAGAATCCGTACTCCAATGAAGACGAAATTTGCAATTTATTTAGGTAAAATTTTCGAGATCGCTGGGCATTAAAATTGGTTAGGTAGTTATGAACGTAAATTACGTCAAGAAGTCGTCAAAAAGACGTCATGTTTTAGTTGTGAAATCAATTATGTCAATCTGTAAGTGTTCAAAAAACCTATCTGAGTATATTTATATTATAAAGAAAAAAGATTTGATTACGAAACAACTTCAACCGAATTTCAAAATTATTTCATCTCTAGAATGTAATTTATTTGCGGGTGACATAGGCTAGGTATAATTTACGCGTACGAAGTCACGGGAAAATTGTAAGTATAAAATAAACGTTTAAATCTTGAATCAATGAGATATTTAAACGAATTTTAGCGAAATCCAAGTTTGTGGTGAAGTACTAGTTATAACGAAATTGAATTAATTTCACATTCACATCAAGGTTGTAAGCACAACTTTGGCAGAACTCTCTAACACATATATATACAAAGAAGACGAACTTAAAGTCCGTATGCACAGTTGTAAAACTGTGTTAGTTGAAACTCCGCTATCTAAATGGGGTAGCAAGCGCGAAAGTTGGTAAGGGTAGTTACCACAGAGCAGAAAATGTCGCTCGTGCCTTACTAGACACGAAAGTAATAATAATACTGCGTGTAAGACCGCGCTCGGCTAGTAAGTAGAAGTCGCATCCCCGGCCTGTCAGTTCGTGCTCAAAAAAACGTAAATATGCCCCAATGTGCTGTGCTTTGGTATCATAATTACAGTAAAAAGATTAGTAAACAAATTCTGTTGAAACGTTTATCGCTAGTTAGTAGGAAATAGCTGAAATTTGCATTTCTACAATACGGTAGTTGCCTAATGTTAAGATTATATAAAATTTGTTTCTAATGAGACTAATTTCTATTTAAAAATACTATAAAGAACACTTTTAATTTGATATCGATTCGTTAAGTGATCTTAAAGCTTCTTTAAAGTTGGGTGAATAGGACCATTTTTTAAAGTATGAAAATCTTTAATTACAATTATACTGTATTTTAGTCTGCAAAATTTATAGCAACTTTTATTATGAAACCATTACCATAAACGAAATATTTCGTATAGCTACCAAACAAAGTTCTCACGCCACCCATACAAAATACAAGCTAGTGACGTCACAAATATGTAGGCATTTCAGCGGCGCGTTTTCACGTCTAAAACTTTACGTCTAAAAACATGTGTCTTTAAAACTTTTATAACTGAAAGAGTTTTTTGTTTAGAAATGTATTTCTGTCACTATTGTGTTTATTTTTGGCAGGTCTTTAAATAGCAACATGAAAAAAAATTTAGTCAAAATGCCCATCAAATAGAAACCCAAAACCTAAATAAACGGTACCGCCCCCTGACTTGTTTTGTACGAAATGTGTTGAAAAGGCGTCTGTAGTAGTGCGCGAGCGACAGACTGTCACATTCTTTCGGGTACTATCGTTGAAGGTGTGACCAATCGTCTTCGAACGATTTTTGAATGGAATATCCATATTTTTAACAAAAACCGACTTCAACGCTATCACTTTGTTTGAATAAGCATAAGAATAAAATGGAAATAAGTGTTAATCCAACATAAAAATGTTTACACGCATGCCGCGTGTAAACATTTTTATATTTTTGTGTAATTTTTCAAAAAGCGCTCTACATATTTCGATAAAAAATTTATGGGACTATCTGTAAATAATCTATCGAACAAAAAAAAAAGTATTTCTTAAATCGGTCCAGGCATCGTCAAGAAATCGGGGAATATACATAAAAAAAAGATTCAAGCGGATTGAGAACAGCCTTCTTTTTTTGAAATCGGTTAAAACCGCTCGTTTGCGAACGGCGAAATACAAAAAATCGTATCCCTGCTCTGTGGTAGTCACACACGTAGGTACACCCGTACATCGCCTCACGAGTTGTTCCTACAAGTTTTTACCTTACTACGTAATTACCTCTACAGTCTGCTTCAGTTGAACTAACACGTTGTAAAGACATGTCAAAGTAAGGGTTTCTAATTCCGATAACTCTTTGGCTGCTGGAATTGTAGACACAATAGCTTTTTTAAAGTTTCGTTACTTCTTGTAAGAAAAATCTGCGTCAGTGCTAGGCCCTACTACACTGACGCAGATTACACTACATTACACAATCCCATCCCAGCCCCCGTAGCATGGCTCCCGGGACGCCGTTTATATTGCGCGATAAACTATCTACTTCTCGCTCTTCAGTATTGCAAAAAACAAGATGGCAATAGTCGATAAACGTTGTCGCGCGTGCCATGCTACGGGGGCAGTTCAGAGTTTTACTCTATTTTCACTCTAATATTATAAACGTGAAAGTGAGTTTGTTAGGTTACGCTTTCACGGCTTAAATATTGAACCGATCATCATGAAATTTTGCACACAAGTTCTTTGGACTAGGAATGACTACTTTTCATCCCGGAAAACGTGCTGTTCCCGAGGGATCGACAAGCGGTGGGTGACTCAGCCCGTCAATATGAACAACTTTTCTAGTTTTAGTTTTATTTTTATGTAAATTTCAAAGTAAATAAATTGAACATATCAATAATAATTTTTCTTTCTATCTTTCTGTTTAATAATATTAAACAATAGACAATAAATAAACTTTAAATTTCATTTGCTGGCAACATTTTTTATATTTTTTATAGTCTATGATGAGCTGTCATCTTTCACTTCTGAGATTTTTATCCCGTTATCTAGATGTGTGTGCTCTTGTTAAAATTGTGCAAATTCACAATATACCTTTTAGTTGAACTACTCTGACTTTAATTTCAACATAAAGTGTGGTCCTTCAGACGTTCGTTGCTGAAAAGTCGTAAATTTCGTGTTTCGCGTGTGATCTGTCGGTCACCGGCTCACCGGTACATGCGGCGCGCCAAGTCTGGAAAGCTACCAATTTCATCCCCGCAGACGTCGCCAATAAGGAATTTCAAGCAACGAGCAAGAAACCAGCTTCAAAGAAGCTATCGAAGCTATTTTTGGCAAAATCATTGGATGTTTTTTTGTTCATTGAAGGTGGAAGAAAAATTATTCGAAAAAGTTATTTTTCGGTTGGCATTGGCGCTTGCATCGCAGAACTGTCGAAAACGTCAACAAGGGTGGCTGTCATCTCAACTGTCAAAAGTCCGGACTGTCACTGTCATCACAACGTAAACAATTTGGTAAACAAACAAAGGATGGTCTCATGGCATGATCTGCTGTGATTTGACTATTTGTTTATCTCCTGGCGTTATTCCTGTGGCCCGAGGTTCAAGTGGCGGACATATTTAATAAGCAAAAGTGATCAAGTGTGCGTTGTGCGTAAGAATCAGTGCAAAGTTGTGGTGATTGTGTAAAATGTCTCAAGATATAAAAAGGTTGCGACTCCATCGCGGACAATTAAAAGGTACTGTCACTCGTATTCTAAATTTCGTCGATGATCCGATAAACTTTTCTTCAGCTTCGTCAGTTATGCTACAAGCTCGAAAAGACAAATTAATTGAAACAATGAAAGAATATGAAAAAATCCAACTCGACATACTTTCAGTAGATCCAAGTGATGATGAGGATATAGCCATTTTAGAGCAGAAATACTTTCATATTATTTCATTGTTGAATACAAATTTAAGACAATTAAATGAAACAGAAGTATCAAAGTGCCCTAGTGTTGCATCCTCCAAGTTGCCAAATATTGAAATACCAGTTTTTAATGGTAAAGACTTCACGAAATATATTCCATTCATGGACTTGTTTTCTGCTATTTTTGACAGCAACAAAACACTGTCAGATGTTCAAAAATTGTTTTATTTGAGGAAATATTTGGCAGAGGATGCCCTGGCTGTAATTATTAACTTACCTTTAGTCAATGAGTCATATAAGGAAGCATTATTATTATTAAAAAAGAGGTTTGACAATAAAGCCTTACTGATAAAAAATCATATTAATATTTTGTTAGAGTTGCCATCTATGCAGCGGGGTACTGCAGCTTCTATTAGATCATTTATTTCAGAAGTGCGTCAACAACTTTATGCACTTAAGAATTTAAAGCAACCAGTGAATTCCTGGGATATGCTACTTATTTGCATACTTACTAAAAAGTTGGACCAATATACTAACCGTGCTTATCAGGTTGATAGAGATTCTGATACTTTACCCACGGTTCAAGAACTCTTAGAGTTTTTAGAAAAACGTGCTGTAGCGTTTGAAGAAAGTGGAGACAAAACAACTCAAGAGAGTTTCTCCAAGAAGCCACACAAAGTTGTCAATGTTGCTGCGAATATAATTTCTAAAATTTGTGGATTTTGTAAAGGTGTTGGTCATTTATTATTTGATTGTCCTAAATTTAAAATGGTTACAGACAAAGATCGCATACAGTTTGTTGAAGAAAACAAACGATGTAAAACATGTCTGAATGACCATAAAGGACGTTGTAAATTCCATTTTAAATGTAAAATTTGTAAAAAAGACCATAATACCCTGCTCCATAGTAATGCAGATCCAGAGTGCTCTGTAACTCTGCACACAAATAACTCCTCAACACAGGTGCTATTACCTACAATTAAAATTAAAGTGTTTGATATAAGGGGTCAAGAAATATTTGTGAGGGCATTATTAGATAGCGGCAGCCAGGCTTCCTTTGCCACAAAGTCATTAGTACAGAGGTTATCGTTAAATTCGTTCAATAAAGCAACCAGTATTATTGGCATAGGCAATAATAAGAATAAAATTGAAAAATGTGTTAACATTGATATTCACTCTCCAGTGCAGGGTTTGCAATTGAAAATAACCTGTAATGTTGTTGATTGTATCACTACAAAATTGCCTCAACAACCGTTTGACATTTTTGATTATAATTTACCCAAAGGTATTGTTCTAGCAGATGAAAAGTTTAATCTTCCAGATGAAATTTCATTACTATTAGGCGCTGATGTATATTTTAATATCTTGTTGGATGGGCACATCAAATTAGCCAATGGTCCTATTTTGCAAAATACTTTATTTGGGTATGTTGTTGCAGGCACAGTGTACGGTTCACCTTCGGAGAGTGAATCCCTTGTTGCAAATTTAGCAATTAGTGATAATAAGCTTGAAAATATAATGCAACAGTTCTGGCTGAGCGACAAGCTACCAGACATTGAGCCTAAAATTTGTTCTGAACACCAACAGACAGAAAAGAATTTTGTTGAATCTGTAAATATACAGCAAAATAAATTCTTTGTTGATATGCCTCTTGTGGCCAGTTTAAGTGAGTTGCATCTTGGGGATTCATTTTCTGTTGCATTGCAAAGATTCCTTGCATTGGAAAGAAAGTTTCAAAAGGATACTGAGTATCTTGAATTATATAAAAAATTCATTGAGGAATATCTCACGCTGGGACATGCCAAAATTGTAGACATTGGGGACTATGATGTTAAGAATGGACCAGTGTATTTTTTATCACACCATGCTGTGCTAAATGAAAGCTCTCCAACAACTTCATTTCGAGTTGTCTTCAATGGAAGCATGAAATCAAAAAATGGAAAATCACTTAATGATGTTATGTTAAATGGTCCAGTTGTACAAAATGAGCTTTTTGATATTTTGATTGTCTTCAGAACTTACATCTATACGCTAATATGTGATATTACCAAAATGTTTAGAGCCATTTTTGTAAATGAGCACCAAAGATCACTTCAAAACATTTTGTGGAGAGACAGCCCTAATAAACCCATCAGTTGTTTGCAGCTGCAAACTGTTACCTACGGGCTTAAGGCATCTACATATCTGGCCACCAGATGCCTCATGGAATTAGCTACCAGGTATGAGGAATCTTACCCATTGGCATCGGCAACAATGCATACTTCCACATATGTAGACGATATTTTGTCCGGATCAAACAGTATTGAGGGTTTGCTTGAATTAAAGGATCAATTAGTAAAATTATTAAGTATTGGCTCATTCACACTACATAAATGGTGTTCTAATCTACCTAGTATTCTTAGTGATATTCCCAATCATCAAAGGTATTTTGAGGAAATTGACCTCAGTAGAGATTGTGTTGTAAAGACACTGGGTATCAAATATAACATAAACCTTGATGAATTTTCTTTTACATGCCCTGTAATTAATGAATTAAATTTACAAACAAAACGTAATATCCTTAGTTTTATAGGCAAAATGTTTGATCCATTAGGCATAATAGGTCCTATAATTGTGGTTGCTAAAATATTTATGCAAGAATTGTGGTCCTTAAAAATTAATTGGGATGCGGTATTACCACAAGCTCAGTTGCAAACTTGGCAGACATTTTGTAATAATTTAATTAGCATGGGCACTATAAAAATTCCAAGAGGAATTTCTTATAAAAATATAAATAAAGCTGAGCTCATTGGCTATGCAGACGCATCTTTTAAAGCCTTTGGTTGTTGCTTATATCTGAGAATTTTAAATCAAACAGATGAAGTCCATGTAAACTTGCTTTGCTCAAAGTCTAGAGTGGCTCCACTTAAAAAGTCTGTAACTATTCCTCGATTAGAATTAAACAGTGCTCTCCTCTTATCTCAACTCACAAAGAGAGTTTTTAAAGATTTAAATGGTAGGTTCACACTGAGTGTACATCTATATAGTGACTCACAGATTGTTCTATCCTGGCTTAAGTCGCATAAAAACATAAAAGATATTTATGTTTCCAGGAGAGTAAAAGAAATTAACTTTTTAACAGAATCTTTCAGCTGGTCTTATGTTAAGACTAGCGATAATCCTGCTGATTTGTTGTCTAGAGGAACTGAGCCTCATAAGTTAAAGTCCAGAAGTCTCTGGTGGCATGGACCATCTCAGCTATCTGATATAAATTTCAAGCACACGCCATTTAATCTAGAATTTTCTATTTCTGACTCTCAGGTTGAAGAAAATGTCACAACCATGATTTGTGTAGGGTCAGATTTCACTTTATTTGAAAAATATTCTAGTCTTAATAAAACTCAGCGTATAATTGCTTTGCTCTTGAGATTTAAAAATAATTGTTTAAATAAAAATGACAAGCTCTATGGTTCATTGTCTCCAGAAGAATTAAACACTTCTCTGGATGTTATTATTCGTGCGTCTCAGAAAAAACACCTGGCAACAGAGATAGAATGCTTACTTAAAAATAAAATGATTAAGTCAAGTTTAGCAAACTTACATCCTTTTATAGACAGTAATAACATTATGAGAGTAGGTGGTCGTCTTCAAAACGCTGAGAATTTGCCTTTTCAAAAAATGCACCCAGCTATTATACCTAAGTCATCTTTTCTTGTCTCACAGCTGGTAGAACATGAGCATTTACGTCTTTTACATGCAGGCTCAAAGCTAGTGCTTAGTTCTCTGTCACAGAGGTTTTATTTAATCAGTGGTATACGTGAAGTGAAAAAGGTAGTACATAAATGTATTAAATGTTTTCGTATGAAGGCTGCAGCTGCTAAGCAGTTGATGGGTTCATTGCCAAAGGAACGCTTAATTGCTGAAAGGCCATTCCAGACTGTTGGCTGTGATTTTTGTGGCCCATTTAACATCAAAGTTGCCCGGATACGTAGACCTTTAACATCAAAAGCCTATGTTGCACTCTTTGTATGCTTTATAACTAAGGCAATTCATGTAGAACTAGTGTCTGATCTTACAACTGAAGCTTTTTTGGCATGTCTCAGACGATTTATTTCAAGGCGTGGACTGCCCTCACAAATTTATTGTGATAATGCAAAAACTTTTAAAGGAGCGGCAAATATTTTAAAAGCTTTGTATGAACTATTTAGCTCTAAAGGTCACATAGATGATGTAACAAATTTTTGCTCACAAAAATTCATTAAATTTAAGTTTATTCCTAGTTATTCTCCGGAATTTGGAGGATTATGGGAAGCCGGAGTCAAGAGTGTTAAGCACCACCTCAAAAGGGTAGTAGGTGACACTTGTCTAACCTTTGAAGGTCTATATACCGTCCTTACTGAAGTTGAGGCTGTGCTCAATTCTAGACCATTACTTCCCATGTCATCAGACGTTTCTGATACTAATTATCTAACACCTGGTCATTTTTTAATCGGTACGGCCATGACCAGCTACCCAGAAGTAGATTACACTCATGCAAATATAAATAGTATTAAATTTTGGAAAATGTTGTCCAAACTAAAACAAGATTTCTGGGCAGCTTGGTACAAAAGCTATCTTGTCCAGTTACAGAACAGGCCAAAATGGTTAAGTGTACATCCTAACTTAAAAGTTGGTGATCTAGTTATAGTTAGAACGGACAATGCATCTCCATTTCAATGGCCAATGGCCCGCATTGTTAAAATTTTTCCTGGCTCTGATGGAAAAGTAAGAGTGGCTGAGGTAAAGACTGGTGGTAAAACTTATCTAAGGTCTTATAGAAAATTAAGCCCTTTACCTTGTAATTAATCTTAATGAGTATAGGTAAAACTTTATAAGTTTTAATTAAGTATGTTCCTTTGTTAATGTATCATAATAGAAATAAGCTTTGTGTACTTAAGTGTTTACATTTTGCAAACTTAAATTCAAAATGTTTCGAGTTAGCATATAAAATAAAAGACAGGTATTCTTTGGTTTTTGAACTAAATATTTATTATTATATAAAAATCCTAACAGCTTAACAGATTTTTGCATTGTTTAAAGACTATGTTGCCGTATTGTATAACATTTGTTCGATAGTTATTTCATTTAATTTGTAAAAGTTATTGTGGCCTGGCCCAACTATGTTTAATAATATTAAACAATAGACAATAAATAAACTTTAAATTTCATTTGCTGGCAACATTTTTTATATTTTTTATAGTCTATGATGAGCTGTCATCTTTCACTTCTGAGATTTTTATCCCGCTAACTAGATGTGTGTGCTCTTGTTAAAATTGTGCAAATTCACAATATACCTTTTAGTTGAACTACTCTGACTTTAATTTCAACACTTTCATCTTTTTAATTATGGCTTCCACCGAGATTTCAGTGATTCTGCCAATGTCCAGTAAATTGAGATACTAAGTATCGGTGTTGTACGGTATGTGGCATCAAAAATGGCGTATGTTCTTTGGCAGCCTCGTGGGAGCTTTTGGCGACAAATCTATACGAGTCCACTCAACAGTCTACTTTAACTATTTCACAAATTGTTCTCGAGCACGAGCATTTATAACACCAAACTACACCAATTTCATATTATAAAGTCCACCTAAATCAATTTGCAAAATTGTATAAGGCAAACGACAACTGACCCCTTGACTTCCCACCAAAAAACCATAATAATTTTTATAAAAATTTCAAAAATCTCTTTTTAACCATGAGGTGGGACAACGACATTTCACCCCGCCCCCTTTATAACCTTAGGTACGTGGACTATAATATTGTACCACATTTCTTCTTCTAGCAAAATTGTTTAAAAAGCCTAGTTGATTGTGAAAATAAAAATAAACAGAGCTGAGAAAGGTCGAAAGTTCAATTAGTGATCATAATTAATTTTTTAATATTCAACGCAATTCATTAGAAAAATATTAATTAAATTCAGCTCGGCACTAAGGACAATGAATGATAATGGCTCAGAAAACAGCGGGGTAGTAGAGATGGGCAAGTCCGAGGGTGTTGAATGAAGATCCGGATTTATATCATCGTTCATTATTATCGTCTTGACTAGATCTTGGTTTGGAGTATATGTATAGTATAATACTAATTAGTCAGATTGATAGTGGTGATTTATTGTATAGCCATCTTGGGTCACTTTGAATTTCATTCTAACTTTGAATCGCATTCAAATAGTAAACATACAATAAAAATAAATCCCATTTTGTATAAAAAAAAAATACATCATACTTTTTGGATACGCTTTAAAGCTAAAATAAAATTCAAAGTTACCCAAGATGTGAGATGAGATAAGAGTAATTTTAATGCAAATAAAAATAAAAAATATTAAATAAATTACAAGAAAGAAAAAATTTCGTTCAAAAAGACATGACAGGAGATCCAAAATTTGATTTTAAAGTATTCATTTCATTTAATCGATATTAGTATCACGCTTTGTAAAGTATCTCGCTACCAATCGAACCAATGCTTATTGAAACGATGGCGGTCATTGTAAGATTGAAAATTGATTTAAAAACGTGATTATGTCACTTAGATTTAATCCCAATCCCAACTAATATTATAAATGTGAAAGTAAGTTTTTTTGTAACGTTTTCACGCCCTTTTCTACTAAACCGATTATCAGGAAGTTTTGCATACATTGTCTGGAGTTTAAAGAATATTACATAGGCTACCTTTCATCTCGGAGAAAAGAACTGTTCCCGAGGGATCGACACTAAAGCGGAGCCGCGGAGCTAAAGCTAGTTCATTGATAATTAAAAAAATATTTTAGCCCAACACTTCTATAATTAAGACTACATATCACAGTTTTACTATACCAAATCCAATCCTTGTTAACGTCGTTACGTTAGGAAATGCCACAGCATATGCGTCCTACTGTGAAGTTGCTATCATGTAGTTAGTATCCATCGACCCAATTGAGTTTCGTAGTCTAATAAGCATGCAAACTCATGTTAACGATTACCAAGACCGGATTTGCATCCGTTATATTGAGATCTGAAATAGCTGACTGTATATCTTTTATTTCTATCGTTTTGGTTCTATCCAGAACTAGGTACCCATCTCTAGAGAGACTAGGTACATTAATTAATTTGCAATAATCCTTTGTAGTTATTTAATTTGTCTGAAAATCTACAGGTTTCTGAGAATCGTTTTTAGTGTAATTTGCGAGAGCTATTCAGTGCAGAGAGCCTTTAATAATCTTTTTGTATAAATGAATGAGATAATCAATTCTTGTTATTCTTTATGCAAATAATTTTAAGTACCTACAATTATATTATTAATTATGGTGCAGTTTATTTTGCGCATGTAATATTTAGGTCTTTAATCTAAGGATTAGGTACTGGTATTACGCACTTATGTTTTTATTCAAAGTAAGACTCACTTTCTATAAGCTTCGATCAAAATGAGGGGTGTTATATGTTTCACACATGATCAGTTGTGTCTGTCTTTTTAGCTAGATTTGAACATAATAATTTACTTTATCAAGTTCCTTTCAAGAGGTGAATTTGAATCCGAGGCCATTAATTTAAATGACTTTTTCAATCAGACCATGTGAGGACCTAAAAACAATGATATTTCCTAACATAAGTCTCCAGCTAGCCCAGCAAATAGTATGCACCCTTTTAGGGGAATATCGCGGGTAAATTAAAACACTGTAAGAGCATTTATTCTTGATAGTTTAATATTCTTAGTCTACCTTAGTCTTAGTTACCAGTTTTATATATAACTGTAAAAATGTCTTTCCCCAGGAAAGACGTCTGGTTCGTGACCGTGACCCAGTCTCTGACGTGGATAACTGAGCCTCGGCCAGTGAAGGCTCTGACCAACTACGAGGCGTGGAGGTGTGATAACAAGGATCTGCCACCTGCGCCCTGCAACCTGCCCAACAAGTGCGCTCTCTCCTTCAAACACCCCGACACCAACTTCACTGACACCAGATATATGGAGACCTGCAGCGAGTGCCCTAACCAGTGAGTATTGTCGTCTTTGAGGTTAACTTACTACCGCCAAAAGTGGCCAGTTTCTCTTAATTTAATGAATAAAATAGAGAAATAATGACAAGTAATACCAATACTATTTAAAGTAATATATTAGTGCAAGGCGAAATAAAATTGTTTTAATTTGATTAGATTAAAGAGTGAAAGAATTACTGGTTGGCGCCGCTACTTTCTTAAGAGCCACCACTCTTCTTTAACTTTCATTAGCCGACTAACCCAGCAATTCGAGAATTTGTGAAGACTTTTGAAAAACCAATGGCGACGAGGTTGATCTTGAGTAGGTTTAGTAGATAACATTAAGAACTTAATGTTATTATCTACGTGAGCGTAAATAAACAGAAGTAAGTTTCGTGTTAAATTTCTGGAAAATTAACATTATATTTATTATTCTAGGTACCCCTGGCTTGGAGACTCCGGTGGAACAGGCATACCTGGCAAGGACAACTACATCCCCGACAATCTCAAGAGGAAGTAGAAGTTAGCATACCTTAGTTTTACTATAATTTTATATTACTGTAACATTTTGAAAGCGTCATGATAATTGTAGTCTCTGGTCTTGCAATCTTTGGTCCTGTTTGCTCCAAATTGGGAAAAAACATTGTATTGGACTAGAAGATTGCCTTAACATACTTATGCAATATCACTACATATTATAAAACAAAGTTCTCCGCCGCGTCTGACTGTCTGTCTGTTCGCGATAAACTCAAAACCTACTGCATGGATTTTCATGTGGTTTTCACCAATAGATAGAGTGATTCATGAGGAAGGTTTGTAGGCATAAAACATGCTCAGGTGCATCCGGGGAGGGCTTCTAGTAAATAATAAAATAAAGTTGAACGAAGCGCTCGCGGTTAAAACAAACACACCAGATAAAGAAGAATTAAAATTTTATCTGTTCGCAATAAACCATCACCAAAAAGCTATAAGCAACCCTATCAAAATAATAATTTACTAATTTGGTTACCAAACTGGTAATATATCATATCGATAACAGATCCCGATTCCCAATTTAAAATTGAATATTTTTTTACCGTTTTTCCAGGAGTTTGTTAGTATGTGTTTTATTGGATACGGGAATTCATACATCATTCTTAATTAAAAACCAATTGGATATGATACAGTGGTTCATTCGGAATTGCGATAGAATATATATTTACGTTATTTACATTCATCCAATCATGTTTTTCAAATAACATCGTAAATTATTACAAAGTTATTAATTTCGTTTCGTAACGAAATCTTTTTTTTTTTGACATTTCGTCGAAAATATTTTAGTGTTTATGAATTATATCTGTTTTGTGCGCAACTTTACCACTAAAAAGTTAATAAGTAGGTACCTTTTTAGGGTTCCGTAGTAAACTAGGAACCCTTATAGTTTCGCCATGTCTGTCTGTCTGTCCGTCCGCGGTTTTACTCAGAGACTATAAGTACTAGAAAGCTGTAATTTGGTATGAGTATGTATATTAATCATGGCACATTTTCTCTACTTACCCATCGTGTGGGGTATCGTTAAAAAGGTCTTTGAAAAATATTGTGAGGTTTAGAACACCATTTTTCGATTTGGGGATCCGTTACCGAATTATTTGGTTTTAAAGTGCAAATTTTTGTTAGAGGTAAGTGTCCCCCCCCCCCCCCTCTATCTGCTAAACGGTTATATATGGATACGTGAAAAAAATTACAGCAGTAGTATATATACTGAAGTTGAAAGGAAAACTATCAGAGCTGGATACTAAGTGCAAACTAAAAAGTTATAAACAACCAACTTATAAAATGTACTGGAAAATGTAAAATTTCATACAATCTTTATTGTTAGATGTTTTTGGTCGTTAAACTGTGAGGTGCGAGTGTAAACAGGGTGAACTCAAAGTTGTCATTCGCAACTACGGAACTCTATACTGCGTGTGACCCGACACGCACTTGGCCGGTTTTTATAATTACCCGCTTTAGTCATTATTTTTGAGCAAAGATCAAATTATACATAAGTACTATCTCCAAGATTCAAGTACATAGGTTGGTGCTTACTACTTAAGCTTTGGTAGTTATCCGTATGTTAAATCTTGACACGAAAGTTAATGTACTAATAGAGCCATAGACAAGAAATTAGGTAGGTACTTATCATTAAAAAAAAAATTGAAAATCACTTTGAAAATTCTATAGCTAATTCCTAAAATCTAATTTCTTAGTACCTCCAGTATCTTTTTCGTTTAAATCATATGACACACATTTTAATAAGGTTACAGTAATATAATCTATTTGTGCTTTTGTACATACTTTACTCCGTAATGTAAGAGCGTCTATGTAATAAGTGACTAGTCGTCGCAAATTAGTGTAGTTAAGACTCTTTGCCTCTGTGGTGAAAGCAGTACAGTAAAAACTGTTGTTTTATTCGAATAAAAATTTGTAATTTCGGAAATAAAAAATATAAATTCCAATTTCTTTTTTTTTTCTCTTCCTTGCTAGACATTTTCCCGACTTTTCTAAGCAGAAGGAGAGTAATGTTGGACGTATGTACGTACATATTTATGTATTGTATATATCTTCGTAAGTACCTCCACAGATTACGAGAGTATTCCTAGTCTTTACTATTATTGATTTCGAATACTATTGTTGATTTCGAAGTGAGAGGTGTCGTTAGATTCATATGTACGTAGTACACTCAGGTAGTACATAAGTATATCTCCGTGTTCATATTCTTCTCGGAGTAATATGGGCTGTGTGACATCAGCAAAAAATCAATATGGCGGACGTAAACTGTCAAAACGGTCATATGGGTTTATTATTTTTTTAATTACACTTATTCACACTAATGTAGTGAATGAAGTAAAAAGTATTTTGCCCGCACGAGCTGCTTGGTTAGCCGAATAGCATGTTAACCACTACACCACCAGTTTCCTCAGCTCATGGATTGAACTTACCCTTAAAGTACCTATTAAAAAATCCTAAAATCCTAAAAGGCCCCAGGTTGAAAACATAAAATGAAATTTAAAGAGTAAATGGTTTTCTCTATTTTATAAGGTCTATGAAATTCAAACGCTCAAAATACAATTTCGTTGTATTGCTGTGCTGAACTGCACACGTTTTAGCATACACAAGTGTGGGTACAAACCGGTACAAGGCTCCTCTATTAGACCCTCTATCGACTGAACGCTGGTATACCATACAGCAAACGGCACTGGAGGATAAAATACTTAATATATAGAAGTGTAATTCAATGTTGTATAATGACAATTATATAAGTTTTGAACATGCTTTGTCATGCATGTCGCGGATATTTTTTGTACAAAATGACAAAGAATTTTGCATGAATAAAAAATTACAACATAGAAGACATCGCCCAAGGTCTTAAACCCAAAGGCCACGTTTATATTTAAGGCAAATAGTGATGGTTTGCTAGCCGCATCGCCTATTCACGTTATTCCTTAGATTTTAGCACAATCCTGACTTTTACGAAGGAGGAAAAGCAGGATTCTATGTTTTTTCTTTTCTTTCAAACCAGTATGGAGGACGATTCTATATATTTTTTAATTTTGAACCTGAAAGCTCTAGGTAGCTTTTGATGCGGTTTTCGAGTCGAGAGTACTCCTCGTTGCATGCCAGTTACCTACGCGTACGAATTATATGTGGGTTTGCATGAAAACACTTATGTATGGCATGCTCCAGAGGATATTTTGACAGAAATGGCTTTCAGAAAATTTATAAGAATGAAATAAATGCGAATTCACCCAATTGGCAAATATCTCTCTGGAATCCAGCATCGCGTGGAAAACACGAGGTGTGTATTCCACCTACATGCTGCGGTTAAGGGAGGACGATAACATCATCATCAGGTCTTTGTTAGTTTCCACTGCAGGAGCTCGACCTTCTCTGTACCACCAGAGCTATATATTAGCCAGAGCAGTCAGAGGACTTGGCCTACACTCTCCACGCTGGCCAGACGGGTTGGAGAGGCCGCTGTGATGTTCATAAGCTTTGTCAAGCTTGTGTTTCTTAAGTAGCCACGACATCCACGGGAAGACTTGGAATGGTCCTTTTCTACTTTGCCCGGTACCACACGGCACATGGTATATACATCAGTATCAGTCTTACAAATTTAAATAAAATAGTTTTAGTGATAAACCTTCGCAGATTCCAAGCCAAATAGACGCCTAGGGAGCCTCTATCATAAAATATGTAAGAATTGATCGTTTCTCTCCCCAAAGTTAGTCCGATTTTCTAGGTTTAGAAACGGGGAAGTCCTGATTTGTGACCTACATTCTTTAATTGTGAATTGTAATAATTCAACTCTTATCTAAGTCGAGCTCCGTGGCGCAGCGGTCAACACGCTAGCCTGCGACACGGGGGTCCCGGGTTCGATCCCCGGTCAGGTCAAGATGGAAAAAGATCATTTGCATATTGACCTGGGTCTTGGATGTTTATCTATATAAGTATATATTATAAAATATAGTATCGTTGAGTTAGTATCCTGCGACACAAGTTCACAACTTACAGTGGGGCTAGCTCAATTTGTGTGATATGTCCCTATATATTTATTTATCTACGATGCAAGCAATGGTGAAAGCCATACAACGTACATGTCGAGATGTTGATTAAAGGTTGTGGATGTTGATGTGGATACACAAGATCACGTCACGTAGAAGTTGTTTATTTCTCTTTAGGTTACATATTGATAACTGGGTGTGACAGATCCCTTCTCGATGGCAGCTCAGCAGCGCTTGACTGCTGCTCAATATTGCCTCAATTTGTAACTAGCTGATGCCCGCGACTTTGTTCGCGTGGACTTTATGACTCCAGCGTATTAATATACCTTAACACGAAGTAATGTCGATACATAAGAAAATACTTGTAGCAGTGTTATATATTTAAATTAAATTAATTAAAAGTTATATATTAGTTTATTTTGACGCATAATTTCTGCAAAGAAGGGTCCCTGATGACAACCATCTTTGCAGAATTTTTTTTACTGTTAGGTATACAAAATACAAAATATTTTTACAGTTTTATTATATGTATAGAACAGCTGACATGCAACCTACATGGTGTAGGGCACGACCAAATGTGCGTGCTATTCTTAAATATCTTATTTTACCAAAATAACATAAGTATCTATGTATGTAAAAGTAGACGAGATGATAGTTTGTACGGATTTGAAAAGGGGGAAAAAATGAAAGAAGGAAAGGAATATATGTGTTTGGCGTATAAAATATAACTCATATACTTTCTTATTGTTTTTATGCATTTATAATGCTATTTTGATTATACTCTTATTGAAATAAAGAAATTAAATGTGGGAAAAATCGTGACCGCGTAAAATTTTTATTCCCACATTTAATTTCTTTATTGTCTGGTAGGTCGAGGGTCAATTTACACGCTGTATAATACAAGTGATGTTGATGGTGATGTTTCCCATAAAGGGGTGACTCAGCCCATTTCCTATGGGATCAATTTAGGTCAGCTCAGCTGTTTTGTCATAAAGACAAATAATTTAAGCTGTTAAGCGGCCTACTCTAGTACAATTTTAATCCTCACTAATATTATAAATGCGAAAGTGTGTTTGTTTGTTTGTTTGTTACGCTTTCACGCCCTATCTTCTGAAATTTGGTATACACACAGGTTACGAAACTGAGAAGGTCATAGGCTATATATCACGTGGGCGAAGCCGCGGGTAACAGCTAGTATTGTTTGTTTTTCCTTTTCTCCCAAACCAGCAAGTTGTTTGTTTTTCGTATGTGTAAGTGGCCATCACTGGTGTCAGATTTTTCAAGCTGCCTTAAGGCATCTGACATAGCTTAACGACTGCCATCAACGATGACAGCCGGGACCAACGGCTTAACGTGCCTTCCGAAGCACGGAGGAAGTACTACGTAATATGAAGTAGTACTCGCCACTTCCCAATGATGTCGACAATGCGGGCAAATTGAGGTTATTCCATTCCAGGGATATTCTGTTCCCGAGCTAAGATTCCGACTTCCTCGTCGCATTGCTGCGGGATTACGAGACGGACTGCGGAACCATAAAAAGACGTTTAAAACTGCATTGTATCCTCCGATGTGATATTTTCAGACATCCGTGGCGCAATGGGTTCTATCCCAAAAGATAATAGGAACTGTTTTTACAATTACAGAGGTAACAAAGGTTTAAAATCACGCTGCATAAAGGTTAAGAAAAGGACCGCTCCATCTCTTTCCTTCGAGGCGAAGGAGGAGAAAAAGATTAAGATTATAACATACAGTGCCCGGCAAATAAGTTGAACTAAGTGTGAGTAGGACACCGCAATACATTGCCACTGATTAATATAGGTCTGTCTCGCTCACACTTAGTTCAACTTATACGCCGCGTGTTGTACATAAATACATAGTAGTATCCCTTGCGGGTCAAAAACCGAAAGACTTCGTTTAGCGGGTTAGTTTACCTTAACGCCCACTAACCCGCTTTCCAAAGTGGAATCAAAATAGTAATGGGGTGCTAGCCGCATATCCTATTGACGTGATTCCTTAGATTCCGAGAGCCCAATCCCTTGACTTAATCCTAGAAATTAGAAAAAAAAACATAGGTATATTACCATCCGGGCAATTTATATGAAAATATATATATATTTTTTATATTATATATTTTTTTTATTATATTTTTTTTAATTTCCATCATTAGTTACATTTTAATATAATTTTAAAGCTTAGTTCGAGGCTTATCTGTGTGAATTATTCTTATCTACTCGTTTATCAGATGTATCATGTTAGCCAGAATTTCGAGAGTTGCCAGAAAACTCCCCGCCAATTTGTACGTTGAGGTTGGGAGAAAATTATTTCGCCAGTGAATTTGGGGTGCTGTATGAGAGCTGTCAAATTAATGTGAAGCATTCGCCATTTTGGCGTTTTGCCCGCCTCGTTTGTAAGTTTATAATACGGGTGAAAATTTGGAATCCTAGTAGGTAACAAATTTGTACGCCCTCTGTGGTTTAGGGGTACTGCAAGTGTCTTTGCAGGGTCCCAGGTTTTATCTCCAGACAGGCCAAGATGAAAACGAACTTTTCAGATCGACTTGGATCTTAGATATTAATCAATATACATGGCGAAATTTTGATCGTTCTGGACCCTTAAAGGGGTGATTCAGCCCGTCGATATGAACCATTTTTCCTATGGGACCAATGCTGGAAACTCAAATTTTATTTCGACATTTTCATACAAAAGTGTTCAGCCGCCCGGGCAATTTGTATAGGAATGTCGAAATTTTTTTCGAGTTTACAGCATTTGTCCCATAGGAAAAGTTGTTTATATTGACAGGCTGAATCACCCCTTTAATGGTCCGGAACGATCAAAATTTCGCCATGTAGATAAGTATATGTTGTCTATGCTTATACATATTATAAAAGAGAAAAGTCTGATTGTTTGCATAGGCTCCGAAATTTCTAGACCAATTTTCAAAATTCTTTTACCTCATCATCATCATCACGATGAAATGATGAATTTTGAAAATTGGTTCAGAAATTTCGGTCCACAAATTTCCAAATTGGTCCACAAATTTCCAAGTTTCATTCACCTAAACAAGCTAATTTGTTGGTTCGTTTCGTCCGTGTAAATTGTAGACTATGACACCCGCAAATACGGTGATTACGCGGACGAAACGAAAATTGCTAGTAAAATATAATATTGTTGAGTAAGTATCCCAAACACAAGTTCACAACTAAGCGTGGGGCTAGCTCAATACGGTGTACGGTGCTTTTGTATGATTTACTATTTTTATTTAAGATACATCAATTGTAATGGAGGTTGAAGTGACTATCAAAACGTTGTACACCGTAGTTGTCAAAAGTTAGCAAATAGGCGTGCTGACCCTATACTTCTACAAAGGCATATCAGATAGCCAGAGGACCTAAGTCACTAGTTCAAGTCATGGACTAATAACACAGATTGAGCTAGTCCCGCGCTTAGTTGTGAACTTGTGTTGTAGGATACTTAGGTACTCAACTTTATTATTAACTTTGTTGATTATTATAAACAGCTATAGAGACGTCAGTCAACCTCTGTTTGGCCTCTTTGAGACTACATTATGTTATGTTGTTATTATAATTGCCTACTCGATCGTAAACATAAGCATGTTCCAAAAATATTGAATATACTTGTATATCGAAATTGCAACATGAAAACAGATGGAACAAAAATAAACCAAAATAAAGAAAGGAAGAAATATAATCATACAAAGCTCTTCAGGCAAGTTGGGGACCAGTACTCTTGAAAAAAGTTTCTTTCGGCGTTTCTTCTCTGCAGTGGTCGGTTGCTTAACGCAAGTAGTCTCTAGCTTATAAACAAAAATTAAAATAAATTAATAAAATAAATAATACTTAAGATAATTTTAAATTTGACGTGAAAAAGTGCCCGCAAGAGTATATTTCCTGAACAAACGTTTTGATTTTGACTGATTTTGATTCAGCTGCAATGCAATATTACAATTTCACTCCAGACAGCTGTTCGCGAACGTTACGTCTCTGAAATGTAATTCGAAGTAAGGCGCGGTTGTATCCAGCCCCAACTAGTTTTATAAATTGTCCATGCTGTCACTCGAGACAAGTCTTCTGTCTGTAATAGTAATTGGTTTGAACTTTTTGTTTTGTTAACTGCTTATTTTCATATTAATTTACCCATCTGGGGCTGGTGACACGAAACAATTACTGAGAAAACAAAATGCACTAGTTTAAACAGTTACAAGCTTTTATTTTTAAATTACCTATTTGTCAGTGAGGGTCAAATCATGCAACACTAATTTGAAACACTTATCCTTAACCTATGAGCTGAAATGTTACGTACTGTAAGTTGGGTGACAATTCAATATTGTTACCAGAAATGGAGTCCAAAGGTGGCCATTGGCACTTTTTAACCAAAGAAGATAAGAATGTGTGGGCTCATAAATGCTATTTTAATTATTTTTATTTGTTTATTTATTTGAATCAGACAACAGAATCCTAACTAATATTATAAATGTGAAAGTGAGTTTGTTTGTTTGTTACGCTTTCACGCCGTATCTACTGAACCGATCATCATGAAATTTCGCAAACACATTGGTTAGGGCACTGAGAAGGACATAGGCTATATACCACGCGGGCGGAGCCGCGGGTAAAAGCTAGTATAACAATAATACAGGCCCATAGAATATGATATTTAGCAGACCCCGAGCTACAATGCATGAGGGCTAAGGACTCTCTCTCTCTCTCTCTTTTGTGTTTTTCAACCGCACGGGTATAGACCTTCAGAGACGATTTTTGCAGAACCATAAGTCACTAATAAAAAATAAAATTCTGATATGTACCCATCATTATACTATGTACGAGAAGGAAACTGTTACAATGACGAAATGTTATTCATATAATAGTTGTTTCGCCTAGTAAAAGACTTGACAATTAATAAATACCCCAAACGTTTTGTGTCATTATAATATTAATCAGCTTAACAATAATCCTACCAAATGAACGTTGTCATACAAAAATTTGATAATGGTTTGTTGTCAAAGTGAAAAATAGGTGAAGCTTTGGTTGGCAAGCGATAATCAGCGAAACAATTTTCTACAAAAAGGCAGGATAAAACATAATTTAACGTCAAAGATGATACCACCTTAAAATATGTAACAACGGGTTACTCACGTAAATAGTCATCTACTGGCTGACATGTTTCAACCTCAGTGCCTCCGTGGTCCAGTAGTCACAAAATGCAATAGGAGTTTTTTGCGACCTTTCTAAGGCGTTTGACTGTGTTGACCATGAGACTCTATTAATTAAATTAAGTTATTACGGAGTAAAAAACCAATCATTGGAACTGCTTAGGTCATATTTGGCTAATCGGCTTCAAAAAGTTACTTTAAATGGCGTGAAATCTAATGGATCGTATGTAAAAATGGGAGTACCTCAAGGATCAATCCTTGGACCCTTGTTATTCCTTATCTATATTAATGATTTGCCATTCTACGCCAGTGTCTGTAAAGCAGTGTTATTTGCTGATGATACATCACTTGTTTTTCAAGTTGATAGACAGAAGACAAATTTTGACGATGTAAATAACACTCTTACTCAGGTATTAGATTGGTTTACTGCTAATAATCTGTTGCTTAATTCTAAAAAAACGAAATGTATTAAATTTTGCACCCCCAACGTTAAGCATGTGCCAGCTAACATAGTTGTTAATAATGAAACAGTAGAATTAGTTGACTCAACCAAATTTCTAGGAATAACTATCGACTCGAAGCTACAATGGGGCCCCCATATAACAACTCTTGCTGGTAAGCTTAGCTCCGCAGCGTACGCTGTTTGGAGAATAAGACAACTAACAGATGTCGAGACAGCACGCCTTGTTTATTTCAGCTACTTCCACAGCATAATGTCTTACGGGTTATTACTTTGGGGAAAGGGAGCAGACATCAACACCATATTCGTTCTGCAAAAGCGTGCTATTCGATCTATCTATAAACTTGGGGCTAGGGACTCGCTGAGAGAGTTATTCAAAGAAATTGGAATTTTAACTGCTGCGTCTCAATATATTTTCGCTAACATACTGCATGTACATAAAAACTTTCAAAATTATAGTAAAAATAGTGACATTCATAATTACAACACCAGAAATAAGAATAAACTTGTGACAAGAGCTTGTAGACTACAGAAAACTAGTAATTCATTCTTAGGGCTTGGTATTCAATTTTACAATAAACTACCAGAAGATTTTACATCTTTGCCCTATCCAAAATTTAAAGAAGTGACTAAAAGTATATTATTAAAAAGAGCCTATTATAACGTTAATCATTATTTAGCGGATAAAAATGCATGGAGCCTTGACCTCGTGTGAGATACAGGAGACCTCAAAAACGTTATTTATCTATTGTTTTTGCTATATTGTGATTGGTTTTTTTAACACACCCAATGTTAAATTATATAGAATCAACTACTAATTGATTGTAAAACATGTAAATGTTAGCGAGCGAGCAACAAGTATAGACCATAAACTTATTTAACCTTGTTTGACAATGTCTTAAGAGTTAGAGTTAGTCATGCTCACTAAAAATGTTCAATCTGGTGGCGGCGTTGTGTGTCGGGTCGTTGAGTTCCCTCTAATATGGTTGAGTTCAGCGATGGCTGATCCACACGTCAACTCGTGAACGGGTGCTGTCAGGGGGGACTGGTCTGCTCGGCCTCTTTGAGACTACTTTAAGTATCATATGTTGTTTATTATCTTTACACACTCGATCGTTAACATAAACATGTTCCAAAAATAGTAAATCTATGTATATTGAAATTGTAACATGAAAACAGAAAAAAGAAAGAAAAAAGAAAAGAAAGAAAAAGACAATAAGGAATAAATATCCGTAATCATATAAAGCCCTTCAGGCGAGTAGGCGACCAAAACTGTTGATAAGAGTTTCTTTCGGCGTTTCTTCTCTGCAGTGGTCGGTTCCGAAACGCTAGTAGTTTGTAGCTTTTGAACAATTAATAAATACATATTATCTAATAAGATAATTTTAAATATGATATGACGTGAAAAAGTGCCTGCAAAGGCCTATTTTCTGAATAAACGTTTTGATTTTTTTGATTTTGATTTAAGACGTTTGCCTTGTAAACGGGGGTCGCGGGTTCGATTCCCGCGGGAAAGCATACTTTGTTAAGTTGTTTCCAATTTGGTTAGGACATTGCAGGCATGAATTACCTGATTGTCTTTTAAGAAAGATGATTCCGAGCTTCGGAAGGCACGTAAAGCCGGTGGTCCCGGCTGCCATCTGGTAGTCGTTAAAGGAACCACGTCAGAGGCCGAGAGGCGGTTCCGAAGAACTCTGACACCAGGGTGTGCATGGTCGACTGACCGTGTCACCTACACGAAATGATTATGACCTCATCCGGAGGTCTTCCTCAGGGCAAATGAACTACCTTCCTAAAATATACAGCCACCCGGCAAATATAGATGAACCGCATAGAAAAGATATTTGTTATTCCTATGGTTACCTCCATCCAATAGTACCCTGGTAATAAGGCCGGCATTCTCCAAACGATTACAGGCCCCATGGTGCATGCAGAAATGTTCATAAAACATAATAAGACGATTATCACAAAACAAGTGTAGTATAGAAGTAAAGCACTTGTAGATAAAGCAAAGGGCAGGTAGGAAAGACAGTTCGTATCACAGCAAATATAATTAATTTTATAGATTAAACCGCCCACTCATAAAACCTCATAACAATAATAGTAACTTGCATAAATAATCTCTGCGTTGTAGCATTGGTCAAGTTTGTATGAAACATTGTGAGAAGCCAAATACCACCTTTTTAAATTGTTCAGCCGCCCGGTCAACATATAGATGAACCGCATAGAAAAGATACTTGTTATTCCTATGGTTACCCCCATCCGATAGTAGCCTGGTAATAAGGCCGGCATTCGCCAAACGATTACAGGCCCCTTGGTGCATGCAGAAATGTTCATAAAACATAATAAGACGATTATCACAAATCAAGAGTAGTATAGAAGTAAAGCTCTTGTAGATAAAGCAAAGGGCAGGCGCAAAAGACAGTTCGTATTAGCAAAGACAAGTTTCAACTGCCAACCTCATACAAAAAAAAAACTTGCATCAGTAGACTTTTGAAAATGTTTATAATTATGTGACCTTAAAACACTTCTATATGCAGAAGAATGAAAAAGAAATGCTATACGATAGCCTTTAAAATAAGTGTATAGCAATTTTTGGTATGAAGCCATTTCCAATATTTAACTTAGCTGCCGCAGAAAGTTCATACTTCACGCATACAATATGTTAAAGAAGTGACGTCTCTTATCTGTTCTTGTTTCGTAAGAATATTTTGCCCGAGCGGAAAATATTGTTATCAAGGTATTTTATTCTGATCGAAGATCGTGTAATATGCAAAGCTTTATTTCTGTACTATGAACGTTTTGGGCTATTACCAGAGAGATAAAAACAGGTCAAACTGAGCCCCTCGTTCCAAGAATGAAGTGAAGAGTATGGCGAGTGCGTAAATTAAACCATTGAGACTGATACCAGGAATAAAGTGATGATTTTATTAGAAATGCTACTCATAACTTATATACTAAGGAAATATACATAGGTATCGCATTGGTAGGGGAGATCGCTGATTTAGGAATACGTGTATATTCTTACGTGATGTACGTGTCTCGCTAAATTAACAATATTTAAACACTTCCTACAGGTACATCACGTTCGTATTCCTAAGGTCGCAATAGTACTCCCCCTTTTGTAAAAAATAAAAACAATTAACAATAAAATTAACAAAAATGTAAAAACTGTAGCGAACGCAAATATACTAAATATATCCATCAATTGCATAGTGCACGTGCTGAAAAACGCTGTGTAGGCAAATATTTCTGCGCGGCAAATTATGCGTTTATGCATTGACATTGACCCTGTGTATGGGTATTTCTTCCTTATAGTTGGTAGATATTGAAATATCTCTTATGTTCTCAATATGGTCTTGATGACAGTCTGAGCTTCTCGTAGAGATACGTTTTCACTTGCCAGTTGCTTCAATCCCAGTGAGTCGGGAGATAATTTCTGCTTGCTCGTAGTCTTTTGTGAGACTGTAGAGAGCGATGTCGACTAGCGCCGATGGAAGTCCTGCCGAAATGCTCCGCTGAAGAGTGGCCACTCTATAAAATTCTAGTCGTGAGCTCGGCGGCTGTGTCGGACGCTATAATTGTCGAAAATAAACATTTTGGGTGCTTAGGACCAGGAGCTCGGTGCGTCGGCTGCTGTGGCCCTGGAGTATGACCCGTTTGCTGGCTTGCTCTTGAGACTGCTTGCTGTGAACCATTTGCTGCATCTTGAGAGACGTAATTTTCAGTTCAGAGTAGTGCTTCTGTGATCGTCATTTTACTTTAATGTTTTCTTGTCAATATGTTGATCGCTGTTCCATCTTAAAGTTGTTCGCTCTTTTGCTTGCAGGCTTCAAAGTTATCAATTTATTGTCCTTGTTTGCCATGAAATATATACCACTGTGTAAGTCGGTAGCAATTAGGCATTAGAACTTAATGATATCACGAAATGCGGTGCAAGATTCTTTGTTGCCAAACAAATTCTTATTCAAATAATAGGCAAATATTTATATTATTTCTCATTACGCCTTTTTTGAACAACATACGGCCATCTGCGGCCTTGCGATCTTGACATCGTTCAATTATTTGTTGCAGTTGCACTTTCGTTCGTTGTTGTTTCCATGTGAAGTGATGCAATTTGTGACGTCAAATGCGTCATCATATAGATATCAGCTGTTCACGTTGCGTAATTGTTTCTATTGTATTTAATAATTTCGTTGATCCTCTGTTATATCTCTGTGCATGCGCTCTCTTCTTTTTCTTGAAGTTGACGGCTAGAGCTTGCGGTTGCGCTGATATTGCGCGGATTTTTCTTTGCCTCGGGGTTGTCCATTGTGGTTGCCTGGTAGTTCCTGTGCCTCCTGTTTTATGACCGTTCAGCCATGGTGCAGGATTCGATCAATGAATCGTGTGAGCCGGTGTTGATTCCTTTTTTCAACGTGGTTGGAGCCATTTTTGATGGTCCTTGTTGTCCTTGTGGTTCTGGTTACTGCCGGAGTGCCTCTTGGATTTTCAAACCGGTGAGACCCGCTTGTGGGAAGCCAGTGAAAATGTGCACGTTGGTTTTTCCGTTCTTCAGGCTTACGTCGTCTGGGTCTTCGGTGTTGAGGCGCGTATCCATCATGTCAGACTACATCACGACGGCTTGATCACGTCGGGGTCACCAATTATGGCGAGTGCGTAAATTAAACCATTGAGACTGATACCAGGAATAAAGTGATGATTTATTAGAAATGCTACTCATAACTTATATACTAAGGAAATATACATAGGTATCGCATTGGTAGGGGAGATCGCTGATTTAGGAATACGTGTATATTCTTACGTGATGTACGTGTCTCGCTAAATTAACAATATTTAAACACTTCCTACAGGTACATCACGTTCGTATTCCTAAGGTCGCAATAAAGAGCTCTAATTGAATTGGTTCTCAGTTTAATTGGATCTTCGAGTATTTGAGAAACAGTGAAGTGGTCACGTCAGTCGGCTGTAAAGGGGTGGAGAAGGCTTTAAGCGAACATATTATAATATGGATACAAAAATTCATAATTACTGAATGAAATGAAATGATTTTGGTTTGCGGGCAAACACGGTAAAATACGAGTACATGAAACAAGCTAAAGCGCATGTTGCGCCAACAATCAGCATGCAAATATTGAAAGTTCATGCTTTTTAAATCTGATACAATAATTTATTACCTGCAAATAAAACCGAAATATAAGAATCATTAATCCTAGTGAGTAGCATTTCAAATACTTTTATCTTGGTTCCTCTCCAACCAATTTCTTTTATTCTTTGGCTTTTAAAAAATGGTTTGGATCGTCAGCATCATCGAAAGCGAGATAAGCCAAACAATCTGCGCTCACCAACCTAAGCATGGTGAGTATGGCATAACCCCTCCACGTTGAAAATCCTTGGGGAGGTCTATTTCCGGCAGAAATGAGATGAGATGATAGAGTATGTATTTGTATCCTAAAAAATGAGATTTCTCTTACTATAGGTATTACGAGAAGAAATTTGAAACTGTATTTTCATAGGTACTTGTTAGGAATGGAACGCAACCATAATCTACAAAACGTATGAACACATTCTAAGAGTAGTTCGTTTTTATGCCGCTGTGCGGCGCCTTTCTTCTTCCACAAAAAACTTGTAATAGATTCACGTTGCAATAATAAATTACACGATTATATATTTAATACTTGCTATATTGCTACTATTCCTTCAGTACTGGATATAATCAGAATAAAATAAAATTATAAAGTGTCATCCAATTTTTGAATGTAATTTTTCTGCAGTGTTACACGCGCATGTGTTATTAATTAACTAAATAATTTTTCTCTAGTTATAATTTAACATATTTTTTACAAAAAACAAAAACCGACTTCGACCCTATCAATTTGTTTGAATAAGCATAAGAATAAAATCAAAATAAGTGTTAACCGAACGGCATGCGTGTAAGTATTTTTTGGTATTTGTGTATTTTTTTAAAAAGCGCTCGACTCATTTCGATAAAAATTAAAGTAAAGTAAAGTATTTATTACCTATTGAACAAAAAAAGGATTTCTTAAATCGGTACAGGCGTTTTTGAGAAATCGGGGAACATAAAAAAATGATTCCGAGAAATTGAGAACCTTCTCCTTTTTTGAAGTCGGTTAAAAAAGGTCCACCGCGTGTTTACGTCCTGTGACTATCAACTTCGATTGCAGAATAACAACAGATACTTCTTAAGAAATTTCGAGACTCTTAAAGTCTGTAAAATTGTGTATACAAAACACAGTATCAGCAAAATTTGGTATAAATACCTGATAAATTCGCTGAATAAATACCTTGCAAAAGTGTGGATATGCCAAACAAAGAGTGTGTTTTATTTATACAGAAGATTTTTATTTATGGAAAATGCGGTAGACAGACGGTGCTATTATTTACACTACTGCCGAAATGAAATATATAGTTTTTTTCAAATTTGTATCTGATATACTATGTACCTATTTTTTCTTTATTACAGTAGGTTTACCGCGCATTTTTACATCCTTCGAGTTATCAAATTTGATTACAAAATAACAGATACCGCTTTATGAATCACTAGACTCTAAGTCTATAAAATTGTGTATACAAACCACAATAATAACATAAATTCTGGTATAGAATGGAAATAAAATGATAAAACTGACAAAACGCGAGTGTCCGGCATCTCCGCTCCGCTCTATGATTCAAATTCCGCTTTGTATTGGAAGAGTGCAGATTACAATGTGAAAGCGGAATTTGAATTTGAAATTATCTTTTGCAGAATAAATACCGTGCAAAAAAGAGGATGCCAAATAAAGAGTGTTTATATTTATACGAAAGATTTTCATTAATGGAATGGGTGGTAGAAGGTGCTATTTTCCACACTCCTATCAAATATAATGAAATGAATAGCTTTTATTCAAATTTTGGTGTGATATACTTTTTAACATTTTTTTCTTTATTACAGTAGGTCCACCATGTATTTTTACATCCTTTGAGTTATCAACTTAGATTGCAGAATACCAACACATCTTTATGACGTGTTCATTTCTAGACTCTAAAAAGTCTATAAACCTATGTACACACACCACAATAACCTGGAATAAAATGGAAATAAAATGATAAAACTGACAAAACACTCTTTGATTCAAATTTCTCTTTGTATTGGAAGAGTGCAGATTACAATGTGAAAGCAGAATTTGAATTTAAAATTACCTTTCACTGAATAAACGTGCAAAAGTGTGGATGCCAAATAAAAGGTGTTTTTATTTATATAGATTTTAATTCATGGAATGGGCGGGCGACAGAAGGTGCCATTTTTTCACAATACTGCCAAAATAAAATGCTAAAAGTAAATAATTTTATATTCAAATTTGGATCTAATATTTTATTTACCACCGCTTGTTTTACGTCCTCTGACTTATCAACTTCGATTGCAAAATAACAACAGATACTCCTTAAGAAAATTTGAGACGCTAAAAGTCTATAAAATTGCGTATACAAACCACAATAGCAATATAAATTCTGGAATAAAATGGAAATAAAATGATAAAACTGACAAAACGCAAGTGTGCGGTATCTCCGCTCCGCTCTATGATTCAAATTCCGCTTTGTATTGGAAGAGTGCAGATTACAATGTGAAAGCGGAATTTGAATTTGAAATTATCTTTTGCAGAGTAAATACCGTGCAAAAAAGAGGAGGCCAAATAAAGAGTGTTTATATTTATACGAAAGATTTTTATTAATGGAATGGGCGGTAGAAGGTGCTATTTTTCACACTCATATCAAATATAATGAAATGAATAGCTTTTATTCAAATTTTGGTGTGATATACTTTTTAACATTTTTTTCTTTATTACAGTAGGTCCACCATGTATTTTTACATCCTTTGAGTTATCAACTTAGATTGCAGAATACCAACACATCTTTATGACGTGTTCATTTCTAGACTCTAAAAAGTCTATAAACCTATGTACACACACCACAATAACCTGGAATAAAATGGAAATAAAATGATAAAACTGACAAAACACTCTTTGATTCAAATTTCTCTTTGTATTGGAAGAGTGCAGATTACAATGTGAAAGCAGAATTTGAATTTAAAATTACCTTTCACTGAATAAACGTGCAAAAGTGTGGATGCCAAATAAAAGGTGTTTTTATTTATATAGATTTTAATTCATGGAATGGGCGGGCGACAGAAGGTGCCATTTTTTCACAATACTGCCAAAATAAAATGCTAAAAGTAAATAATTTTATATTCAAATTTGGATCTAATATTTTATTTACCACCGCTTGTTTTACGTCCTCTGACTTATCAACTTCGATTGCAAAATAACAACAGATACTCCTTAAGAAAATTTGAGACGCTAAAAGTCTATAAAATTGCGTATACAAACCACAATAGCAATATAAATTCTGGAATAAAATGGAAATAAAATGATAAAACTGACAAAACGCAAGTGTGCGGTATCTCCGCTCCGCTCTATGATTCAAATTCCGCTTTGTATTGGAAGAGTGCAGATTACAATGTGAAAGCGGAATTTGAATTTGAAATTATCTTTTGCAGAGTAAATACCGTGCAAAAAAGAGGAGGCCAAATAAAGAGTGTTTATATTTATACGAAAGATTTTTATTAATGGAATGGGCGGTAGAAGGTGCTATTTTTCACACTCATATCAAATATAATGAAATGAATAGCTTTTATTCAAATTTTGGTGTGATATACTTTTTAACATTTTTTTCTTTATTACAGTAGGTCCACCATGTATTTTTACATCCTTTGAGTTATCAACTTAGATTGCAGAATACCAACACATCTTTATGACGTGTTCATTTCTAGACTCTAAAAAGTCTATAAACCTATGTACACAAACCACAACAAACTGGAATAAAATGGAAATAAAATGATAAAACTGACAAAACGCCAGTGAGCAGCATCTCCGCTCCGCTCTATGATTCAAATTTTGCTTTGTATTGGAAGAGTGCAGATTACAATGGGAAAGCCGAATTTGAATTTGAAATTATCTTTTGCTGAATAAACTCCGTCGAAAGTGTGGATGCCAAATAAATAGTGTTTTTATTTATACAGATTTTAATTCATGGAATGGGCGGGAGACAGAAGCTGCCATTTTTTCACAATACTGGCAAAATTAAATGCTAAAAGTAAATAGTTTTTATTCAAATTTGGATCTAATATATTATGTACCACCGCTTGCTTTACGTCCTCTGACTTATCAACTTCGATTGCAAAATAACAACAGATACTTCTTAAGAAATTTTGAGACGCTAAAAGTCTATAAAATTGCGTATACAAACCACAATAGCAATATAAATTCTGGAATAAAATGGAAATAAAATGATAAAACTGACAAAACGCGAGTGTGCGGTATCTCCGCTCCGCTCTATGATTCAAATTCCGCTTTGTATTGGAAGAGTGCAGATTACAATGTGAAAGCAGAATTTGAATTTGAAATTATCTTTTGCTGAATAAATACCGAGCAAAAGTGTGGATGCCAAAAGGGTGTTTTTATTTATACAGAACACTTTCATTTATGGAATGGGTGGTAGAAGGCGCTATTTTTTTACACTAGTGCCGAAATGAATAGTTTTTATTCAAATTTGGATCTCATGTATATTTTTATAACATTTGACACCTAAATTTGCTGTATTTACATTAATACTGCCGAAAAAAAAGTATGATGATATATTCTGTTAAATGTTATATTAAAATAAGAAGAATATACTACAAAATTTAGTTAAGTATTGTTATTATCTATTCTCATATTATCAAGATAAAAGATTTGGTTGTTTGTTTGAATTAAATAGACTAATTAAAAAAAAATCACCTATAAAATATTTATCTGCATAGTGACATAGGCTTTAATTTACGCGGACAAAGTTGCTATTATATTATGATTACATACGCAACAAGCAAGCAAACAAACAAATAAACTCACTTTCCAATTTTAGTATAACATAAGTCCAGGGCTTTGTTTTGTATGTAATTTTAAGATTTAACACTATTTCAAAATAAGGGTCATTTTGAATAGTAAGCCATATTCAGAAAACGTGGTATAATATGCACATAACGAAATACAGTACCTTTTTACTTTATTTATTAAGTAAAGAAAATAAGAAATGGTGAAAAAATTCCAAGCGGGCAGGACTCGAACCTGCGTTGCCACTACAAGGGTGACGCAAGCCTTGATGCGTGGAATTTTTTCACCATTTCTTATTTTCTTTACTTAATAAATAAGGTATAATTAAGTAAAATTAAAAATTTTGAAAGAAACGCACGACACAACATTGTTTTGCACTAATATTGTGGCGCCCCCTAGTGAGTAACAGCCATGACACCTGTCTAAGAACATGAACTCATTAAACACAAACCCGTTATTGAAAACCGCATCAAAATCGGATCATTAGTATAGAAGATAGGTGGGAACATTACTTTGCACAAACAAACATCTCTCACCCTAAACGCATATACCTGCTCCGTTCCGTCGTGGGTAAAAATAGCAATATTATATATACTACCTCTTTACTTTATAATGTATTCTTTTCCCAGACAATAATCCAAATAAAATTCTGCAATCGCTGTATGCCATCTCGAACATATTGGAATTCCGATTGAATAAGCGTATTCTAAAAAGCAAGCGATTAGAAAACATATCTAGAAGTCTCGAGAGCCCGTACGCCGTACGTAAAGCAGGTAAAACGGGTATTATCCCGACTTCCCGTCCTGTGACTTCGCAAAGGGACTCTTAACCACTGACATTAATGTTTCTAGATAGCAGATTACGATGAAAATATTGGCAGATATGATTCTATGCTAGTTACAATACTAAATGGCTTATTCCACGTTCGCTAAAGATATGCAATGAACGATGTCGTGGTTTCCGGAGAGACTACAACATGGGATTCTTTAAAAAGGGAGTGAATAGATTTCTTCAGGGTCGGTAACATGCAAGAGTGGCACCCCTAGTATTGCATCGCTTTTCATTAGGTGGGCCGTGTGGCTGTTTGCCGACTTAGTTGTATAAAAAAGCAGTAGAGGCTGATACCCGAATCATCATCATCATCAGGTCTTTCTAGTCTCCACTGCAGGAGCACGACCCTCTCTGTACTACCAGAGCCATATACTAGCCTGAGTAGTCAGAGGATTTGGCCTACACTCTCCACGCTGGCCAGACGGGTTGGAGAGGTATCTTTGATGTTAATAAGCTTTGTTTAGCTTGTGTTTCCTTAGTCGCCTTTTACGTCATTCACGGGATGACTTGGAGTGGTCCTATTCTACTCTGGCGGGAACTACACGGAGAATACCCCAAATACTTAAAGAAAATTATAAAATAAATACTTAAGTCTGTTGCTGTCTTTGTCTTGGTAGATATATATTTGTCAAGACAATGACAGCACAATATTTAAGAATGATTCCAGCCGGGAGAGGGAGATACTTTTGAACTTTTCGGTGCACCCCTAGCACCCCCGAAATATGATGCCCTGTTAGTGACTAACACAAGTGTCAATTTTACAAAATCTTGTCAACGAAGAGAAGAAATATGGAACTAGTCTCCGCTGTCCATTTTTATAAAGGTCAGCGATCTTATCTCACAGACTACAGCTTGTTTATCGTCCGACTTCCATTTATGAGTTCGTTATTTCCCTATTCCGACGACATAAAAATGTCGTATATGAGAATAAGTTGCTTTATCTGTCCGTGCGTTGATAAGGGAAAATAATGAGCAGACTTATTCGGGAATAATGCCGACTTATTCGCATTTGTTCCTGATTAACTTGTTATTGTGGCCGAGTTAAGACGTCTGGTCTAATGATGTCGCTTCCGATCTTGTCACAAACATATATCAATAGTCTGAATTATTTTTGATTACGAATTCGGGTGAAGTATATGTTCTTTGAATAGTTTTTGTATTTATCTTTTTTACGTTTCCGTACCCAAAGGCTGAAAACGGGACTCAATTACTCAGACTTCGATGATCGTCTGTCTGTCACCAGGCTGGCAGGCCAGAGGAGCCCGATGGCCTAGTGGGTGTGAGCATTCGCAGTGCTTTCGCATGTTAAGCAACCCAGGGCGCAGTCCCCACATGGATGGGTGACCGCAAGTGGCACAAAAATATCTCGGACTCCTCCCTGCTTCTGAAGGCACGTTAAGCCGTTGGTCCCGGCTGTCATCATTGATAGCAGTCGCTAAGCTATGTAAGATGCCTTTAGGCAGCTTGAAAAATCTGACACTGACAGTGTTGGACACTTACAAACACAAAAAGAAACAGGATGTATCTCATAAACTGTGAAAGGTGTCCTGTTCCATTAAAATTTTCACATGTTATTCGGTTGCTGCTACGAGTATTACAACAAATACTAATAATGAAAAACCGTTGAAAATAAAATAAAAAAATATTAAAGTTGTACACTATTATATCTTGTAACAATGATACAGCATTGAGTCTTGCTTGTTAACTTCGGATTACGAAGGTACCTAGTCTAATAGGATTATTGGCGAAATAATATTGTAGTAGCTTAACAAATATGAGGCACATAATACGCTTCGTATGGCCAAACAACAACACAGTTTGAGGCTTATGATTAAGGAATATTATTTTCATTACTTGCCTATGTCCAGCAGTGGACTTCTTGTGGCTGAGATTATGATGAGGATGATAACCTACTTATCCGACGCGGCTAAACTTTCCATAGTTTTAAAAATGTTACCAAATCACATTCTTTTTTTCGTCTTATTATTTCTTAAGTTTCCTATTATTCTTAATTTTCTTTTCTCGTTCGTTGATGTTCTCTCTTTGTATTGATACCATGTATACCTTTGTATATTTTTATGTTAGTTTATGAGTAAACTGATTGAGTATTTATGTAAGTATGTTATTATATGTATATATGTGAAAGCGGACCCTGGACGCCGAAGCGTTCCAGCTGGGGATACAAACGGGCTCGCTCATATTAGAGAGAGAGAGAGAGATTATTATACGTATTATTAGTTAGAAATATCTATAAAGTCCAACGCTGCGCTTGCCGGTACGTGGTCGCCATTCGAGAACCTTTCTGCCCCATTTGCCATCGGTTCGTCGCGCTATATACATGGCGAAATTTTGATCGTTCTGGACCCTTAAAGGGGAGATTCAGCCCGTCGATATGAACCATTTTTCCTATGGGACCAATGCTGGAAACTCAAATTTTATTTCGACATTTTCATACAAAAGTGTTCAGCCGCCCGGGCAATTTGTATAGGAATGTCGAAATTTTTTTCGAGTTTACAGCATTTGTCCCATAGGAAAAGTTGTTTATATTGACAGGCTGAATCACCCCTTTAATGGTCCGGAACGATCAAAATTTTGCCATGTATATATCCACCGACCAGGTGGTCGGACGACCTGATAAGGGTCGCAGGAAGGCGCTGGATGCAGGCCGCTTCCAACCGGTCGTATTGGAAATCCTTGGGGGAGGCCTACGTCCAGCAGTGGACTTCCTGTGGCTGAGATGATGAGATGATCTATAAAGTGCTTAAAGATAACTTATTCCGCGCCACCTCTTTATTATTGTATTCTCTTTATCATTAAACGGTTGTCTAGAAGGGATCGCGATAAGTCCGCCTGGTTTTAACAATTTTTCGTGAAAATTGTTTTTATTTTTCATTGTAATTTTATTTTGGTGCAATAAAGTGCTTTGTATTTATTGAATTGTACTTTACGGATAAACGGCACTTTCACGTCTGAAAAGTTTCAGCAGCTTTCTTAGGCCGCCCGACATACACCTAAAACAAGCTCACAAGCGCGACTGACACAGTGGATAACTAAACTGTTATATCTAGAAAATCGTAATGTGACATGCATGATAAATAATATAAAATAATTTAATTTAATTCACTTGTTTAAACTTATTTTTTTATTTAGCCTGCTTTTGTGTCCCACTGCTGGGCAAAGGCCTCCCCTTCTTTTCCCCACTGATCCCTATCCCATGCAGCTTGCTGCCAACCTCCAAAGTACCTATCGATTTCATTTCGCCATCTTGTCTTCGGTCTACCCCTACGCCTAGGTCCATCATGAACCCACATGGTCACTTTTCGGGCCCATCTATCTGTGTGCATGCGGCAAACATGCCCAGCCCAGTTCCATTTGAGTCTGGCAACATTTTTTTTTATTATTTTGCCGTGTCCTAACAGGGTTCATGTCTGAACCTAATGTACATTTTACACCATATGTACAATGAATGTAAACACATGAGATGCAATAAATTATTGAGTATTGAGTAAACATCAGCAAGTGAACTTACAGTTAAGCTCAATTTGCGTGGTTTGCCAATATTTAAATATTTTGCTTTGGTTCTTACTCATCATCATCATCAGCTTTCCATAACCCACTGCTGGGCATAAGCCTCCCTTTGTCTGCGCCATCCTTCTCTATCCCTAGCCTTCTTATTCCCTGGTTCTTACTCGCTGAGTATTATTTTATTTTCGTTTGACACTGTATTTGTTCAGTCAAAGAAAATTTCAAATTCAAATTCTTCTTTTACATTGTAATCTCTTCTTCTTCAATACAAAGCAAAATTTGAATCATAGAACCGTGAGCAATAATCGTGCACTCGGGTTTTGTCAGTTTTATCTTTTTATTTCCATTTTATACAGAATACGAGGATTTATGTTGCTACCGTGGTTTGGGAATAAAATTTTATCGAATTTTCATAGTCAGTAATATTCAAAAGCATTTTATGGTTTTATTTTCAGAAATAGTACCTAGCATAAAGGAGAGACCTGCATAGTGATATTTCAAAACATATCACTATATATAATTTTTTTTACATAATTCATCTTGTTATTTGATCGGCCCAATTCACAATGCCTTACCATTCGCAATCCAATTTGCTCGATCGCTCCAGCTTAACGCAGCAGGTGCGTACTGATAGCGAGTGTAATTTCCTGGCGATATCTGGCTGCAGCCACCCTCAGATCATTGAGTTGTTAACTCATGCGCTTATAAATGACATTTCGTTCAGTATTGGTCACAGTTTTGTTAAAAAAGCTGCACTGATTCGTTTTGAATAAATATATAAATAAATCTATACATATAATAAAACAGTAAAAATATTTTGTCTGTAGATTTAGTATTTTTGACTGAAATATATAAGGGACACATAATAGAAAGCAAAAAAATTTTTTTAGAATTTCTTGTCTGTCTGTATGTATGGTCACGTTTATTTCCGGAAATATTGGACGGATTCAAATAAAACTTTTTTTGCTATATAGCTAAGCCTGGTCAACATATAAGGTGGAAATGATTTCGAAAACTGGAACACCTGATGCAGCATCATAATGGTCCAGCTGAACTATAAGAAATATAAAAGTAGAGCCTTAGCGAAAGTTGTTAAGCCTGATGAACACCTTTGTTGTGGTATAAAAATCTAAGATTGGGAACACCTCATACAGAACCATAATGGTCCAGGTAAACTATAGGAAATATATAAATGACGCCTTAGCAAAACTGACCACCTGATGAGCATTTTTTGTTGAGGTATTTAAATTAAAGATTTAGAACATCTGATACAGAAACATGTCAAATTTTAAATACTTATACAGGATGTTATGGTATACACTGTTGTCCCTCAAACAGTTCGAAGGTGCTATTTGACAAAGAAGTAGCAATACGAGCAACCTGCTGTAAAATACAGGTCACTCACGTATGAATTCAGCAACAGGCCGACATGACGGCCACCCCCTTGGTACTATCACGGCGCGCCCAGCGGGCCGCGGAACGAGGCGCCCGCCGCGATTGGACTGCGTTTGAAATCTATAATCCACCTGTGTGGCAATCGTGTATTAAACAACCTTTCGCAATTTAACTTGGTTAAAAAGTACGAAATGTATATTTCGTACAAAGTCGAGTGGCAATTTACCTTTTATTTTTTCGAATTTGCAATTTCATTCGCCTCATACGTCATACGTTTAGAACATGACAATTTTTAGATCGATTTCCGAACATACATAGGTCTACACATTACAAATTGCAAGTTAAACAAAACCTTGTAATAATATAAACAAGCTTGCACAATAACAAGGTTTGAAAAGTACGAAATGTTAATGTCGTACGAAGTCAAGTGGCAATTTACCTTTTATTTCTGCGCTGTTTTTGGAATTTGCAATTTCATTCGCCTCGTACGTCATACTTTTGGAACATTGACAATTTTCAGATGGATTTCGCGTCCAATTACATCCCGCCGTCACATTTCATGTTGTTTATAGGTTCTGTAGGGATGCGCATAGCACAATTTTCGGTATTTTGCGAACTAATTAGGGTTTTAAAAGGTTCTGTGTAAAATTAATTATTCAAGTATCCTCAACGTGATGACGATCTCCGTGGCGCAATGGTTACCACGCCAGCCTGCGATTCAAGTGCAGCATCGGATACCCACCGACCAGGTGATCGGACGTCCTGACCAAGATTGCAGAGAAACGCTAGATGCAGGCAGGTTCCAATTGATCGGAAGTCCTTTGGAGAAGCCTATGTCTAGCAATAGCCTTCCTGCGGCTGAAATGATGATGATGATGTACACAGGTTCCTTTGTATCTTTGCAGTTTTAGGCATTTTCTTATCCTCATCGTGTGTGTTAGCATTATATAGATAGTATGAATTTATCTAATGATAGTAGCTGCTGGGACCGACAGCATAACGTACTTAATACAGATTTCCTCATGATGTTTGCCTTCAATGTATAGACTACTCGGCCAACACAGGTGCTCCAAATCTTGAGTTCACGGTACGGTACTCGATTTCTCGGAACCGTTTACCGAGAATTCGCACACAATACTAAGCGCATCACTATTTCCTTGGCGAGTGTACACAAGGCATCTCATATTCCTAAACGGCTCTTGCTTTGTACGTCCGAGCCAAGGAAACTGACTTGAATTTTCTGAAGATGAAGTGCTCACCGCATTTTCTGGGTTCGAGTTTCATCAATCCTAAATCCCAACTTCCGAACTCATCATCATCATCATCACCAGGTCTTTTTTAGTCTCCACTGCAGGAGCACGACCCTCTCTGACTATCATAACCATTTATTAGCCAGAACAGTCAAGAGGATTTGGCCTACACTCTCCACGCTGGCCAGACGGGTTGGAGAGGTCTCTTTGATGTTTAAAAAAGCTTTGTTTAGCTTGTGTTTCCTAAGTCGCCTTTTACGACATCCACGGGAAGACCTGGAGTGGTCCTATTCTACTCTGCCGGGAACCACACGGCCATTTCAACTTCCGAACTATCCCAACTAATATTATAAATGCAAAAGTGAGTTTGTTTGTATGTTTTTTGTTACGCTTTCACGCCCCATCTACTAAACCGATCATCATAAAATTTTGCATACACGTTGTTTGCAGTACGAAGAAGGACATAGGGTTATTAACCGCGGGTAAAGTAAACTAAAAAAGTCTCTTTAGGCCTGTCTACCCAGGAAGCAATAAAGACGCAATTAATATTTTTCCAAAGACACAAGAATGGAGTTGAAAACGGCTATTTAGGTGCTCTTTGGTTTCTGACACCACTTCTCTGAAGCCACTGTGCGACGAAATACCCTTCTTACACATTATTAAAAATAAAGGATTTTTTGCATTGTCGATGTGTGTTAGGCTCTGTCTTCCCTGGAAGCAATAAATACACGATTCATATTTTTGTTAGTGTACTAGTATAATGGTTTACTGGAGTTGAAGTTTTGTGTAGATGCCCTTTAGTTCCTGGCACCCCTTCTCTGGAGCGACTGAAATATCCCAGAATTCCAACAAAACATGGACAAGGCCCAACATGTTCATCTGATAAGAGGCTGTCGTCGGCCCGTCTGCATTCCTTCGCAACCAATCGTTCTGGGGCTCGCACCCTTTTAACTCTACTTTTTACATGCAAGGGAAGTGCATAGACTTGTCACGTTAAGTTTGGTCCTGGTGCTTGCGATGCCGTGGATGATCCTAAGAAGAAAATAGAGCACGAAATTTAAAAGAGTGGCAAATGTGCAAGTTGCGTCTAGGATTTTTTTTTTATCTAAAGCGTACAATATAACTTTATTTTAATCTAAGGATATATACTGGCTAAATCACGCCATACACATATGACCTTTCTCCTCTCCGTGGTTTTCACTAAAGCTCAGCAACGAGATGTAAATGTAACTTTATTAGCTGTTAAATACATTTTACGGCTTTGGTACAGCCTTGGCCTAATACGCGTCTTGTCGATGATAGGTATTATAAGAAGATATATCACCGTGTCGTTGTTAATATTGCCAAGAAAATGGTACTTTTGAGACATAAGTAAAATTTATTCAATCATATGTGATCCTCTCATCCAAGCGTGTACCTAATTGATTCTTCACTCTGTATTGCATCAGTTTTTGGAGTTAGTTTTTACGAAAAAATGTTGTTTAATGTTATTTAAGCCTCCGTCATGCCTTTTTTACAATCCAATGATTAAAAAACTGGACAATTTTTCAATGCTTGTGTGCATGACGGCTTTATGTTAGTAGCATATGCGTCATGTCAACATATGCCATCAAATCAACAGCTATGTATTTGCATCATAGTTTACGAGTTGGACACAATTTTTTCTACGCTTTCATGCTAATAGAGTCTATCTAGACCTTATATAATCTAAACTTCGTCAACGGACTTCCTGAAAGAGCGTTTCAGGGCGAAACCTTTGGGATGAAAGAGTGCGAGAACTGTTCTAGGAACGTCCATTTTACCCCGTCTTGTTTTTCCATCCAAGTGCTCGAACGTGTATTTTGTGAGCGTATGAATGGTTTTCTGGACATTGTACGAAAATGTTTGCAGAAACGGTTTATAGGACGGAACCATGAATAACGATGGAATAACAAGAGGCAGGCCGCGATTTCGTGAACCAGAATTTTGGAGACCTAAATAATTTTTCAACAGGTCCATATGAAATATGTATACATACATATGTTTGTTAGTTCTTTGTGTGTGTAAGAGGCCAACACTGATGTCAGATTTCTCAAGCTGCCTGATGGCAACCTGTCGTAGTTAACGACATTAGCAATGGCAGCCTTCCCACTAATCCAGTATCATAACGTGCTAACTGAAGTACGGAGGAGCTCGAGATATTTATAAGCCACTTGTGGTCGGTCACCCATCCAAGTGGGGACTGCAGCTTTGGTTGCTTAACATGCGTAAGCGCTTATAATGCTGATGTAGCTATAACGAATATTATAACTATTTAAAGGTAGGTAACCTTTAAATAGTTATAATATTCGTTATATCTATAGACGACACTGAACTATTAAAAAAAAACATAAAATAATGCCCCATAAAAAACGACCAGTCGGTTAATTTGTGATCGATTTATCAATTGATGTATTAATAAGGTCTTTGTTTACAAACAGTAGTCATATTCAAGACAGAAAATTATTTATTCTTTATTGACAGAGCTAGCGAAGCGAGCAAGGTCTTTTAGTTGAGTTGGGGAAAACACATTGTTTGTATATAAAAATGTATGTATGTAGGTAGATAAGTTTGTTCCGCGGTAACTCTCAAACCGGCACTCCAAATGAGTTGAAACTCTTCTTCTGTTCGAGTCGAAATGGTTATAATTTACACTATTCTTTTGGCCACCTCAATGGTAAGATCGTTTGCCTCAACCGGATCCTCCACAGTACAATAAGCTGGGCAATAAGGGCAACTCGTCAGATGGGCCATCGTTTGGACAGCGCCGCATTCGCACAAATTATGATATGAATTTAATTTCAAAATCGGTTGAGTAGTTTATGAGATAATAATAAAGTTCGCGAAGTCCAAGTTCGCGACGACCTACTAGTATTAAGAAACGCAAAAATACATTAAATGGACATCGAATCAATCCACCCATTAGCAGAAGAGTTCTTTTACAATGGCCAAGAAAAAAACAAAGTGTTATAAAAATAAAGCTACCAGGGAAGTATAAACGGATGAGTATAAACCCTTACTTCTGAAGGATAGCCGGCTCAGTCGTTTATATTCCATTAGCTGTTGTTTTCTTAGGACCTCGTCTTTTCATTATTCGAGATGGTTATTTCTTTCCTCATATAAAGGATTAGGGCAAGATACGGGGGAGCGGGGATATGCGTATAGAGCCAGCACTGCATATTATAAATGCAAAATTAGGAATAATAAATTGTTGTCTTGTAAAGCGTCACTTTTGGAGGATAGCTCGAATTGATGTTTGATGCGGATATTTCGTGCTTTAAATCTTATTTATTGAACTGAGAATATTTTGTTAAGTGGTAGTCCTAATTACACTCGTAATTACACACAGCGCCCCCATTTCAATGTCAACTAAGTGTATGTCTCTGTATGATCAGAGCCATATATTAGCCAGAGCAGTCAGATTATAAAGCCTACACTCTCCACACTGGCCAGACGGGTTGGATCACTCTTTGATCATCATCGTCAGGTTCTTTTTTTTAGTCTCCACTGTAGGAGGTCGACCCTCTCTTTACTACCAAGCCATGTAGTGGCCAAAGCAGTCAGAGGAATTGGCCTACACTCTCCACGCTGGCCAGACGGGTTGGAGAGGTCTCTTTGATGTTCAGGAACTTTATATAGCTTGTGTTTCCTTAGTCGCGTCCTACGACATCCACGGGATGACTTGGAGTGATCCTATTCTACTCTGCCGGAAGCCCACAGCGCGGCTCTTTGATGTTTATAAGGTTTGTTTAGCTTGTGTTTCCTAAGTCAACTTGGAGTGGTTCTATTCTAGTCTGCCGGGAACCACACGGCTGTTATTGTTATTATAACTTATTTTCTATGCTATGATGCATAGTATAAAAACCTTAGGACCAATACTAAACAAAACATTCCTGTCTGCGAAAATCGAAGTAATTCGGTGCAGGTTATCTGCGGCCGGCGGCGGCTGCATGCCACTGCATTATGAATTTGCCCGCTTTTGTTCACAGTTTTCCTGAAGAGTTTGATAGCCCAGAGGGCTTAGCGACGTTTCTTGTAGCTTGTAATATACAAAATACCTTCGTCATCTATTCCAATTGTCTACAGTCACAGCGGTGACACTCCCTGTACGTGAGAGTTCGAGCACCGGTGACCTTGAGCCTGGCCGTGTTAGCGCTAGGGTTGTCAACGCGTAGGTAGTCACTCACTACTCACTTCGTGCCTGCGGTGCGAGCCGTGCGAGAGACGCAAGTACAACACAGACAGCCCTCGACCAAACCAGTTTTGAGGCGGCCGTTCACAACCCCCGCGCCTCTCGCTGCCCCCGCAGACGTCCAAACACCCACACATAGCTGTAAGCGGGTTCACGTGCACACATGCTTAAATGTCGTTCCTTTTCGCACAGTGTATTTATTCTTTTGCAATATAAAAATGCTCAGGACCAATTATAACCAAACATATCTGTCTGCGAAAAATCGTAGTAATTCGGTGCAGGTTATCTGCGGCCGGCGGCGGCTGCATGCCACTGCATTATGAATTTGTCCGCTTTTGTTCACAGTTTTTAATTCTACCGGCGAAATGTATTGTTCGTGGAACAAAAGTTGGGGATGCGTTGACGTCATTCATACACTAGAATGTGGATGAATTGTAAATAGAGCAACCATTATGCAAGAAAGATAGATACGTAACTCTTTTATTTATGGCTGTTTCACGCGTTCAAAAATATACACGGATATAACACTTTATAAATCTTACATAAAACAATAAACTATGCTATGGGACATTTTGCTACCAGGGGACATTTTGCTACCAAGGGACATTATGCGAAAGGGACATTTTGCGAAAGGGACATTTTGCGGCTAGGGGACATTTTGCGAAAATGGACATTTTGCGACGAAGCGAATAAATAAAAATAGTGAATCGGCAGCCGTGTAAAACATTGCATTTATTGAAATGGCTTATTAACAAAAGTTGCTTTAAATTTTACAAGATCTTTTATAGGTATTATACTTATTGTCATACTTTTGAAACGAAATTTTCTAACCGATTTTAACATCGGATCAAAAATTTACTCAACAATTTTTTTTTCTGATAATATTTAAGCATTTATCAGAAACATTTTTCAAAATATACACTTCATGCAAGTTACATCTTCTCTTGTACCTGACTTTTTACTAAAATAAAATAGCATATTCAGTCCAGCGTGTTTGTCCATAACAGGTCCAGGCGTGGGTGTCATTGTTGTTGGGCAAAGTTCATTTAAATTCCGAGCCCGGAGAGAAACAGTAGCAAATATGAATTCCTTTAATCCTATTGTCAAACTGCTTCCCGTAGTATAATGGTTGAGAGCCATTGTGTGCCTGTACGGGAACGCTTTAATATTAATCTGTTTCATGTAATCGCTAGGGAGTGGGACGTCTAATTTTGTGTCCGCTATTAGCTTAAAATGAATAGATAAATAAATAATCATTTTCATATCAAATTTCAATTCAGAGGAGCCCGATGGCCTAGTGGGCGTGAGCATTATTAGCGCTTTCGCATGTTAAGCAACCCCGGGCGCAGTCCCCACTTGGATGGGTGACCGCAAGTGGCATAAAAATATCTCGAGCTCCTCCGTGCTTCGGAAGGCACGTTAAGCCGTTGGTCCCGGCTGTCATCATTGATGGCAGTCGTTAAGCTAAGTCAGATGCCTTAAGGCAGCTTGAAAAATCTGACACCAGTGTTGGCCACTTACACACACGAAAAACAAAACAAAATCCTCTTCATGAAATACAATTACAAATACATACATAAAACGGTGACTCATGAACCATTTTTCCTATGGGTCCAATGTTGGGAAATTGGAAATTTTGCACAAGGAAGGTTTTTAGCATATATATTGTTATTGTTCTTTTTCGTGTGTGTAAGTGGGTTAATTTTTCAATCTGCCTATAGGCATTTAACATAGCTAAACGACTGCCCTAAATGATGACAGCCGAGACCAACGGCTTAACGTGCCTTCCGAAGCAATGAGGAGCTCGAGATATCTTTATGCCACTGGCGGTCACCCATTCAAGTGGGGACTGCGCCCGGGGTTGCTTTAAATGTGAAAGCGCTTATAATGCTTATAAATCCATTAGGCCATCGGGCTGTGTTGAGTAAGGAGTGGCAGTGCCTCTGTGGTGTAACAGCGCAACTATTAAGTAAAAGGTTCTAGGTTCGAACCCCATCAGGGTCCGTGGTGGTCTGAAGAGCTAGAAAAGATGAAAAAAGAAGTCGCAACCCTGAAGAGGAGGATCCGATGTGCAGCGCCAGCCCGAAGAGACTTCGTAGTCACGCAGTACCTGAAACAAAAAGAACATTATGAGTTGGAAGTCACAAAAAGACAAACTGAAAGCTGGAAAGAATTTTGCGGGAAACAGGAAAAGGAAACAATGTGGGAAGGAATCTACAGGATACTTGAGAAAACGAGCAAAAGAGAGGAGGACCTACCGCTCACAGCGAAAGGAAAACAGCTGGACGCCAAAGAATCTGCATCACTACTTGCGGAGATCTTCTATCCGGAGGATCTGGAAAAGGACGACAATGAAGAACATCGCCAAATCAGAGAAGATACAAAAAACGTAAATGATGATGAACATCTTAAACAATGCGACCCACCATTTACACTAACTGAGCTCGAACTGGCGATGCATTCATTTAATCCGAAAAAAGCCCCCGGAGCAGATGGTCTCACCGCAGATATATGCACAAAAGCGATCATGGCTGACCCAGAATTGTTTTTGGAACTCATAAATAAATGTCTACAATACCGGTGTTTTCCAAAAATATGGAAAGAGGCTATAGTGGTCGTACTACGAAAACCAGGGAAAGACAATTATGGAGTCCCAAAATCCTATAGACCTATAGGACTTCTACGAATTTTGGGAAAAATCTTCGAAAAGATGCTGGTGGCCCGCCTAAAGTATCATCTATTGCCAAAACTTAGTACTCGCCAATATGGTTTCATGCCCCAACGAAGTACGGAAGACTCCCTCTATGTACTCATCCAGCACATAAAGGACAAATTAGACCAAAAGAAAATTATAACAGTAGTCTCCCTCGACATAGAGGGAGCTTTTGATGGAGCATGGTGGCCAATGATCAGGAAAAGACTGGCTGAGGAAAGATGTCCAATAAACATAAGGTGCGTGGTAGATGACTACTTGACTAATAGGCGAGTGACGGTAAGATATGGTGGCGAGGAGGCTCACAGGGAGACCAGCAAGGGTTGTGTCCAGGGCTCTATAGCGGGGCCACTGTTGTGGAACCTCCTCCTAGATCCACTCCTGAAAGATCTGCATAACAGAGGGATCTACTGTCAAGCCTTTGCGGATGACGTGTTGCTGGTATTCGACGGTGATACAGCCCTCCAGATTGAAAGACAAGCCAATGACACACTTACCCGAGTTGAGGAGTGGGGTGTCCTAAATAAGCTGAAATTTGCCGCTCAAAAAACCAATGCTATGGTAATTACGAAAAAGCTAAAATATGACACCCCACGCCTCAGCATGGGAGGAGTAGAAATTTCTATGGCCCAAGAAATAAAAGTGCTCGGACTGACGATAGACAGAAAACTTACATTCAACAGCCATGTTGCTAATGTATGTAAAAGGGCAACACGAATTTACCAGCAACTAGCTAGAGCCGCAAAAACCAGCTGGGGACTAAACCCAGAAATAATTCGCATGATTTATAATGCAGCAGTAGAACCCGTAATTCTCTACGCAGCAAGTGCATGGGCCCCAGCAGCTGAAAAACTAGGTGTGCAAAAATCGCTAAACGCTGTACAAAGAGGCTTCGCACAAAAAATAACAAAATCCTACCGTACAATTTCACTAAACTCGGCGTTGGTACTGGCTGGTCTGCTCCCACTTGATCTGCGTATAAAGGAAGCAGCTTCATTATACAGGATCAAGAAAGGGGAAGAATTGCCAGGGCTAGCGGACAGAGAAATAGAAACCGCGTCTTCGGCACTGGAAATGCCCCATCCCGTCCAACAGGAAAAAATAAGTTTTACTTGCCTGGAAGACCTGGAAGCAGTAAACGCCCACAAAAACTACGAAGTAATGATCTTCACAGACGGCAGCAAAATAGACGGAGAGGTCGGGGCGGCACTATCAATATGGGAAAAAGACACAGAAATAAAGACTGTGAAACTTCGGCTGTCACCATATTGCACAGTTTTCCAGGCAGAACTGCTCGCAATCTTCGAGGCGTCAAGATGGATCCACAAGAACGCTGTAAAATCTGCTGGAATTTACAGTGATTCGAGGTCAGCGCTGCAGACTCTCATAAACCCCCATTCCCTCCACCCACTTGCAGTGAAAGCAAGAGAAAATCTAAAGCTGTTTTCTCATCAGAAAAAAGTTGAATTATTCTGGATTAAAGCTCATGCAGGGTTGGAGGGAAATGAGAGGGCTGATCAGTTGGCGAAAGAGGCAGCCCAGAAATCCAAAAAGCGACCGGATTACGACCTATGCCCGATATCATACGCGAAGCGAGCCCTACGTGAAGGCTCGCTTCGCGAATGGGATCACAGGTATGCGAGCAGTGAAACGGCGTCAGTGACGAAAATGTTCTTCCCAGTGGCTTCCAAGGCATACAAAATTGTGCGAAAAGTCATGCCAAATAAATTGTCAACGCAGGTCCTCACTGGGCATGGTGGGTTCTCCGAGTACCTGCATCGTTTCAGATGCAAGGAGAGCCCATCGTGCATATGTGAGCCTAGTGTCACAGAAAACGTGTTGCACTTGATTTTGGAATGCCCGGTATTTGGAAAAGAAAGACATGAAGTAGAGACAAAAATGGAAACGACTATAGACAAGGAAAAAATTGCGACTATAATGACCGATGACATGACTAGACAGACTTTCATGGAGTATTGCCAACAAATAACTATAAAAGTTAACAATCGAAATAAGACTTAAAAATTAAGATGTAAAAGCACTAAGCATTGTAAAACTATAACTGCAAAGAGGTTATTGTATAAATAAATAATGATTGTAAATTTATTTTCCCTGTTGTAATAAAGAAATAAATCAAATAAAAATAAAGAAGAACCGATAGACAGATAGATAGACGGGAGTCCCACCCGTATGTAGAACACAAGACGATGTATGCAAGGCAAGTATGAAGTATGAAAGTGCGAGAAGAATAAAAGAGAGAACTGGTATGAAAGAGCAAAACAGATAAACAAAGACTCCGATAACGTAGGAGGTGTAAGAAAAAAAAAAAAAAAAAAAAAACCCCATCAGGGTTCTGTACCTCTGAATTTGTAGCCCAATCTGACTCAAGCACGGTTATTTTCAACAACTACCTATGCCATTACCTGCTTCATCTCAATCACAAGCTATAGGCCTCCCCAAAATGGCGAATTTTGCCATACTCACCACGCTTAGCAGACAGGTTAGTGAGCGCAATTTATTTGGCTTATCTCGGTTCCGAAGCTGCTGCCCATAAAACCGTTTTTAAGCGAAAGAAGGGTAGGAGATTGTTGGCCCGGGAGAACGGGATAAAGGTATGGGATGCTTCTTACACTTCATCATCGGACGACGCGGCGTGGACAGGAATTCCACCCATATGTGGTCGATATTCAGCGCAACTCTAGAATTACCTTCCCTTCATAATGCGAACCGCTAAGGAATAGAATTCCCGTCTGTTTCCCGACTCGTTAAATTTAGGGATTATCAAGGCAAGAGTGAATAGGCATTAGGCAAAGTAGGGGTCAAACCTGTGGGTCAAACACACTAAATAAGACCTTAAAAAAATACAGAAAATCCTAAGTTTCTCGGAAATCGGGTAAAACGAACCTGTTAATCCGATTATTTTTAGCGTTAAATAGTTGTGAACGGCGAATGGTCAATAACTTGTTGCGAACAAATGCCGAGAATACGTGGCTGGAAACGCGCCAGCCTTCGATTTCTCTTTATGTAGGAACTAACAATGAAAAAAAGAAAACTTTTATATTTATCGTATTTTAGTCGCTATAGAGGAAAGGAGTGACATAGGCTATGGTGGATGACAGATCAAGGTGGAGAGAGATGACATACTGTGCCGATCCCACATAAAAAAGGGGGATGAGTATATGCATTAATTTTACGGTTCCGTTCCCAAAGGGTAAAAACGGGACCCTATTTACAAGACTTCACAGTCCGTCACGAGTTAGTCACTTACACAAACAAAAAAACATACCAAAAGCTATAAATAAAATGGTTTCTTACGAGAATTTACTACTGTAATAGCTTTTTTTTAAGAATTTTAAGAGTAAATGCTTCCATGCTGGTCTGGGAGAAAAGGAAAAGCGTAGAATGTATCAGCTGCTTCCCGCGCAGATCGTAAAAGCCAACCGAGGGAATGGACGTCAGGAATCATGTCTATAGGCGATGCGGCTAGCACCCCATCACTATTTTGATTCCGTTCTCACCTACAAGCCCTTCAACATGCTAAATGTGGCCTTAAGGTTTTGCATACCGGGCTCTGTAAACAAGGGAGACAGACGTGAAAGTAGGTATGTATGTATTAAAAAGTAAACACAACAGACAACAGCAGAGATATACAGCTATTCTGTGAAACATAGAAAGAAGAATAAAGGAGAATATAATAACATACTTCGGCACAGCGGCCCCCGGCGAGATTTAATTTGAGATAGCGCGGAGTGCCGAACTTTCTCCATATTCACATGCATTAGCGCTGTCGCTGCCAGTTTTTGTTCTATCTACATGTTTTGGATTGCTCTCACATCGTTTGTCATCTCTGAATTAGGGATTTCAATGATTTCTACAATCCTATTAGTATAAAATCTTGATAACTTCAAATTTATCAAGTTTTTCTTTATTCCTAGACTAACAGTCTATTAGAAATGGAAAAATATAGAATAAGACACGAAGGAGAATGTAATAGTAGCTGCATTCTCCCCCCGGCCCAGCGGGCCTCGGCGAGATTTAATTTGAGATAGCGCGGAGTACCGAACTTTCTCCATATTCACATGCATTAGCGCTGTCGCTACCAGTTATTATTCTATCTACATGTTTTAGATTGCTCTCACATCGTTTTGTCATCTCTACAGTGGGGATTTCTGTGCTTTATATAGGTACTATTCTATTAATGCACAATCTCGGTAACTTTCAATTTATCACGCTTTTTTCCTAGACCAGCAGTCAATGATAAATGAAAAAAATATAAAATATAACTAACAGTTTTGTTAATAGCTATTCTGTGAAACAAAGAAAGAGGAACAAAGGAGAATATAATAGTGAAACCCAAGCCCTCGGCGAGATTAAATCTGAGATTGCGTGGACTGCCGAACTTTCTCCATATTCACAGTATTCCAATTTATCACGTATTTATTTTTTCGTAGAGCAATAAACAGAAACACAGGTTATAGAAGCTGATTTATTATTAGCTTTTCTGTGACACATAGAAAGAGGAACAAAGGAGAATATAATAGTAAAACCCCGGGCCGGAGTAAGATTTAATTTGAGATAGCGCGGAGTGCCGAACTTTCTCCATATTCACATGCATTAGCGCTGTCGCTGCCAGTTTTTGTTCTATCTACATGTTTTGGATTGCTCTCACATCGTTCTCTTCTCTTTAAAGTTCATAGTTGTAAAACTGTGTAATCACTTGAGCTTGATTCTTCATTTTCTTGTATTTTCTGGACCCAATTCTCAGAAGGAATTGAAGCTGCTGACTTTTCTATATTGTGAGGTTGAAAACACCATTTTTAGGGTTCAGTAGTAATCCCTTATAGTTTCGCCATGTCTGTCTGTCTGTCTGTCCGCGGTTTTACTCAGAGACTATAAGTACTAGAAAGCTGTAATTTGGTATGGGTTTGTATATTAACCATGCCAAAAAAGCGATAGACAAAAATGTTGAAAAAAAATTTTTTTTAGGTTACCTCCCATACAAATAAAGTGGGAGAGTATTTTTTTTCTCTACTTACCCATCATGTGGGGTATCGTTAAATAGGTCTTTAAAAAAATATTGTGAGGTTGAGATCACCATTTTTCGATTTAGGGATCCGTTTCCGAAATATTTGGTTTTAAAGTGCAAATTTTTGTTAGAGGACAGTGTCCTCCCCTCTATCTGCTAAACGGTTACAATTGGATACGTGAAAAAAATTACAGCAATAGTTTATATACTGAAGTTGAAAGAAAACCTATCAGAGCTGTCAAGCAATTTTCATTGTTAGATGTATTTGATCGTTAAACTGTGAGGTGCGAGTGTAAACAGTGTGAACTCAACGTTGTCTTTCCCAACTACAGAACCCTACACTGCGCGTGGCCCGACACGCACTTAGCTGGTTTTTTTTTACTTGATTGATCATTAATTCATCAAGATGCAACCGGGAAATGAGGAAAAAGTACTAAATAAGCCATGAGTTCATTAATTTATTCAGATTTGCAACTATGATTTATTTTCCAACATGCGAAAAGGAATTAATTAACGCATACATCAAATTAGTTTAATTGTTCCCACAAAATTCTTGCTATTTTCGCTGCAATACTGAAGAATGGCAGTCTGAAGTGAAACACAGAAGTGCACTACCGGAAATTAAATCTTCGGTTATAACGACGTCATTTGTGCCGCTATTACGACGGCATCTCGAACATCAAAGTATAATGGGACGAGCGACGTACTCATATGGGTTTGTAGACGTGTGTTAGTAGTTTTTATCAGCGTCATCTTCACTTTTGAGTATTTGTTTTTTGAACGGAGCAGGTATATGCGTTTAGGGTGAGAGATGTTTGTTTGTGTGTGCGTTTGTGCAAAGTAATGTTTCCACCTATCTTCTAAACTAATGATCCGATTTTGATGCGGTTTTCAATAACGGGTTTGTGTTTGATGAGTTCATGTTCTTAGACAGGTGTCATGGCTGTAACTCACTAGGGGGCGCCACAATATTAGTGCAAAACAATGTTGTGTCGTGGGTTTTTTTTTTAATTTATAATTTTGCTTAATTATTATGTTAAAGTAGATCAACGATGGTGTAAAAAAATAAAAAATAAGGGCTGTAAAGCATCTAACCTAAAATAACGTCTCAACGGGGCTTTCAATACATGAAAGTGGTTTATTAGTTTTATATCGGAGTGATTTGCAGGGGACCCTTGTTTTAAAGCACCAACTATCTTGCAGGACTAAATAGCTACCAACTTTTTGTGTGATTAGAAAATCGGCCAAATTGCGAGTCGGATTCGCGCACAAAGGATTTGTTAACTTTGATCATTATATTATGAGCAAAAATGGCAAAAGATATGTTTGTTGTATGGGAGGCCCCTTAAAAATTGATTTTATTTTGATTTAATTATTTATTGTCTTCCTGATGCCGTTATTCATCATCATCATCATCATTTCGAGCTCCGTGGCGCAGCGGTCAACACGCCGGCCTGTGACACGGTTGGTCCCGGGTTCAATCCCCGGTCAGGTCAAGATGGAAAATAATCTTTTTCAGATTGGCCTATGGGTCTTGGATGTTCATCTATATATGTATCTGTTATAAAATATAGTATCATTGAGTTAGTATCCTATAACACAAGTCTTACTTAAGAACTTACTTTGGGGCTAGCTCAATCTGTGTGATTTGTCCGCAATGTCCTAACCAAACTAGAAACAACTTAACAAAGTATGCTTCCCGTGGGAATCAAACCCACAACCACGGAGGCTGTTATGCCTGGATGCCGTTATTATATCATGTTTGTTATATGGGAGCCCCTAAAATATTTTAGGCGAAAACAGCCAAAACTCACATATGTGAAAAAAAAAATATTGTGGTTTTAGTAATCGTTGTTATAGCGGCGCCGGAAATACATGATATGTGAAAATTCAACTGTCGAACTATCACGGTTATAGTTATAGTGTTAATTCATATTATAATAGTACATTTTTCGACTTAATAACTTTTGTAAAATAATATGATCTGCGATGAAAAGAAAATGTTAAAACAAAATATGTATATTTTGATATAAGAATACGTCGTAGCCAAATAATAACCGCATTCTTAATCATCGTCATTATCAATATCTCAGTTGCAAGAAGTCCACTACTAGACAAAGGCCTTCAAACACGACCTGTTGGAATCGGACTGCAGCTAGCGTCTTCTTGCAACCTTGGTCAGGACGTCAGACCACCTGCAGGCCGATTTGCTAACTCGGTGTACAACTATTTGATTGTCACTATCATCAATTATGGTTTTTATATCTTAACTAAAAATAGCCATTCATACCGAAGCCGTAATGAATATTGAAGTTACCATGAAAATGATGTACACCGTAGGCGTCAAATTTAGCAAATAGGCCAGCTGGTCGGTGGATGTCCGACGCCACGTGACCACGTACTGGCGATAAGGCGATCGCCTTTCAAGAACATTTTTGAAAACAATATTATATTTTTTGTTTTATTTTTAGTATATGTAAATCAAACAGGTATATGTCACATCTTAGAAACCAAATTATGGAGGCTGTTAATTAAACTGACTTCTAGTTAGTAGAACTATTGGCCTCTATATATCTAGTAAGATTATTGGATATATAGAGGCCAATAGTTCTACTAAGTAGATACTTTATTGAATATATAATAATCTATAGTGTTTGTTTTAGTATGTGTGCGCCGTGTGGTTCCCGGCAGAGTAGAATAGGACCACTCCAAGTCATCCCGTGGATGTCGTAAAAAGCGACTAAGGAAAAACAAGCTAAACAAAGCTTCTAAACATCAAAGAGACCTCTCCAACCCGTCTGGCCAGCGTGGAGAGTGTAGGCCAAATCCTCTGACTACTCAAGCTAATATATGGCTCTGGTAGTACAGAGAGGGTCGTGCTCCTGCAGTGGAGACCAACAAAGACCTGATGATGATGATGATAGTATGTGTGATGGACATTTATTGATTATTAAGCTTTGCAAAGACAGACTAGACATTCACAGAGCCACTAGTAATTAAGATTGGCAATTGTCTACGGAAGCAATAATTATAATATAGATGGAAGGTAGCTTAAATCATCGATATATGGTATTTAATTTGGCCCAAATGTACCAGCTGCTTCTTTTTCCGTGCAAACCGTAAAAGCCGATCAAGGGCATGGGCATGAGCTAAAATTTCCATTTTCCATTCGCCCACCGATATGTCAAACATGGCCGTTGGATCTTATGGCTTTTGGGTTTGTTTACCCCGTTAGTGAGAACGACGTCATAATAGTGCGGGGGCTAAGTTTTGAAAACTTTTCAGTGAGGTATGATGAACGTTTGCCAAAATAATTTCAAGAACATTCCCACAATGCGAATGTGCGTAAGTAGTTTATTTTTTATACGCACCTACTTACACATAATTATACAAACACCAAAAAATTTGCGTGACTGTATAGTCACGGGACTCACGGGTAGCAAGCCGTGACTGTGTCCCCTTCCCCTGCCCATATATTGCTTTGCCCTGACTACGGGGAATAAGTCATATCTAAGTTTTAATTAATATCTATATCTCATCATCATCAGAGAGAGTCGTGCTCCTGCAGTGGAGATAAATCCTACCTGAGCCATATATTAGCCAGAGCAGTCAGAGGATTTGGCCTACACTCTTCACACAGGCCAGACGGGTTGGAGAGGTTTCTTATGTTCAGTACGTAATAGGAAAACACATGCTAAACTATGCTAGCATAGTTATGCTTGTGTTTTCCTATTTCGCCTTCAACGACATCCACGGGATGACTTGGAATGGTCCTATTTTACTCTGTAACATAAACAATAGTTTAAACATAAAAGAGTTAGAGATAATGCTTTACATTAAGAAAATATAAATAACATTTCTGAAATGGAGACTGTAGACCTCGGGTAATTCGGTGATGACCTTAATTCTGGTACGATATTACGTACAATCTTAGTGCTGAAAATTTTATATATTCCGGTGTGATCTACCAAACGGACCTACTTCTATAAATTGTATTAGTCGCGGTCTGATCCCCTTGAAGTTTCCCAACAAGTGGGCCTTAAAATGAACATGGACAAGACGAAAATTATGTCGAATGTCCATGTTGCGCCTTCACCAGTGATTGTTGGAAACTTCAGCCTTGAACCTGTAGAGCAGTACATTTACTTGGGTCAATTGATCCAGGTCGGCAGCTCCAGTTTCAAGGACGAGGTCTTTCGTCGAATCCGACTCGGCTGGGCAGCGTTCGGGAAGCTCCGCAACGTCTTCTCGTCCAAAATACCTCAGTGCCTAAAGTCGAAAGTCTTCGACCAATGTGTGTTACCAGTGATGACTTACGGGTCCGAAACGTGGTCCCTTACTATGGGCCTCATAAGAAAGCTCAAGGTCGCTCAAAGAGCTATGGAGAGGGCTATGCTCGGTGTTTCTCTGCGAGATCGAATCAGAAACGAAGAGATCCGTAGAAGAACCAAGGTCACCGACATAGCCCAGCGGATTAGCTCTTTGAAGTGGCAGTGGGCGGGGCACATATCGCGAAGAACCGATGGCCGATGGGGCAGAAAGGTTCTTGAATGGTGACCACGTACCGGCAAGCGCAGCGTTGGACACCCACCGACCAGGTGGTCGGACGACCTGATAAAGGTCGCAGGAAGACGCTGGATGCAGGCCGCTTCCAACCGGTCATATTGGAAATCCTTGGGGGAGGCCTATGTCTAGCAGTGGACTTCTTGCGGCTGAAATGATGATGATGATGATGATCCCCTAGCATTTCCATGGCTAATTACAGTCAAGAAAAAAACAGTTAACAAAAAAATAATCAAATTTCCAATAGTAACTGTACAAATATTTTGTTGGTTGTAACAAAATATGAATAGGTTACAGTTACCAGGTAAACATTATTACTGATACCCTGGACGAGGAATCAGAAAATGAAACGAATCCACTATTGTTTCAAATTTTGGGGACTCGACCGGAAAAACTTTTTTTTAATTTATTTTTTAAATAAATATATACGGACAAATCACACATATGGAGCTAGCCCCAAAGTAAGTTCGAGGCTGGTGCTATGGGATACTAAATCAACGATACTATATTTTATAACAAATAATATGTATATACGAGTAGATAAACATCCAAGACCCAGGTCAATCTGAAAAAGATCGTTTTTCATACCGACCGGAGATCGAACCCGGGACCATCCGTGTCGCAGCCTGGCATGTTGACCGCTTACGCCACGGAGCTCGTCAATGATCGTCACGGAAATCAAAATTTTATCCCATTCCGAACGGATTAAAACACCTGTTTTCAAAACAACAGTATTCATTCAACAAGTTAATTTCTAAACGATTACATTTAATCCAAAGGCAAGTAAAATTCGTAGCTAGTTATTTAAAACAGCTATCAGCTTAACTCACGACTGTCTCATCGGCCGACTAATTAATGTTATCAGTTTTAGCACTAGGTATCTGAAACTTTAAGACTTGTAATGCTTTTCTCATGTTCAGAATAGATTGGTACGGAAGTAGAGTCTCGAAGCAGTATTGATTCTGTGTCAGAAAAAGAATAAGCGTGGCAAAAAGGGAACTATCACTATTTGACGAAGCAATGTTGGACGTTTGTTCGATAAGAACAGCCTCTGTGGTCCAGTGGTTAAGGCGTTTGCCTTAACCACTAGCCTGTGTGGTTAAGTTGTGGTAGAGCCTCGCTACCGGCGAAAATCACTTTTGCTAGTAGCATGAATGGGCCGGCTCGTCCGGGGAAGTACCACACTCTCACAGAAAATCGACGTTTGAGTAGTAGCTTTACCGCTACTATGCTTCGTTCGGTGAGTGAGAGAGCCGGAGGCCCATCTCCCTCTCCCCTCTGGGGAGAGAAAAATAAAAGGCCGGCAACGCTCCTGTGACACCTCTGGTGTTGCAGTTGTCCATGGGCAGCGGTGATCACTTCCCATCAGGTGACCCACTTGCTCGTTTGCCGTCCTATGACATAAAAAAAAAAAAAAAAAATATTAACCCCGGGTGCTGGGTTCGATTTTCACAGGAAGCATACTTTTTAAGTTGTTTCCAGTATGGTTAGGACATTGCAGGCATGAATCACCCGATTGTCTGATAAGACAGATGATTCCGTGCTTCGAAAGGCAGAACTTCGCGATGCGAGCACTTCGAAATGAAAAATAATCGCACAAAAAACATTATTATTCAAGTAACTTACTACTGAAGTATAGAATCAGACTTTTTCAATTTAATCTTATTTAGTCGAGCTCCGTGGCGCAGCGGTCAACACGCTAGCCTGCGACACGGGGGTCCCGGGTTCGATCCCCGGTCAGCTCAAGATGGAAAAAGATCTTTTTCATATTGACCTGGGTCTTGGATGTTTATCTATATAAGTATACTAGTATTTCGGGTGGGGGCGCGGGCTGCGAGCAGCCCGCGAGGTGTCGGTGCAGCTGTTGAGGAGGGTAGTTAAAGCATTCAGTTGAGCAATGGGTGAAGAAACTCGTTCAGTACGAAATAGGTAAGGAAAGGAGTGGGCGGCAATCTTTGATTCCAAAATGACATCCAGTTTCGAGTTCCAAGAGGTCTTAAGACCCCAGATATGAAATTTCATTCAAATTAAACAAGGTTGAAAAAATTAAAAAAAAAAATTGCCGCCATGTTGGATCCAAAAATGGAGTTCAGTTTCGAGTTCCACGGTGTCTGAAACCCCTAGATATCAATTTTGAGCCAAATCGCATGCAGTTGAGAATTGGGGGCAATTTAGGGGGTAAAGGGGGTGGGGGGTGATTGACAAAATGGCTCGGCCTTCGGCCTCGCCACTCAGCGAGCCCTCCGGGCTCGCGGCAGCTCGGCCTGCGGCCTCGCTGCTGGTTACTTGGGGGAGGGGGTTGTAGGGGGGTGAGGGGGGGGGGGGGTCACATGACGGGGAATGTGTTCCGAGGGGCTCGGGCTTCGCCCTCGCTACGCAGCTCGGCCTTCGGCCTCGCTGGCGCTCGCCCTGCGGGCTCGCGTACCATGACCCGAATTGGCCTTGTATGGCGGCCATCTTGAATTTCAAAAAAATTAAAAAAAAACCATCGACATTTGAAATTGCTTACAACCCCCTACATTTTGGAAAAAAAATCATCCCCCTAACCCCCACCGTTTTCGCAGGCAGTAGGGGTCCACCATCAAGATCTGATGATCTTGAAGATGTCAGATTTTTCTGGTACTCACTGGAGCAGCCACTATACGATCCCGTCATTCATTTTCTTCCACCATGTCGGGAACAGGTCAAACAACCATGTCAATGAGTCAGTCAGTCAGTGGTAATGTAGCTTTATATATTATATAAAAACTAGTATTTCGGGTGGGGGCGCGGGCTGCGAGCAGCCCGCGAGGTGTCGGTGCAGCTGTTGAGGAGGGTCATGTACCTTGTGCAGTCGAAGGTGGGTGAGGTAGCTTGTGGTGCTTGAAAAAGGGTCAAAAACCGAATGGCCGCAACAGTATTAGATATTCAGTTGAAATTCCATAAAATCTAAGGGGGGTGAGGGGGGGGGGATAAAAAATGTCAAGAACCTAATGGCTCGGCCTTCGGCCTCGCCACTCAGCGAGCCCTCCGGGCTCGCGGCAGCTCGGCCTGCGGCCTCGCTGCTAGTTACTTGGGGGAGGGGGTTGTAGGGGGTGAGGGGGGGGGGGGGTCACATGACGGGGGAGGTATTCCGAGGGGCTCGGGCTTCGCCCTCGCCACGCAGCTCGGCCTCCGGCCTCGCTAGCGCTCGCCCTGCGGGCTCGCGTAGAATGACCCGAATTGGCCTTGTATGGCGGCCATCTTGAATTTTGAAAAAATTAAAAAAAAAACATCGACTTTTGAAATTGCTTACAACCCCCTACATTTTGAAAAAAAAATCATCCCCCTAACCCTCACCGTTTTTGCAGGCAGTAGGGGTCTACCGTCAGGTTTCTTCAATCTTCAAGATGTCAGATTTTTCTGGTACTCACTGGAGCACCCACTATACGACCATACTCCAATCACAACCCTATACAGTCGGGAACAGGTCAAACAACCATGTCAATCAGTGAGTGAGTCAGTCAGTGGTATTGTAGCTTTATATATTATAAACTAGTATTTCGCTCTGTGCGCGGGCTGCAAGCAGCCCGCGAGGCGTTGGTGCAGCTGTTGAGGAGGGTAGTTAAAGCATTCAGTTGAGCAAAAGGGTAAAAACAGTTGTTCAGTATGGAATAAGTGAGGAAAGGAGTGGCGGCCATCTTGGATTCCAGAAAGACATCCAGTTTCGAGTTCCGCGAGGCCCTAAACCCCCAATTCCAAAATTTGAGTCAAATCCGACAAGGTTGAAAAAATTAAAAAAAAAAATTCGCCGCCATCTTGGATTCAAAAATGGAGTGCAGTTTCGAGTTCCACGGCGTCTGAAACCCCTAGATATCAATTTTGAGCCAAATCGCATGCAGTTGAGAATTGGGGGCAATTTAGGGGGTAAAGGGGGTGGGGGGCGATTGACACAATGGCTCGGCCTTCGGCCTCGCCACTCAGCGAGCCCTCCGGGCTCGCGGCAGCTCGGCCTGCGGCCTCGCTGCTAGTTACTTGAGGGAGGGGGTTAAAGGGGGGTGAGGGGGGGGGGTCACCTGACGGGGAAGGTGTTCCGAGGGGCTCGGGCTTCGCCCTCGCCACGCAGCTCGGCCTCCGGCCTCGCTAGCGCTCGCCCTGCGGGCTCGCGTAGAATGTCCCGAATTGGCCTTGTATGGCGGCCATCTTGAATTTTGAAAAAATTAAAAAAAAAACATCGACTTTTGAAATTGCTTACAACCCCCTACATTTTGGAAAAAAAATCATCCCCCTAGGTCTTACCGTTTATGCAGGCAGTAGGGGTCTACCATCAGGTTTCTTCAATCTTCAATATGTCAGATTTTTCTGGTACTCACTGGAGCAGCCACTATATGACCCCGTTAATCATTTTCCTCCACCATGTCGGGAACAGGTCAAACAACCATGTCAATGAGTGAGTCAGTGAGTGGTAATGTAGCTTTATATATTATAATATAATATTATAAAATATAGTATCGTTGAGTTAGTATCCTGCGACACAAGTTCACAACTTACTGTGGGGCTAGCTCAATTTGTGTGATATGTCCCTATATATTTATTTATTTTACAGGTGGCGCTAGTTTTGCTGATCTAATTATAAGTTAAATTATCTTGAATACAAGAAGAATTTTAACTAGGACGATATCTTTTTGTGGAATTGCTGCGCTAATTGGAAACGAGGATAAGGAACGGAATTAAAGGATAAGTTGCCAGGTGAAATATTAACGTGCCTTCGCATAGCGGACCAGCCCCCTTATTTACTAACTCGGATGACAGGTGTCGATGCCTATCAATCTAGGATTTCGAGTTACAATGCGGGTTTTGCTTGCTCGAACTTTTAATACCGCATTGTAACAGCAAATCCTAGATTGATAGGCATCGACACCTGTCATCTGAGTTAGTAAATAGGCCGGCAGGTCACTTCAAATTAGTCGGCTATCTACTATAGCGTTTCGGAACGATCACTATAGAGAAGAATACGCCGAAAGAAACTCAGTCCAGTTATGATAGTAGAATAACAATTGGCCAAGTGCGAGTCGGGCTCGCCCATGAAGGGTTAGAAGTAAGCATTAACCAACAACCTCTATAATTTTTCGCACGTAAAGATAGCTTTGTTTTTCATAGTGTTTGTATGAACGACATAAGTTATTTTTGCGGTTTATGAAAAAGTTTAATTTTAAAATCTGGAAGCACCTATCTTTCAAAGTATTGACTGTGAGAAAAAATTGCTTGAGAAAACTCAATGTCATTTCTAAAGACCTATCTATAAACACCTCGCACATAGTAGGTTTGAAGATTTTTTTATTTTATTTTCATTTCCATGTGTTGGGAGCAGCCCCTTAATCTTTAATGTTTTTATTTTTGTATTAAAATTGTAAAGCAGTTCACAGAATACATTTTGATATAGAATAGATTTGTACGCTAATTGGAGACAGGATCAGTGAATAGTATAATGGTGGAATGGAAACAAATGTTGTCAGGAAAAAAGTTACCATGTCTTGGTACAGTGGGATGAGTCGCTACGAAATTTAATAACATTATATATCATCCCAATTCCAACTGTACAACCTTGAACCTATTTACTGATGACAGCCGGCGGATCCCACCACTGTACCATGGAGCCGAAAATAACCGAAGGTTACCGACGACGACCGAAGCCGCACCGGACCTTACTTTACTTGCTTGCGTGCCCTCCTCTGATATCTTGTCTCGTCAAATAATAATCTGATATTTCTAAATAGTCTTTTTATTTGGGAGATACTAGCAACCAGACCTACATACATATAACAGTCCGCTACACCACCTTAATATTATAAATGCGAAAGTGAATTTGTTTGTTTGTTCGTTATGTTTTCACGCCGTATGTGCTGAACCCATTATCATGAAATTTTGCATACACGTTGTCCGGAGTAACGAGAAGGACATAAGCTTTCATCCCAGAGAAAAGTACCGTTCCCGAAGGATTAGCACTAACGCAGAGGAGCCCGATGGTCCAGTGGGTGTGAGCTCTATGAGCGCTTACGTATGTTAAGCAACCTCTGGTGCAGTCCCTACTTGGATGGGTGACCGCAAGTGGCATAAAAATATCTCGAGCTCCTCCGTGCTTCGGAAGGCACGTTAAGCCGTTGGTCCCGGCTATCATCGTTGATGGCAGTCGTTAAGCTATGTCAGATGCCTTAAGGCAGCTTGAAAAATCTGACACCAGTGTTGGCCACTTACACATACGAAAAACAAACAAAAGCACTAACGCAAGCAGAGCCGCGGGCGAAATCTAGTTAAATACTCTAATACGAGGACGAGCTCCGTGGCGCAGCGGTCAACACGCCGGCCTGTGACACGGAAGGTCCCGGGTTCGATCCCCGGTCAGGTCAAGATAAAAAATGATCTCTTTCAGATTGTCCTGGGTCTTGGATGTTTATCTATATATGTATTTGTTATAAAATATAGTATCATTGAGTTAGTATCCCATAACACAAGTCTTACTTAAGAACTTACTTTGGGGCTAGCTCAATCTGTGTGATTTGTCCGTATATATATAAAAAAAATACAGAATTTGTTTTTTTTTCCTGATATTTTGTAATGCCGAACTGTTATTATTCGGAACATCAGGAGTTTGGTTTCAAATAACACTAAAGTAAGGTCTCTCTAATTCTACTCTTGCATTTTGATTGCAAGAACTATGTAACAAGATATCTTTTCAAGAAAATTCTTCACTAATTGGAAACGAGTTCAGCGGACGGTATAAATGGATAATCGTTGCTAGGAGAATAATTACCTTGCCTTCGCGAGGCCAAAGACAAAATAATACTACCGTAATAGACAGCCAACCTCAACCTCAACCTTAAAAATATTCGACCAAAACATGGAGACATATGTACTACGGTGAATCAAATTAAGATAGGCGAATGTATGGCGCTGCAGAGTTGCTTTCCACTCGATACTAGATGGCGGTAATCTGCGTTAGCCTAAACTTACTAAAAATTTGGCGCAATTTTAAAATATTATGCCATATATATTGTTTTAATTTTTAATTAGATATATTTAGTAAATAATGCTTATATTAATATTCTTAAAATACGGTGGATACAATGTTGTGTAGCATCGAGTGGCGCCATCTGTCATATATCAGTCTGTGAGAACAAATCGAACACATGGTGAGTCTCGACCTTACTTTGGGGCTAGCTAAAGATTCAAAGATTTTATTCAGAAAATAGGCCTGTTCGGGCACTTTTTCACGTCATTTCATAATTTAAACAATTTTAATTTACTTAGCAGTATGATTTAGTAAGAAATATGCTAATACTATTAATTATTGTTCAAAAGTTACAGACTCCTAGCGTTTCGGAACCGACCACTGTAGAGTTCGTATATATTTATATTTATCAATTGTTTTTCAAAATCATTGCAATGAATAAGAACTTTCTATCAAAACAGGTGTATGAAAAATCGTTTTCCTAGAAATATCTACGAATCATAAGTTTTATGACATACTAGCGAATTTAACTTTGTCTACGATTATAGCAATTATAGCATAATATCATCTACAGATAAATTATCTTTCTACTATCTAACTGCCTTCGTGGTCCAGTGGTTAAGGCGATCGCCTTGTTGACCCGGGGGTCGTGGGTTCGATTCCCACGGGAAGCATACTATTTTAAGTTGTTTCCAGTTTGGTTAGGACATTGTAGGCATGAATCACCTGATTGTCTGATAAGAAAGATGATTCCGTGCTTCGGAAGGCACGTTAAGCCAGGTGTCCCGGCTGCCATCTGAAAAAAAGAAAAGAAAAAACGTAGAATATGCCAGCTGCTTCTCTTCCCGCGCAGATCGTAAAAGCCGATCGAGGGAATGTACGTCAGGAATCATGTCAATAGGCGATGCGGCTAGAAACCCATCACTATTTTGATTCCGTTCTCACCTACAAGCCCACCAACATGCTAAACGTGGCCTTAAGGCTTTTTACAGACCTGGGCTCTGTCTACCCCGCAAGGGAAAAAGACGTGATAGTATGTATGTGTGTAATTAAATTAAATAGCATTATTCTAGTAAAAATGCAGTTAAAAAGGTTTCAGTTTAGCTGTTTTGTTATCTGGACACATAATTAAACACGCTGACTTTCAGCTGAACCATAAAATAAAGTCTTCTTCTTCCTTGCCTTTTCCCTATTTGGGGTCGGCTCTGTGTGTCGACTCTCTCCAAAGTTTCCTGTCACCAACCATATCGGCACTAGCTCCCCGTTCCTTCATATCATTCCTCACACATTCCCTCCACGACTTTCTCGGCCTTCCTTTTCCTTTTCCTGACACATTTAAGTGCAGCATCCTTTTAGCCAGGTGATTGGCATCCCTTCTCTCGATATGGCCATACCTGGTTAAACGATGGCTCTTTATTTTTTCCACTATTGGTGCGACTTTCAAGCTTCCTCTTATATATTAATTTCGGATCTTGTCCATCTTTGTTTCTCCACACATCCATCTCAGCATCCTCATTCATCCTCCTCCACTCATCCATAAAATAAAGAGTAGATGGCTAAATGCGGAACTTGCACACAATTTTTTTCATTGTCCTATGAAAAGAGCTCTCAAAAATAGAAATAACAGTGAAAAAATCATCTTGATAACCCAAAGACTCTTTGAGATATAATGGTTTGACAAATCAAATTTTTCGTCTCGACCTAAACGTCCCTAAGAAAAAACAACTGACTAGTGACGTCACTCCTTTAGCAATTTGTATGCGTGTTGTGAGGACTTTGTTTGTGAGCTATGATTATTATTGCGTTTAGGGAAATGGCTTCATAACAAAAATTGCTATAAATTTAAAGAGCTATTTCATAGTAATATCAGATATTTGAATTTCTTTTCCATTTCTAACCAATCTTAACCAAAGTTAATGTATCGTTATGGGACTTAAAGTGTCCTTAACAGATTTTTCCAGCTTATATAATCAGAAATAGTTTTCAAAATGTACTCTTCATGCAAGTTCCCCATTGATTTAAACACAGACTCATAATAATTACCAAAATTGAATCAAAAATATTGAATGTTATGAATAGACGTAACTACGGCTAACTTAAAGCTAGATTTTCACAAAGTTACACAACTAATATAACACAGAATCACGGAGATATTCCGCAATATACCGCAATGCAATAGCTTGCAGCAAAGTTTTCCAATCTAACTTGATGTACATAGGACGCTTCTTACAACCAGTGGGCTTATTTTGGTTTTCCCGGAATACTCTACTAACCTACAGAACTTTCCGTTGAATGGGTAGCTTGCACACATTTTATTTCGTTGTACTATGAAAAGAGCTCTCATTATACATAATCGTACCTATATAAATATTGATAAAAAAAATACCCGGCCAACCCAAAATCTCTTCAAGATATCATCATCATCATTATCACTCCACTGCAGGAGCACGTAGGTCCACGAGCAGGTCCCCTCTCTGTACTACCAGAGCCATGTATTAGCCAGAGCAGTCAGAGAATTTGGCCTACACTCTCCACGCTGCCTGGCCAGACGGGTTGGAGAGGTCTCTTTGATGTTTATAAGCTTTGTTTAGCTTGCGTACCCTAAGTCACCTTCTACGATATCCACGGGAAGACTTAGAGTGGTCCTATCCTACTCTGCTGGGAACCACACGGCTCTTCTTCAAGATATATGAATTACAAACTCGCAATTTTTCCTCTCAAAGCAAACGTCACTAACAAAAATCAACAAATGTGACATCACTTTGTTATACTCTTATTATAATAAAGAAATAAGCAGCATTTTGTACGGGTGATGGCTGAACTTAATTCAGCGGCTATATTTTATATTGCGTTTACGGAAACGGCTTCCTAACAAAAGTTGTTATATATTGTTGTTAAAGACTTATACTTAGTAACATTACATTTTTTAAATTCTCAAACTTTTGTAATGGACTTCATCAACCGATATTAACCTAACTTTATGTCGGTATCAGATTAAACGTGTCCATAACAATCTTTTAGAGTTAGATGCTTACATAAAAAATAATCTATTCCTCATGCAAGATCCCATTTGCTGACATTTTCATCGACCACTATCTAGTAAAAGAAAATATTGGAAGAACCTTGCATTCTAGTCGATCAATAAATCAGTAATAAAATATCTCGAGCTCCTCCGTGCTTCGGAAGGCACGTTAAGCCGTTGGTCCCGGCTGTCATCGTTAATGGCAGTCGTTAAGCTACGAGTATGTCAGATGCCTTAAGGCAGCTTGAAAAATCTGACACCAGTGTTGGCCACTTACACATACGAAAAACAAACAAACAATAAATCAGTTTCTTATCAGCACTAATCGTAGAATGTATTATTTCCAGAGGAAACACTATTTTAACGCCTAAACTGTGCTCTTTCTTGGTTAAAAACTTAAGAGGATAGACTTCCTGTAATTTTCATACAAAAAGCGATAACTCTTCCACCCCCCTAAACCTTTACGAAATGAGAAAATTTTGGTGTCAATCGGTTTAGCACACCTTAAACTAGGGCTAACCGTTTTGTTTTATTGTTTCGGTCTAATAAATTAAAATGCTTCTGGTATTTTTTATGTACAAAATATGGATATTTACTTAAAAGGTCATAACTTTTGTTATAAGCAATCTATCTATCTAAATCTAAATATGATATATAATATTTATCACTACATATTATAAAACAAAGTCCTCCGCCGCGTCTGTCTGTCTGTCTGTTCGCGATAAACTCAAAAACTACTCCACGGATTTTCATACGGTTTTCACCAATAGATAGAGTGATTTACGAGGAAGGTTTTAAGATACAATACATGGCCCGGGCGCAGCCGGGTAGGGCTGCTAGTATAATATAACTTAAAGGTGACTGACTGAATGACATAGTGATCTATCAACGCACAGCTCAAACCACTGGACCAACCAAGGGGATAAAATAGGGGATGAATAACGCGAGCGAAGCCGCGGGCAAAAGCTAGGATATCGTAAATATCAAAACGTATAGTCCTACTTCTCCAATTTACCTAATGTGTAAAAAAAGAAATTGGACTATGATTAAGGAGTGGGATGCGTTACCTTTTTGTATGAAAATTAACAGGTACTTTATCTTCTTAAACATTTGAAAACTACTGCAGGCTTGTTATTTACGAGTATTTTGTGTGTAGGTACTCACTACAATAATTTGTGCAGAAATTCTCTGACGCAGGAATATATTGATGTATATTTCACTAGCTTTCGCGCGTCGCTCCGCTTGCGTTAGTATCGATCTATCGGGAACACCAAAGGACCATTTTCGGGATGAAAGTTAGTGTAAGGGATATGTATGTTGATATTTGGGAAGCTGAAAAGATAACTGCTTTTATTTGATATTATTTCTTTCTTTCCAATTAGATAATTATTTATACATGTATATCCTCGTCACAGAATTAATAATACTACTAACTCGTAAAAGCTAGGAAGACAACTGTGTCCAAAGAGCATATAATCACTACGTTACTGTGTCAAGCAACCGTTTCTTCATAGACAACCATAGACATAGAAGTATGAATAGACGAAAAAACTTTTTTTTTATGTATGACCACAGACAATATTTTCTTTGAAACGCATGACAGACGTTTCAAATATACTAGACAAACCTCCCTGCTACAGTACTTATGCCTTGTCCTTTTCCGTTCTCCAGACAACATGTATGCAAAATTTCATGACAATCAGTTCAGTAAATAGGGCGTGAAAGCATAAAAAACAAACTCACTTCTGCATTTATAATATTAGTAGGATGGGATTATAATTAAAAATACTTTATCTTGTAATATTTACGAAACAATTTTCGGTATACGTTTAAACCCCTGTCGGCGCACCGTATTAGCTTTAATAATTGCGTCTCATGTGGAGGGGAGAATGTGCGTTACCAATAAAACGAAACAGCGGCCTATCAGAAACAGACGCCGTCACTGCTGCCCGACATTGACAAATAAGCCATTCTGAAAAAGATCCCATTTTCTTCAAACCCCTACCACGGTCATTAATAACAATTAATCTACGAACAAAAGTCACATCGTGTGAACGCTCTTTTGTTCGAAATCAAGTTCTGGAAAAATGTTTTGTTGTAATTACTAATGGAAAAATTACGCACGTTTGGTTCTATTGTAAAATGAAATCGCGGAATGTTTTTGTTTTGTTAATTGATTGTTAAATGAAATTGTAACACAAAATGTTTTTGGTTTGCAAGGTGAAATATATTATTTGTAACAAAAGCCGATGCAACTTGTACCATTTAAGCTGGCATTATTATTTATTTTTGCGACTAGAAATGATTCCCGTTAATTTTCTTTAACTTTATATGAATGAATCGGGACACATGATTTGAATAAAGACTTAATGCAAATATCTTCTGTAGATATAAAATTTGCTTTTATATATTTCTTTACATTTTGAGATGTAATTTGTCTGATAAATTAAACTTTTCAGCTTGTTTGAACTTTATTTGAATTCGATTTGTATGCATCTTATCTAAAACTATACTTTAACTGTTTATTTATTACGAACTAAGTATTATTTTTATTTGTCTGCGTGATAAGCCTACGTCTGTCTCAAAATTCTCTTGTAGGAACTCTTATCAAAATGAGTTCTATGGTTTAGCCGTGAAAGAGAAACGAGCACACGTACTGTGAAGCCTTGAAAAAATAACAGTCAGTTTCATACCCATCTTATTAATATGGACATATAACAAGACTCCTCTCGATAGATAAATCCACCACACGTTTACTAAGTAAGTATCTCGGATTCGATCGACGTCCAGTAGTAGGGCCCTGAATACGGAAAACAGCCAAACAGAAGTCGTATTACGAATTTAATCTCGCAGAAATGTGGTATCGTTGAAATTGCTGCAACAAAACGGCTGTTTACGACAGCGTCTCGGCGAGTTACCTACGGAAAAATACAGGCAATCTCAAAACAATGTATGGAGCTATGTTATGTATGTACTCTCTACTAAGGATTGTTCACATAAAGTTTATAAAATACATGTAATATTAGACAAAAACATCTGTTTACTTAGCTCTGAGGCGTGCTTTGACAACTTAGCTGCCGGAAAATGCAAGTAATCTTAAAAATAATGTAACAAGAATATGGCATATTCCTTTGCCTAAGAACTGTTCTCATAAAAACACTAAAATACACATAATATAAGGCACTGCGCGCACGGGTGACTTTTGTCACGGTGACAAAAAAGTGTTTGTCACGTCTTCCTCGTGTCTCCGTAATGTCGCCCAAGCGGAGTGCGCGCACGGTAGGCGACAGTGACAAAACTATGGTAAACCATGAAAAAACTTTTTAGTTATCAAAGAGTCATTACGTGGTATTTGAATTCTCTTTGGTCATTTGTCGGCATGGATTTCGAACAGACGATCGTTGTCTGCGAACTCATCTCTCGCCAAAGAAACGTGTAAAAGAATGCTGGGTACCCACTCTTTGGAGTGACAGGTTACTTCACTAAGTCGGTCAACATAGTATAAGACTTTTCACTGAAAGTTCTATACTATTTTTCATAAAACTCAAGAACATTAAATTTTTCAAATATTTCCTAATGTTGGAAGTTTAGAAGGATATATTCCCTATTTTTCTAAACTTCCAATATAGTCGTTAGGAATCATGTCAATACGCGATGCGGCTAGCAATCAATACCTATTTTGATTTCGTTCTCTACATATTATCTCACCAACACGCTAAACGTGGCTTTTAGAATTTGTAGACCTGGGCTCTGCCTACCCCTTAAGAGAAAGGACGTGACAGTATGTAAGTAATAATGTTCTGATTATTTTTGGCTTGGCAGAGACTTCAAATAGATTAGGAAATATTGGGTAGGAAATACATTAAATATATTAAATGAATAAATAAATATATTGTCTTTGGTAGATAGGTTGTTTACTGAATGAAGTTTTTGATTTAATTAAACATCACTCATTCTTGTCTGTTGAAATAAATAAATGATTCAGTTTATTTTTTGGTTTTCAAGTATAGTCGCTTTTTTGAGTCGGTCAAATTTTTTGTAACAAAGTTTTTTCCACGTAGAGTAACAATTTTGACACCCGTGCGTGCACGTCTATTACATAAAATGTCTATCGTAAAAGTTTTGTCGCCGGCTTGTTCGCTGGTCGACGGACAAAAAAGTCACGTCACTGTCACGTCGCATCGTGCGCGCACCTCCATACATCTCCATGGACAGGGTGACGGAAACAAAAAAGTCACGGCGACAAAAGTCACCGGTGCGCGCAGTCCCTTAGACAAAAAATCTGTTTACTTAGCTGTCAGGCTCACTTCAATATATTAGCTGCAAAAAATAGTTAATTACGGAAAAATACAGGCAAATTAAAAAAAATATGGAATCACGGTATGTGTGCCCAGCCGTGTAGTTCCCGGCAGAGAAGAATAGGACCAATCTTCCCGTGGATGTCGTAAAAGGCGACTTAGGAAACTCAAGCTAAACAAAGCTTATAAACATCAAAGAGACCTCTCAAACCCGTTTGGCCAGCGTGGAGAGTGTAGGCCAAATCCTCTGACTGCTCTGGCAGTCAGAGGATTTGGCCAGAGGGTCGTGCTCCTGCAGTGGAGACTAACAAAGACCTGAAGATGAGATGAGATGTGCCCTGGGCAAAGGATCATTAAAATATAAAAGATAAAATACAAGTAATATTAAACGCCAAAACAATTTGTTTACTTAGCTCTAACTTAACTGCTGAAAAATACAGGCAATTTCAAAACAATGAATGGAGCTATGCTATGTACGAGTATGTGTTCTCTGATAAGGAATGTTCACATTAAGTTGACAGAATACAGGCAATATAATAATATTAGACTAAAACACTTATTTCTAAGGCTCGCTTTGTAACTTAGCTGCTCAAAACAATGTATGTAACGATGGTGTGTATGTGCCTTCTGCTAAGGATTGTTTACATATAAAAGCTAAGATACACGCAATATTTCATTACAAAACAATTTGTTTACACGACACGACACGACACGATAAAATACATGTAATATTAGACTAGAAATTAATTACTTGATCCTATAGGAAAAGTTGCTTATATTGACAAGCTGAATCATCCTTTAAAGCCTTGTTAAGGCTTATTTTATCCAACCAAATTTAATAGCGACATATTAAGAGTCCCACGTAAAGCCGCAATCCCATACAAACGTAGTTTCGTTTTAGTTTTACAACAGTTAAGCCAATCTCAACCAAATTTCGTACATATGACCGGATAAGGCATATTGATGTTTATAATCAGATTTCAATTTTAAAAACAATACCTATACAAAATTACAGCGAGTACAAGTTTTCGTACATGTCGTGTAGTGCCGGCATAGAATTGCACTACCCCCTTTCATCCCGTGGGTGTCGTAAGAGGCGACTAAGGGAAATTTGATCTCAGGAGATGGGCAGCAGCGTCTCCTGGTGCGGGCCGCAGAACTGGCCCATACTGCGATCGCCAACCCGCCTGCCCAGCGTGGCGATTATGGGCATATCCCCCTTATGCAGAAGCACAGAAAGCCACGGCCCCCAGTTCCCGGCGGCCCCGCTATTCCTGGTCATGGTGGCGACCATGGTAACGGTGGGGCAGAGGGTGCGAAGAATTCCGGGCTACGGGAGGCCACCAAAACCGACTGACCCTGGCGGCGTACAACGGACGCACGCTACGGCTTGACTTGCATCTGGCGCAACTTGAAGTGGAACTTGGGAAGATTAGGTGGCACATATTAGGATTGTGTGAAGTCCGAAGAGAGGGGGAGGACATCATAACCCTCGAATCAGGCCACCTAATGTTCTTCCGCGAGGGAGACTAAAAATCCCAAGGCGGCGTTGGGTTTCTGGTAAATAAGTCCCTATCTGACAACGTAGTGGAAATGTCCAGTGTGTCGAATAGGGTGGCGTACCTCATCGTAAAGCTCACCGAGAGGTATAGCCTCAAGGTGGTGCAAGTGTACGCACCGACCTCGACACACTCAGACGATGAAGTGGAGAATATGTTCGATGACATATCAAGGGCCCTCCACTTCACAACTAAGACCCACTACAACGTTGTTATGGAGGACTTCAACGCTAAAGTGGGAGTACAGAATTGCAACGAATTGGTAGTAGGACCCCATGGATTTGGAAGTAGAAATCATAGGGGGCGAATGCTTGTCAACTTCCTCGAACGAGAGGGGCTCTTCTTGATGAATTCCTTCTTTAAGAAAAAGCCCCAAAGGAAGTGGACGAGGCAAAGCCCCGACACTATGACAAAAAATGAGATCGACTTCATCATGACGGACAAATAGCACATATTCAGAGACGTCTCCGTGATCAACAGGTTTAATACTGGTAGCGATCACCGACTTGTCCGAGGCTCTCTGAATATCGACTTCAAAGCTGAACGTGTCCGCTTGATGAAGGCCAGGCTCCGACTTACTCCGCTCCAAACCATGACAGGATCTGAAACGTTCCAGTCAAACCTTGAGAACCGATTCGCTTCCGTGGAAACCACAATTGACGTTGACCAGAACTTTGAAAATGTGGTTCGAATTCTCAGGGAAGAAGGTACGCGATCTTGTAACATTTAGTGTAAGGGCAGGAAGTCTAAGCTCTCGGATAGGACTTTAGAGCTAATGAAGGAACGACGTGAGAATCCACCCGTCACTTCGTCAGGAAAACGGGCTCTAAACCAAGAGATCAGCAAGCACGTACGACACGACCTCCGGTGCTCCAATACCCTCGCTATTGAAAAAGCGATCGAGCAAAACCGGGGATCAAAAGTGTTCGTAAAATCTCTTGGTGAAGCCAATTGACGAAGTTGACCACAGCAAGTGGAGAAGTCGTTGCTTCGAAGCCGGCAGTCCTTTCAGAGGTGGAAAACTTCTATGGCCGGTTATACGCTTCGCATGCACCTCGACCTGATCCCGAAAATGAGGATTCTAGAGCCACATTAACACGCCATTACACTGAAGACCTGCCAGAAATCAGCATTGGCGAAATCGAGATCGCTCTTAAACAGCTTAAAAATGGAAAAGCCCCTGAAGAGGATGGCGTTACAACAGAATTGTTAAAGGCAGGAGGTAAATCCGTACTGAGGGAGCTCCAAAAACTTTTTAATGCTGTTCTCTTCGAAGGGAGAACTCCGCAGGCGTGGAGTAGGAGTGTAGTCGTCCTGTTCTTCAAAAAGGGAGACAAAACCCTGCTGAAGAACTATCGGCCCATGACCCTTCTAAGCCACGTCTATAAGCTGTTTTCAAGAGTGATCACGAACCGTCTTGCGCGAAGTCTTGACGAATTCCAACCACCGGAGCAGGCTAGGTTCCGGAGCGGATACGGCACCATAGACCACATCCACACAGTGCGGCAGATTATACAGAATACCGAAGAGTATAATCAGCCCCTGTGTCTAGCATTTGTGGACTATGAGAAGGCTTTTGACTCCATTGAAATCTGGTCCGTTCTGGAGTCCCTGCAGCGATGCCAAGTAGATTGGCGATACATCCAAGTGATGAGATGTATGTACGAGGCCGCCACCATGTCCGTCCAAGTACAGAATCAGCAGACAAGTCCCATACCGTTGTATCGAGGAGTGAGACAAGGAGACGTAATATCTCCTAAATTGTTCACTAATGAAATGGAGGATATGTTTAAGACGCTGAACTGGAAAGGACGTGGCATCAACATCAATGGCGAGTACATCTCTCACTTGCGATTTGCTGACGACATCGTTATCGTGGCAGAAACGCTGCAGGACCTACAACAGATGCTGAATGACCTGGCTGACTCTTCTATACGCATCGGCCTACGGATGAACTTGGATAAAACCAAGGTCATGTTCATCGAACATGTACTACCGGAACCGATTGCAGTTCACGGTGCCGTTCTCGAAGTTGTTCAAAAATATGTATACCTCGGGCAAACATTGTGGTTAGGTAGAAACAACTTCGAGAGCGAGGTGAATAGAAGAATTCAGCTAGGTTGGGCTGCGTTTGGGAAACTACGTCAGGTCTTCACATCGTCGATCCCACAGTGCCTAAAGACAAAAGTCTTCAATCAGTGCATCCTACCCGTCATGACATACGGAGCCGAAACGTGGACACTAACGGCACGGCTGGTCCACAAGTTCAAGGTCGCTCAGCGGGCTATGGAAAGGGCTATGCTCGGCATTTCTCTGCGGGATCAAATCAGAAATGAGGTGATCCGGCAGAGAACTAAGGTCATCGACATAGCCCACCGGATTAGCAAGCTGAAGTGGCAGTGGGCTGGCCATATTAGCCAAAGAACCGATAACCGTTGGGGCAAACGAGTTCTTGAGTGGAGACCACGTCTCGGCAAACGTAGTGTAGGACGTCCTCTGGAGCGGTGGAGTGACGATTTGCGCAGGATGGCTGGTAGGAGCTGGATGCGAGCAGCCGAAGATAGATCTCGATGGCGTGCAATTGGGGAGGCCTATGTCCAGCAGTGGACGAGTATAGGCTGATGATGATGACAAGTTTTCGATACGAAACTTCAACTCGCTGTAATTTTGTATAGGTATTGTTTTTAAAATTGAAATCTGAAACGAAACTACGTTTGTATGGGATTGCGCCTTTACGTGGGACTCTTAAACATCGAAATAGTAATCCAACAGATTTCATGTTTAAATTGCATTGGGCATAAAATGCAAAGGTAAATGTGAACTTTGCTTTTGTCGTGATTTGTATCGACGGGTGTCAGGTATGATATCGTATCTACATTTATTGGAACAATAGTTCTCGTCTGTTCGTACGAAAATCGTTCCGGTTTTCAGGGCTCCGTGGTGAAATGTACAAACAGTTTTGAGTTCAGATGTTTAGGACTCCGTAGTGAATTTGTCAACAAAGTTTCATACGGCACAAAGTTAACACTGGTGCCTTGGTATCACACATTTTGGTTTGATATCTTTATATACATAGCTGGAAATTATTAATCAAATAGTAAACTTCGTAAAACGTTAATTTCGGGAGTATGAACATAACGTTAACAAAAGAGAAATTGCATTTGAAATATCGTTGTGATAAATATCTATATAAAAAGACTGTTGGTCTGGGTTGTCAAATTTCACAGGATAAAAAACCAGGCCCTTTATTTAAAAAAAACCTGAATAACGTTTCTGACAGTTTACGTTCGCCATTTTGATTTTCTGCCGTCGTTACATAGGCCGATGATACCCTGGAAAAGAACACTAATCTATATAAATACATTATTCAAATTAACATAGATATTTTTTTATTTTAATATACCTAGAGACTTCCATCGTTTTGCATAATGTGTATATTTTCTTCCACTAACATTTTATGTTTTTAAAATTCCTATAGTTAAGATAATATTATTTACAGTTCTTTCATGATTTGTGACTTATTCTACTCTGATTTGTAAATAAAATTAAATCAGGGATTCCATTTCATTTGACAGGTCTTCTTAACAATCTATTTTATTTATGTTAGAACATATTCATTGAAAGAGGCTTAAATCGGTGAAACTAGAGCCACCCGTCATTTCATTCTTTTACTCCTAAATCAGATCAAATTGAGGAAATCTAATTCAGTACTTCGGAAGTAAATAACTTATAGTATTTTTGTGTTACTTTTTATTTGGTAAATTAAGAGATATTCTCTTAAGAAGTTTTAATTTCGAATGATTATATTGATGAAAAGTAATACCAAATATACTACAAGTAATTAACTATAGGATTAGATTTTTAAAATTAGATTTGATTAAGTAGTTAAAGAAATAATAAAAAATATTTTTTTTATATATTTTGAAGTGTTTATTATTTTTTGTTTAAATATTTAAAAATATACAAAATATGTGTAAAGATAAATAAAGAAAATAAAATACAAAATATAGTAAATTGCTTGTTGATTATAAGAAATTCTGAGAATTCTATCAATTGAAAATTAAGTGGTTCACTTACACAAATAGTTCACTAAAACATCACTAAGTAACGCTAGTAGCAGTTAACTCGTGTTTTAAGGGGGCCCTTCCCCGACCGACTATCGTCAACGCGAGCATGGTCGAAAAGCTTGTTCCGTCCAGCGCAATGTCAGATAAAGTGGCAAAGCGAAAAGAGCTTGCTAGTGAGTACGCGAAGACATTGAACGAAAAATAGTGTGCGGAAATTTCATTAAACTTGTTTCAAGAAATACGTGTTTATTAGTAAGCTTTACAAGTTTATGGAAAAAAAGTTGAACATCTAGAATCGCCATTACATTTGCATAAATAAATATTTTCTTTACTGTTACAATTAATGAGTATATTATAAACACCCAAAGTTCACATAAAATTTGTGCAATAAAGCGGATTTTTGGAGGCTAATACTGAAGTTGTTTCTCCAAATTTTGATTTTTCGTTTTGATAGAAACCTAGATATAGTGCAAAAGATACCTATTAGGTGAAAAGCTCCAAAGAACCACTTGTTGCACCGCCATGATCACGTACGAGCGTTTCTATGAAAAGATAGACGGGTTGGCCGCCCTTAATGTGGGGATTTCAAATGGGACATTTGGCTTTGATATTCTACGGAACCCTCTCCATGGCAGTTCAATTAAAACTTGGCTGGTTCTTTTAATTATTCGTCTTTATTCAGTGCTCCCGCAGTTCAACAAACTCCTAGCCTTCCCTCCCTAAAAAAAAAGGATGCGACCCACAGGTTTTTTCATAGTCACAAAACACACATAAATCTGTATTTGATAGTTCTGGAAACCTCTGGAGCACGAGTTATATGAATACGAAAAGTTTGCCAAGCGTCATAAAATTGTCCAAACGTCTCACCCGTGTGTCCATCTGTTGGGTTTTTTACTATCTGGCCACATCAGTCTGTATTGTCTATTATATTTTAATATTATGTACAATAATTCCTTTTGGCTTCGCCGCAGTCGGGTAAAAAAATAGGTCATTCACGTGCTACTTTGTAGGGATGGCCGGCTATGGTTTCCTAGGTTAGACCTCATCAGGAGTCCATCTTTCGTTAGTTTCAATGATATAGGTATTTTTAATATTTAGTCGTTAATGTTAAGTACGTAATAGACTATTTTCCTAGGCCAAAATATTAATAATAAAATTAGACCGTCAGTTACACATCAAAAAATATTGGACACGTATTTTTTCTTACGATAATTAAACAATAAATGTAAAAAAAGCGTGTCAAAGTTCATGAGTGGGGGCTTGTGACATCACAGCCACTAAAATGTGTACTAGCTAGTGACGTCACACACAATTTTAACGGGCTATATGTTTGTAATTTTTTGTTTGATTGACAAAAGAAAAAATACGTGTCAAATGTTTTTTGATAATCTTACTAACGGACTAATTATTTTTAGGAAAATAGCCCATTACATTAATGTATGTTAAGCCCATTAGACCCGTACGGATCAATTCTGAACTGAGTTTCTTTCGGCGTGTTCTTTTCAGTAGTGGTCTTTCGGAAACGCTCAGTAGATTGTCAATTTTGCAAATATTAAAAAATTAAATTAAGAAAAGATGACGTTCATAAAGTGATACATGATATGAGATACAAATTTGAATAAAAACTATTGATTTAAATTTATTTCTACGTATTTTATGATAATGTGATTAAGAATAATAAAGAGGTCTGACTTAAAGTGAAAATTCTTTAATGAAAATGGTTTCATGGTTGGCGAACTCACCAAATCTGTTCCAAATTAATTTATTATATGAAACTTACCAAAAAGGCCAGATTGATGAATCTGTACAGTAAGATCTGTATAGTCAGTTAGTGACAAACCCCCATTGCGAGCCCGTCAGCTATTTGTCATTTTATTAGTCGCGGGGCGCAATATTCTGCGAAATAACTTGGTAGCCGGTGCGACGAGATTGCTTCCCAGTTTACTGCCTCTAACCGAGCCCAGAGCCGGGAAAAAGTTGTAAATTTCCCGCCAAATCGCGCGTTTATACAACCCTACTGACCTCAAGCGCCTTAACCGCTGTCCGTAATCCGACCCGGCAGAAATTGAACTCACCTGCCCTCTTTTAATAAAGTTGGCTATCACCTCACCTACGTTGATGGGATTGAGTTTGTATCGAATGTGATAGTTCATTGATTGACGAGATACTAGGTATTTCATTTCGCAATAAAATGTTGAATAGACCGTCTTTTTGAGCAGATCGTAAAGGAAATCAAGGGACCTGGCGTCAACTATTGTCTCTATTCCTGATTTGCGTTTTCGTGTTATATATTTACGTATTATATATTATGCGTACAGTCTTGCTTGCTTTCATATATCATCATCTTTATTATCATCATCATCATTTCGTGTAGGTGACACGGTCGGTCAGTCAACCATCTATGTCAGAGTTCTTCGGAACCGCCTCTCGGCCTTTGACGTGGTTCCTTTAACGAATACCAGATGGCAGCCGGGACCAACAGCTTAACGTGCCTTCCGAAGCACGGAATCATCTTTCTTATCAAACAATCAGCTGTAATATCAAACTGGAAACAACCTAACAAAGTATGCTTCCCGTGGGAATTGAACCCACAACCCCCGGGTCAACAACGCAAACGCCTTAACCACTGGACCACGGAGGCTGTTAATTTCTATTATCTCAGTCGCAAGAAGGATTTCCAAAATAACCGGTTGGAAGCGGCCTGCATCTAGCGTATCCCTGCGATCTTGGTCAGGTCGTCCGACATCCTGGTCGGTGGGTGCCCGACGCTGCTCCTGCCGGTAAGTGGCCCCCATTTGATAACCTTTCCGCTCAATTTGCCATAGGTTTTTGCTACATACCTTTTGAATTTGCAAACTGTACTTACATGTTCAGCTGGGAAATGGGTATGGTAATGCGTTAACGAACGACTGTAGGTTGACGAGCTCCGTGGCGCGGCGGTCAACACGCCGGCCTGTGACACGGATGGTCCCGGGTTCGATTCCCGGTCAGGTCAAGATGAAAAATGATCTTTATCAGATTGACCTGGGTCTTGGATGTTTATCTATATATGTATTTATTATAAAATATAGTATCGTTGAGTTAGTACCCCATAACACAAGTCTTATTTAAGAACTTACTTTGGGGCTAGCTCAATCTGTGTGGTTTGTCCGTATATATTTATTTATTTCCTTTATTTATTAATGCCCATATTTAATAATTTTTTAAATATTTAAACATATTAAAAATAAACATTTAAAAATATAAAAAATAGTAGCCCACCGGTATCGGGAACAGGGTCCAAGCTACCGGTAGTCAGGGCTCCAGGGAAAGGAACCTCCTAACAATACGGGCTGCAGGAGAACTGCTTTCTGAATCAAGCCCTTGATCCAGCCGCCTAACGAGAGCCTCTTCAGGTACTGGTCGAGGCTCTTGGCAATTAAGCCATGGGCTGTCACGACTATCGGCACAATGATCGCTGAGTCCACATTCCACATGTCGACAACCTCGCAAGCCAAGTCAAGTTATTTATTATTATTATAAATTCTGTAGAACAGAACAACCAGACAGCAGGACATTCGAAACAAATTTTTGTCCTAAGCAGTGTCTAAGCCTATGATAGTCCGGGGAAAAATACGAATCTGATGACAACTCACACTTTAAAAATGGTCTCGCTGTTTAGTTTGCCGGATGCAACAATGGAACACGCATACTTTCATACATACATAGATTTAAACACATCACCCTCCTTCAGTGTGGGTCAGTCGGGTAAAAAAGTAAGTAGTACTTACAAAAGTATATTTAGTCTCGTTCGACAACTAAAAAAAAAAAAATTTGTCTCAAATTGTGACCCCAGCTTACATTTAGTTTAAAACGTTTCTTTTTAATAATTTCTTCGTAATAAAACCGCGTACAAATTATGTCTCGTGCCGCAGCCATTAGCAAATTGTGTAATTTTCCTTTTTCAAGTTCTGGCCCCGACCAACCCCCGACAAAATTACTTCGCCCTCGCAACCCGCTGTTTAAGGGAGAATAATGAAAATTGACTTTTATAATTGTGTAAATCAAATTATTCCCAAGACTGAGCAAAAATACTAGGGCTCTGTGCCGATTGCGGTGTAATTTGTCAATTTGAGGTCGGTTGCTTTACTTATGTTTTTTCGGGAATTAATTCATGTTTCATTGAACACAGCAGTAGCAGGTTTCCCGCGACTTCGTCCGCGTAAATTGTAATGTCACCCGCAGATAAATTAGCTTGCTTTAGGTGAAATAATTTTGAAAACCGGTTCAGTAGTTTCGGAGCCAATTCAAAACAAACAAACAAAACAATCAAATCTTTCCTGTTTATAATATTAGAATAGATACAACAATTGCCGTGTCGTTCCCGACAGAGTAGAATACTACCATTCCAAGTCTTCCTGTGGATGTTGTAGGAGGCAACTTAGGAAACACAAGTAAAACAAAGCTACATAATGTTTTCTTATGTTTTCGCGATTGTTACACATTTAAATAAAATTATTTTAATACGGTTTTTATCGCGTTTATTACATTATTTATACACCTAACGTTTCGAGCACTTTACAGTGTTCGTGGTCGCAGGTAGACTAAGTTGACATTTGTCTAGTATTTTATAAGAACTGCAAAATCTACCGCCTAAAATATTTATTGATAACGTTCCGGATGTACGCAGTATTGGCTCACGGTGTCTGAAGGTCTTGCAGTCTTTTGCTTAGCTTGAGATTTGATTAAATTGATGACTGGATCCCAAGCTGGTGGTAACTGCCAACCATCCTCTCTATTGAAATTAGGATGTTTTTTAATTTCAATGGCCTCACGAAGCATTCTTGGAATGTATCTGTTTTCTTTTGCAAGGACTTGAGGATTATCAAAACGCATATAGTGGTTGGGTTTGTCTAGGGCATGTTCACAGACTGCAGACTTCGTTGAGCGCCTATGCTTCATGTCAGCAATATGTTCTTTTATACGGGTACCGATGCTTCTCTTTGTTTGCCCAATGTATGATAAACCACACTCACAGTCAATTTTATAAACTCCAGCATCTTGTAACGGGATATTAGATTTGACAGGTCTTAAAAGTTGGTTTATTTTCTTGTGCGGCTTGTAATAGGTCTTGATTGAAGCACGCTTAAGTATATTACCAATTTTGTCTGTAACTCCCTTTACATATGGTAAGATAGCAGGAAAGCGTTCAACTGTGTGAGGCTTTGGGCGGCTTCTGTGATGTGTTTTTGGGAGGTTGAGGTTGTTGCTTCTTAAAACCGATTTTACTCGTTGAAGCTCCTCCTTGAGGTGGTGTAACGAGTACAAAATTGGTAATATACTTAAGCGTGCTTCAATCAAGACCTATTACAAGCCGCACAAGAAAATAAACCAACTTTTAAGACCTGTCAAATCTAATATCCCGTTACAAGATGCTGGAGTTTATAAAATTGACTGTGAGTGTGGTTTATCATACATTGGGCAAACAAAGAGAAGCATCGGTACCCGTATAAAAGAACATATTGCTGACATGAAGCATAGGCGCTCAACGAAGTCTGCAGTCTGTGAACATGCCCTAGACAAACCCAACCACTATATGCGTTTTGATAATCCTCAAGTCCTTGCAAAAGAAAACGGATACATTCCAAGAATGCTTCGTGAGGCCATTGAAATTAAAAAACATCCTAATTTCAATAGAGAGGATGGTTGGCAGTTACCACCAGCTTGGGATCCAGTCATCAATTTAATCAAATCTCAAGCTAAGCAAAAGACTGCAAGACCTTCAGACACCGTGAGCCAATACTGCGTACATCCGGAACGTTATCAATAAATATTTTAGGCGGTAGATTTTGCAGTTCTTATAAAATACTAGACAAATGTCAACTTAGTCTACCTGCGACCACGAACACTGTAAAGTGCTCGAAACGTTAGGTGTATAAATAATGTAATAAACGCGATAAAAACCGTATTAAAATAATTTTATTTAAATGTAAAACAAAGCTTATTCAAGAGACCTGTCTAACCTTCTGACTGCTCTGGCTAATATAATTATATGGCTCTGGTACAAGAGAGTACCGAGAGGGTCATGCTTCTCTAGTAGAGACTAAAAACGACCTTTGATGATGATGATGATGATACAACAATGACTATAGATGTGTGTGTATACTTTATACTTGTATTGAAATAGGTATCGATTTGCCGACGTAGCTAAGGCTATACATAAATTTTTCGGGATGCAGTGCTGCGATATACGGCATGTTTTAGACAAAGACGCTAAGAAAAGCTTGACATTCTTACTTTTAATTGCTAACAGTAGCTCTTAAAATAGTTTGAAGGGTTTCAATGGAGTTGTAGAATTAATAGTAGCCGTGTAGTTCCCGGCAGAGTAGAATAAGACCACTCCAAGTCATCCCGTGGATGTCGTAAAAGGCGACTTAGGAAACACAAGCTAAACAAAGCTTATTAACATCAAAGAGACCTCTCCAACCCGTCTGGCCAGCGTGAAGAGTGTAGGCCAAATCCTCTGACTGCTCAGGCTAGTATATGGCTCTGGTAGTACAAAGAGGGTCGTGCTTCTGCAGTGGAGAATAGAAAGATCTGATGATGATGTAGAATTAATATAATTAAAATTATATCTGTTTATCTGTCAAAAAAAAGAAAATAAATTCTCGCAGCACTGGATTATAATCTTTCGGTAATATACCTGCAAAATTTTTAGATAGAAATAAAAGAAATAACACTTAGGTACATTAAACAAAGCTATTATTACCATTTCCCGTTTCACCCAAATGAGTTCCTTGTACAATGTATTGCGGAAAATTGTCCCGGTGCTGGCGGGTCGCGAAAATTGAGACCAAATTTTTTGTAGAAACTGCTCTTTTCGCCATCCGCAAGATTAGATTCAAGAGGATAAATCTTCCACTACAAAGTAAAAAGGGAACAGATCATCATCATCATCATCATTTCGTGTAGGTGACATGGTCAGTCGACCATGCACACCCTGGTGTCAGAATTCTTCGGAACCGCCTCTCGGCCTCTGACGTGGTTCCTTTAACGACTACCGATGGCAGCCGGGACCACCGGCTTAACGTGCCTTCCGAAGCACGGAATCATCTTTCTTATCAGACAATCAGGTGATTCATGCCTGCAATGTCCTAACCAAACTGGAAACAACTTAACAAAGTATGCTTCCCGTGGGAATCGAACCCACGACCCCCGGGTCAACAAGGCAAACGCCTTAACCACTGGACCACGGAGGCAGTTAAGGGAACAGATGACAATGCCACTCGTGGCACCATAGCTAGTGTATAGTATTTTATTTAAAATATATCCTTGAGTTAGTATCCACCTTACTAGTCCACGATTAACTGTGGGGTAGCTCAATTAGTGTGATTTGTCCATATATATTCATAGTAGCTGTGCATCGCAACTTCCTTCGCGTGGAAAAAAGCCTATATCCTTTCTCGGGCTATCCTTTTTGGGGCAGCCAGAAGTTAAGGCCATTAAACACAAAGGCCATCTTTATATATTGGTTGGCGTGTAGATGACAAGCCTGCCAATATAAAGATGGCCTTTGGGTTTACAAAGATCGAGATAACAAAGATCGAGAAATCGAAATCCAAATAGTGATGGGCGGCTAGACTCACCAAAAAAAAAATGTTACTCAGATTGTTGCACATTCCCGCGGCCTGCTTCTATGATCTGCGCGCTAAGAGAAGCAGGTGGTGCAATCTACGTTTTTTTCTTTTCTACAAGACCAACTTGGAAAAAATCTATTTATAAGTTAGATTTAAGCATATTATCGTATGAAAAATGCAGGTCGTATTAGACTTTCTGTAAGTAAGCAGTGAAGCTAGCCCCTTCGGACCACTTCGTAGCTAGATTTCGTAGCTGTCTTAAAAAGGGGAAAAAATATCCCATTTCAAAGCTGGCTTCTTATTGGGAGTAAAATTGGTCTTTTTTCGAAGCCAGCTTAAAAATGGGATTATTTTACTTCCTTTAAGAAGCCAGCTTCGACTAGCGCTATTCTTCTGCCCTCGCGTTATTTTGAACTCCTTCCCACTCGCGTCACCCATTTTGTGTGAAGGCTTTATTGTGGATTATTTATACAGAACATTTCGCTTCGGCTTGACACGCCAAATCTGTTGCGGAATAGTTAGTCACCTTCCCCTTTCATTTTGGCAAAATAAAAAGCCTTTCAGCGCTTTCAAAAGCTTTCGTGGCATCATTAAGAAAATTACTCGACGAGCAGCGTACCAATTTTCTGTCCGCTAAATGGTCCAGGAGTTTTTAACTATCTATACTGTGTGTCAATTAATCCTCAGCATTTCCTTGAAGGGGCAACTCAGCCCATTAGTATGAACAAATTTTCCTATGGGACTAATACTGGATCTTAAATAAATTACTATTTCTACAAATACACCCGACCGGCTTTTTTGTATGGGAATGGGATGGTCAATTTTTTTTTAGTTTCCTGCAGGAAAAGTCAGGCGTGTTGGCGGGCTGAGTCGCCCCTTGTAGGTATGTGGGGGGTTGATACAGCGTGTAATTTTCTATCCACTAAATGGTCAAGGAGTTTTCAAATATGTATATGGCGAGTAAATTCACTTTCGCCATTTTTCTGGTAGCGGCCACTCAGCCCGACCACCAATGCTAGGATCTCAAAATGAAATTCGACATTTTCATACAAAAGTGTTTGGTTAGTCCAGCCATTTGAATGATAATGTCAGAAAAAAATTCAAGTTCTCAGGATTGGTCCTATATAAAAAGTTATTGATAAATAACTACTTAATGGGCTGACGGGGATAAGTTTATACTCGTACGCTGTATACTCGAATTAGATTCTGAAATACTGAATTATATATTTAAGTTCGTAGAGTAGCCGGCGCACTTTGATTTTTATCTAAATTCTTCTTCATTTAGTATTCTACTGCATTATCTCCCAATCCAGGCAGAAATATATTTTGGTGACAAGCGAATGCAATTTTGTGAGTGGCGAGTTTGAATAATTTAGTTGCATTCGGGTGTAAAATGTATGAAGAATGGTTTTGGAAATAAAAGTACTGTTTATACACCATAGTGGCACTGTGAAATAGCAAAAAAAGCATAAAGTGCATATTGTCTCACTATGATAACTAAGAAATATAACTAGCAATTTTTTCGCGACTTTATCCCCGTGATACCTCACTCCCTTGAGTCCCCCTTAAGAGCGTATCCTAGCAATATGTTTTTCATACAAATGTAAACATCTATTGTCATTTTTATTTTTTTCTAAAAAACTGTTTATCTAAAAAAATGTTTTAAACAGTTTTTTTAGAAAAAAATAAAACGTACGGCCAGTATTTTAGTACTAGATTTTATGAAAAAAGAATTGTGCCTCTAGAAGCAGTATTCAGCGAAAAAATAGAGGAATACATTTGTATGGAACACATACTGAAAAAATACTGCTAGGATATGCCCTTAAGACTCCGACTGACGTGCTCCGTGGCGCAGTGGTTAACACGCCAGCCTGCGACACGGGGGTTCCGGGTCCGATCCCCGGTCAGGTCATGATGGAAAACGATCTTTTTCAGATTGACCTGGGTCTTGGCTGTTTATCTATATAAGTATATATTATAAAATATAGTATTGTTGAGTTAGTATCCTGCTACACAAGTTCACAACTTACTGTGGGGATATTATATTAAAGATTGATATTTGGAACTAAATAGGATACAAAAATGTTGATAAGTTACGTAATATGACATTCGTGCATATGTCAATGTGTGAGTTAAGTATAATATGTTTATTCAACACCTGTTTTGCCATAATTTAAGTGGGGACACACATCATGGATCAGTGTAAGAATCCGTTTTTTTAATCATCATCCGAGCATTTTTTGCGATTGTGTCGTCAGTTGTGATGCTTCTAATTTGTTAATACCTAAACAATATATAATAAAATCCATCCAATCCTTAAAAAGGCGACTTAGCTATACAGTATTATCAACTTTACCTGCGGAACCAATGATGTCAATTAAAACAAAAAAATCTACATTCTTCCAGATACAGTTATTAGTGCCCCCTCAGTGAATGCGTTCAAAGACAGACTGGATGGACATTTAAATCAAGTGCAGTGATACACACATAAGCACCTAGTGCTGCTAGTGTATTAAATAAATAAATAAATAATTCTTAATTGGCAATTTTTTTATTTTTTTTAAATAAAACTAACGTGAACATTATTAATATGTAAAATACGGGTCACTCTCGTATGAAGTCAGCTACAGGCCGACATGTTTCAACCTCATCCGGAGGTCTTCCTCAGGGCAAATGTGAACCGAGACGCGCGCACGAAGTCGTCCCAGTCCGCACTGACTTCATACGTGAGTGACCCGTATTTTACATATTAATAATTGGCAAATTTTATTTTGAATATCCAAAATTGGAAGTGTTGAATTACTTACCACGGTCTCCTTGAAGCTGAAATAAAGGCTTTTGAAGGTGTTGCTTAGGGTGAATACAATGATCATCATCATCATAATCATGTCTTTTTCAGTATCCACTGCAGGAGTACGACCTACTCTGTACTATCAGAACCATTTATTAGCCAGAGCAGTCAGACGATTTGGCCTACACTCTCCACGCTGGTCAGAAGGGTTGTAAAAGTCTCTTTGATGTTCATAAGCTTTGCTTAGCTTGTTTCCTAAGTCACCTACTACGACATCTACGGGAAGACTTGGAGTTGTCCTATTCTACCCTGCCAGGAACCACACGTATATGAATACAATAATCACGGTAAATATACCGATTTGAAAATTTCCACGCAGGTCTGGGAGATAAAAAAACGTAGAATGTACCAGCTGCTTCTCTTCCCGCGTAGATCGTAAAAGCCGATCGAGGGAATAGTTATGAACAATCATGACAGTAGGTGCTGCGGCTAGCAACCCATCACTATTTTGATTCCGTTCTCCACCTACAAGCCCACCAACATGCTAAACGTGGCCTTTAGGTTTAGGAACTAGTCTCTGTCTATCCCACCAGGGAAAAAGACGTGATAGTATGTATGTATGTTGAAAATACACCTGTTCTGCTCAGCCCTTTTGGTAGCAGTCACCCCTACAGCAGCTGCGTGAGTGGCAGCAAACATGCAGGATTAATTATTAATTATCTTAATTAATAAAGCATTATGCCTCGCTAACACAATGCTAATGAGCTACTTATATTAATTGATCAAAGTTCTAATACCGTACAACATATAAATAGATAGATAATACGTTTATTTGATATGCCACAAACACACAGAATAGTAAAAAAAAAACAAACAATCTTATAACATCTAAACTGTGTCATATCATGCAGTCTGTGTGCTGCAGCAATGCAAAAACGCCATAACTCAGCGAATCTCTTGCACCGAGGTACAAAACACTGATTTTCAGTTATCGCCGATATTATATAACTGTGCCATAAATCTATTTCTAATCTTCACGTAGTGATAACTGTAGTATATTGGTGCGGTATGCTATTGATGTTAATGTAGGTAGGTTGATTATTCTCAATAAATCAGTGTTTAACCAACTTGCGTGTGTTTCACTACATGGTGGCAGCTGTGTACCAAATTAATATTTATTTGGCGTCATCATCATCATCATCAACAGCCTTCTGCATCCCACTGCTGGGTATAGGCCTCTCTCAATGCATGCCATCCATTGCGATCTTGTGCCTTACGTATTTGGCGTAATTCACGTAAATATTGATCTGTGGTGTGTAGTTAACACAGAAATCGGTGTGTGTTGTATTAAAAAACATGAAACACACGCAAGTTGGTTAAACACTGATTTATTGAGAATAATCAACCTACCTACATTAACATCAATAAGCATACCGCACCAATATACTACAGTAACATCATTGAAGTTTCCATGACGTTTCATCTATACTTAATATTATTAAGAGGAATTATTTGGTTGTTTGCATTGAATAGGCCCCGAAACTTCTGGACCGATTTTCAAAATTCTAGCACCTACTGAAGACATTGTGACATTGGCTATAATTTACGCAGATAAAGTCGCGGAAAAATTGCAAACCAAAGTTGCACTGTAACTATACACAGAGGGCACTCCATTCCTTTTACCTGTCATTCATTCAAGAGGTACAAATAGTAAAACGGATTGATTTAACATTTTTTATATTTTTAAATAAATGCCTGCTAAAATAAAAAAAACCGGCCAAGTGCGTCAAGCCACGCGCTGTGTAGGGTTCCGTAGTTGCGTGACAACTTTGAGTTCACACTGTTCACACTCGCACCTCATAGTTTACCGACCAAAAACATCAAACAATGAAAATTGTATGAAATTTCACATTTTCGAGTACATTTGATAAGTTGGTTGCCGATAACTTTTTAGTTTGTACTTCGTACTCAGCTCTGATAGTTTTCCTTTTAACTTCAGTATGTATACTACGGCTATATTTTTTTCACATACATACATATAATCACGCCTTTTTCCCATAGGGGTAGGCAGAGACTATGGATGTCCACTTGCTACGATCCTGACAAATCCCTCTAGCTTTATCTACACTCTCCCCATGCATGCTCTTCGGTTTCGGGTAGGTATTTCATAATAATTAATTTCTTCGTTAGCAGATATTAGGGACACTTACCTCTAACAAAAATTTGCACTTTAAAAGTCTAAATCGAAAAATGCTGTTCTCAACCTCACAATATTTTTCAAAGTACTATTTAACAATACCCAACACGGTAGGTTTGTGTAAAAAAAAAATATTACTCCCTCTTTACTTGTATGGGACTGTACACACACTAAAAAAAATTTTTTTTCCACCACTTTATGGCATGATTAATATACATACCCATACCAAATTACAGCTTTCTAGTACTTATAGTTTCTGTCTGAGTAAAACCGCGGACGGACAGACAGGCGGACAGACAGACATGGCGACACTATAAGGGTTCCTAGTTTACTACGGAACCCTAAAAAGGTATTCTATTTTTAATTTTTTACACATTTTAATTAGTCTAGTTAAATAACAGTGGACGTACTGCCATCTAACGCTGACCCTTGGAACTAAACTTGCCAGAGCGCGTGCCTCAGGGTGAGACATCTACAACTTTAAGAGTCGCCTGGACGCGCATGTCTCCATACAAATGGAAATAAGGAATAGTGGCAATATTTGACAATTTTGGAGTAAAAAATAAGCATCCAATCAATTAATCTCATTATAATCTGCGTATCTTACTATACAGCTAAGTAAAATTACCAATAGTTTGCGAATTATACGCCTCTCAAGTATATACATAAATATGAATAGGCTTGTAATTCTCAAACCATTGGTATTTTAACCAAGCTGTACAGGAACGTACGTAGATTCTGATGAGATTAATTGATTAAATGCTTAATTTTACTCCAGAATCATCAAATAATGCCACAATTCCTTATTTCCGTTTGTATGGAGACATGAGCGTCCAGGCGACTCTTAACAAATTAAACTAGCAGCCCTACCCGGCTGCGCCCGGGTTTTTATTATATTTTCTAATGAATCATCTATTAGTTTAAACCGCATGACAGACGGACGTGTTGGGAGACTGTTATAATATATAGTGATAAATATACGTGTAAGAAGGTGTTCACGCATCTTCAAATACGCTTTTATTTTACCTTCTTTCTGTCATTATTAACAAATAGTTCAATCAAAATATTTAAAAACTTAACAAATATAAAAATGATGGTTAAAAATATAACAAGAACAAATGAAACATCCAACATATTGCTAGCTAGCTGTCCAGCTCAATTTCAAAGCAGGATTCTTCATCTAAGGAGCTCCTTTATGACTTACTAGTTGTTACCCGCGGCTTCGCTCGCGTCACATATAGCCTATGGCCTTCTCAGTATCCTAACCTATGTTTGTGCAAAATTTCATGATGATTGGTTCAGTAGATACGGCGTGAAAGCATAACAAACAAGCAAACAAACAAACAAACTCAATTTCACATTTATAATATAGTAAGGATAAGGATTACATATTCAATCCAAAACATAGCAGTGTCTAAAGCATTTACGGGTCTATCTCTATACCTCAGACACATCTCTTTAGCTTTGTTTCCGTATGTATCATCTTTGAGAACATTATTCAGCTTCAGTCTTAGATTTTCCTCATTAATATCATGGTACCGCAGAATTTGTCCGAATCCTATCTCCTCCGCTTGCAGCAAATTGTCATATTGATGTGCATTAATTATATTTATTAAGTTTATCAAGATCATATCTATAGGTTAAAACTGCATAAAAGATAGACGTATTGCGAGAATATTATAATATGTAGTGATAAATAAACGTTTAAGAAGGTGTTCACGCATCTTAAATACGCTTTTGTTTTACCTTCTTTCTTTCATTATTAACGAATAGCGCAATTAAAACATTCAAAATCTTAACAAAGATAAAAGTAGTGGGTTAAAAATACTACAAGAACAAATGCGTAAACATCCAACATATTGCTTGCTATCCAGCTCAATTTCAAAGCAGGATTCTTCATTTTAAGGAGCTCCTTTATGACTTACTAGCTGTTACCCGCGGCTTCGCTCGCGTCATATACAGCCTATGTCCTTTTCAATACCCTAACCTATGTATATGCAAAATTTCATGATGATTGGTTCAGTAGATACGGCGTGAAAGCGTAACAAACAAGCAAACAGACAAACAAACTCAATTTCGCATTTATAATATAGTAAAGATAAGGATTACATATTCAATCCAAAACATAGCAGTGTCTAAAGCATTTACGGGTCTATCTCTATACCTCAGACACATCTCTTTAGCTTTGTTTCCGTATGTATCATCTTTGAGAACATTATTCAGTTTCAGTCTTAGATTTTCCTCATTAATACCATGGTATCATAGCATTTGTCCGAATCCTAACTCCTCCGTTTGCAGAAAATTATCATATTGATGTGCATTAATTATATTTATTAAGTTTATCAAGATCATATCTATAGGTTAAAACTTAATAAAAGATAGACGTATTGCGAGACTGTTATAATATGTAGTGATAAATAAACGTTTAAGAAGATGTTCACGCATCTTCAAATACGCTTTTGTTTTACCTTCTTTCTGTCATTATTAACAAATAGTTCAATCAAAATATTTAAAATCTTAACAAAGATAAAAATAATGGTTAAAAATAATACAAGAACAAATGCGTAAACATCCAACATATTGCTAGCTACCCAGTTCATTGTCAAAGCAGGATTATTCATTTAAGGAGCTCCTTTATGTCTTACTCTCTGTTACCCGCGGCTTCGCCCGCGTCATATACAGCCTATGTCCTTTTCAATACCCTAACCTATGTATATGCAAAATTTTACGATGATTGGTTCAGTAGATACAGCGTGAAAGCATAACAAACAAGCAAACAAACAAACAAACTCAATTTCACATTTATAATATAGTAAGGATAAGGATTACATATTCAATCCAAAACATAGCAGTGTCTAAAGCCTTTACGGGTCTATCTCTATACCTCAGACACATCTCTTTAGCTTTGTTTCCGTATGTATCATCTTTGAGAACATTATTCAGCTTCAGTCTTAGATTTTCCTCATTAATATCATGGTACCGCAGAATTTGTCCGAATCCTATCTCCTCCGCTTGCAGCAAATTGTCATATTGATGTGCATTAATTATATTTATTAAGTTTATCAAGATCATATCTATAGGTTAAAACTGCATAAAAGATAGACGTATTGCGAGAATATTATAATATGTAGTGATAAATAAACGTTTAAGAAGGTGTTCACGCATCTTAAATACGCTTTTGTTTTACCTTCTTTCTTTCATTATTAACGAATAGCGCAATTAAAACATTCAAAATCTTAACAAAGATAAAAGTAGTGGGTTAAAAATACTACAAGAACAAATGCGTAAACATCCAACATATTGCTTGCTATCCAGCTCAATTTCAAAGCAGGATTCTTCATTTTAAGGAGCTCCTTTATGACTTACTAGCTGTTACCCGCGGCTTCGCTCGCGTCATATACAGCCTATGTCCTTTTCAATACCCTAACCTATGTATATGCAAAATTTCATGATGATTGGTTCAGTAGATACGGCGTGAAAGCGTAACAAACAAGCAAACAGACAAACAAACTCAATTTCGCATTTATAATATAGTAAAGATAAGGATTACATATTCAATCCAAAACATAGCAGTGTCTAAAGCATTTACGGGTCTATCTCTATACCTCAGACACATCTCTTTAGCTTTGTTTCCGTATGTATCATCTTTGAGAACATTATTCAGTTTCAGTCTTAGATTTTCCTCATTAATACCATGGTATCATAGCATTTGTCCGAATCCTAACTCCTCCGTTTGCAGAAAATTATCATATTGATGTGCATTAATTATATTTATTAAGTTTATCAAGATCATATCTATAGGTTAAAACTTAATAAAAGATAGACGTATTGCGAGACTGTTATAATATGTAGTGATAAATAAACGTTTAAGAAGATGTTCACGCATCTTCAAATACGCTTTTGTTTTACCTTCTTTCTGTCATTATTAACAAATAGTTCAATCAAAATATTTAAAATCTTAACAAAGATAAAAATAATGGTTAAAAATAATACAAGAACAAATGCGTAAACATCCAACATATTGCTAGCTACCCAGTTCATTGTCAAAGCAGGATTATTCATTTAAGGAGCTCCTTTATGTCTTACTCTCTGTTACCCGCGGCTTCGCCCGCGTCATATACAGCCTATGTCCTTTTCAATACCCTAACCTATGTATATGCAAAATTTTACGATGATTGGTTCAGAAGATACGGCGTGAAAGCGTAACAAACAAGTAAACAAAGAAACAAACTCAATTTTGCATTTATAATATAAGTAAGGATAAGGATTACATATTCAATCCAAAACATAGCAGTGTCTTAAGCATTTACGGGTCTATGTCTTTACCTCAGACACATCTCTTTAGCTTTGTTTCCGTATGTTTCATCTTTGAGAACATTATTTAGCTTCAGTCTTAGATTTTCCTCATCAATATTATGGTACCATTGCATTTGTCCGAATCCTAACTCCTCCGTTTGCAGCAAATTGTCATATTGATCTGCATTAATTATATTTATACAATTTATCAAGATCATAGCTATAGGTTATAACTGCATAAAAGATAGACGTATTGCGAGAATATTATAATATGTAGTGATAAATAAACGTTTAAGAAGATGTTCACGCATCTTCAAATACGCTTTTGTTTTACCTTCTTTTTTTCATTATTAACGAATAGCCCAATTAAAACATTCAAAATCTTAACAAAGATAAAAATAATGGTTAAAAATACTACAAGAACAAATGCGTAAACATCCAACATATTGCTTGCTATCCAGCTCAATTTCAAAGCAGGATTCTTCATTTTAAGGAGCTCCTTTATGACTTACTAGCTGTTACCCGCGGCTTCGTTTGCGTCATATACAGCCAATGTCCTTTTCAATACCCTAACCTATGTATATGCAAAATTTCATGATGATTGGTTCAGTAGATACGGCGTGAAAGCGTAACAAACAAGCAAACAGACAAACAAACTCAATTTCGCATTTATAATATAGTAAGGATAAGGATTACATATTCAATCCAAAACATAGCAGTGTCTAAAGCATTTACGGGTCTATCTCTATACCTCAGATACATCTCTTTAGCTTTGTTTCCGTATGTATCATCTTTGAGAACATTACCTATTCAGTTTCAGTCTTAGATTTTCCTCATTAATATCATGGTACCATAGCATTTGTCCGAATCCTAACTCCTCCGTTTGCAGAAAATTGTCATATTGATGTGCATTAATTATATTTATACAATTTATCAAGATCATATCTATAGGTTAAAACTGCATAAAAGATAGACGTATTGCGAGAATATTATAATATGTAGTGATAAATAAACGTTTAAGAAGGTGTTCACGCATCTTCAAATACGCTTTTGTTTTACCTTCTTTCTGTCATTATTAACAAATAGTTCAATCAAAATATTTAAAATCTTAACAAATATAAAAGTAATGGTTAAAAATACTACAAGAACAAATGCAACATATTGCTAGCTATCCAGTTCAATTTCAAAATCCAACATATTGCTAGCTATCTAGTTCAATTTCAAAGCAGGATTCTTCATTTAAGGAGCTGCTTTATGACTTACTAGCTGTTACCCGCGACTTCGCCCGCGTCATATATAGCCTATGGCCTTCTCAGTATCCTAACCTATGTATATGCAAAATTTCATGATGTTCAGTAGATACGGCGTGAAAGCGTAACAAACAAGCAAATGAATAAACAAACAAACAAACTCAATTTCGCATTTATAATATAAGTAAGGATAAGGATAAGGATTACATATTCAATCCAAAACATAGCAGTGTCTAAAGCATTTACGGGTCTATGTCTTTACCTCAGACACATGTCTTTAGCTTTGTTTCCATATGTATCATCTTTGAGAACATTATTCAGCTTCTGTCTTAGATTTTCTTCATTAATATCATGGTACCGTAGAATTTGTCCGAATCCTAACTCCTCCGTTTGCAGAAAATTGTCATATTGATGTGCATTAATTATATTTATAAATTTTATCAAGATCATATCTATAAGTTAAAACTGCATAAAAGATAGACGTATTGCGAGACTGTTATAATATGTAGTGATAAATAAACGTTTAAGAAGGTGTTCACGCATCTTCAAATACGCTTTTGTTTTACCTTCTTTCTTTCATTATTAACGAATAGCGCAATTAAAACATTCAAAATCTTAACAAAGATAAAAATAATGGTTAAAAATACTACAAGAACAAATGCGTAAACATCCAACATATTGCTAGCTATGTAGTTCAATTTCAAAGCAGGATTCTTCATATACGGAGCTCCCTTATTTCTGATTACATATTCAATCCAAAACATGGCAGTGTCTAGAGCATTCAAGGGCCTATCTATATATCTTAGAGACATCTCTTTAGCTTTGTTTCCATATGTATCATCTTTGAGAACATTATTCAGTTTCAGTCTTAGATTTTCCTCATTAATACCATGGTATCATAGCATTTGTCCGAATCCTAACTCCTCCGTTTGCAGAAAATTGTCATATTGATGTGCATTAATTATATTTATTAAGTTTATCAAGATCATATCTATAGGTTAAAAATAAAAGATAGACGTATTGCGAGACTGTTATAATATGTAGTGATAAATAAACGTTTAAGAAGATGTTCACGAATCTTCAAATACGCTTTTGTTTTACCTTGTTTTCTTCATTATTAACGAATAGCGCAATTAAAACACTCAAAATCTTAACAAAGATAAAAGTAATGGTTAAAAATACTACAAGAACAAATGCGTAAACATCCAACATATTGCTAGCTATGTAGTTCAATTTCAAAGCAGGATTCTTCATATACGGAGCTCCCTTATTTCTGATTACATATTCTATCCAAAACATGGCAGTGTCTAAAGCATTCAAGGGCCTATCTCTATATCTTAGAGTAATCTCTTTAGCTTTGTTTCCATATGTATCATCTTTGAGAACATTATTCAGTTTCAGTCTTAGATTTTCCTCATTAATACCATGGTATCATAGCATTTGTCCGAATCCTATCTCCTCCGTTTGCAGCAAATTGTCATATTGATCTGCATTAATTATATTTATACAATTTATCAAGATCATATCTATAGGTTAAAACTGCATAAAAGATAGACGTATTGCGAGACTGTTATAATATGTAGTGATAAATAAACGTTTAAGAAGATATTCACGCATCTTCAAATACGCTTTTGTTTTACCTTCTTTTTTTCATTATTAACCAATAGCGCAATTAAAACATTCAAAATCTTAACAAAGATAAAAGTAATGGGTTAAAAATACTACAAGAACAAATGCGTAAACATCCAACATATTGCTTGCTATCCAGCTCAATTTCAAAGCAGGACTCTTCATTTTAAGGAGCTCCTTTATGACTTACTAGCTGTTACCCGCGGCTTCGCTCGCGTCATATACAGCCTATGTCCTTTTCAATACCCTAACCTATGTATATGCAAAATTTCATGATGATTGGTTCAGTAGATACGGCGTGAAAGCGTAACAAACAAGCAAACAGACAAACAAACTCAATTTCGCATTTATAATCAAAATCAATCAAAATCAAAACGTTTATTCAGAAAATAGGCCTTTGCAGGCACTTTTTCACGTCATATCATATTTAAAATTATCTTATTAGATAATATGTATTTATTAATTGTTCAATATAGCCTTTTGCGCGTCATATATAGCCTTCTCAGTACCCTAACCTATGTATATGCAAAATTTCATGATGATTGGTTCAGTAGATAGGGCGTGAAAGCGTAACAAACAAGCAAATAAATAAACAAACAAACTCAATTTCGCATTTATAATATAGTATGGATAAGGATTACATATTCAATCCAAAATATAGCAGTGTCTAAAGCATTTACGGGTCTATCTCTATACCTCAGAGACATCTCTTTAGCTTTGTTTCCGTATGTTTCATCTTTGAGAACATTATTCAGCTTCAGTCTTAGATTTTCCTCATTTATATCATGGTACCGTAGAATTTGTCCGAATCCTCTAAAACTCCTCCGTTTGCAGCAAATTGTCATATTGATCTGCATAAATTATATTTATACAATTTATCAATATCATATCTATAGGTTAAAACTGCATAAAAGATAGACGTATTGCGAGACTGTTATGATATGTAGTGATAAATAAACGTTTAAGAAGATGTTCACGCATCTTCAAATACGCTTTTGTTTTACCTTCTTTTTTTCATTATTAACGAATAGCGCAATTAAAACATTCAAAATCTTAACAAAGATAAAAGTAATGGTTAAAAATACTACAAGAACAAATGCGTAAACATCCAACATATTGCTGGCTATCCAGTTCAATTTCAAAGCAGGATTCTTCATATACGGAGCTCCCTTATTTCTGATTACATATTCTATCCAAAACATGGCAGTGTCTAAAGCATTAAACGGTCTATCTCTATATCTTAGAGACATCTCTTTAGCTTTGTTTCCATATGTATCATCTTTGAGAACATTATTCAGCTTCTGTCGTAGATTTTCCTCATTAATATTATGGTACCGTCAAATTAGTCCGAATCCTATCTCCTCCGTTTGCAGCAAATTGTCATATTGATCTGAATTAATTATATTTATTAAGTTTATCAAGATCATATCTATAGGTTAAAACTGCATAAGAGATATACGTATTGCGAGCCTATTATAATATGTAGTGATAAATAAACGTTTAAGAAGGTGTTCACGCATCTTAAATACGCTTTTGTTTTACCTTCTTTTTTTCATTATTAACCAATAGCGCAATTAAAACATTCAAAATCTTAACAAAGATAAAAATAATGGTTAAAAATACTACAAGAACAAATGTGTAAACATCCAACATATTGCTGGCTATCCAGTTCAATTTCAAAGCAGGATTCTTCATATACGGAGCTCCCTTATTTCTGATTACATATTCTATCCAAAACATGGCAGTGTCTAAAGCATTAAAGGGTCTGTCTCTATATCTTAGAGATATCTCTTTAGCTTTGTTTCCGTATGTTTCATCTTTGAGAACATTATTCAGCTTCTGTCTTAGATTTTCCTCATTAATATTATGGTACCATAGCATTTGTCCGAATCCTATCTCCTCTGTTTGCAACAAATTGTCATATTGATCTGCATTAATTAAATTTATAAATTTTATCAAGATCATATCTATAGGTTAAAACTGCATAAGAGATAGACGTATTGCGAGACTGTTATGATATGTAGTGATAAATAAACGTTTAAGAAGATGTTCACGCATCTTCAAATACGCTTTTGTTTTACCTTCTTTCTTTCATTATTAACAAATAGCGCAATTAAAACATTCAAAATCTTAACAAAGATAAAAATAATGGTTAAAAGTACTACAAGAACAAATGCGTAAACATCCAACATATTGCTAGCTATGTAGTTCAATTTCAAAGCAGGATTCTTCATATACGGAGCTCCCTTATTTCTGATTACATATTCTATCCAAAACATGGCAGTGTCTAAAGCATTAAACGGTCTATCTCTATATCTTAGAGACATCTCTTTAGCTTTGTTTCCATATGTATCATCTTTGAGAACATTATTCAGCTTCAGTCTTAGATTTTCCTCATTAATACCATGGTATCATAGCATTTGTCCGAATCCTAACTCCTCCGTTTGCAGAAAATTGTCATATTGATGTGCATTAATTATATTTATTAAGTTTATCAAGATCATATCTATAGGTTAAAACTTAATAAAAGATAGACGTATTGCGAGACTGTTATAATATGTAGTGATAAATAAACGTTTAAGAAGATGTTCACGCATCTTCAAATACGCTTTTGTTTTACCTTCTTTTTTTCATTATTAACGAATAGCGCAATTAAAACATTCAAAATCTTAACAAAGATAAAAATAATGGTTAAAAATACTACAAGAACAAATGCGTAAACATCCAACATATTGCTTGCTATCCAGCTCAATTTCAAAGCAGGATTCTTCATTTTAAGGAGCTCCTTTTTGACTTACTAGCTGTTACCCGCGGCTTCGCTCGCGTCATATACAGCCTATGTCCTTTTCAATACCCTTACCTATGTATATGCAAAATTTCATGATGATTGGTTCAGTAGATACGGCGTGAAAGCGTAACAAACAAGCAAACAGACAAATAAACTCAATTTCGCATTTATAATATAGTAAGGATAAGGATTACATATTCAATCCAAAACATAGCAGTGTCTAAAGCATTTACGGGTCTATCTCTATACCTCAGACACATCTCTTTAGCTTTGTTTCCGTATGTATCATCTTTGAGAACATTATTCAGTTTCAGCCTAAAATTTTCTCATTAATACCATGGTATCATAGCATTTGTCCGAATCCTAACTCCTTCATTTGCAGAAAATTGTCATATTGATGTGCATTAATTATATTTATTAAGTTTATCAAGATCATATCTATAGGTTAAAACTGCATAAGAGATAGACGTATTGCGGAACTGTTATAATATGTTATGATAAATAAACGTATAAAAAGGTGTTCACGCATCTTCAAATACGCTTTTGTTTTACCTTCTTTTTTTCATTATTAACGAATAGCGCAATTAAAACATTCAAAATCTTAACAAAGATAAAAATAATGGTTAAAAATACTACAAGAACAAATGCGTAAACATCCAACATATTGCTAGCTATGTAGTTCAATTTCAAAGCAGGATTCTTCATATACGGAGCTCCCTTATTTCTGATTACATATTTTATCCAAAACATGGCAGTGTCTAAAGCATTAAAGGGTCTATCTCTATATCTTAGAGATATCTCTTTAGCTTTGTTTCCATATGTATCATCTTTGAGAACATTATTCAGCTTCTGTCTTAGATTTTCTTCATTAATATCATGGTACCGTAGAATTTGTCCGAATCCTAACTCCTCCGTTTGCAGCAAATTGTCATATTGATCTGCATTAATTATATTTATACATTTTATCAAGATCATATCTAAAGGTTAAAACTGCATAAAAGATAGACGTATTGCGAGACTGTTATAATATGTAGTGATAAATAAACGTTTAAGAAGGTGTTCACGCATCTTCAAATACGCTTTTGTTTTACCTTCTTTCTTTCATTATTAACGAATAGCGCAATTAAAACATTCAAAATGTTAACAAAGATGAAAATAATGGTTAAAAATACTACAAGAACAAATGCGTAAACATCCAACATATTGCTGGCTATCCAGTTCAATTTCAAAGCAGGATTCTTCATATACGGAGCTCCCTTATTTCTGATTACATATTCTATCCAAAACATGGCAGTGTCTAAAGCATTAAACGGTCTATCTCTATATCTTAGAGACATCTCTTTAGCTTTGTTTCCATATGTATCATCTTTGAGGACATTATTCAGCTTCTGTCGTAGATTTTCCTCATTAATATTATGGTACCATAGCATTTGTCCGAATCCTATCTCCTCCGTTTGCAACAAATTGTCATATTGATCTGCATTAATTATATTTATAAATTTTATCAAGATCATATCTATAGGTTAAAACTGCATAAGAGATAGACGTATTGCGAGCCTATTATAATATGTAGTGATAAATAAACGTTTAAGAAGGTGTTCACGCATCTTCAAATACGCTTTTGTTTTACCTTCTTTCTGTCATTATTAACAAATAGCGCAATTAAAACATTCAAAATCTTAACAAAGATAAAAATAATGGTTAAAAATACTACAAGAACAAATGCGTAAACATCCAACATATTGCTTGCTATCCAGTTCAATTTCAAAGCAGGATTCTTCATATACGGAGCTCCCTTATTTCTGATTACATATTCTATCCAAAACATGGCAGTGTCTAGAGCATTCAAGGGCCTATCTCTATATCTTAGAGACATCTCTTTAGCTTTGTTTCCATATGTATCATCTTTGAGAACATTATTCAGCTTCAGTCTTAGATTTTCCTCATTAATATCATGGTACCGTAGAATTTGTCCGAATCCTATCTCCTCCGTTTGCAGCAAGTTGTTGTATTGATCTGCATAGATTGGAATTCCTATAATTGGGATTCCGTGGAAAATAGCCTCTTCTGTTCCGATCAACCCGCCGTGCGATATGAACACCTTGACGTTGGGATGTGCTGTGAACAAGTTACGAAATATGAACAACTTACATAAAATATTTATGTGATGTGTGTAATCCGCATAAACATAATAAATATATCTGCCTAATACATAACTTTGAAGTGGTGACTCAGACCGTCAATATAAACAACTTTTCCTATGAGAGCAATGCTGGGAACTAACAATTTTTTTTTACTTTCGCCTACTTATTGCCCTGGGCAGTCAAACAGTTTTTTATGAAACAGTTGTTCATTTTGAGAAGAATTTCGAGGGTCAATTTACACGTTGTATTTTTTTGTTATTTGATTTAGACGTCGCCGTGTCGTGTTGGTTCTTGTTAGTTCCGATTACTTGTGATTGTGATCGATCAGTGATTTTCTGGCGGTAAGAGCGCTTGCTCTTAGTGCGGTACACCAAACTCCCTTAGTATGTTCCACCAAGCGCCCTTAGTGCGGCCCACCAAGCGTTTTTAGTGTGGTCCACCAAGCACCCTTAATGCGGCCCTGTACTACTGAATAAAAAACTTCAAAACATATTTATTTATTTTTTTCCCAGTGTGGGTAGACTTGCTTAGGCCTAGCTAGAAGACCCAAATTCTACGTTTATAGTGTTGGTCGGTCTATAGGTAGGATATAACATCAAAAATTTTAAGCAACCCCGACTCGTTCCTCCATCTTGTTAACAGCTGTACCGATTTTGATAAATCATGCCTAAGAACCATTGCCAAAAAACTTGCTATTAAACACAAAAAATCGCATACAAATCGGTTTATAGACAGAGCGGCCAAACTTATAACACCCTTATATTTATATATATTATACTAACATAGAATCTCTTTTTGTGGTAGCCACTTTCTGATGATTAAATTTTTTGGTTTGTTTTCTAAATAATCGTCTTCCCACTTCCAAATGACTGTTTGTTTGAGTTCTCTGAAGGCGTTGAGGAACGCGTTCTTTTTCTCCAAAGGTAGTTCTGAACTTTTAACGTTGGAGCCAAAATTTACGTACACAACTCCATATTTTGCATTATCCAAAATTTCTTGAAGATCCTGAAACAACACAACATTTAGGATGTCAGAAAACTGGCAGAAGATGGAGAAAGATAAACCGAGCTTCAGTAACAAAAGCGGCACTCTGAAACAGGGGTTGAAAACGGTAAAGGTATAAGGGTACCGGTACCGTTATAAAATTACGATACACCTAAGATCTAAAGGTAGAACCAAATCGGTTGACAATTACGGTTGTGATACAGCTTAATATAAATAATGGTAATTATACATTTACGATATCGTTATGTATCGATACCTTTATAATTACTGGTACTTTAACTGAAATATTTTCAGTACCGAAAAAATTATGCGACGAAGAACATTGAGGCGAATCCTCAGCGGTAAAATTCAATGAAAACCTTTATTTCATAATTCCAATATAAAAAAAAATAACGATACCGCAATATTACAATACCAAAATCGTATAGATACCGTTTCTTTATGGTATGGTAATTTGAAGGTACCATTATTTAAGGTATCGAAATATAAAGGTATGACGTCATACCGATTTAACCGTATTTTTTTTTGGTTATTCAATCCCTGCCTGAAATTTTGATGATGATAAACATAATTTAAGTATGAAGAATGCTGCTACATTTTTAAATAGATGCATATAATCTGAGATCAAACAAAATCAAGGAGGAAAGCAGCGGTTTTCATTAAGAAAACAATTAATTTTTGTGACAAGATTAGACCAAATCCTCTGACTACTCAGGCTAGTATGGTTCTGGTAGTACAGATAGGGTCGTGCTCCTGCAGTGGAGACTAGAAAGACCTGATGATGATGATGATGATGTTAACAAGATTTTAATATGAGGTAATTTTAAAAAATATATCTTGTACTCTCACAATAACAGCTTGTCCTAATTATATTGTTGCTTGTAATTAGGGGTTTTCTTAAACGCATCGTACCAGTTGGAAGAACTAGGTCATAGGGTCCGATGAGTCATTTGATAATATTTAAAAAGCAGCAACACAAATGATCTAAGACAACAACTGACACACTGATGCCCAATATTGGCCATTATTGGGCAACAATTCCGGAGCCAATATCTCACTTAATCAGACCTATATACCTCTCGGGATAAACAAAGTGAAATGAAAATATTGATAGATTGCTACCTGTATCTTCTATTGACATTAATCCTCAAAAAATTTAGCCCATTCACTCAACTGGCTTTTATGATGAGAGTAGAAAGCAGTAGGTCTATTATATAGGAATACTTTTATTTTTCTTTCAGACCAGCGTTGAAGCAGACTAAAGTGAAAGATTGTTAAAAGTTCTTCTTGATCATCTTCGAGCAACACGGCCTTCCGTACCGGAAGGGAGTAGCCATACGCTGCGTTCCCCTCTGTCAAGGTACAAGCCAAATTAGGCATATGCATGTCTATGTGTTAGTTGTGTGTGACTTCATCATCATCATCATCATCATCAGGTCTTTCTAGTCTCTACTGCAGGAGCACGACCCTCTCTGTACTACCAGAGCCATATACTAGCCTGAGTAGTCAGAGGATTTGACTTATCAGTACACAAATTATTGTTTCTTTTTTATCTAATTTTTTGTGACAGTGTTTACTATCAAGTGACAGATTAAGTTTTGTATGTAGGTGTGCGGAACTAAACTTGTGTGCACATTTCCCCCGCAAAAAACGCCAGAAAAATTGTAATAGTAAATTGTCGCTTTGCCCTCTCCCACCGTCCGGTACGGAGGCCGTGTTGCTCGAAGTTGATCATTATCTATGATTTAGGAGAAACTTTTAAAAGTAAAAGAAACCCGAACTAACCTTTGGTAACGTATTGTTGCTCTTTGACAAATGCATTCCTCCAATTTCCACAATATTTGGTGTATAAGCCACTGCTCCATCAAAACTAAAATGACTATTATAAAGCATTAGAGCAGCGTTCTGTTGCAATTCATACAGACTTGGCGCTGGTTTTTTTAAACCTGTAATATATTTTTTAACCAACGCTTCCTGTTTATCTAAATACCAAAATCTCCACCATACAAAATCGTATATACTAAAATATAAGTTTCGCAGTCTTCCCCAAAAACTTGTAGGGTCTGTAACCTCTAAGTGTTCTGACAATATGCTCGATAGCTGCAATGGATTCCTTGTTATCATGTTATGCTTCATGGAATTTCCATAAGTTGTAACTAATACTAAAGGAGCGTTATATTTGTGAGCAAGGGCATACAGTGCTTCTTCAATAAAGTGCTCAGTTATAACCAAGTCAAACGTATGGTCTTTTCGCAAAAAGTCTTTAACTTCTGTTGAATTTAACACTAGTTCTGTGAAAGCTAATCCTCCAGCCCAGAGTAGATTGTGATGAAATTCTTCAACTGATAAATCCACCATTGTAAAAACATTGGGTCTTTCGCCTGAAAATATAATATATCTATAAAGTAAGCGCTAATGTATTAAAAGCTGGCACCTATAGGAGTGAAAGTGCATAAGTAATAATAAAAAAAATTCACGCTAGTTTTCGAAATATTTTGTCTTTAAAATCTAGAAAAACACGCAAAGCAAAAACTGGCGTACACTGATATCGATAATCGAAACAGGCGATTTACTGATTTTTGTAAATCATCAAAAATTTGTCTAGTATTTTTCTGTGACAAAAATAGACATCCACCTTAACATTCTGCCAAAATGTTACAATTCGATATTTTGCGATTTAAATAGGTTAGGCGATAGGATAAAAATAGGTGCGTCCGTTCATCTGCCTGCCACAGGGGGGAAATTTTCACAGATTATGTATGAGTAATGCCGCTAAAACAACAAATAATGAAAATGAAAAGTAAGCGTCTTCTCCTAAATATATTATCAAATATATACAAAGGTCGCTCCGTACCGTCAAACGGCTAACATCTTGTTTGATTTGCTGTGTGTTGAAATACTTACTTTGCTATGTTTTTCCGCGAATTCCTAATTTGAATAGTGTAAATACTGAAGTTTGAATAGTTGGTGGCATTATTGCGCAATAATTTTTTAATTTAGTTTTATATTAACTAAACTGGAAGCAAAAACATCTTTAAAAATTTCCGTTTTCGTTGTCTGCCCTGACCTACGACAACCCGCGCTATCGCCGCTGCTGTGATTCATCGACATCGAGCCGGCTACTGAGGTGCTATAGGTATCTATCGTCTCCGTACGACGAATTGTTTGGAGTGCGGAGCTGTTCAGATATTGCAACCGAATATTGAAGCTGCTGTTGAAATGGATTGTTCTGCGTGCCGTGCGGCTATCGAAGGATGTGATGCCTACCTTAGGTGTGTAAATGATCATTGCCTTAAGTGCTACCACTCTCAATGCCTTAATGTATTTAACTTGGATATTGACCAGCAAACAAATTGGACCTGTCCGGAATGCCTGTGCTCAGCTAAAAAGGGTGGTCAAAATGACAGTACACCGGTGAGTGCCGCTAAGAGAGGTGTTGAGCCAAATATCACGTTGAGAAGAAAACCTCCCCCAGTTGACCTTAATGTAAGTGAAATATATTCTATTTCTGATGTCATGCTGGAGGTTCGCCAACTTCGTGTGGATGTATCCGTCTTGACTAGTCGCCTACAAGAGGCTGTTGATGCAGTAAAGTTTTGCCAGGCAAAGATGGAGGAATGCGAAAAACGGTTATTAGTTGTGGACTCGTCTATGCATTTACCTCGTTCTGTTTCTCCTGTGAATAATGCAGCGAAATCCCTTGATAAAGCTGGTTCAGTGGGTGCCGAATCTTGTGCTGTGCCTACGTCAATTGTAACTAAAACCAGCAATGCTGGAGTTAACATTACTGGACTGCGTACCGCCAAAGGGTCCAACAAATCATCAAAGAAAAAGCGCAACTTAGATACCCAGCGTGCTAGCACTAGTCACGGCATAGTGCACGCTCGAGCTCAGGAAACCGCGGGCGAACATTTCTGTAAGTCAGTTGCTGCTACTATTATTTCTGCCCCTGTTTTGGAGGATGAAGGTGTCGAAAACGTGATTGACAAAACTGAGGAGGACCAGGGTCAGCATCGCTGGAATGTTGTAAGTCGAAGGACACGGCGTTCAGTCACAGGTACCGCGGGTCCAGGTGTGACCACATTGAAAGCTGCAGAATGTAGAAAGTACCTTCACTTATGGAACATGGCATCAGACCTTGATGATGTTCGTGATTACGTCAATCAGATCTGCCCTGACGGAGCTTGTACTATACACGAGCTCACCGCGAGGGGTGACTACAAGTCATACAAGATTGGAGTACTGGAGAAGTACTATGATGATTGTTTTTCTCCGAACCTATGGCCTGTAAATGCTAAGTTTAAACCTTGGGTTAACTTTCGTGCCATACGGGAGCAGAGGCCTCGTGTCCAAGCCCAGAGGCAGTCTTCCTAGCACCTGTACGGACTCAGGATCCCTTTCTTCTCGAACCTCACTCCAAATTATATACCAAAATGTTCGTGGCCTTAAAACAAAGTTGCGGTTTTGGCGAGAAAACCTACATCTCCTGGAACATGACTTCGTGACCGTCACAGAGACCAACCTTGATTCTACGGTGTACGACGCAGAGCTTCAGTCTGGCGGTTGGAGTGTCATGCGACGTGATCGCGTTGGGTGTGGCGGTGGGGTCTTGGTTGCAGCTCGGCCAGGAATTACCTTGTATCGAAGAGTTGAGCTTGATTCTAAAAGTGGTGAGGACCTATGGGTTTCATGTAAAGTGCGTGGTGTCAATTTAACTTTATGTGTATTCTATATTCCTCCTAGTTCTAAAGACGATGTATATATGTCCTTTTTTTGTAATGTTGAAAGCAAGATCAATGATCTGAAAGGTCTTATTGTTATTACTGGTGACCTTAATCTTAACAGCTCTTCAGAAAACATCAAAAATTACTATTGTTATTTCCTAAGTGTTTGTTGTATGAAAGATATGAATAATGTTTTTAATTCGCATGGAGGGAAATTAGATGTCGTATTGGTGCCAGAATTCTTTGAAACTTCAGCCACAGTAAAATTATCGGATGAGGGATTGGTGGCTCTCCAGGATGCATATCATCCGCCCCTATCGTTAACAGTTTCAATTAAAAAGAATCTCACCGTCCATAAACTACCGCCTAGCAATATAGTGGCTAGCCGGGATTGGAACTTCCCTAAAGGTAACTATGATATGCTCTATAAATATATCTCTGAAGTATCGTGGCTGTCTGTTTACCAAGCTCAAACCACTGAAGAAGCTGTAAATAATTTCTATAATATAATTTACGGTATTTTTGACCTGTGTATACCTAGGAAAGTTAGATCATCGGCAGGAGCTAGGCGGTATCCAGTTTGGTTTACCGCTGATATTATTAAGGATCTTAAAGTGAAATCTGTCCTTCATCGAAAGTGGAAAACTACCAATAACCGCACTGTTTATAAGGCGTTTAGTGATCTCCGATCGAGCATAAAATCGCGTATCACCGCAGCATATGACGCATATAGGCATAATGTCGAATATAGTTTAAATAGCAATCCTAGATTATTTTGGCAGCATATATCTAATTTGAAGTCAAAAGGGGGCTTTGAACCATGTGTTAGCTATGGTGGTACTGACCATATAGGTCAGGGAGCCGCGAATGCCTTTGCACAATTTTTCTCCAATGTTTTCCTACCTGATTCACCTTTGTTAGATGCAAATGTAGTTCAAACACACGAAGTCACTCCTTCCGCTGCGTACATAAACATAGTCAGTGTGTCGCATGATGACGTCCTGAATGGTTTAAAACAACTCAAACCTGTTGGAATCGGTCCTGACAGCGTCCCGGCCTTTGTGTTAAAGGCATGCAAAGATTTTTTAATTGAGCCTATTTCTTTCTTGTTTAATGTGTGTTTAAATACGGGTACTTATCCGTCTCTCTGGAAATTGAGTCGTGTCACCCCGATCCCAAAATCCAGCAATGTTCTTGCAGTGGAACTCCACCGCCCCATAGCTAACTTATCAGCACTCCCAAAGCTTAAGGAAACTATTCTTCATAGCAAAATTAGCCAGCAAGTTAAACCATACCTCCATGACGCTCAGCACGGCTTCAGGAGCAGTCGCTCAGTCGATACCAATTTGCTGACTCTTGTCGACATTATCTCGTCTTGTATGGATAAGGGTGCGCAGGTGGATGTCATTTATTTCGATTTCGAAAAAGCCTTCGATCGTGTCGATAACGACATTCTTTTGGGGAAACTGTCTTTACTTGGCTTTTCTCCAAAGCTTGTTAAATTTTTTGCTGACTATTTACGAAACCGTAAACAGTTTGTTCGTCATGGTTGCTTTGAATCTGAACCATATAATACTCGTTCTGGAGTCAGCCAGGGTTCCGTGCTTGGACCTCTTTTGTTTCTGCTGATGATTAATGATCTTCCACAAGTCTTACGGCATGCTAAATGTCTCCTCTTTGCTGATGATCTGAAGATTATTTTGGACATCAATGACGCTTCGGATCATCACCGGCTACAGGCCGACATCGATGCCGTTTTCAATTGGAGTATAAGAAATAAACTTCTATTCAATAATGTCAAATGTTGTGTCATGACTTTTACCCGAGCGAGAAATCCGTCTTATTTTCAGTATTCTTTAGGCTCTAGTGACATAACTCGTGTTTTTTCAGTTAAGGACTTGGGAGTTATTTTTGATCCGAAGCTGAACTTCCATGATCACGTGCAAAAGCTAGCATCAAGTTGCTTTAGACAGCTTGGCTTTGTGGTACGCAACTGCAGGGACTTTACTAATGTAAATGTAATAAAATTATTATACTCAGCTCTTGTACGGAGCAAACTAGAAACTAGTTCCAAAATTTGGAGCCCACATGAGGCTACATATATTCTTACTGTCGAGAAGGTACAGAAAGCATTTTTGAGATTCTTATATAAGAAATTTTATAGTTACTACCCATTTTTGTATCCAACCCAATTTTTGTTGGGTAGTTTGGGTTATAATTCGTTACGGGTACGCCGAAAATGGCAGTTACTTATATTTGTCAGTCGGTGTCTCCGAGGTGAATCGGATTGTCCGGAGCTTGTGTCGTGCGTTTTAAGACTATTTGCACCAAACAACTACTTGCGTGCTCGCCGACACAGGCTACTTGCAATACCTCCCTCAAACACAATCGCTCGTGCAAAGTCCCCTCTTTTGCGAGGTCTTTCTGAACTCAACGAATTCCTGGCATCATTAAAAGGAAGGGAATGTGATATTTTTGCTGATGGGTTTGTACATTTGATGAATAAATTGTTAATATTTTGTGAAAAGGATGGATGAATCCGTAGTCCTAGGTTAAGTTGTGCAGTGCGTTGGTATAACTGTAATGCTGTACAATTTTGTTAATAAATAAATAAATAAATAAATAAATATTCTATTAGAAATGTTTAAATTTTTAACAAACGATATTTTACCCTAGTACTTATGAAATAAATAAATAAATATTTTTTTTATTCAATTGAACCATCTATCTATAACACAACAAGCAAAAAGCTTGATTGTGGCACCTGAAATAGTCAGACAGTGTATCTCAGTTCTTATTCAACTGCCTCCGTGGTCCAGTGGTTAAGGCGTTTGCCTTGTTGACCCGGGGGTCGTGGGTTCGATTCCCACGGGAACCTTCTTTGTTAAGTTGTTTCCAGTTTGGTAAGGACATTGCAGGCATGAATCACCTGATTGTCTGATAAGAAAGATGATTCTGTGCTTCGGAAGGCACGTTAAGCCGGTGGTCCCGGCTGCCATCTGGTAGTCGTTAAAGGAACCACGTCACAGGCCAAGAGGCGGTTCCGCAGAACTCTGACACCAGGGTGTGCATGGTCGACTGACCGTGTCACCTACACGAAATGATGATGAGCTCTTATAATCTGTTATAAGAACTAAGATGCAAGATGCAGTGTCTGACTAGTTCAGGAGCCACAATCAAGCTTTTTTTCACATTCGTCATGTCAACTTTTGCCATCAAATCGGTAGCTCGGAGATTTGTTTAAAATAAATCTTCTTTATTTGCCACAAAATACAAGGAAATTACAGCTGCAGATAAATGAGTCTTAAATACATTAGGTACAGAAGATTAGGAATTCGCCCCTGTAAGTATAGAAATACTTATAGGGGCGAATTGCATTGTAGTTAATGAGTTGGACACATGTTAAACATTTTTTTAATGTAACGTATGCTTACGAATGTGGCAAAGATATTTTTTCACATAGGTTATAGATAAATACTTTTCCCCGGAGTGTCATAGGCTAGATAACATAAGTAAAATCAATATGTTAAACGTAAACTGTCAAAAGGGGCAGTCGGGGTATTTTTATATTTTCAAATACTTTTTGCCTCAGAATTCAGCAGCTTTTTATATAATTAATAAAAAACCTTGACTACTCACTTTTGCCATCACTTATTATATCCCAAATTTCCTTATTGTCCACCATGACCTGATGATAGTTGTCCGGATGTTCAGTTTCCCGTATAGCTGTTATGACCGTCACATTATGACCTCTACGAGCCAATTCCAAGCCGATTGGTCTTAAGAAAATGTTATGGGATTTCGCCGTAAAGGGGTTCACATACAGAATATTCGCCGCTTCACAAAAAGTCACAATCAATAACATTAAACACAGTTTCGTGATCTGAAACACAAAGTTCGTAACTTCGTAACTGCTTTTGAACTTTCGCGTTGCACATTAATTAAATGCAAAATTGGGAACGCGAACATAACGTTTTTTTGTACGTTCACGTTGATTTCAGATTTTGCATTTTCCAAAGTCGTAATTGAAAACGGTAGCTGTAATAAAAAATAAAATATATTTGATTAATCACAAGAGTAAAAAATTACCATTTTATTCAAATTAAATTAACACTATATAAATTACGATAAGACTAATTTACTGAAGAAGACATTATCTAATGTTACGGTTTATCAAAATACTGACGAGCAGAGTGTGTCTCGTGTGTCTTGTCGCTTCCTACATGAGTTGCATATTGTATATTTATCACTATAGGTTAGGTTAAGGTTAGGTGACAGTAGCGATAAAAAACAGGCCAAGTGCGAGTCAGAGTTGCTCATTTGTGATGGCATAATAGCGTGTACTATTGACTAACCAAAAACGCCAAGTAAATCGTTTTATGCAAGGCACGCCTTAATTTTATTCTTTTTGATACCTACATATTTTAAATTGTTATGGCGAGAATACTAAGTATAAAGACGTGCATATATAAAAGTGGTTAAAAAAGTAGAAATAACAAAAGAACAACGTTAAAAAAGGCAAGACAAGATATGTTTATTTGTCATTTAGGACACAAAGAAGTATAACTAATCATATTAAACAAAACAAACACAATGACAGCCTAAACACATAAAATTAATACTTATTATTATATTTGTGTGCTGTGCTGTCAAAAAACATCAAACTAAACATGTGCTGGTAGTTCACAACCATAACTGCCAGCGCTGATCTTCCGTTACATCCTTTGTTGTACATGCTTATATAAAACGATTTTTTTTATTTTTTTATACAGAGGCAATAGAAATACACAATTTGTGACAATTATAGGCATATACAACAAACAGGCATTACGTTTCAAAAGATATAGCTCCGTGCCAGCCAGCCAGCAATAGGGCCCCGTTGACACTCTTTTGGTGCGGAACCCTAAAATCCCCCCTGATTAGGGTTGCTACACACATATTCGGGTCGGCAAAGTCGTTTCGGTAGTATTTGTCGAAAGACAATTTCAATTCTTTATTAGCACAATATGGTTAAAAATCAAAGGTTTTACTTTATAAAATTAACAGACGCTTGTGTGCCATATTATTATAAAATTAAATTTTTTGTTATTTGTCAATGATATTAGAACGTCAACATTTAAGTCTATTAAGATGTTTCGTTACTTATTAAAAATACATATTCAATAGCTAAAGCTTCCGTGCATTTAAGCTTCCGTGAAAATTTCGCCTCAGTAACCATTTAATGTCCTTAGGAAAAGCGTTATTATACAATTTTCACACATCGCAATCCAAATCTTAAAACAAAGCCGACCTCAAGCAATTACTACACTTGTTCAGCTTGTAACGATAGGGTAGATCATTCGAGTTGACACATCATTTGATTCGCCAGTATTTGTGGAACGAATAAACCGTCCCGTAGCATCTGTTCTATAACCCAGTAGTAATAATTGGCTTCATACAGCATTTACCAATCGGGTAGTTCCTTTGAGTTTGATTGGCAAATGTATAAATTCTTAGCACTACTGAAATAAAATTTATCGCTCATCATCATTTCGTGTAGGTGACACGGTCAGTCGACCATGCACACCCTGGTGTCAGAGTTCTTCGGAACCGCCTCTCGGCCTCTGACGTGGATCTTTTAACGACTATATACCAGATAGCAGCCGGGACCACCGGCTTAAAGTTCCTTCCGAAGCACGGAATCATCTTTCTCATCAGACAATCAGGTGATTCAAGCCTTACTTTACATACTTTGTTAAGTTGTTTCCAGTTTGGCTAGAACCGGGGGTCGTGGGTTCGATTCGGAATCGAACTCGAAATCGCCAGTTTATCGCTAAAAAGCTAACTTTATGTGTGGCAGTTTAGCTGTTTGTGATGCCCGAACATTCATCTAGATAATTATAGTTATTAGATTTTACCGCCTGGTTTTGCCGATGCCGGCCCGCTATTGCCCAGCAATCCAATCAGTTTGTTATTCCTGAAGATATCTACATCTAACATATTCGATTTTACCGTCCTGCTGTGTGGATGAATGCCAGCCCGAATAGGTATCTGTGAAGCAACCCTTACACAACACAACACAACGAAATGATAGTAACTTATCCGGTTAATTCCACTACAAACTTTTGTATCATACTTATCACATGACTGCCAAAAAAGTATTATTTTTCGAGGTCATGTCTAACTTTGTATAACTATATGTCTATTATAAGTTGCCGTAGAGGTATGATATATATGTATAGTATCTGTTACCCACGGCTTCGCCCGCGTGATATATAGCCTATGTCCTTCTCAGTACCCTAACTTATGTGTTTGCAACATTTTATGATGATTGGTTGAGTAGATAGGGCGTGAAAGCGTAACAAATAAACAAACTCACTTTCGCATTTATAATATTAAGTTGGGAAGTTGGGATAAACAAAAACGTAGAATGAGCCAGTTGCAATTTTCCCGCGCAGATCGTAAAAGCCGATGGGGGGAGAGCAAATCGAATCGTTCTACAGACTTGTTAACAATCAATACGAAAAATCAAAAGCTTTTACTAAATAAATAATCTACCAATTAAAAATCCAATGAATAGATTTTCCTTCTTTTGCTGATTGAATAATCTTAGACAAAACATTGTTTTGAAAGAACTTTACGAGGTTGCTGTCTTTGTAGGATTTCTCGAAGACTCCAATATTGTTGTTGTTCGATCGGTTTTTATAAATTATAAAAAAATTAAAATAAATACAATAAATACTCTCACGTCTTTCTCCCTTGCGAGGTAGACAGAGCCTAGATTTAGTAAAACCTAAAGGCCACGTTTAGCATTTTGGTGGGCTAGCAGGTGAGAACGGAAACAAAACAGTGATGGGTTGCCAGCCGCATCGCCCATTGACATGATTCCTAACGCCCACTCCCTCGATCGGCTTCAACGATCTGCGCAGGAAGAGAAGCAGCTGGTACATTCCACACTTTCTTTTCTCCCAGACCAGCGTGGAAACTATAATATAAAAATAAATTATCATCATCATTTCGTGTAGGTGACACGGTCAGTCGACCATGCATACCCTGATGTATGTCAGAGTTCTTCGGAACCGCCTCTCGGCCTCTGACGTGGTTCCTTTAAAATAAATTATAAAAAATTAAACGATCTTGCGCCGTGTGGTTCCCGGCAGAGTAGAATAGGACCACTCCAAGTCTTCCCGTGGATGTCGTAGAAGGCGACTAAAGAAACACAAGCTAAACAAAGCTTATTAACATCGAAGAGACCTCTCCAACCCGTCTGGCCTGCGTGGAGAGTGTAGGCCAAATCCTCTGACTACTCAGGCTAGTATATGGCTCTGGTAGTACAGAGAGGTTCGTGCTCCAGCAGTGGAGACTAGAAAGACCTGATGATAATGATGAAACGATCTTTGTCTATTGCGAGATAGATAAAAACAAAAAGCCATCGTCAGGTGCCAGTGCGCGACTCTCCAAATGAGACATCCTTTAAATAAATAAATTAAATATATAGGGACATATCACACAAATTGAGCTAGCCCAACAGTAAGTTGTGAACTTGTGTCGCAGGATACTAACTCAACGATACTATATTTTACAATATATACTTATATAGATAAACATCCAAGACCCAGGTCAATATGAAAAAGATCTTTTTCCATCTTGACCTGACCGGGGATCGAACCCGGGACCCCCGTGTCGTATGCTAGCGTGTTGACCGCTGCGCCACGGAACTCGACAAATGAATTACAACTTTCATTCTTAAAACTACTGTCTGAAGTATTTTCGTTTTCTATCTTTAATTTCGCTTTCCTTGATCTTTAACTTCTTTTATAAATATGATTCAATGTGTGGTTCCAAGGGGTTCCTGGCAGAGTAGAATAGGACCACTCCAAGTCATCCCGTGGATGTCGTAAAAGGCGACTAAGGAAACACAAACTAAACAAAGCCTATTAACATCAAAGAGACCTATCCAACCCATCTGGCCAGCGTGGAGAGTCTAGGTCAAATCCTCTGACTACTCAGGCTAGTGTATGGCTTTGGTAGTACAGAGAGGGTCGTGCTCCTGCAGTGGAGACTAAAAGACCTGATGACGATGATATGATTCAAGATTCAAGTATCAATCGTTTATTTATTATGTTAAAAGTAGTTTGGTGTATTAGTTTTATTTATAGATAGTATAAGATTTTTTTATTTTTCACTTGTATATACCATTATTATTTTCTAATAAACCCCTGTCTCCTGAATCGTTTATTTAATATGGGTTTTTTGAACACTTATAACATGTCATACTTGTGTTTCTATTTTTACAACAATATAAATTTATTGACGTGATTTATTACTTATGGCTAAGTTAAGGCCGCTTCCAAAGCGGAGTGCAGAAGAAGCGGCAACAACTAATATGTATAGGTATGTTATGATATATTATGATATGTATGACACAATTTCAACGTCTTCTAGCGTTTCCTCGATACATTTATATAATCTAAGCTTGATACCTATGGAAAAGACAATATAACTCTTTGGATCCTTAAAGGGGCGACTCAGCCTATAGGACAAATGCTACTAAATGAAAGCCGGCCGGGCAGATTAGATGAAAATGTTGTTCTTTTTAAATACCGAGCTCCGTGGCGCAGCGGTCATCACGCCTGCCTGCGATACGTATGGTCCCGGGTTCAATCCCCGGTCAGGTCAAGAAGGAAAATTATCTTTTTCACATTTACCTGTGTCTTGGATGTTGGACATCCAAGACACAGGAGTTCGTTGAGTTAGCATCCCGTAACACAAGTCTCGAACTTACTTTGGGATAACTCAATCTGTGTGATTTGTCCGTATATAATTATTTATTTCTTATATTTTTATAATATCTGGTCTATACTAAACTAAGAACGCATAACCACGTTTCAACCCGATCAAAACTGCGGGGCAAACTGTTATTGCTCTTCCGATGTAACTTCTCTATAAATTTTTGAATCATATAACATTTTGTGTGCAGAAATAGCGGCGTATGTTCCATAATGTAATTGGAAGCGCGCCGCGACCTGAGACTGCATCAGAAATATACTTCGTAGCAAACAGCATTTCCGTTTTCAGAAGTAAAATCTTGGTTCGCAACATTTTTTTACTATTTTACAAATTTTAGACATTGAATTGAAAATATGTGATGAAAATATTGTTTACGGGTGTGACCAATATTTTCATCACACATTTTCATTTAGGTTTCGAAAATGTTACGAGAAAAAATATCAGTTGCTCATCGCTTTTGGCGGTAATGATTTACCAAATACATGGAAAATAATGAAAAGTAGTACCAAAAATACTACACGTCACTTAACTACAGAAGTATAATATTTAAATCGATTTTTTTAATTTCATCTTATTTGTTAGTAAAATAAATGAAATGAGGTTTGGCAGTAGTTGCCGCCTTAAGAGAAAATAAAAGCAATATTTACGAAATTTATTCTATTTAAATCGAAACAATATTTTTGGCGTATATTTATAATGTTTTTGGTCAGTTTTAGCATACTACATCATTCATATAAATCACAGTGCAAAATATTGTTTCAACCCGCTCAAAACTGCGGGGCAAACTGTTATTGCTCTTCCGATGTAACTTCTCTATAAATTTTTGAATCATATCACATTTTGTGTGCAGAAATAGCGGCGTATGTTCCATAATGTAATTGGAAGCGCGCCGCGACCTGAGACTGCATCAGAAATATACTTCGTAGCAAACAGCATTTCCATTTTCAGAAGTAAAATCTAAATATTTAAATATTTAATTTATTTCGTTTGCTAAATATTTTTGGCAATTTTCATACTTTATGTTATTTAATTGAAAAGATGTGTTGAATGAAATATTGTTCGCTTTTATGTAACTTGAACTATACTCAGTCCACATATCTAGGTTCATGAGATTCAGGTTGAGAGACCTACTCATCGCTGCCAAAAGTGTCTAGCATCATTTTTTTTTAATTTGATCCTATTTGTTAGTTAAATAAATAAAATGAGGGTTGGCGCTAGTTAGTGTAAGCGCCTTAAGAGAAAATAAAAGAAATTTATTCTTTATAAATCGAAACAATATTTTTGGCGTATATTTATAATGTTTTTGGTCAGTTTCCGCATACTACATCATTCGTTTAAATCACAGTGCAAAATATTGTTTCAACCCGCTCAAAACTGCAGGGCAAACTGTTATTGCTCTTCCGATGTAACTTCTCTATAAATTTTTAAATCATATCACATTTTCTGTACGGAAATAGCGGCGTATGTTCCATAATGTAATTGAAGCGCGCCGCGACCTGAGACTGCATCAGAAATATACTTCGTAGCGAACAGCATTTCCGTTTTCAGAAGTAAAATCATGGTTTGCGAAATATTTTTACTATTTTGCAAATTTTATACATTTAATTGAAAAGATGTGATGTGTAGAATAAAGTGGGATAATAAGTGATATAGTTACATTACTAGAAGATTTGTGGGATGCAATTTGATAATAGAAAGATACATTATTCGGTAACCAATCATAGAAAATCCGTAGTAAGAATGGATAAATTAGTTTGCAAGTCAGTATTTTTGTTGGACAATAAGTATTTTTTATTTCAAAAATAGATTTGGTAAAATAGATCAACTGGTTTTTAGTTGCTAGGTTATGTAGAATGTTCGCGCCGTGTGGTTCCCGGCAGAGTAGAATAGGACCTCTCCAAGTCATCCCGTGGAGGTCGTAAAAGGCGACTAAGGGAACACAAGCTAAACAAAGCTTATTAACATCAAAGATACCTCCCCAACCCGTCTGGCCAGCGTGGAGAGTGTAGGCCAAATTCTCTGACTACTCAGGCTAGTATAAGGCTCTGGTAGTATAGAGAGGGTCGTGCTCCTGCAGTGGAGACTAGAAAGACCTGATGATGATGATGATGATGTAGAATACTAAGTAATTTATTTGTAGCTAGGAATTTTTTAGGTATGCAGTAATTAGTGGAGACACGTAGTTTGCATAAATTGTAAATAGAGGTGCAGTTTAAATTTTCCCTTTATAATTATCTTTATTCAAAAGTTTTTGTCTATTCGCAATTGTAATTGAGTTTCCGTGTCCGGTAAAGGGATACCGTAAAATCCCCGGTCCGTTAATCGGATCTGGCCGGATCACTTGTTTGATAAATACGATATTCATTCCCTGCATTGAAACGGGTATTGATTTGGATATGAATTTAAAATTACGGTTTAAAATACGAATTAAATGTTTTAAGCGACTACCAATACATAAAATGTTTTTAAAGATCATTTATACCTATAAAAAATGTAAATTGTATGTAAAATACGCTTAAAGGGGTCACTCAGGTCATGATTATAAAAGCTTTTCCTATAGGACCAATGCTGGGATCTAGTCTTTTTAGGGTACCGTACAAAAAATGAAAAACGGAACCCTTATAGGATCACTCGTGCGTCTGTCACAGTCGATTTTCTACGAATCTCCTGAACCAAATTAAATGAAATTTGGTAAGATGGTGTAAACCTATGACCCAAAACGAATGTGCAAAGCAAATATATATTTTTTTTATTTATGGGTCAGTTTAGGGGGTCCAAATAGAAAAAGTTAAAAAAAGTTTTGCAAACCGTGTTATATCAAATGAAAGGGCTTGTTATGAGGATCTCAAAAATATATTTTTTTGTTCGGGAACAATCAATACTTTTGATTTTATTCACGAAAGAAGGCAAAATCGGACCATTCCTTCCCCCCGCCCTTAAAATTTCGAAAAAATTACAATATATAGTTTATTGCTTGAAGATTACAGGAAAAATAATAAGAATTCTATCGTTTGTTTTTCGTATGTGTAAGTGGCCAACACTGGTGTCAGATTTTTCAAGCTGCCTCAAGGCATCTGACATAGCTTAACGACTGCCATCAACAATGACAGCCGGGACTAACGGCTTAACGTGCCTTCCAAAGCACGGAGGAGCTCGAGATATTTTTATGCCACTTGCGGTCACCCATCCAAGTAGGGACTGCACCAGGGGTTGCTTAATATACGTAAGCGCTCATAGAGCTCACACCCACTGGACCATCGGGCTCCTCTTCTAGAATTCTATCAGTAGAAAATAAAGTGGTAAACTCACCATAATAAGTTCACCTAGGAAAATAGTTCACTAAAACACCACTAGATAGCGCTAGTCAATTGAATAATAATAATAAATATTTTAAACATTGGTCAGGCAGGTGCCATAGTCCTTCCATAGCCCATTTTCCAATCCACTAGCATATCATCCCAATAGTCCCAATGTAGTCTTTTTTTTTTCCATTATACCTCCATAGTCCTGCACTTACTGGGAATTGTCAGTGAGAACATTTTATAGTGTGACTTACTGTCATGCCCTGGTGGCGCCCGATCACAAATTATAGCAAAAACTCTCACAAGGCCTCTACGTGTTGGACCTATGTCCCCATGCAAGCCTCAAAGGTCCGGGATACGTCCCGTGAAGGATAAACCTAGAGAGAAAAATAATAATAATAAATATATATAGACACATATCACACAAAAAAACATTTTTGCACATTGTGTGTGTGTTCACGAAGCATATTGTACGGAACCCTCTTGCGCGAGTTTGACTCACACTTGGCCGGTATTTTTAGACTTTTTCATACTAATTGCCTGGGCGCCTTAATACTTTAGTATATAAATAATATATTTTACTCTACTTAACTACAACAAGAAGAAAAATATTTTATTTCCCATCGACCTAATGAACAATTTTTGAGCTGTGTTGAAGTCACACATTAGAAGACACATTCTCCCTTTGCTTTGTTTAATAGTTACCACGTAATAAAAGTTAGCTGATTACAAAGGAACTGCCCGGAATTCGAGATACGTGACTGAGTAAGATTCGAACTGGTGCAAGTTGCTCTTTTGATATGTATAACGAAAGCTGATCATTATTAGCTAGCAACGTCTTTGATGTTTATCTTTATAATGTATTTTTTATAAAATATAGAATAGTTGAGTAGGTATCCTATAATACTAATCTTGAACTAACTTTGGGGCTCGCTCCATCCGTGTGATTTATCTGTATATATATTTTTTTTATACATCGTATAGCATAATTTTAAAGCAAGATTTAAAGAAAGTCTATAGCTATTAATTTGCTGTAAATTTTTGACAAGGGATGGCAGTGTACTGGCAGCTGGGAAAAAGACAAACGATTCATAATTCTACTTGTTCTGCTTCTAATCTGCTCTCTGTATCGCCGGTGTCCAGTTTTGGTGGGACACATACGAGGAACAAATTCTCAGCCGCATTGTTTAGTAGTTAGAACTATCCAGAGTTCGAAAAACGTAAGCTCAGTTACATTAGTACTTTCAGAAGTTGGGCTTTTAGCACATATAGAAAAATAGTAGAAACTTAAATAAGCTTATAATTCCACTAACAAAAATGGCATTAGTTGCATCTAGCTCTCACCACATGGCTATAAAAATATATAACCAATTAACCACATTCCTAATAGTATAAAAAATCTTAAAAATTTAAATTTGTTTATCAAACAGCTAAGATCCTTTCTCGTTAACAAATGTTATTATGTTATTTCGGAGTTTTTAGACGATATAATTGAACAGTAAATTTTTATTCCCCTACCGTCAAATTAATTTTATATAGGTAAGTAAAGTGGCATTGCCAACTTGTTTGCTGTGCCCTTGCAGGCCGTCACCTGTATTTTAATACTATGTAACATCTTTTAAAGTTGTGACTTGCAATAAAGTATATGAATATGAATAACTGATAGATGGCCTTCGTGGCGCAATGGTTATGCTATGGGTGCCAGGGTCGATTCCTGGCGCAAGAAAATTCTTGTACTTCATATTTACAGGTATTTTTTTGCAATCGAGTAATAAATTGGAACTCAACGCTACTATCTCTACGACTACTTCTAAAATAAGAAGCCCAATGGCCCAGTAGGCGAGAGCATTATTAGCATAGTATACCCAGGGCGCAGTTCCCACTTGAATGGGTGACCTCTAGTGCCATAAAAATATCTCGAGTTCTTCCGTGCTTCGGAAAGCATGTTAGGCCGATGTTTCCCGCTGTCATCATTGACGGCAGTCGTTTAAAAATACGACAACAGAGTTGGCCACTTACACACACAATAAAAAAAAAAATTCTAAATTAGTTCCACATAGCATCTGCTCTCTGTATCTTCGTCCCGTTCCGGCCGGACACGTACGAAGAACATATTCTCTGCCGCATTGTTTAGTAGTTACCAAGTAATAAAAGTTAGCTGATTACAAAGGAACTATTAAAATACGTAACAACGGGTTACTCACGTAAATAGTCAGCTACTGGCCGACGTGTTTCAACCTCATCCGGTGGTCTTCCTCAGGGCGAATGTGAATTGAGACCCGCGCACGGTGTCGTCCCAATCCGCACTGATGTTAGCGATCGGATGCCAGTAGCTGACTATTTACGTGAGTAACCCGTTGTTACGTATTTTAATAATGTCTTTATCTCACGTTAGTTTTAATCAAAAAATACAAAGGAACTGTCCGGAGTTCGAGATACGTGGGGTGAGTTAGATTTGTACTTTGTGGAAGTTGCGCTTTTAACATGAATATAAAGATATCTGATAGATTTTCTTAGATAACCTCCGTGGTAGAAGTTTTACAACCACCCTAATAAATGGGAAGTCAACAAAATCTACGAACTACTCCTGAAATGAGGAGCTCAGTAGGTGTGAGCATTATTATCACTTACGCATGTAAGTAATGAGCAACCCCGGGCGCAGACCCCACTTGGATGGGTGACCTCAAGTGGCATAAGAATATCTCGAGTTACTCCGTGCTTCGGAAGGCACGTGTTTTCGGCTGTTATCATTGAAAGCAGTCGTTAAGCTATGTCAGATGCCTCTAAGCAGCTTACAAAATCTGACACCAGTGTTGTCCACTTACTCACATACAAAGAACAAAAAATTCTAAATAAGTTCAACATAGCATCTGCTCTCTGTTTTTTCGCCCCGTTCCGGTCGGACACGTAAGGAGAACAAATTCTCTGCCGCATTGTTTGGTAGTTACCAAGTTATAAAAGTTAGCTGATAGCTGATTACAAAGGAACTGACCGGAGTTCGAGAAACGTTAGCTTAGTTATATTTGTTCTTTCAGAAGTTGGGCTTTTAGCATGAATAGAAGGATAACTGATAGACGGCCTCCGTGGTGCAATGGCTGAGACGATTGGTACTTCGTTCTATTCCCGGCGCGGGAAAATACTTGTACTAGATATATATTCACAAGCATTATTTTGCAATTCGGTAATAAAGAGGAACTCAACAAAATTTACGAGCTAGTTCAAAATTAGTTTTACATCTGCTCTCTGTATCTTCGTCCCGTTCCGGCCGGACACGTACGAAGAACAAATTCTCTGCCGCATTGTTTAGTAGTTACCAAGTAATAAAACTTAGCTGATAGCTGATTACAAAGGATCTGTCCGGAGTTCGAGAAACGTGATCCCGGACCTCGGCTAGTTAGATTAGTACTGTGCAAAAGTTGCGCTTTTAACATGAGCAAGAATATAAAGGTAATTTATAGATGTTTTTAGATGGCCTCCGTGGTGCAATGGTTAATACGAGAGGTACCTTCTGGGTTCGATTCCCAGCAGGGACAAATACTTGTGCTTAATTTTTAGGGTTCCGTACAAAAGTTGAAAAACGGAACCCTTATAGGATCACTCGAGCGTCTGTCTGTCCGTCCGTCCGTCTGTCACAGCCGATTTTCTCCGAATCTACTGAACCAAATTAGATGAAATTTGGTAAGATAGTGTAATCCTATGACCCAAACACGGATGTGCAAAGTAAATAAAGATTTTTTTTAAATAAGGGTCATTTTGAGGGGCCCAATTACAAAATTTAAAAAAAACGTTTTGCAAACCTTACTGTGTCATATATCAAATGAAAGGGCTCATTATGAGGATCTCAAAAATATATTTTTTTGTTCGGGTAAAATCAATACTTTTGATTTTATTCACGAAAGAAGGCAAAAATTGACCATTCCCCCCCCCCTGATCTCCGAAACTACTGGGCCGAAAATTTTGAAAAAATTACAAAATATAGTTCGTTCCTTGAAGATTACAGGAAAAATAATAAGAATTCTATCACTTGAAAATTAAGAGGTAAACTCACAATAATAAGTTCATCTAGGGAAATAGTTCACTAAAACACCACTAGATGGCGCTAGTCAATTGAATAAAACATTTTTTGCTCATTATGTGTGTGTTCACGAAGCATATTGTATATTGTACGGAACCCTCATTGCGCGAGTTTGACTCACACTTGGCCGGTTTTTTAGGTATCTATTTGCCATCGGATCAAGTGAAACTCAAGAAAATCTACGAACTACTTCTGAATTAATCCTAAATAGCATCTGCTCTGCGTATCTTCGTTCGGTCGTCGGCACATACGAAGAACAAATTCTCTGCCGCATTGTTTAGTAGTTACCAAGTAATAAAAGTTAGCTGATAGCTGATTACAAAGGAACTGTCCGGAGTTCGAGATACGTGACCCCGGACCTCGGCCAGTTACATTTGTTTTTTGCGAAAGTTGTACTTTTAGCATGAATACAAAGATATCTGATAGATGTTCTTAGATGACCTCTGAGGTTCATACGAGAGGTACATACTGGGTTTGAATCCCAGGTGGGACAAATACTTGTGCTTTATTTTTCAGGTGTCTTTTTGCATACGGGTGAAAAAGACACTCAACAAAACCTAAGAACCACTTCTGAATTAGTTCCACATAGCATCTGCTCTCTGTATCTACATCCATTTCCGGCCGGACACGTACGAAGAACAAATTCTCTGCCGCATTGTTTAGTAGTTACCAAGTAATAAAAGTTAGCTGATAGCTGATTACAAAGGAACTGTCCGGAGTTCGAGATACGTGACCCCGGCTCCCGGCCAGTTACATTTGTTCTTAGCGAAAGTTACGCTTTTAGCATGAATATAAGGAAAACTGATTAGCAGTAACACATCGTTAAGTAAACAATGGCACGTCTTTTATCCCTTAGGAGGTAGACAGCGTCAATTTACTATAAATATATGCAAAATCTAACTGGACAGATATAGCTGAAAACAGAAAAAAATTGAAAAAAATGGAGGAGGCCTTAACTCGCTGTGAGGTCCTTAATACTAATAAATAATTTGTAATATTTTAATGCATGATAATTAGTTTATTTTATTATTTATTATTTCTTAATTTTCAATTATCTTTATTCAGTCATAATAAGTGATATACAATTCCAATAATTTGATTAATGTGACAAATGAAATATAACAGAGTATGTAAATGAACTTATAATATAAATGTAACATTACTTATTGTATATATTAAGGATTAAATGAGGATATAATAATAATAATAATATGCAAAATCATGAGTTCAATTGTTTTCTTTTTGGGTGTGTAAACGGCCAATAGATGTGAAAGATTTCAAGGCATGTGACGTGCCTTTTCAAAGCACGCAGGAGCTCTAGATAGTGATGATGAGAGATGAGATGCCATTTTTGGTACCCGTCCCAGTGAAGATCATGCCCTGGGATACTTTACGTAAGTAAGTGCTTATATGAGCCCTTGTGATTCTATCTATAATTGTGTGTGTGTGTGTGATTTTTTATGATTGTAACCAGTTTTGTATACCTAAATAAATATAATTTAAGAACTGTGTTCTTGTCAGTGGAGTACTCTCCATGTCTCTCGGTTCTCAGCCATTCTCTTGATCTCTTTATACAACACAACTCCTGCCTTTTCCTTTATTTTATCCAAATATGTTCTTCAGGGTCTTCCTTTCCCTCTTTTCGCGGCGATTTTTCTCTTCATAATATTTTTAATAAATCGGTCGTGTCGAATAATGTGGCCAAACATCCGTGTCATTAAATATCTAATATATATTAACCCTTCAATTGAAAATATATGATATTACTAGCTGATGCCCGCAACTTCGTTCGCGTGGACTTTATGACTCCGGCGTATTAATATACCTTAATATGAATTAAACATACATAAGAAAATACTTGTGGCAGTGTTATAAAATTGTATGGCATTGCATTGGCTGCTGCTAAATACTGGAGGGATAAAATATAGGATTCTTTGAGACTTTTTGAAAAGGCTTCGAGAGGGACGGACCTTAGCTTTAGGTGTTGCCTGTGTGTTCAAGGTTTGGAGAGACAGCAAACTCTCATGTTTTGCCGTATAGGCTGAAAACTACGTTGCCAAAAGGGGGACCGCTGGGGTCACCAGTAATATGAGCCAATCGTACTCTACGCACTCTATCCCAGAGGAAAGTTTAAATTGTCGATATAAAATTTAACATGGTAGTGTATCAGATGATCTAAATCTTCGATTTTTTTTACCTCAACAAAAAATACTGATCAGGCTGAACAACTTTTGCTACAGCGTCATTTATATATTTCTTATAGTTTACCTGGCCCATTATGGTTCCGCGTCAGGTGTTCCAAATCTTCAAATTAAACAAACCAACAAATATGATCATCAGGTTGAATAATTTTTGCTAAGGCGTCATTTATATATTTCTTATAGTTTACCTGGACCATTATGGTTCTGCATGAGGTGTTCCAAATCTCAGATATTTTATAATTCAACAAAAATGCTCATTAGGCTTAACAACTTTTGGTAAGGCTCCACTTTTATATTTCTTATAGTTCAGCTGGACCATTATGATGCTGCATCAGGTGTTCCATTTTTCGCAATCATTTCATAGCTATATAGCAAAAAGTTTTTCATTCGGATCCGTCCAATATTGCCGGAGATAAGCGTATTCATACATACATACAGACAGACAGACAGACAGACAGACAAGAAATTAAAAAAAATAATTTTTGCTTTCTATTATTCTTTTTAAGTGTCCCTCTATCCATTTCAGTCAAAAATACCAAATGTACAGACAAAATGTTTTTACTGTTTTATTATATGTATAGATAAAATTTTAACGTTCATTCATAAGTATTCTCTAAGTGCTACTTATACGTAAGTAATCCGTTGTTAGTTACGTATACGTATATTAAGTTAGTTTATTATGAAACCTCTCCAACCCGTCTGGCCAGCGTGGAGAGTGTAGGCCAAATCCTCTGACTGATCTGGGTAATAGATGGTTATGATAGTCAGAGAGGGTCGTGCTCCTGCAGTGGAGACTAAAAAGACCTGATGATGATGATGAAAATTATGAAAAAAAACTATAAAAGTTGAATATGATTAATGACTATTAATTACACGGTTACAGTAATAAAAGTATTCTACAAATGTATTATTTAATGGAAAATTGATTAAATTGGATTGATCGTATAATCCGATTAACAGAGGATTCGTTCCGCATACCTTTATCCTACAGGGATTGTGACTACGATGATCCAATAAATTTAATTTTAGATGATTGAAGAGCTTGAGGGTTAAAGGACTCAATTCTCGTTTAGATAATTATCGAAGTCAATAAAAATAAAGAAGATTCGATGTCAAATGAACTATGTCACTGAAATATAAATTTGTGCTGTGTATTTGTATACTGTCTTTCCATGTTGCTCGGTATAATGATATGTTTTCTAATGATTTTGCGATAGTTACACATTTAAATAAAATAAATTATTTATTTAAAGCGTAGCATGTCAGATTTCGTAATAACTTAGAATAAATTTGTCGAGACGAGCTACCATGATCCGGCTCGAAGGACCATGGTATTATGCAGCAGCAGAGCTAATATCTCCCTAACTGTCCTAGCCTATAATACGTAGGAAACTGGGAATAAAACAAGTGGACTATTTCCATAGGTAAAATACGGGTAAGTTAATAAAACATTAATCAATGGGACACGCCTAATGCCTAGCTGCTCGATTCGCAAGTGAGGTGATCGCCGGTGACCCGGCGCACCGCAGCCCCCGCGCCCCTCGCCTTTTTCGTCACTCGTCTCGACAAATTGCTAAAATAAATATTTTTGTTGTTGTTTTTCGTATGTGTAAGTGGCCAACACTACTGACTGATTTTTCAAGCTGCCTCTTTAGGTAGTTCTGATAGATATATAAGATCCAAGAACAACGGCTTAAAGTGCCTTCCAAAGCATGGAAGAGCTAGATATATTTTTATGCCACTTGCGGTAACCCATTCAAGTGGGTTATACCGGCCGGGGTTCCTTAACATGCGTGAGCGCTTATAATGCTCTCACCCATTGGACCATGGGGCTTCGGCCCATACGGCAAAACATGAGAGTTGCTGCTCTCTAAAGGCTTTGCCATTGTTTCTCAGTTCGGCCCTTCAGGCCATGCATGCAAATCGCGGCCCATCAGGCACATGAGAGTTTGCTGTCTCTCCAAGCCTTGCGCACCCAGGCAACGCCCAAAGCCGAGGTTCGCTCCTGGGAACCCTTTGGTGATGATTGCCTTACAGGTTGAGGGCACTCTGCCCTCACCTCAAAAAGTCCGGTGAAGTAGCGAAAGCTCACTTGGAGCTAGCTACGTAATCCATTCAAAAAAAACCGGCCAAGTGCGTGTCGGGCCACGCGCAGTGTAGGGTTCCGTAGTTGCGAATGACAACTTTGAGTTCACACTATTCACGCTCGCACCTTACAGCTTAACGACCAAAAACATCTAACAATGAAAATAGTATGAAATTTTACAGTTTATAAGAAGGTTGCCTATAACTTTTTAGTTTGTACTTAGTACTCAGCTCTGATAGTTTTCCTTTAAACTTCAGTTTATATACTACTGCTGTAATTTTTTTCACGTATCTATATATAACCGTTTAGCGGATAGAGGGGGGGGGACACTTACCTCTAACAAAAATTCGCACTTTGAAACCAAATATTTCGGAAACGGATCCCTAAATCGAAAAATGGTGTTCTCAACCTCACAATATTTTTGAAAGACCTATTTAACGATACCCCACACGATGGGTAAATAGAGAAAAAAAAATTACTCCTCCACTTTACATGTATGGGAGCTACCCTAAAAAAAATTTTTTTTCAAATTTTTATTCTACCACTTTTTTTCCATGATTAATATACATACCTATACCAAATTACAGCTTTCTAGTACTTATAGTCTCTGCGTAAAACCGCGGACGGACAGACAGACAGACAGACAGACAGACAGACATGGCGAAACTATAAGGGTTCCTTGTTTACTACGGAACCCTAAAAAAGGGCCATCGAGCTCCTAAATAAATATTTATTTCTAATATTTAATCGGATTTCCCGTTTCAATACGAAGCTAGTGAATATCGGAATAAATCTATCTAATGATTGATCCGAACGAATCCGATTAATAAAGAGGATTTTGTTCTGACCACCTCTACCAGTAAAGGGAACATACATACTGACACGTCTTTTTCCCTTGCGGGGTAGACAACGCTCAGGTCCATAAGCACTAGAGCGACGTTTAACCTGGTGGTGGGCGTGAACATGGAAAACGGAATCAAAATAGTGATGGGTTGCTAGCTGCATCGCCTATTAACATGATTCCTTACATTTGCACCCATTCCCTCGATCGGCTTTTACGATCTGCGCGGGAAGAGAACATTCACCTGGTACATTAAATTTCTTTTTTATTCCGAACCAGCGCGGAAGTAAGGGGAACGATTCTAAAATATGACGTTTAAATATGTTTTCAATATTTAAAATGCAGTTTAATGAAAGTATGTATCATCAACATCATCAGGTCTTTTTTTATTCTCCACTGCAAGAACATGATCCTCTCTGCACTGCCAGAGCCATATATTAGCCAGAATAGTCAGAGGATGTGGCCTACACTCTCCACACGTTATAGTTGTTTTCGAATTAATTCTATTTTAAATCATGTGTCCCACTGCTGGGCAAAGGCCTCCCTCCATTTCTTCCATTCAGTCCGGTCTTGCGTTATCTCCTTATCTAGCTCGAAATAAATAATAAATCTAGTTTAAATCATCATCCGGGCGTTTTCCGGGCTGCATCCTCACCTGTGATGATTTGGAGCCCGGGGGCCGCTTCGAGAATTGACTCAAATAAATTTTATCGAGTGATTGATCCCACCAGATCCGATTACCAGAGAGGATTAGTCCTGCCTCCCTTTACTGGACACGGAAACTCAATAACGAATGGCATAGATACAAATACATTTTGGGAACAATCGGCTATTTTCCTAAAAAAATATAATTAGTCCGTTTGTTAGATTATAAAAAAAAATATTGATGTGTTTTTTCTTTTGTCAATCAAACAAGAAATGACAAAGATATAGCCCTTAAATTGTGTGTGACGTCACTAGCCAGTACACTTTTTAGTGGCCTGTGATGTCACAAGCCCCCACTCATGAACTTTGACAAGCTTTATCTTTGCCATTTATTGTTTAATTAACGAAAGAAAAAAATACGTGGCCAATATTTTTTGATTGTCTAACTGATGGTCTAATTTTATTATTAATATTTTGACCCAGGAAAATAGCCTATTGAATGGTAAGTTTTACTTTGACTATACAGTGTGTAAATTGACTCTTGCTTTATCCTTAAAGGGTTGACTCAGTCCGTCAATATGAACAACTGTTTTAGGACGAATGCTGGGAACTTTGATTTTTATAACAGCTCTAGGGGATATGACCCCTGGAGTACTGCATCCTCAAATGTGAAGCATGTTTCTTATTTTTCTTTTTTTATTCTTCTTTCTTTGTGTAAGTGGCCACCACTATTTTCAGATTTTTCAAGCTGCCTAAAGGCATTTTTCATAGTTTAACGATTGCCATCAATGAAGCCGGGACTAACGGCTTGACCTGCCTTCCGAAGCATAGAGGAGCTCGTGATACTTTTTTTTATTAATTATTGAATTAGGCATTGTCTCCCAACTATGCCACTTTCGGTAACCCATCCCAAGTCGAGACTGCGCCCGGGGTTGCTTAACATATGTAAACGCTTCTAATGCTCACGCCCACTGGGCCATCGGGCTTCTCTGTTCGCTTCATGATGTAATGATTTGGCGAGAAATTTGTTTGTATGAGAGTCATGTTTTTCTCGAGTTCCCGTGGCAGCGAGTGTAAATCAAACCGAAAATATTCGTCCTTATATTTTTAGGGTTCTGCATGACTGAGAGATAAAAAGAAATCCTTATAATTTCACTCGGTGTAACACAGCGGTTGTGACGTTTTTAATGGATGGCCTTGTTTTAAACTTCGATTTCAAATATCTAATATATAATGTTTCTTAATTTTACTATATACGTATTAATGTTACTCAACAAAACTGTTAAAAATTTACCATTCCGCTTACTTAAGCTCTTAAATAAACTACTGGTTCGAATTAATACAAAAATAAAACCGGCCATAGCGAGTCAGAATCGCACTCGAAGGGTTCTGATCGACTATTAATTCACTATCTAGATCAAACTATTAAAAAAAACCTTTTACAGAGACCGTGTTATACACCAAAAAAACTGGTCTTTGGACTCAAAAAACACTTCATAATTAAAAATAGATTTTTTTAAAATTTCTTGTTATAGCGGCAGTACATATACACATTTAGAGAAATTTCAAATCTTTACCATTTACAGTTCAATAGATTACACAACTTTGATGAACAGATTGACCAATGAACGTACAGGCAGCATAGCTAACAGGACCAAGACCCAAAACTGGTCCTGTTTTTACCATTCGGATACAGAATCCTAAAAATAATTTGGGTAAAAATTGGAATACTGAGGATACAAATCAGAAAATCAAAATTATCGTACGGAACCGATTCCAAGCGTGTGTACTTCGCGCATTACCGTTTTTCCATTTTAATCATGGCTTTTCCCAGGGTGGCGATGGAAATCGTGCAATCAAATCACGAATGCGGACGTGGAAAGTAATCAAAATTTATTCTAATATCATAGGATGGCAAACGAAAAAGCGGGTTACCTGATGGTAAGTGATCGCCGCTGCCAATGGCCAACTGCAACACCAGAGGTGTGACATGAGCGTTGCCGGCCTTTTCGTTTTTCCTCAAAGAGGGGATGGGCCTCTGGCTCTCTCCCTCGTAAAGCTACTACTAATATTTAGGTATTTATTATTCTTCTCTTCAATCCCTCATCAATATTACACGAAAACTTATTTTGATAAAAATATCAGTGGTCCAGTTTTTACCATTTAGGTTCAGAATCCCTAAAACATGCTCTGATACTAAGGCTACTAGAGGAAAAAATCAAAATTATTGCACGGAACCGGTTCTAAGCGTGTGTAATTCGCGCATTACCGTTTTTCCATTTTAATCATGACTTTCCCCAGGGTGGCGATGGAAATCGTGCAATCGAATCACGAATGCGGACGTGGAAAGTAATCAAAATTTATTATTCTCCTCTCCAATCGCGGGGCATTACACGAAAAGTTATTTTGATAAAAAGTCGATTCCAATTTTAATATTTGATTCATCGCCACTTTGTTAGGATTAGAGGTATTTTTCTTGAGATTATTTCTTCTAAATTGGTTTATTGAATCCCTATATCTGTACTAATATTATAAAGAGGAAATAACTAATTGTTTGTTTGCATTAAGAGCGTATACTAGCAGTATTTTTTCAATATGGTTTCCATACAAGTGTATTTCTCTATTTTCTCGCTGAAAACTGATTCTAGAGCCACAATTCTTTTTCCATAAAATCTAGTACTAAAATAGGTATGTCCATATGTTTTATTTTTTTCTAAAAATCTGTTTAAAAGAAAAAAAAATGTACAAAAAGAGTATTTTTGGAAAAAATAAAAAATAGGGGCATTCCTATTTTAGTACTAGATTGTATGTTAAAAGAATTGTGCCTCTAGAAGCAGTTTTCAGCGAGAAGATAGAGAAATACATTTGTATGGAAAACGCACTGCTAGTATACCCTCTTAAATAGGCTCCGAAACAACAGATTCTCAAAATTCTTTCACTTATGAAAAGCTAATTTATCTGCACTTGTCATGAGCTATAATTAACGCGAACAAAGGAGCGAGAAATTCCTAGTTAATGCAAGGATTGTTATGTACTTACATATTTCACACATGAGATGTAGGTATATAGTGCACATGTTTAGTAAGCAGTAAATAGTAATAAATCATGTTAATGAAGAAAAAGGTTGCCTATTGACGCGTGTGTCCCAACACAAATTCACGCAAACACGTGAGTTTCGCCGAGGCCGAAAATTCGGCCTGTTTTACGTCGAAACCGACACCATATTAATGACGAAACTTGTCGAAGTTATTCTCTACTGAAATGTGACTATGTAAGCTTGCTTCATTCACATTACGAATACATTCACTTTGTTTGTATGTGCCAGAATGTATAATAACATCCCGGCTCAGAATCCGTCTGGCGTCGCGTTATAATGAAGAGCGTGAATCAAAATTTGCATATTTCAATGTGTGCTTTAGCTAAAACTACATCAAGTACAGATCAGGCACTTAATTTTGAAATTTCAAGCAGTATTCAAATAGATATAATGATATCAATATCCTTTGACCGCCCTGGCTAATTATGGCCCTGGCTAATTATGGCTCGCCGTGTGGTTCCCGGCAGAGTAGAATAGGACCACTCCAAGTCATCCCGTGGATGTCGTAAAAGGCGACTAAGGAAACACAAGCTAAACAAAGCTTCCCGAAACCCGTCTGGCCAGCGAGGAGAGTGTAGGCCAAATCCTCTGACTACTCAGGCTAGTATATGGCTCCGGTAGTACAGAGAGGGTCGTGCTCCTGCAGTGGAGACTGGAAAGACCTGATGATGATGATGTTCAGAGAGGGTCATGCTTATTAATGCCGAAACTGGCCGAAGTTGGTCTCTACCGATATGTGTCTATGTAAGCTTATCTATATTCACGTTATAAATACATTCACTATGTTTGTATGCGCCAGAGTTTATAACAACATTCCGGCTCAGACTCCGTCTGGCGTCGCGTTATAATGAAGAGCGCGAATCAAAATTTGCATATTTAAATGAGTGCATTAGTTAAAACTAAGGTACGAAATCAGTGACATGATTTTGATTAAAAAATATTTAAGTAGAGAGGTAAATCAGGTTAATAAAAAAAAGAAAAAAAAAAGGTTTTACTATTGACGCGCGTTCCCAACACATATTCCTTCGAAATCATAAGATTCGGCCGAGTTTATGCCGAGACTGAAAATTTATTTATGCCGAAACGCCTGCCTTTAGTCATGTTACGAATACATTCACTATGTTTGTATGTGCCAGAATTTATAACATGTTGTTATAAATTCTGGCACATACCAACATCAAATCACAACCCGACTCAGACTCCGTCTGGCGTCGCGTTATAATGAAGTGCGCGAATCAAAATTTACATAATAAAATGTGTGCTTTAGCTAAAACTACTTGATCAGTCACTTAATTTTGAACTTTCTTGCAATATTCAAGTAATATTACAATCATGACAACTATGTAAAAGCACACACAATAGTTAAAAAGAAGGCGACTGACGGAAAAAATAGTAATTGACTACCGGGCATTTAATTTTTTATGGATTTATTATTTTTTGTTCAAAAGCAACGTGTAATAAAAAAAAGATAGATTTCTTTTTACAAATAATCTGACATCCTTTATAAACCGATTTTCATAAAATTTAAACAGTACAAGATTGGTTATAAGTTGTACCCTTCAAAAAAGAAGATTCTAATGAATAGATGAAGGTTCATGAATAAAAAAAAAAGATTCTGACAAATAGATAAAGTAGTTGAAAGTAAAAGACTAGATTTCAAGTCAGTCAACAGCTATACAATATTCGTGATTCTCCTTCTAGCGAAATATTGTTATGGTATCGTTTGATATTCAATCGCCCTTACTAGTCTCATGAATAAAGTTAATCGACTACTACCAATTGAAAAAGGGTGACGGTTTAGCTCCAAATTATATTTTTTCAACGCAGCTCGAACCTAACCTTTTTAGGGTTCCGTAGTAAACAAGGAACCCTTATAGTTTCGCCATGTCGGTCTGTCTGTCCGTCCACGGTTTTACTCAGAGACTATAAGTATGTACTAGAAAGCTGTGGTATGAGTAAATATATTAATCATGCCAAAAAAGTGGTAGATTTTTTTAGGTCCCATGTAACGTGGGAGTGATTTTTTTTGGCTACAAACCATCGTGTGGGATATTGTTAAATAGGTCACTAAAATATTGTGAGGGTGAGAACACCATTTTTCGATTTAGGGATCCGTTTCTGAAATATTTGGTTTTAAAGTGCAAATTTTTGTTAGAGGTAAGTGTCCCCCCTCTATCTGCTAAACTGTGATATATGGATATGCGAAAATTACAGGAGTAGTAATATATAACGAAGTTGAAAGAAAAACTATCAGAGTTGAGTATTAAGTGCAAACAAAAAAGTTATAAGACTTTTTCATAAACCGCAAAAATAACTTTGTCATTAAACAAACACTATGAAAAATAAAGTTATCTTTGCTGGTGAAAAATTATAGAGGTCTTTGGCTAATCTAAGCTTCCTTTTACGGAACCTTTTATGGGTGAGCCCGACTCGCACTTGGCCAATTTTTTTATTCAGTTTTTCACATACATATATACGCCCTAGGCACTGACTGCCTCCGTGGTCCAGTGGTTAAGGCGTTCGCCTTGTTGACCCGGGGGTCGTGGGTTCGATTCCCACGGGAAGCATACTTAGGACATTGCAAGCATGAATCACCTGATTGTTTGATAAGAAAGATGATTCCGTACTTCGGAAGGCACTTTAAGCCGGTGGTCCCCGCTGCCATCTGGTAGTCGTTAAAGGAACCACGTCAGAGGCCGAGCGGCGGTTCCGCAGAACTCTGACACCAGGGTGTGCATGGTCGACTGACCGTGTCACCTACACGAAATGATGATGACTGTCTACCCGGTAAGGTATACGGACGTGATTATTATGTAAATATTGAATATTCAGCGGATCGTCGCTCCGGCAGCTACAGCTCTGCAGGGTGCAGTAACTTTCATTTTAACTCCCGTTACGATGTGAAAATATTTTTCGCGCGTTTATTGGCCCGACGAAGGGTAATCGTGGACTGAATTTCAACGGATACGAGTGTTACATAGAATATAGAACTGGTACCATCATCATTAGGTCTTTTTGAGTCTCCACAGCAGGAGCATGACCCTTTCTGTACTACCAGAGCCATATATTGTCAGAGCCGTCAGAGGATTGGTCTACACTCTCCACGCTGGCCAGGGTTGAAGAGGTCTCTTTGATGTTTATAAGCTTTGTTTAGCTTGTGTTTCCTATAAGTCACCTTCTATGACATCCACGGGAAGACTTGGAGTGGTCCTATTCTACTCTGCCGGGAACCACACGGCATACGGTGGGTTCATGACTAAAATTATGTAACTCCGGCCGCTACGGCTCTGCGGGGGGCAGTTACTTTCATTTTAACTTCCAGGACAATGTGAAAATATTTCTCGAACGTTTATTGCCCCTTAGAGTAGCGATCGTGGTCTGAATAAGAGTTTTGTAAAGAGTAACCGCGATAAAAGACTAAAAATGCAAAAATATAAATATTGGCACGTACAGTACACGGCAGATACTATAATTTTAACTTTCATTCTGTCTTTAATGCTAGTCTGAAAGAGAACGAAGCAATGTATCAACTGCTTCTTTTAATGCGCAAATTATATAAGATGTTAGGTTAAATAGGTTAAATACTCAGCATGCTCAAGACCGCAATTTGAGGTGATCTATGGGGGAGGCCTATGTTCAGCAGTGGACGTCCGTGGCTGATAGATAGATAGGTAAAATACAAGTATTTCAGTAAACATGTCGTAGAGAAAGAAAAGAAATCGTCGAATGTACCAGCTTATTATAGCAGTCGGTAAAGAGAATAAGTGAATATCTCGGTCAAGGTCAAGGTCTTATGGCTATGAAATAAAAATGTGATTAGTCAGTATTTACGTAAATTTTTGTTGATTTATTTGACATGCCATCGGACATATTAGTCATATGATTAAAATTATGTAACTTCAGCCGCTACGACTCTGAAGGGGGCAGTTACTTTCATTTTAACTTCCGCAACGATGTGAAAATATTTCTCGCGCGCTTATTGCCCCACGGAGGGGTGATCATGGTCTGAATACCGGTGTTAGAAATAATAACTGTAATATATAATAAAAATCTAAAAATGAGAAAAAATATTAATTTGGCGCGTACATGTTAAATACTTTCATTCAACTTTCGTTCTTTCTTTTATGCTAGTCTAGAAGAATAAATAGCATTGGATGTATCTTATTTTAACTTCCAGAACGATGTGAAAATATTTCTCGCGTGTTTATTGCCCCGCGGAGTAGCGACCGTGGTTTGAATTTCAACGGATACGAGTGTTAGAAATAACTTTCATCATTATTTCAAAATGTAAAGTTATTTAGGGTTCTATCGAATATACAACTTGGCATCTCTCGTAGTGCAGTGGTTTATACGGCAGCCTGTGTGTGACACGAGGTGTCCCGGGTTCAATCTCCGACCAGTGACCAGATCATGATGGATAATGATCTTTCTCAGATTGGCTTCGGTCTACGATTTACTTTAATAACAAATGATAAATACAAAATGCCGTATGGTTCCCGGCAGAGTAGAATAGGACCACTCCAAGTCATTCCGTGGATGTCGTAAAAGGCGACGAAGGAAACACAAGCTAAACAAAGCTTATTAACATCAAAGAGACCTCTCCAACCCGTCTGGCCAGCGTGGAGAGTGTAGGCCAAATCCTCTGACTACTAAGGCTAATATATGGCTCTGGTGGTACAGAGAGGGTCGTGCTCCTGCAGTGAAGAATAGAAAGACCTGACGATGATGATGACGATGAAATACAAAATAAAATTAAAGAGGGGTCGGAGTTTTTGAACTGCCTGTGAAACCTCTGACGTAGTTTGTATTATGACCACTGTCAGAGACACATCGGGACCAACGGCTTAATGTGCCCTTCAAAGGGAACGGATAATTTTCTTTATTAGACAATCAGGTGATCAGTCTGCTATGTCCTAACCAAACTAGAACAACAACAACAGAGAGTCCTTATTCCCGGGAATTAAACCCGCGACCGCAATGAGAGTCGAAAATTTTAACTCCTTTACCACGGAGGAAGTCAATCAGTCAGTAACAATACATACATATAATAATCAGATATTATAATACGTCGCTGCTTCAATCAAAAACGCTGCGACCACGATAGATGTCACACCATTGAAATTTCAGCGGAAACAAATAAATAAAAGGTTCGTGCTAACTCCTGTTTATATACACAATTATACCTCAGGCTAGTTCAAAATATTTAATTAAGACTATGTCGCTCCAAAACAACATCCACGACCATTTTGAATCCTGACCCATCCGTGGACTCGCTGCCGGCCGCAGAATTTAATTATCCCCAAACACAACATGTGTGTAAATTGTGCTTTTCCAGTAGCTATGTTTTAGGGCTTCCAATCCCGTAGGCTATCGTTAATCTCGGTATTTGCGGGATTGAACATTTTTAATCCCGTGGGACCCCGTTAATTTTCGGGCCCCCGCATAGAAGTTAATACATTGTAATAAGTCCGGATAGATAGAGTACAGGCCTTTAAGACCTAGGCAACGCATAACATGGTGGGCGATTAGGTGGAAAATGAAATCAAAATAGTGATGGGTTGCTAGCAATATAGCTTATTTGAAATGATTCCTTGATTTTCACACGTTCCCCCAATCGGCCCTTACGATCTGCATGGAATGAGAAGCATCAAGTACATTCGGAGTGCTTTCTTACAACCTAGACCAGCATGAATATAAATACTACTAGAATAAAGTATATAAAACAACGACATAATCTACCTATTTGGACTTTAAAGATTCGAAGAAGAAGAAGAAGAGAAGAGAGAAGAAGAAAACGTAGCACTTAAATTGAGATCAAAAACAGAGAAAAATAAACGAATGCATAATTGCTTTGCGTATGTAATAATAAATCCGTTGAAAATTGTAAATAGTCGTCATCAGCTTTGTAGAAAAAGTTCTCAAACGCCGATAAATCCGCAGTAATCCGGACTCATAATCCCGTAACAAGTGGGATCCAAAAAGGCTGTGAGTCCATGAATATCGAGATCTCTGATGGCCGGGATTGGGAGCTCTACTATGTAATAAAAATTTCTTTGAACACTATTAATTGTCATATTTGAAAAACAACGGGTTGCACTCCGGGAGTGCCGGCAGAAGTGAAAACTTGAATAACTCTTTATGAAAACACGGCTTTACTCACGTTTTATTACGTCGGTCGTACGTTTTTTGATAACGTCGTACGTTATCAAAAAACCAGAGGATGTTGATTTTTTGGCATCCACCAGTCATCGTTTCGAGCCGCGCAACGCGGGCAGCGGCGCGGGCGGCGACGCGTGAGGCGGCCCTCAGTGCTTTGAGGGAAGCGTAACCGTCGTGTCGCCACCCCTTTCACTCGCCCCGATGATGGTCTTCGTAACAGACCAAAACTAGTCGGCAGATCCGACGTAATAAAACGTGAGTAAAGCCGTGTTTTCATAATGAATTTATCTCGCGTAAGTTTTAATATTATAACTTGAATAACGTTGTTTTTCGATCAGGTCACGTGTCCGTCTTACGAATTTTCAATCTGACGAATCTGTCGGTCACGTGATCTGTCGCGAATTTGTAATTTTTTCCCCATCACAAAAGTGCATAACGCTGCTAAAGTTTTCACTTCAAAAATGTTGCCATTAGTAATTTACTTAAGGCTAATTTTAGGGTATAACATAAGCTATGTAATTCACGCGGACGTGGCTAGCCTTGGATCTTTATCTCCGAGTATTCAGTGTTTGTCCGTGGACACGCAGCCGACCACAGAATTTAATTATTCCAAAATCCAACATTTTACGCGTCGAGTTACAGCCATGTATTCTAATGAAGGTTATAATGAAAACATTGTTAATGTTGTTTTAATAATAAACGTACTTACATCTATTTTACAGCTGATATCACAAAAAAATAATGTGATTAATATGTAAAATACGGGTCACTCACGTATGAAGTCAGCTACAGGCCGACATGTTTCAACCTCATCCGGAGGTCTTCCTCAGGGCGAATGTGAACCGAGACGCGCGCACGAAGTCGTCCCAGTCCGCACTGACGTTAGCGCTGAAGCTGACTTCATACGTGAGTGACCCGTATTTTACATATTAATAATGTTAACATCTCACGTTAGTTTTAATAAAATAATAATAATAAATAAAAAAAATTTAAATATAGGGACATATCACACAAATTGAGCTAGCCCCACAGTAAGTTGTGAACTTGTGTCGCAGGATACTATCTCAACGATACTATATTTTATAATATATACTTATATAGATAAACATCCAAGACCCAGGTCAATATGAAAAAGATCTTTTTCCATCTTGACCTGGCCGGGGATCGAACCCGGGACCCCCGTGTCGCAGGCTAGCGTGTTGACCGCTGCGCCACGGAGCTCGACTGTGAATGTGAGTGGAATTTGCTGAATCGAATTACAGAATGAACAGTACAAACGAAAATTCTGTTATTGATGATATTGACGGCCTATGTAGTGCAGTGGTTAAGATGCCAGCTTATGGCATGAGTGGTTCCGGGTTCGATCACCGGTCGGGTCATGATGGAAAACGATCTTTTCCAGATTGGAAAATATAGTATTGTTGAGTTAGTATCCTACGCCACAAGTTCATAATTGACTGTGGGGCTAGATCAATTTGGGCCCTAGTCTATCTACATACATATCCTTATATGTATCCCTTTATAATTATATTTATAATAACATACTCTGAGCTCTGAAGCTCCAAGGCTGTGGAGATTTTTGCTTCGAGAAGAGTTGGAGGAATGATGTATTTCCTCATATCAAATTTGACCGCTCAAGCCGAGAATTATGCATATAAGTCATGTTCTTCAAAATTAAAAATTCAAAATTATTTATTTATATAAAAAAAAATCATTTTACAAAACATGCAGCAAGGGCTCACCAATTAAGCTTGAACAAACCTGTATCTGGCGAGTCCTGCTCTTTCACACAATTTCAATACATGCATTATAGAATAAATATCACAAAATATATCATTACATCGTTCTTATGTTGGATTGACTTGATAAGAAGAAAAAGGCAGCACTCAAAACTTTCAGCAAATCATATTAAAGCATAGGTGCTGTCATATAAGCTGATCTCCGGCTCCAACAAATCACAGCTGCTGTGGATACAACCGTTGATGCTGACGTCATATGCTTATGGCATTCCGAGAAAGAATACAAATCTAATTACAGCTCACTGGCGCAATGGGAGACCCCATTGCCACTCCATCTATTTGGGTGTAAGATTCGCCTTGCCACACGAAGAAACCGCTTTTTAAACAAAACTTAATAATACGCATGTACTCAGTAGGTATGTCAGTCGCTTTTGCTAACTCTGAGATGATATCTATAGTGTCCTCTACCGGTACATTTGTAAACAAAGAAGTAACGTCAAAGCTCACCATGAGTTCCTCGTCGGCCAGACAGGCAGTATGTAACTATATCAGTCGGCCGGACAGATATAGTTACATACTTACACAGATATATACATATTACAAATACATACATCATCAAAAAATTATTATGTCTAGGTGGGTCAGTCGGGTAAAAACTTCGAGCAACACGGCCTCCGTACCGGACGGAGGGAGTGTGCAAAGCGACAATTTACTATGACAATTTTTCTGGCGTTTTTTGCGGGGGGAAATGTGCACACAAGTTTAGTTCCGCACACCTACATACAAAACTTAAACTGTCACTTGATAGTAATTATGACATTGTCACAAAAAATGACATAAAAAGGAAAAATAATTTGTGTACAGATGAGTGACACACAACTAACACATAGTCATGCATATGCCTAATTTTGGCTTGTACCTTGACAGAGGGGAATGCAGCGTATGGCTACTCCCTTCCGTGTTGCTCGAAGGGTAAAAATGGCTTATATTATAAAGTGCTATAGCTGAATAAAATACTCGTATTTAAAGTAGTATAGTACAAAGCGGTTAATACCGAATAAAAATTGGCGAAGAGGCGGTGTGCCCGACCGTATCTCAAATGAAATCTCACCAACAAATCTTTACGGAGTGGCTGGCTGCTACCACTACTAACTATGCTTCACTTTTTCACGATTATTAACAGATTGCGTTAAAAGTACGACGAGTGTAATCTATTTTTTATGACATAAGTAATAAATAAATATATACGGACAAATTTGAGCTATCCCCAAAGTAAATTCGAGACTTGTGTTATTCGATACTAACTCAACGATACTATATTTTATAATAAATACTTATATAGACAAACATCCAAGACCCAGGTCAATCTGAATAAGATCATTTTCCATCATGACCTGATCGGGGATCGAACCCGGGACCATCCGCGTCGCAGGCAGGCGTGTTGACCGCTGCGCCACGGAGCTCGTCTCTCGTCGAAGACAAACGAGCTATCGCGGGTCACCTGTTGGTAAATGATCACCGCGACTAATATAACACCAGGGTGTGACATTAGCGTTGCCGGCCTTTTGTTTTTCCCTCCCCAGAATGTAGGAAGCTTCGAGCAACACGGCCTAGGAAGGGATGGGCCTCCGGCTCTCTCACTCACTGGACGAAGCAAAGAGGCGGTAAAGCTTCTACTCTAATGTCAATTTACTTTACCAAAGACAATATAATACTAACGTAATAGACTGCCCACCTTATACAAAAATATTGGACCAAATTAAGGTTGCAAAAGCAGGCGAATGTATGGCGCAGGAGCGTTGCTTGCTATTCGATACTTGGTGGCGATAATCTGCGTTAGCCTTTAACTTACTAAATATAGGTACGGTGTCATTTTAAAATATTATGCCTATATTGTTTTGATTTTTAATAAGATATATTTTGTGAATCATGTTTTTATATTCTCATAATACGGTAGATACGATGTTGTGAAATTTCGAGTGGCGCCATCTATGCGAGCCTCTGAGAACAAATCGTACGATTAAGGCGTTGAGACCACATGACTTTACTATGCTTCTATACTAATATTATAAAGCTAAAGAGTTGGTTTGTTTGGTTGAACGCGCTAATATCAGGAACTACCGGACCGATTTCAAAAATTCTTTTACATTTGAATAGGTATGTTATCTCTGAGTGCCATAGATTATGTATGTACCACGAAAGAAGCCGGGGAGGACCGCTAGTAAAAAATATTTGTGCCAGCATTTTGTATACTATATTATTTCCTAAAATAAATACTAAAAATAATCGAACAATAAAATAGAGTACGAATTATGCTTTTTAATTTCCCGCATCATTTTCGCATTACACAACACAAGCTAAACAAAGCTTCTTAACATCAAAGAAATCTCTCCAACTCGTCTGGCCAGCATGGAGAGTGTAGGCCAAATCCTCTGACTGCTCTGGCTAATATATGGGTCTAGTAGTACAGAGAGGGTCGTGCTCCTGCAGTGGAGACAAAAAAAGATCTGATGAAGAAGAAGATGAAGAAGAAAAAAAATTAGACCCACAGGAAAATATGTTCATATTAACAGGCTGAGTCGCCCCTGTAAGGACCGGATAGAGTTTCATTAATATATAGTATACAGTGTACATGCAACATAAACTATCCGGAACGAACTTCCCAAGTGATCGTAAAAAACGAACTTAATAGCATTCAAATACGAGCCGATGTAGCGACTTTGTTTTACTATGTATTGGTTTTATAGAGGAAGACACATTGAGGAGTTTACAGTATATACCGGTAGTAACTTTTTAGAGTTCCGTACCCAAACATGGATCTAAGAATAATCAGGATAGCTCCTTAAGAAACGTAACAGTGGCGCAAATGTCAATTCATGCAAATGTGTACAACATAAGCTTACGTAAACAACGATATTAGAACGCATGCATTTTTACCAACATTTTCCTTGTTTGAAATTCAAACTCTTCTAAATGTTAAATTTGAATGGACCTTTTTACCATCGGTTCTTCGCGAAACCATCAGCTTGTGTAATTCCAACTTGCTTGCTTTGTTGTGTTATAGGCATAATGCTAGTAATATGTTTATTCCAAGCTGCCTGACCTCAAAACACAAACCATATAATTTTATTATGATTGGTACGGGGGTTGGTTTCCGCTAAAACCATTTCTTTTAAGCTTATTTTAATTGTTTCAAAAAACCAAAACATTAGAAAAAATACTCATTGTACCAAATACAATTTTGTATTCCTATTTGGCAAGAGACAACATCGTGATCTCGAAGAAAATATTAGTTCCAAAATTACTTCTCGTGGTATGGGCGCGAGGTCGAGAGCTCATCTCTGGCGGGCTGTGCCGCTTGTGCCGTTTCACCCATTGATAACGTAACGAATGGATAAAATATACATTTTTACTAACTAACACTTTACAAAACTAAAAATATACATTATAATAAAGACTATAAACTGAACTAAAACTATAGTAACCTACAAGATACTAATTAAAAAAAACTACTAAATTATATACAAAATTGAGCTCAGATTGCTGTGATCAGCGGACAGGGTGCCAAGAAGGCTGGCGGCATTTCCACGCTGAATGGCCAAACTCAATCTTATAAAATATACTAATTTTTCTTCTTCCGCTTTATATTATGGCTTCCACCGAGGTTTCCGTGATTCTGCCTATGTTCATTTTAATGAAATACAAGCTGTCTGTGTTGTACGGTACAATTTTAATAAGTAGCAATCAAAGATTGCGTAGGTTCTTATTGCCTCGTGCGTGCTTCTGGTGACAATTCTACTTATACGAGTCATTTTAACAGTCTACTTTAATCATGAGCGCGAGCGATTTATACACCAAACTACTCCAATTTCATATAATAAAGTCCACAAAATTAATTTGAAAAATCATCGAAGGCAAACCCCAACTGCACCCCTTGAATTCCCACCACAAGCTCCAAGATACTAGGTTAAATCAGTGGTGTCATTCTCAACTGCCTGTCCGGTGGGCCATCGAGCTCTTCTCTGTGCTATCGATCCCACCTATTAGTGGATATTATGCACGGCCAAAATCTAGCCGATCCGGGCCAAGAATTTTTCAAACTAAGTCTGAATGCATCGTTAGCTTAATAAAAGCAGCTTTATAAATATTCATCATCATTACAGCCGTAAGAAGTCTACTGCAGGACATAGGGATTAAAGATTTCTATGATTCGGGGTAGGTTTTGCATACTCACCACGCTTGGCAAACGGGTTAGTGAGCGAAGTTTGTTTGGCTTTACCGTTTCCGACACGGCCATCAAACCGTTTTTTAAGCGAAGAAAGAGTAGGAGTTTGTTAGACTCGGGGAACGGGTTAAGGGTTATTGGGATGCTACTAGCTAGGAAGGATTGGGAATGTGAAAGTAAGTAAGTAGCTGCTTATAAGGAGGGTGCGCGTACCTGATGCCATAACTACAACCACCGAAACGACGGTTATTCCTTACCACCTAAAAATGAAATTCATTGGGGCAATTGCTTCCGGTGATCTGAACTCTATGAAATATACGCCATTGAGTGTTCTATTTAGATAGTTGGTCTGCAAATGTGCCCGACTCGCAATTTGTACGGTACAGCCTTAAAAATCCGCATTTTATTGTCCCCCTCTCATTTCTTCTCGAATTGCGCATCCAAAGGTCGCGATGAGATTCCTTATGCAAAGTTTGCTGTTGTTTAAACAAGACTAAAATATGTCCAGCGCAAAATTGAGTTTGTTACGAACTTTATGGCTCTTATTGTACGAAATTTATTCCGATTGGAAAGTTGACAAGTTTACTTTATCGCATAGAACGGTAGTGAAGTAAATAGGACATCGATTGGGCAGTGAATTTTGTCGCTATTGTTACAGATGAGTATTCGCCGTGTGGTTCCTGGCAGAGTAGAATAGGACCACTCCAAGACCTCCCGTGGATGGCGTCGAAGGCGACTTTAGAAACATAAGCTTAACAAAGCTTACGAAGATCTAAGAGACTTCTCCAATCCGTCTGGTCAGCGTGGAGAGTATAGGCCAAATAGTGCCGCGCGGCAGAACTAACCTGCCTATTTACTAACTCGGATGACAGGTGTCGATGCCTATGAATCTAGAATTTACAATTACAATGCGGGTTTTGCTAGCTCGTACTTTTTTTTTTTGAAATACAAAAACCGCATTGTAACAGCAATCCTAGATTGTCATCCGAGTTAGTAAATAGGCAGGCAGGTCAACGAGTCGCCTCTGACGCGAGCGCTGCGCACGATCACGTGATCACGCTGGCTATCGATTTGAATTTATTCTGTTGCTCTTATAATGAATTAACTAAGGTGGCACTCTTTGCGATTTCCTATAGACTACAATAGGCTCTATCGCATTAGGTTATTTGACCTGTAATGGTAGATGTAAGAAATGTTAATAAATAAATAAAATCCTCTCACTGCCTTGGCTAAAATATGTCTCTGGTAGAGGAGAGAGGGTCGAGTTACTGCAGTGGAGAATTAAAAAAAACAATGGCACTCATCCCCTTCTTTAGCTATAAAGGTACCTCATGTATACCATGAATTGCTTATTTATCACGAGATAATGGAATAGTTACCTTAATAAATAAATAAATATATAGGGACATATCACACAAATTGAGCTAGCCCCACAGTAAGTTGTGAACTTGTGTCGCAGGATACTAACTCAACGATACTATATTTTATAATATATACTTATATAGATAAACATCCAAGACCCAGGTCAATATGAAAAAGATCTTTTTCCATCTCGACCTGACCGGGGATCGAACCCGGGACCCCCGTGTCGCAGGCTAGCGTGTTGACCGCTGCGCCACGGAGCTTCAGTACAAACGTACTTTTTCCAAAGCATTTGTCATTCATGCCAACTGAACAAGTTAACAAACCATCTTTGGTGGAGTAATCACAGATAAAATACTTATTATATATCTTTGGGACCAACTAATAATATGCCTAATCGTCGAATCCCACATTTTGCAGCTACCTCATAGACTTGTAAAGTACCCGTAACCGTCTGGAAAAATATTCAAAAATTCGCCATTCGAATTGGCAATATTCTGACAAATGCATGCCTATCGATCTATCGTAAGTAACTGCGGCTCCGCGTCATGTATCATTCATAAGGAAGGCTCCGACGCACGCCGCGGATATTTCACGCCAGTTGCGAGGTTTTGCACACCTGACTCTATGAGCCATACCATAGAGCACGGACTTTCGCTCGAGCTCTACTTTCTATCCTAATCCTAACTAATATTATAAATGCGAAATTGAGTATATTTATTTGTTTGTAACGCTTTCACACCCTATCTACTGAACCGATCATCATTAAATTTTGCATACACATAGGTTAGGGTACTGAGAAGGACAAAGGCTATAATATCACGCAGGCGAAGCCGCAGGTAACAACTAGTAATATATATGCGAAAGTGAGTTTGTTTGTTTACATGTTTGATTGATTGTTACGCTTTCACGCCGTATTTACCGAACCGATCATCATAAAATTTTACTAACACGTTACGTATCATTCATTCATAAGGAAGGCTCCGACGCACGCCGCGGATATTTCACGCCAGTTGCGAGGTTTTGCACACCTGACTCTATGAGCCATACCATAGAGCACGAAATTTCGCTAGAGCCCTACTATCTATCTTAATCCTAACTATAATGCGAAAGTAAGTTTGTTTGATTGTTACGCTTTCACGCCGTATCTATCAAAATGATCATCATGAAATTTCGCATACACATAGGTTAGGGTACTGAGAAAGACATAGGCTATATACCACGCGGACGAAGCTGTGGGTAACAGCTAGTGTACCCAATAGTAGAATCCCTCATTTTGCAGCTATCTCATAGACTTGTAAAATAAGTAACCGTCTGGAAAAATATTCAAAAATTCGCCATTCGCCACCTGACTCTATGAGCCATACCATAGAGCACGAAATTTCGCTAGAGCCCTACTATATATCCTAATCCTAACTAAAATGCGAAAGTGAGTTTGTTTGATTGTTACGCTTTCACGCCGTATCTATCAATCTGATCATCATGAAATTTTGCATACACATAGGTTAGGGTACTGAGAAAGACATAGGCTATATACCACGCGGACGAAGCCGTGGGTAACAGCTAGTAGGCTATATATCACGCGGGTGAAGCCGCGGATAACAGCTAGTGTACCTTATAGTAGAATCCCTCATTTTGCAGCTATCTCATAGACTTTTAAAATACGTAACCGTCTGGAAAAATATTCAAAAATTCGCCATTCGAATTGGCAATATTCTTACAAATGCATGCCTATCGATCTATCGTAAGTAACTGCGGCTCCGCGTCATGTATCATTCATAAGGAAGGCTCCGACGCACGCCGCGGATATTTCACGCCAGTTGCGAGGTTTTGCACACCTGACTCTATGAGCTATACCATAGAGCACGGACTTTCGCTCGAGCTCTACTTTCTATCTTAATCCTAACTAATATTATAAATGCGAAATTGAGTATATTTATTTGTTTGTAACGCTTTCACACCCTGTCTACTGAACCGATCATCATTAAATTTTGCATACACATAGGTTAGGGTACTGAGAAGGACAAAGGCTATAATATCACGCAGGCGAAGCCGCAGGTAACAACTAGTAATATATATGCGAAAGTGAGTTTGTTTGTTTACATGTTTGATTGATTCTTACGCTTTCACGCCGTATTTACCGAACCGATCATCATGAAATTTTACTAACACGTGACGTATCATTCATTCATAAGGAAGGCTCCGACGCACGCCGCGGATATTTCACGCCAGTTGCGAGGTTTTGCACACCTGACACTATGAGCTGACCATAGAGCACGAAATTTCGCTAGAGCCCTACTATCTATCCTAATCCTAACTAAAATGCGAAAGTGAGTTTGTTTGATTGTTACGCTTTCACGCCGTATCTATCAAAATGAACATTATGAAATTTTGCATAACATAGGTTAGGGTACTGAGAAAGACATAGGCTTTATACCACGCGGACGAAGTCACAGAACACAGGACGAAGTCGTGGGTAAAAACTAGTAGGCTATATATCACGCGGGTGAAGCCGCGGATAACAGCTAGTGTACCTAATAGTAGAATCCCTCATTTTGCAGCAATCTCATAGACTTGTAAAATACGTAACCGTCTGGAAAAATATTCAAAAATTCGCCATTCAAATTGGCAATATTCTTACAAATGCATGCCTATCGATCTATCGTAAGTAACTGCGGCTCCGCGTCATGTATCATTCATAAGGAAGGCTCCGACGCACGCCGCGGATATTTCACGCCAGTTGCGAGGTTTTGCACACCTGACTCTATGAGCTATACCATAGAGCACGAAATTTCGCTAGAGCCCTACTATCTATCCTAATCCTAACTAAAATGCGAAAGTGAGTTTGTTTGATTGTTACGCTTTCACGCCGTATCCATCAAAATGAACATCATGAAATTTTGCATAACATAGGTTAGGGTACTGAGAAAGACATAGGCTATATACCACGCGGACGAAGCCGTGGGTAACAGCTAGTAGGCTATATATCACGCGGGTGAAGCCGCGGATAACAGCTTGTGTACCTAATAGTAGAATCCCTCATTTTGCAGCTATCTCATAGACTTGTAAAATACGTAGCCGTCTGGAAAAATATTCAAAAATTCGCCATTCGAATTGGCAATATTCTTACAAATGCATGCCTATCGATCTATCGTAAGTAACTGCGGCTCCGCGTCATGTATCATTCATAAGGAAGGCTCCGACGCACGCCGCGGATATTTCACGCCAGTTGCGAGGTTTTGCACACCTGACTCTATGAGCTATACCATAGAGCACGAAATTTCACTAGAGCTCTACTTTCTATCCTAATCCTAACTAATATTATAAATGCGAAATTGAGTATATTTATTTGTTTGTAACGCTTTCACACCCTGTCTACTGAACCGATCATCATTAAATTTTGCATACACATAGGTTAGGGTACTGAGAAGGACAAAGGCTATAATATCACGCAGGCGAAGCCGCAGGTAACAACTAGTAATATATATGCGAAAGTGAGTTTGTTTGTTTACATGTTTGATTGATTGTTACGCTTTCACGCCGTATTTACCGAACCGATCATCATGAAATTTTTCTAACACGTTACGTATCATTCATTCATAAGGAAGGCTCCGACGCACGCCGCGGATATTTCACGCCAGTTGCGAGGTTTTGCGCACCTGACACTATGAGCCATACCATAGAGCACGAAATTTCGCTAGAGCCCTACTATCTATCCTAATCCTAACTAAAATGCGAAGGAGTTTGTTTGATTGTTACGCTTTCACGCCGTATCTATCAAACTGATCGTCATGAAATTTTGCATACACATAGGTTAGGGTACTGAGAAAGACATGGGCTTTATACCACGCGGACGAAGCTGTGGGTAACAGCTAGTGTACCTAATAGTAGAATCCCTCATTTTGCAGCTATCTCATAGACTTGTAAAATAAGTAACCGTCTGGAAAAATATTCAAAAATTCGCCATTCGCCACCTGACACTATGAGCCATACCATAGAGCACGAAATTTCGCTCAAGCCCTACTATCTATCCTAATCCTAACTAAAATGCGAAAGTGAGTTTGTACTGAGAAGGATATAGGGGGGAGGCGGGCGGACCTCAATAAACGGCAAAGACCCCTGACACGCTTGTTTCGTATGAAATGTTTTGAAAATACGTCTGTAATAGCGCGCGAGCGAGCGTCACATTTCTTGCTCTGTGAGCTATACATATCAGCCAATATACATTTCATATTCACCCATGCATGAGGTGTATATCCGCGTCAATAGTGAGCACGCGTGATCGGAAAAGTAAGTCGGAAATTTCTTTTCAAATAATAAAATATGAAGTTTATTGAAACACCTTGTGAGAAGTTTAAATCCTATTTGTTAGGACGAAATGGAGTGTGAATTTGGAAATCAATTTATTTACATGATCTGATTATCGATATATTTTTATATTAACAAGTAATAGATGAGTGCGTGATAGAAATCTATCTAAAATCCCATGCGAATCAATTAAAGTTAAATGGCTAGAAGTATTTGTAGATATAAGTATTACTTTTTGACAGTATTAAGTGGACACCACTGGAATTGCTAAAAGTACATAAACTAAAAGCCGTGTGGTTCCCGGCAGAGAAGAATAGGACCACTCCAAATCTTCCCGTGGATGTCGTAAAAGGTGACTTAGGAAACTCAAGCTAAACAAAGCTTATAAACATTAAAGAGACCTCTCCAACCCGTCTGGCCAGCGTGGAGAGTGTAGGCCAAATTCTCTTACTGCTCTGGCAGTACAGAGAGGGTCGTGCTCCTGCAGTGGAGACTAATAAAGACCTTATGATGATGACATAAACTAAATGGATATGCAGCGTTCAAAGTTACCCTCAACGCAATGTACTTCATCATCATCATCATCAGGTCTTTCTAGTCTCCACTGCAGGAGCACGACCCTCTCTGTACTACCAGCGATGTATTTATCTTTCTTAATTTAGAAGTGCCTATAGTCAACTTCTGACTCCATAATCTGATGTATTCTATTGTCAACCGACTAACATAAGGACAAAATTTCAACCAACTCGGTTGCGCAGCGGTCAACACGCCTGCCTGCGACACGGATGGTCCCGGGTTCGATCCCCGGTCAGGTCAAGATGGAAAACGATCTTTTTCAGATTGACCTGGGTCTTGGATGTTTATCTATATATGTATTTGTTATAAAATATAGTATCGTTGAGTTAGTATCCCATAACACAAGTCTTTCATTAGAACTTACTTTGGGGCTAGCTCAATCTGTGTGATTTGTCCGTATATATTTATTTATTTATTTATTTTGTTTCAATTTCAGCCCAACTTCAACCCATTCGGCACAATTTTTACAGCCAGTCATCTAAATGATGCCAACTTTCCTTGGACCCAAGTACAAGTATTTGACAACTGCCTCCGTGGTCCAGTGGTTAAGGCGTTTGCCTTGTTGACCCAGGGGTCGTGGTTCGATTCCCACGGGATACATACTTTGTTAAGTGGTTTCCAGTTTGGTTAGGACATTGCGAGCTCCGTGGCGCAGCGGTCAACACGCTAGCCTGCGACACGGGGGTCCCGGGTTCGATCCCCGGTCAGGTCAAGATGGAAAAAGATCTTTTTCATATTGATCTGGGTCTTGGATGTTTATCTATATAAGTATATATTATAAAATATAGTATCGTTGAGTTAGTATCCTGCGACACAAGTTCACAACTTACTGTGGGGCTAGCTCAATTTGTGTGATATGTCCCTATATATTTATTTATTATTATATTTATTTAATCACCTGATTGTCTGATAAGAAAGATGATTCCGTGCTTCGGAAGGCACGTTAAGCCGGTGGTCCCGTCTGCCATCTGGTAGTCGTCAGAGGCCGAGAGGCGATTCCGAAGAACTCTGACACCAGGGTGTGCATGGTCGACTGACCGTGTCACCTACACGAAATGATGATGATGACTACAACGGGAATATAACTCGGCGTACGACGCAACAACATTATAGAAGCACCCGGGTTCTGACTTATCAAAGGCGATGATGCAATAGAGAAAACGCCAGATGAGACTGATTTAAGCATATAAGCCTCCGCGTAGAGTAAACGTTACGGTAGACGTAGACGGTAGCGTACTTACAAGTAGCATAGTAAGTGCTCTACCGTCAAGAATACACAGTTACAGTTGCTACAGCTCGGAAATCTCTTGGTACTGTAGTGCCACCCCTCAGACCATGGCACACTTATTATCTATGCGTGTCCTACCACCTGTACACGCGGTGACCTATACAATGCTACTGATAACGCTATATCATGATGGGTTGCCAGCCGCATCGCCTATCAATGTGATTCTTTAGATTTTCACCCAATCCCTTGACCGGCTTTTACGGTCTGCGCGGGAAGAAAAGCAGCTGGTATATTCTATGTTTTTTCTTTTCGCAAACCAGCATGGAAAAGATTTGACTTCAAGTGTAAAATATTCTTCAAATACGAACTTAGATTATTCTACGAAGATGTAATAACCAATATATTCCGAGAATTTCCTCGAACATTTTAGACAATTGCGACTGAACTGGAACTGAATTTCAAGGGAACAGAAATTATACCCTCGATCACTATTTAAGATAACTATTTTATCGTACTGTTATTAAAATAACTCGTACAAAGAGTAGGTTCAAATCCTGCCCGCGTTTAAATTTTACCATATCTTAATTATTTTGATAACAATATAATCAAAATAGCATTGTTCATGCATAAATACACTTAGTAAATATTTAATCGTAGTTTGAGTAACGAGTTTATTCTATACTTCGAGCAACACAGCCTCCGTACCGGACGGAGGGAGTGGGCAAAGCGACAATTCACTATTACAATTTTTCTGGCGTTTTTTGCGGGGGTAAATGTGCACACAAGTTTAGTTCCGCACACCTACATACAAAACTTAAACTGTCACTTGATAGTAATTATGACATTGTCACAAAAATGACATAAAAAAGAAACAATAATTTGTGTACAGATGAGTCACACACAACTAACACATAGAAATGCATATGCCTGAGGCATATGCCTAATTTGGCTTGTACCTTGACAGAGGGGAACGCAGCGTATGGCTACTCCCATCTGGTACGGAAGGCCATGTTGCTCGAAGATTTTATAACAATTCGAATAACCTGATTTAATTACACCGAATAACTGACTCAAATGTTGAATTATCACATCTTCTAGATCTTTTTCTTTCGATTTAGGGATCCGTTTCCGAAATGTTTGGTTTTAAAGTACAAATTTTTGTTAGACGCAAGTGTCCCCCCCCCCCCTCTATCTACTAAACGGTTATATATGGATACGTGAAAAAAATTACAGCAGTAGTATATATACTGAAGTTGAAAGGAAAACTATCAGAGCTGAGTACTAAGTACAAACTAAAAAGTTATAGGCAACCAACTTATAAAATGTACTCGAAAATGTAAAATTTCATACATTTTCATTGTTACATGTTTTTGGTCGTGAAGCTGTGAGGTGCGAGTGTAAAAAGTGTGAAATAAAAGTTGTGATTCGCAACTACGGAACCCTACACTGCGCGTGGCCCGACACGCACTTGGCCGGTTTTTATACTGTTTAGCGTAGTTACTATTTCTAACACCCGTATTCTAACCACGATCGCCCCTCCACGGAGCAATAAACGCGCGAGAAATATTTTCACATCGTTCTGGAAGTTAAAATGAAAGTAACTGCCCCCCGCAGAGCCGTAGCGGCTGGAGTTACATAATTTTATTCATGAGACCAATATGGCCGATTGCATATCAAACGATTCCATAACAATATTTCGCTGGAACGAGAATCGCGAGGACATATTACCAGATCTGTACGGACTCGGAATTGAAAACTAATATCGCAAAATAAGAGGGACATAGAACCGTTGTTTTTACGACAGCCTTTGATTTTGAACAACCTTACAATATTTTAACGCCGGCATCAGGATCTAGAATATACATAGACCCGCGAGGTGAAAAATTAAAAAAAAAAAAGATGTTGACCTTCTCATACAAATTCATTAATCAGCATAAATGACCTAAGTGCAATAGCCTGAATGATAATTCTGCAATTAAAAAAAAAACCATTTTCAACGAATTCTGAGACCACTGCCACTTCTAACAGCCATTTATTTATGGCTAGTGGCTCTGTGAGCTGTTATCCTAATCCTTCCTAACTAATCCCAACTAATCCTAACTAATATTATAAATGCGAAAGTGAGTTTGTTTGTTTGTTACGCTTTCACGCCGTATCTACTGAACCGATCATCATGAAATTTTGCATACACATAGGTTAATGTACTGAGAAGGACATAGGCTATATATCACGCGGGCGAAGCCACGGGTAACAGCTAGTATATTATAAATGCGAAAGTGAGTTTGTTTGTTTGTTACGCTTTCACGCCCAACCTACCGAACCGATCATCATAAAATTATGCATACACATAGCTTACGGTACTGAGGAGAACATAGGCTATATATTACGCGGGCGAAGCCGCGGGTAACAGCTAGTCAGTTATAAGTGCCATTGATGACCCTTTGACTTTAGATGACTTAAGTGTTATACCTAGACCATAGATATCGCACAAATTATGCTGTGTGGTTCCGGCAGAGTAGAATTGGACCACTGCAAGTCTTCACGTGGATGTCGTAGAAGGTGACTAAGGAAACACAAGCTAAACAAAGCTTATAAACTTTAAAGAGACCTTTCCAACCCGTCTGGCCAGCGTGGACAGTGTACGCCAAATCCTCTGACTGCTCTAGCTAAAATACGGCTCTGGTACTACAGAAAGGGACGTGCTCCTGCAGTGGAGACTAAAAAAGATCTCATGATGATGATGATGATGACGTACATATCTTTTAAGCCGGTGAAGCTTAAAGTGAACAACAACTCATTCTTAGTGAATTTATGTAAAAATATTTTCAAGGACTTCTTAACATATTTTTATTAAATCGATGAAAGTTATTTAATAATACAGAGGAAAACATACTAGTCTTTGTATGGCTTTAACCTTTCAGCCTCCCAGACAGTAATTTAGTTCATATAATGGAAAAATCTGGGTCCATTAGACCGAAAATTCATTTCGGTAACAACGCGGTGCCTAAAATGGCACTTTCAATTTTCTCAACTATTCAAATGAACAATGCTCCATTTCATTTTCTATTTTAGGCTTTTAGGTATTATACTAATAAATTAGGCCCAATTTAGTGCTGAGTAAATGGTTGGACATGTTGGAGAGGACAGTTTTTTAATGAGTCTTTGGAACAAGAATCTTCTTGAGAAGCCAATAGTTTTTAGGGTTCCGTATTCGAATGGCAAAAATTTAACCCTTACGCCTAAAATGGCACTTTCAATTTTCTCAACTATTCAAATGAACAATGCTCCATTTCATTTTCTATTTTAGGCTTTTAGGTATTATACTAATAAATTAGGCCCAATTTAGTGCTGAGTAAATGGTTGGACATTTTGGAGAGGACAGTTTATTAATAAGTGTTTGGAAATATAATCTTAAGGAGTCAAGAGTTTTTAGGGTTCCGTAGTCGAATGGCAAAAATTTAACCCTTACATAGATTCATCATGTCTCTGTTGGTATGTCACAGCTATTTTATAAACAAAATACAGCTTTCCAGTACTAAACTCTCTGAGTAAAACCGCGGACGCACAGTGTTTAATTCCCCCTGCGGACTGTATATATATTTATTTTCTTCTTCTTCTTCTTCTGTTTTATATTATGGCTTCCACCGAAATTTCAGTGATTCTGCCAATGTCCAGTATAATGAGATACTAAGTATCGGTGTTGTACGGTAAAGTTTTTCCAAGTAGCATCAAAGATGGCGTATGTTCTTTGATGCCTCGTGGCAGCTCGAGGCGGCAAATCTATAAGAGTCCATTTATCAGTCCACTTTAACTATTTCACAAATTGTTCTCGAGCACGAGCATTTATAACACCAAACTACACCAATTTCATATTATAAAGTCCACTAAAATCAATTTGCAAAATTGTCTAAGGCAAACTTGAACTGTACCCCTTGACTTCCCACCACAAACTCATTTATTTTCTTATACTTTCTACTAAATAAAAACGTATTTATAGAACTTATTCACATTTATTTAACATCTTTTTCTACTGACAATTGACACATGACACAATAGTTTCTTTTTTCTTCATATCAAACCTCATTAGGTATATACACTTAAACATACGTGTGGTTCCCGGCAGAGAAGAATAGGACCACTCCAAATCTTCCCGTGGATGTCATAAAAGGCGACTCAGGGAACTCAAGCTAAACAAAGGTTACAAACATCTAAAAGACCTCTCCAACCCGTCTGGCCAGCGTGGAGAGTGTAGGCCAAATCCTCTTACTGCTCTGGCAGTACAGAGAGGGTCATGCTCCTGCAGTGGAGACTAATAAAGACCTGATGATGATGATGATGATGATGACTTAAACAGACAGAGAGACAGACATGGCGAAACTATAAGGGTTCCTTGTTTACTACGGAACTCTAAAAAGACAATAAGTAGTTTTTATTAATGTTTCTAATAGACATAAGAGATTTTTATGACGAAGAGAATTGTATGGTATTTTTCATGTTGTATGGTTTGGACAAACAAATTCCTAATTTCTCAATCCGAAAAGCGACAATTAAATTCTGAGGAGTCAAGTATGCACTAATTATTACAAGCCACGTGTTACCTGCAGTTGGCGTTTCTCCAGAACTCACGCCTTGCGCTGGCAAATTGCTAAACTAAAGATACACCTAATTTCTCAAAAGAATACCGTTTTCTTATGTTTTCGCGATTGTTCGACATCTAAATAAAATTATTTTAATACGATTTTATCGCTATATTCTCAGGAGAATGTTGTCGGCAAATGCGCTTTGGTCGATTTTTGGCTTTTTGCCATTAGGCTATGGAAACCTTAAAAGGCTATTTAGTCCCTCAGTATTACAATAAATATAATCAGAATCGTATTTAATTAAATCTTTCTGAGGGTCATTAAAGAGGAGCGGAACGTGTTACCTGCAGTTGGCGATTCTCCAGAACTCACACCCAGCGCTGGCAAATTGCAAAGCGCTAATAAAAGATACACCCAATTTTTCAAAAGATTACATACGTATTATCACATACGATGGGCTTCATCAACACTTCAAAACGATCAATATTTCACCGGGTATATACGTAAAGTAAAAAGTTGGCGTCACTTGTGATGTCCTTCGCGTCTGCTCCTTATCATTCCTAGGCAAAGAATATATAAAATACGTGAAAAGAAACGAAACTTAAGCATGTGTGCAAGTAAAACCGCTTACGGCTATGTGTGAGTGTCTGGACGTGTGCGGGGGCAGCGAGAGGCGCGCGGGGCGTGAACTACCCGCCACAGGCTCGGTCGAGAGGGCTTTCTGCGTGTTGTGTTCGTATATCGCACGTCTCGCACCGCAGGCACGAAGTGAGTAGTGAGTGACTACCTACGCGTTGTCAACCCTAACGCTCACGGCTCAAGGTTACCGGTGCTCAAACTCTCACGTTCATGGAGTGTCGCTCTGTGTCCTAGATAAGATTGTTTGATTAAGCGTAAATAAAATGTGGTGAAAATCAAGCTTGAAAATGAATATTTTTCAAAGAGCAAATCAGAAAATATTTTTAATCTTTAATATACAACGTGTTTAAGGCAACGGCTTCTCAAAGAGTATTTATCAAGGGTTCATGTGCTCGATGTAAGCATCGTCGGGCTTCGGATAAAGATGGATCGGTTGGCCGCGGTAACGCAAACGATATCGGAAAGCCTTAGCTATTTTTGATATTTTATAAAATAAAGCACTTGAACTTTGCAACGTTTTACTGGGGTTACCCAATAAAATACTTTTGTTAAATTTGGTTGTTTAGTTTGGTCCAACATTTTTGTATGAGGTAGGCCGTCTATACGTTACATTAAATGGACTTTGGTATTAATGTTTTTTGTTATAATTAAATTTAATTAATAAGTAGGATTCAGCATTCTTTTGTTATAAAAAAAGCAATTACAAACCATGAGTGTTACATGCTATATAAAACCAAAATGTAATTAAAATATAATAATCCAATCAAAATTGCTTCTGTAATAAACATTCATTTAATCCGGATGTGTTCGTTGTAGCAGGTAATAACAAAACGTTAATACTCACGATGAATGGCCTAGGTTGCGCAGTGGTTAACACGCCTTTTACACGTGGGCACCGGATTGGACTCCTGGCACGGGCCAATCCCCTGTTAATAGTCAGCGGCTCAAAATTTACCAAAGGAGGGTGTTGTCCGACCGATATCCAACTACCTAGAGTGTGTGAACACAGTTTTAAAGTTTTTTTTGTCAAATTTTTTGGATTTTTACGTTTGTTCAAAAATAGGCCCTTGCAGGCACTTTTTCACGCCAAATCAAATTTAAAATTATATTATTAAGTTTTATGTAGTTTATTTATTTATTGTTCAAACCCTACAGACTACTAGCGCTTCGGAACCGACCACTGCCGAGAAGAAACACCGAAAGAAACTCTTTTCAACAGTATTGGTCCCGTACTCACCTGAAGGGATGTGTATAATTTATTATATATTTAGAAAAGAAAATTGAATATGGATATTATTAAAATTTCTTTCTTTACTTTTATTTTTTTCCACCTGTTTTATTTACAAATTACAATATTGTTAAACATTCATTCATTATTTTTGGAACATGTTTATGTTTACGACTGAGTGGGCAATTATAAAATGATTTTATAAACAACATAACATAGAGTAGTCTTTTGCCGTGCGGTTCCCGGCAGAGTAGTATAGGACCACTCCAAGTCTCCCATGCAACTCTCCAATTCGTCTAGCCAGCGTGGAGAGTGTAGGCCAAATCCTCTGAATGCCTGGCTAATATATGATAGTACAGAGAAGGTCGTGCTCCTACAGTAGAGACTAACAAAGACCTTTTGATGATGATGATTGAGTTGTCAGCCAATAGGCTACGCTTTAGAATTAAGTTTTTAATAGTTTTCTTAATTCCCTACTCAATTTTGATGAAAAGCGTTGTATTTCATTAAGTTGTAGCGTTGTTGTTTAAGTAAGTTTTAATTTCAGTTGAATTTCTATAGTGTACTGTCAATGAACTTCCTAAATATTAAAATTGATCAATCTGCTCAATAGTTTTAAAGGATCTCGGACTTCTTATAAATTATATTTAATCATAGTTTCAGATTTCTTAAGGCGAGGTGAGTTCACACACTAGCGCCACCCAGCAATTAATTCTATAAGTCCTAAATCATATCAAATTTAAAAATCTAATAGGTGAATGCCCTAGTTAATTACTTGTAGTATTATTGGTACAATTTTTCACTATTTTTAATTTGATGAATTAAGAGAACGAATTTTTACCGCCAAAAGTGGCCACTTTCGACGGTAAAAGTTCGTTCTCTGAAACTTAGATTATAATATATATGAAAAGTAACAAAAAGAATCATCATCATCATCAGCCTATTGCAGTCCACTGCTGGACATAAGCCTCCCCAAGGGCACGCCAAAAAGAATACTACAAGTAATTTACTAGGGCATTCGGCTATTCGATTTTTGAAATTTGATTCGATTTAGGAGTAAATAAATTAATTGCTGGGTGGCGCTAGTGTGTGAACTCACTTCGTCTTAAGACAAAGACACTTTTATGTAACATCAAAATACTGTATAACCGACAACCTTTTGACATTTACAAACATCAGTTAAGATTATTTCCCAAATCAAATTTGTTCAACTTGATGATGAAAGACATGAAAGAGGAATTTTCTAACTCATTTTAGAACGATCTCGATGTTATATCTTCAAATCTTTAAATGGCGACGCCATAGGATAAAGTCGTCGACCTTTTCAAAGACTTTATCTATGTTTAAGACGATAAATGAATTTAAGTATCAACGGAAACACCTGTATTACTAATATATTTAAAAAAAATTATATATCTTTAAAAAATTATATATTTTCAATTTAAATAAAATTTCTTTATGATTTCGCAAACGAAACTTCATGTCTAACATCAAATAATAAATACCTACTGTCTTTACGAACTTTCAATAAAGTATATCCCTGCCTCCATAAAATTGTTAAATATAAATATTTACTTACTAGCGAAAATTATCTTTTAGTCAGATATGGACAGTTTGTAACAAAGGATGAAAGGAAAATGTTCGTCCGTTGCCATCGATGCGGAAAATAAAATATATATTTGTGTTGCGATACTAACGATGATTGTGAGAGCTTCAGGAAGCGCGCTATTCCACCGATAATGGTCTTAGCTGTGACGATGGTTGGATATTTTATCTTGGCCGTGTGGTTCCCGGCAGAGTATAATAGGATCACTCCAAGTCTTCCCGTGGATGTCGTAGAAGGCGACTTGCATATAAATATATAAACATAGCTTATAAATATCAAAGAGACCTCTCCAACCCGTCTGGCCAGCGTGGAGAGTGTAGGCCAAAATCTCTGACTGACCTGGCTAATATATATTGCTCTGGTAGTACAGAGAGGGTTGTGCTCCTGCAGTGGAGACTAAAAGGGACCTGATGATGTGTTGCGATACTAACGATGATTGTGAGAGCTTCAGGAAGCGCGCTATTTCACCGATAATGGTCATAGCTGTGACGGTGGTTGGATATTTTATCTTGGCCGTGTGTTTCCCGGCGGAGTATAATAGGATCACTCCAAGTCTTCCCGTGGATGTCGTAGAAGGCGACTTGGGAAACACAAGCTAAACATAGCTTATAAATATCAAAGAGACCTCTCCAACCCGTCTGGCCAGCGTGGAGAGTGTAGGCCAAAATCTCTGACTGCCCTGGCTAATATATATTGCTCTGGTAGTACAGAGAGGGTTGTGCTCCTGTAGTGGATACTAAAAGGGACCTGATGATGTGTTGTGATACTAACGATGATTGTGAGAGCTTCAGGAAGCGCGCTATTCCACCGATAATGGTCATAGCTGTGACGGTGGTTGGATATTTTATCTTGGCCGTGTGGTTCCCGGCAGAGTATAATAGGACCACTCCAAGTCTTCCCGTGGATGTAGTAGAAACTTGGGAAACAAGCTAAACAAAGCTTATTTATAAACATCAAAGAGACTTCCGAGGCGCTGAAGGTAATAAATAATAAATAAATAAATATATACGGACAAATCACACAGATTGAGCTAGCCCCAAAGTAAGTTCTAATGAAAGACTTGTGTTATGGGATACTAACTCAACGATACTATATTTTATAACAAATACATATATAGATAAACATCCAAGACCCAGGTCAATCTGAAAAAGATCGTTTTCCATCTTGACCTGACCGGGGATCGAACCCGGGACCATCCATGTCGCAGGCAGGCGTGTTGACCGCTGCGCCACGGAGCTCGTCAATGTTCACGTTGTCACGATATTAAATGAAAGGTGTCTTATTTTTTCTTTTTACCGTCAAGAATGCGATCTGTTAATATATATTTTTAGCAATAAGAATGAAGAATTTCACAAGAATATATATGAATAATGAGATACCTGTAGAATAACTGTCCGTGGCAATAAATGCGGAGAATAAGATACATTTGTGTTGCGAAACATCCTCGATCCTAACGATAATTGTGAGCGTTTCAGGAAGCGCGCTCCAAAAGCGATAATGACCTGTAGCACTGGCGATGTTTACCTCAAGGTGTCTCATTCTTTCTTTTTACTCTCAAGAAGAAGATTTGTTATTGTATTTTTTAGCATGAGGAGCCCGATGGCCTAGTGGGCGTGAGCGTTATAAGCGCTTCCGCATGTTAAGCAACCCCGGGCGCAGTCCCCACTTGGATGGGTGACCGCAAGTGGCATAAAAATATCTCGAGCTCCTCCGTGCTTTGGAAGGCATGTTAAGCCGTTGGTCCCAGCTGTCATCATTGATGGCAGTCGTTAAGCTATGTCAGATGCCTTTAGGCAACTTGAAAAATCTGACACCAGTGTTGGCCACTTACACATACGAAAAACAAAACAAACAAGGCAACTTGAAAAATCTGACACCAGTGTTGGCAACTTACACACACGAAAAACAAACAAAAGCATGATGAATATTTCACAGGACAATAGATGAACTATAAGATATCAGATGAAGGTCCGTGGCAATCGATGCGGAGAATAAAATACATTTGAGTTGCGAGCATCCCCGATCCTAACGATAATTGCGTGGCCGAGAGGCGGTTCCGAAGAACTCTGACACCAGGGTGTGCATGGTCGACTGACCAAGTCACCTACACGAAATGATGATGATGATTGCGTGTCTTTCAGGAAGCGCCCTCCAAAAGTGATAACGGCGCTGAAGATATTAAATTCAAGGATATTATATTTTCTTTTTTGATTGACGAGCTCCGTGGCGTAGCGGTCAACACGCCGGTCTGCAACACGGATGGTCCCGGGTTCGATCCCCGGTCAGGTCAAGATGGAAAATGATCTTTTTCAGATTGACCTGGGTCTTGGATGTTTATCTATATATGTATATGTAATAAAATATAGTATCGTTGAGTTAGTATCCCATAAAACAAGTCTCGAACTTACTTCGGGGCTAGCTCAATCTGTGTGATTTGTCCGCATATGTATATACTTTTTACCGGCAAGAATGTGATCTGTCAATGTAAATTTTAAGCATTAAGAATGAAGACTTTCACAGGAATATAGATGAATTATAAGATACCTATAGAATAAAGGTCCATGGCAATCGATGCGGAGAATAAAATACATTTGTTTTGCAGAGCATCCCCGATCTTAACGATAATTGTGAGCGTAAAAGAGATAATGGTCTGAGGCGCTGGCTGGTGATGTTTACCTCAAGGAGACTCATGTTTTCTTTTTAGTCTCAAGAAAGCGATCTGTTAATGTATATTTTTTATCATTAAAAATGTAGAATTTCACACTCAACAAGATGAATAATAACATAACTGTAAAGCTGGAGGTCCGTAGTAATCGATGCGGAGAATAAAATACATTTGCGTAGCGGAGCATCCCCCATCTTAACGATAATTGTGAGCGTTTCAGGAAGCGCGCTCCAAAAGCGATAATGGTCTGTGGCGTTGGCATGTTTACCTCAAGGTGTCTTATATTTTCCTTTTACTCTCAAGAAGGCGATCTGTTAATGAATATTTTTTATCATTAGGAATGAAGATTTTCACAGAAAAATATAATAAAATATATTTAAAAAAAAAATAGATGAACAATAAGATACCTATGCTGCGTGGTTTCTATCAGAGTAAAATAAGACCACTCCAAGTCTTCCCGTGATGTTGTATAAAACGACTAAGCTAAACACAGCTTATAAAAATAAAACAGACCTCTTTAACCCGTTTGGCCAGCGTGGAGAGTGTAAGCCAAATCCTTTGACTGTTTTGGCTAATATATGGCTCTGGTAGTACAGAGAAGATGTTTTTACTTTTACCCTGGCTGAGCCACCTATTCAAGGATCAGACAGGGTTTAATAAACATATTGTATATGCATTACTTATTGGGATTGTTTTGTAAGTATAGTAAGATAAAGATATTTATACGAAAAAATCCTTCGTTCAGAGAATTCAATTGTTCAAAAAGTAGGTACTCGTCAACGTTTCTGATCCTAACGATAATTGTGGCTGCGACCATTCCGCAACAGAAATAAATTGGAATCTCATTTTCTTTTCATCTGAGAAATAATATCACCGCGGTATTGAATTGAAAAAAAAAAACAAATAAGCGAATTTGTTTTACAAAGAAGAATATTAAACGGTTTGAAATATTTGTGCGCTAACAATTTTTCAAAAGACTTCAAAGGGAAAGTGTTTATTTATTTATTTAAAAAACTTCAGTGTAGTCAATTATCATTTAGCGGTCTTAGTGCTTTATGCAAAAAAGAAAAATTGAAAACGAAAAGAAGTTAACCATGTAATACATATTTACAATATTACATATATCTATATATATCTATATATATATATATATATCTATATATATATATATATATATATATATATATATATATATATATATATATATATATATATATATAAAAAACTAAGACGGGTTTGTTACAACACTTATAACTCGAGATCTGCTAAACCAATTTTCATGGTTATTGATTCGTTGGATTTGTCTCTGCCCCGAATAGCAGAATACATCTTAAAAACAATGAAAACTCGATATGTGTAATGAATACTTTATCATTGACTGTTAGGCGGTACGAAGTTCGCTGGGTCAGCTAGTAGGTAAATAAAATAGACATATTAATATAATACATATATAAGTACATACAAATACTATCGACCTATTAGGTGTACATACTTTTACAACTTTTGAGGTATAATTTCTGAAAGCATAAAGAGATAATAAATTGCTATGAATAGAGTTATAAGAAGATGATTTGGTCTTTTTTAGTCTCTACTGCAAGAGCACGACCCTCTCTATACTACCAGAGCCATATTTTAGCCAGAGCAGTCAGAGGATTTGGCCTACACTCTCCACGCTGGCCAGATGGGTTGGAGAGATCTCTTTGATATTTATAAGCTTTGTTTCCTAAGATGCCTTCTACGACAAACACGGGAAGACTTTGATCAGTCCTATTTCCAAGGTCCAAGGTTGACAAACAACATTGTTTAATTTGCATTTCACACCTCTATTTTGGTGACTGCGACATTATCGTGTGTATTACTTAGCGATAGAGTAGAATAAGACCACTCCAAGTCTGCCCACGGATGTTGTAGAAGGCGACTTAGAAAACACATGCTTATAAACATCAAAGAGTCCTCTCCAATCCGTCTGGTCAGCGTGGCGAGAATATATAGGCCAAATCCTCTGACTGCTCTGGCTAATATATGGCTTTGGCAGTACAGAGAGGATCATACTTCAGCAGTGGAGACTAAAAAGACCTAATGATGATGATGAATCCCAACTAATATTATAAATGCGAAAGTGAGTTTGTTTGTTTGTTTGTTACGCTTTCACGCCGAATCTACTGGACCGATCATCATGAAATTTTGCATACACATAGGTTAGGGTACCGAGAAGAACATAGGCTTTATATTACTCCCAACTAATATTATAAATGCGAAAGTGAGTTTGTTTGTTTGTTTGTTTGTTTATTTGTTTCGCTTTCACGCCGAATCCACTGAACCGATCATCATGAAATTTTGCATACACATAGGTTAGGGTACCGAAAAGAACATAGGCTATATATTAAGCGGGCGAAGCCGCGGGTAACAGCTAGTAATTTAATAAGTATAAATAATATAAGAAACGTCGAGTCTCATAACAGAGACAGTGCTTGATTATTTTCGCTCATCTACACTTCCTGAGATTGCGGAAATTAGAGATGGTGAGACGCTGCGGTCTCTACGGAATATTAATAACAAATAAATAAATATAAATATATAAATATATACGGACAAATCACACAGATTGAGCTAGCCCCAAAGTAAGTTCTTAAGTAAGACTTGTGTTATGGGATACTAACTCAACGATACTATATTTTATAACAAATACATATATAGATAAACATCCAAGACCCAGGACAATCTGAAAAAGATCATTTTTCGTCTTGACCTGACCGGGGATCGAACCCGGGACCTTCCGTGTCACAGGCCGGCGTGTTGACCGCTGCGCCACGGAGCTCGTCAATAACAACCCTTCTACTGGGCCCTTTGAGACGGTAGCAATAGACTGTCAACTTGACTACTTTTATATTGCCAATACTACGGACAGAATCAGCTTAATAATTACCGACTTTTTCTTCAGAAACACAAAAACTCACTTTTGGCGTATTTAAGACGTATTTCAGACGAGCTCCGTGGCGCAGCGGTCATCACGCCTCCCTGCGATACGGATGGTCCCGGGTTCGATCCCCGGTCAGGTCAAGATGGAAAATGATCTTTTTCAGATTGACCTAGGTCTTGGATATTTATCTATATATGTATCTATTATAAAATATAGTATCGTTGAGTTAGTATCCCATAACACAAGTCTTGAACTTACTTTGGGGCTAGCTCAATCTGTGTGATTTGTCCGTATATATTTATTTATATTTATTTATTGCTAAGTTAACAAGTCATCAGTTTTCACACCCGCTCTACACACCTTTTTGCGGATTTGCGAAATGGGGATGGCAACGGAACAACAAATAATTGTTTACGGTTGTTTTTTAAAATTTTGAGAAATTATTCAAATGTAAATCCCAACTAATCCTAACTTACCTCCGTGTCGCAGGCAGGCGTGTTGACCGCTAGTTAAAAAGAATGATAAAGAGCTAAGCAAAAAACAAAAACACTAAAATACGAGAACAATAAAAGCCCTTTCAATTTAAAATAAATAAAAAACACTTAGCGCGATATCCGTTGCCATTGGTTGGGTCTATTCAGTCTCGACTACATTATACTGATTACTGCAATTAGCGATTGGCGTAATTCTCGTTTTTTAATCCCCCACTGCCCCCCTTACAGCCCCTGCAGGAAATTGCTTGGGCTTCCAAGTTGCAGGATTAAATAAAATTAAAAAAATTGTTTCGGATTTTTCCGTTGATCTTCTTTTGATATTGATTGTACCTCGATTAATACTAGCTTTTGAATTATAATAACACTAACTAACACTTCTTTTTCTATAACGAGGTAGACAGTAACATTCGCATTTAAAATGATGATAATAATATATGTATGTCATGTTTAAATCTAAAATCAATGTAAGCTTACATTACAAACCAAAATAATGAGAAAAACTGATATGAATAATAATCAGATAAATGTTCGTTTGGAAATATATAAATGAGAAACATGTGGGCTACTCCCACTTTATTATTTAAAATATGTATATTATAATCACTCACACACTTATATACCTATATTTACATTCATTCATATTTATATATCTACACACCTACATAATTAATCACATTCATTCACCAAACATACTTACACTAACATAACTATTTATTTAATAAAACACTTACCATAATAAACTTACTTACGTGCATCGTGAATTCTATCGGACGAGGCAAATGCAACCGCGCACTCGGAACTTGTTTACGTAACGCGGCAGCGCGGGCGCATCGTCGCCCCTCATGACCAGTCGAGACAAGTACTTACGCCGGCTCGCATGTTGATCGCGCCTTCGATGTAAACGATTCTCGTTCGCTAAAACTTACTGTGCTAATTATCAAACTATCTTATTGTGCTTTAATCATCTTTCATCCTGTGCCTTCTAAGCTTATCTATCTTCTTTCTCCTTTGTGTGAGTGAATAAACTGTGATTTAAAGTGTTCAAGCTGCTTACTTCATTTCTACCACTTCCTTGGCTGTATCTGGTAACGTACCTATCACTCATCTCATCACTCATACACGCTTCCCGCTTCAAACATTTAATGCTTTAGTTCAGTTCCATCCGACTACATTATACTGATTGCTGCAATTAGCGCTTGGCGTAATTCTCGTTTTTCAATCCCCCACTGGCCCTTTCAGCCCCTGCAGGAAATTGCTTGAGCTCCTAAGTCGCGGGGATTAAATAAAAATTGAAGAATTTGTTGCGGATTTTCTCGTTGATCTCTTTTTGATATTGATTGTACCTCGATTAATAGTAGCTTTTGAATTAAAGTAAAGATACACTAATACTTCTTTTACTATTACGAAGTCGACAGTAATATTCGCATTTAAAATTATGATATATGTATAAGTCATTTTTAAATCTAAAATCAATATATATATAAGCTTACTTTACAAACCAAAATAATGAGAAAAACTAATATGAATAATAATTAGATAAATGTTCGTTTGGAAATATATAAATGAGAAACATTTAATGCTATTGAAGATTGCTTGGGTTCAGTTCCATCCGACTACATTATACTGATTGCTGCAATTAGCGCTTGGCGTAATTCTCGTTTTTCAATCCCCCACTGGCCCTTTCAGCCCCTGCAGGAAATTGCTTGAGCTCCTAAGTCGCGGGGATTAAATAAAAATTGAAGAATTTGTTGCGGATTTTCTCGTTGATCTCTTTTTGATATTGATTGTACCTCGATTAATACTAGCTTTTGAATTAAAGTAAAGATACATAATACTTATTTTACAATTACGAAATCGACAGTAACATTCGCATTTAAAATTATGATAATGTATAAGTCATGTTTAAATCTAAAATCAATATCAGCTTACTTTACAAACCAAAATAATAAGAAAAACTGATATAAATAATCAGATAAATGTTCCGTTGGAAATATATAAATGAGAAACAGTTCCGTCCGACTACATTATACTGATTGCAGCAATTAGCGCTTGGCGTAATTCTCGTTTTTCAACCCCCTACGGACCCTTTCAGCTCCTACAGGAAATTGCTTGATCTCCCAAGTCACGGAGATTAAATAAAATTTGAGAAATTGTTTCGGACTTTCTCGTTGATCGGTTAACTTATCGGTAATCGCATCGATTGTAGCTTAAGCATATTATTTAAAGATACATAAAGATAGTTCTCTTACTCTTACCAGATAGACAGCGTCAAAAGGTCGTAAGGTCGCATTTAGGAAGATGATATTTTAGTTACCTTTAATTTATTTTTTTGTTTCAACATAAATTATTGATCTAGCAAAGATTTTATAGTGTGTTATGGTTACAAAGCGGTCGTTAGAATTTGAATACATATAAACATACATCCATACATACATAATATCATTAGGGTACGCAGAAACCATCTCCACTTGCTACAATCCTGACGACATGTTTAGAAAATTTTTACATCAATTTAAGCCAACTCTACAAACCAAAATAATGAGAAAAACTGATATGAATAATCAGATAAATATTCCGTTGGAAATATATAAATGAGAAACATTTCATGCGATTGAAGATTCGTTGGGTTCAGTTCCATCCGACTGCATTATACTGATTACTGCAATTAGCGCTTGGTGTAATTCTCGTTTTTCAACCCCCCCACTGGCCCTTTCAGCCCCTGCAGGAAATTGCTTGAGCTCCCAAGTCTAAGGGATTAAATTAAATTGAACAGCGAATTTGTTCCGGATTTTCTCGATGATCGATTTACTTATCTGTATTCATAGATTGTAGCTCGCTTACTTAAAGTGAGTATTCTTGCTTTCTTTTATTTATTGTGGATTTTTAAGTCAATCTTCACATATTTCGGTGATATGAGGCTTCTTTCTATTGTGCCTATTGTTAAATGGACTACTTATTTCATAAATATAAAGGTTTGATAAATCGATCATGAAAGGAACTAAAACGATTTATTACAGTTAAAAATAGTAGTTAGGTTACGTAAACATAATTACTAGTAAAATAAAGTCCCAAGAGGCCCTCTTTTTAAAATTAATAAGTATTACTTAGCGCCATTGAAAAAAGGGCATTTTCATCGCGACAGTCCTTGGGTTAAATCCCGACTACATAATACTGATTGCTGCAATTAGCGCTTGGCGTAATTCTCGTTTTTCAACCCCCTACTGACCCTTTCAGCACCTGCAGGAAATTGCTTGATCTCCCAAGTCGCGGGGATTAAATAGAATTGAAGAAATTGTTTCGGACTTTCTCGTTGATCGGTTTACTTATCGGTAATCGCATTGATTGTAGCTTAAGCATATTATATAAAGATACTTAAAGATAGTTCTCTTACTCTTACCAGATAGACAGCGTCAAAAGGTCGTAAGGTCGCATTTAGGAAGATGATATTTTAGTTACCTTTAATTTATTTTTTGTTTCAACATAAATTATTGATCTAGCAAAGATTTTATAGTGTGTTATGGTTACAAAGCGGTCGTTAGAATATGAATACATATAAACATACATCCATACATACATAATATCACGCCTATTTCTCATTAGGGTAGGCAGAAACCATAGATCTCCACTTGCTACGATCCTTACGACATGTTTAGAAAATTTTTAACATCAGTTTAAGCCAACTCTACAAACCAAAATAATGAGAAAAACTGATATGAATAATCAGATAAATGTTCCGTTGGAAATATATAAATGAGAAACATTTCATGCGATTGAAGATTAGTTGGGTTCAGTTCCATCCGACTGCATTATACTGATTACTACGATTAGCGCTTGGCGTAATTCTCGTTTTTAACCCCCCCACTGGCCCTTTCAGCCCCTGCAGGAAATTGCTTGAGCTCCCAAGTCTAAGGGATTAAATTAAGTTGAAGAGCGAATTTGTTTCGGATTTTCTCGATGATCGATTTACTTATCTGTATTCATAGATTGTAGCTCGCTTACTTAAAGTGAGTATTCTTGCTTTCTTTTATTTATTGTGGATTTTTAAGTCAATCTTCACATATTTCGGTGATATGAGGCTTCTTTCTATTGTGCTTATTGTGAAATGGACTACTTATTTCATAATTATAAAGGTTTGATAAATCGATCATAAAAGGAACTAAAACGATTTATTACACTTAAAAATAGTAGTTAGGTTACCTAAACATAATTACTAGTAAAATAACGTTCCAAGAGGCCCTCTTTTTAAAATTAATAAGTATTACTTAGCGCCATTGAAAAAAGGGCATTTTCATCGCGACAGTCCTTGGGTTTAACCCCGACTACATAATACTGATTGCTGCAATTAGCGCTTGTCGTAATTCTCGTTTTTCAACCCCCTGCCGTCCCTTTCAGCCCCTGCAGGAAATTGCTTGAGCTCCTAGGTCGCGGGGATTAAATAAAATTGAAGAGCGAAGAAATTTGTTCCGGATTTTCTTGTTGATCGGTTTACTTATTTGTATTCATGGGTTGTAATTTTCACCTTTAGTAGTTACAATAAAGTTTCTATGGACATCACACGGCCCCATCATCACTTCGTATTAAAAAATGTGTAAGCTTACCCCTTTCAAAAGTCGTGTATTGATAGCCAATCGATCTTTAAATGATTGACATTGATAGATTTATTCACAGAATCGCATGTTGACTGTACTGTTTAAAAGACAGAGACAAGTATAAATTGTTTTGTTATTGTAATGGCTCAACAAATACGTTTATAGATATATTCGTTTTAGAACCCGCTGTAGTGACATTTAGCATGTTTTTAAGATAACTAGAACTAGAATATATTTGATCTTAGAATAAATAAATGAATTCCAAAAAGCATTATCGTGGAAAGTGAGAAATATAATTTTAAATAATAAATAAATTAATACAAAGTCTTAGAAAATGTTTTCTCATTAATTTCTAACTTTTACAAGAAAATATTTCACTTAATTCGCGCCGGCAAGCGCAGCGTCGGGCACCCACCGACTAGGTGGTCGGACGACCTGACTAAGGTCGCAGGGAAGCGCTGGATGCAGGCCGCTTCTAACAGGTCGTTCCGGAAATCCTTGGGAGAGGCCTATGTCCAGCAGTGGACTTCTTGTGGCTGAAATTATGAATGATGATAATGATTTCACTTATTTCAAATATGCAAGGGTTATTCAAAAGAATGAAGAATATTTGATTTAAATACAATTTAGTTTTCCACTACAAAGCTTCTTAATTTAATAAACAACGTAAGTCACGCAGTCCTCGTACAAGTTTCCAACATTCCCACATACCTCTCCACCGTGGAATTCAGAGGCATTTGATGTCATGACCTTGCTTTAGATCTAATAAACAACTGCAAACTTATTATCACGTTTTTACTTCTTACGGGATAGACAGAATGCCTTAAGACCCTACTATCCCAATCCCAATCCCAACTTCCCAACTAATATTATAAATGTGAAAGTGAGTTTGTTTGTTTATTTGTTTGTTTGTTACGCTTTTACGTCGTATCTACTGAACCGATCATCATGAAATTTTGCATATTCATAGGTTAGGGTACCGAGAAGGACATAGGCTATATATTACGCGGGCGAAGCCACGGGTAACAGCTAGTATTTCATAAATATAATAAAGGTCAGATGAATAAAAGTAATCTTTACTTATAATAAAAAGAGGAAGATTAATTGTTTGTTTGTTGCATTTTATTTAAAATTGTAATTCTTCGGCACTCAATGTCTTTATTTTATAATTATTATATGTTAAGTCAATTGTTAATGTAAATGACTGTTTGATGCCAAAATAAAGAGAAAAAAAAAATTAATAGACTAAAAATAAATAAAATGATATAAAAAAATGTTATACGAGGCCGTAGACTAGGCCTTCATTAAATAAACGCATTTGAAAACCAAACCATCCCTTGGCGTATAGGGATAAATAAACAAAAGTTAGATTTATAAAACGTATTCCTGCCACCTGTGACCTAAAATCACGGGCTTCATAAAAACTGACAGTATTCGCGGATAAGCCTCGGCTCCGAACACAGTTGTTAATTTTTTATCAAACAACAAACGTGAAAGTCGGGTAAAAGCAACTGCGTGAATATTTAACGCCCTTCTTGCTCTAAAAATGACAGGCAGATGTACACGGGTTATTCGGTTCAGTCGATGTTACATTTCTTCGCAAAATGACTTATTGTGGGTCGTTTTGAAGATATTTTCTGAATCTCTTAATTGTAAATTGTAGTATAGGTTGTTAATTTTTATCAAACAACAAACGTCAAGTGGGATAAAAGCAACTGCGTGAATAATTAACGCCCTTCTTGCTCTAAAAATGACAGGCAGATGTACACGGGTTATTCGGTTCAGTCGATGTTACATTTCTTCGCAAAATGACTTATTGTACTCGTAAGTAATTTTGCGGATATTTTCTGAATCTCTTAATTGTAATTGTAGTAATAAGTTGCTTTTTTTTATCACACAACAAACGTGAAAGTCGGATAAAAGCATTTGCGTGAATATTTAACGCCCTTCTTACTCTTAAAATGACAGGCAGATGTACATTCAGATTGTACATTGAGATGTACAGGGTTATTCGGTTCAGTCGACGTTACATTTCTTCGCAAAATGACGCATTTTGGGTCGTTCTAAGAATATTTTCTGAATCTCTTAATTGTAGCAATAAGTTGTTATTTTTTTATCAAACAACAAACGTTAAAGTCGGATAAAAGCAACTGCGTTAATATTTAACGCCCATCTTGCTCTAAAAATGACAGGCAGATGTACAAGGGTTATTCGGTTCGGTCAACGTTAGATTTGTTCTCAAAATGACATATTGAGGGTCGTTTTAAGGATATTTTCTCTCTCAATTGTAATGGGTGTTTTCAAAGTGAACAAAAACTTTGAGTACGCTAGATGGCGTTGATAAAAAGGCAAGTGTCAATGCCATGGATGACAAAATTTTATAGTCTATTTTTAGGGTTCCGTAGTAAACTAGGAACCCTTATAGTTTCGCCATGTCTGTCTGTCTGTCTGTCCGTCCGCGGTTTTACTCAGAGACTATAAGTACTAGAAAGCTGTAATTTGGTATGAGTGTGTATATTAATCATGGCAAAAAAGTCGTAGAAAAAAACCTTGAAAAAATATGTTTTTTGGGTAGCTCCCATACAAGTAAAGTGGGGGAGTAATTTTTTTTTCTCTATTTACCCATCGTGTGGGGTATCGTTAAAAAGGTCTTTCAAAAATATTGTGAGGTTAAGAACACCATTTTTCGATTTAGGGATCCGTTTCCGAAATATTTGGTTTTAAAGTGCAAAATTTTGTTAGAGGTACGTGTCCCCCCCCCTCTATCTGCTAAACAGTTATATATGGATACGTAAAAAAAATTACAGCAATAGTATATATACTGAAGTTGAAAGGAAAACTATCAGAGCTGGGTACTAAGTCCAAACTAAAAAGTTATAGGCAACCAACTTATAAAATGTACTGGAAAATGTAAAATTTCATACAATCTTCATTGTTAGATGTTTTTGGTCGTTAGACTGTGAGGTGTGAGTGTAAACAGTGTGAACTCAAAGTTGTCATTCGCAACTACGGAACCCTACACTGCGCGTGGCCCGACACGCACTTGGCCGGTTTTTTAACTATGGTCTCGAGTTTGTGGTGGGAAGTCAAAAGGTGCAGTTGGGGTCTACCTTGGACGATTTTGCAAATTGATTTTGGTGGACTTTATAATATGAAATTGGTGTAGTTTGGTGTTATAAATGCTCGTGCTCGTGAACAATCTGTGAAATAGTTAAAGTGGACTGTTAAATGGACTCGTATAGACTTGTCATCATAACCTCCCGACCACGAGGCATCAAAGAACATACGCCATCTTTGATGCTACTTGTTACAACTTTACTGTACAACACCGATACTTAGTATCTCAATTTACTGGACATTGGCAGAATCACTGAAATTTCGGTCTAGTGATAAAATTAGTTATCAATGTTTTTTCTTAAATGTCAATATGAAAACCTCTCATTGTAGTAATAAGTTGTTAAATATTTTATCAAACAACAAACGTGAAAGTCGGATAAAAGCAACTGCGTGAATATGTAACGCCCTTCTTGCTCTAAAAATGACAGGCAGATGTACACGGGTTATTCGGTTTAGTCGACGTTACATTTCTTCGCAAAATGGCCTATTGTGGGTCATTTTAAGGGGGAACAGTAGGCACAGTAGCGACGCCAATCATTTTATTCCTAATACTTTACAAAAAGAAAGAAATTCAAGAATATAAACAATACAAGCCTTAGTAAATAACCTGAAGTATTTTTGGAATCATGTTTTGATATTATGAGAATCAGTCATTGAGAGAAAAAGTGATAACCGCCAAAAACGGCCGTTTTTGGCGGTAATCAGATTCTCATAATTCTCACTGATTCCGATAGTAATAAACATGATTCAAAAAATACTTCAGGTTATTTACTAAGGCTTGTATTGTTTATATTCTTGAATTTCTTTCTATTTGTAAAGTATTAGAAATAAAATGATTGGCGTCGCTACTGTGCCTACTGTTCCCCCTTAATAAGGATATTTTCTGAATATAACATCAACATTTGCGGATATTTTTAGATGACATATTATTTTTTAAAACAATTGTTTTATCACTTATCTGATTTTTTTCAGATATACACAATATTTTTCAATCCGGTCGTCAAATTCGACGTGAACTTTTGGATGGATTACAATGAGAAAGTACTTTCAACCAACAAAATTGTCAAAATTTGTTATCACGTAAGAAAATCATTGAAATGATTGAGGGGAAGTTGCAGGCAGAAGCAATCTCAACTAAAATTATAAATGCGTAAGTAGGACTGTTTCTTTTTGTTTGTTTGTTACCCTTTCACGCCCCTATCTACTGAACCGATCGTCATGAAATTTTGCATACCAATTGTCTGGAGTATGAAAAATAACATAGGCTACCTTTTATCCCGTAGAAAAATAATGTTCCCGAGGAATCAATACTAACGCGAGCGAAGCGACGGGCGAAAGCTAGGTATGTAAACAAAAAACAGCAATATTTTTTTAAACTAATAACTTTTGAATTCAAATAAACAATTCTCATACGAAATTCAAGAAATTTGTCGTAATATTTTGTATTACAGCAGCTAAAAGATTTTATTATCAGAGAGTATTTCAGAAAGTCATTGAGTTCGTATCTACACCATCCGCATGGTGTTTAAAGTATTAAGACCAAGTTTTTATATATTTTTCAAATTAGTTATTACTTGATTTTTATTACTCTCGTTTTAAAGTTGGTAGAAAAATGTAAACAATGATTGTATCATCATCTCAGATAAACTGCCTCCCATTTAGCTCTCTCTTCGTTTGTATTTGAAATTTTCTTCTTATTTTTATATTATATGTCTCTTAGATCTTCGTTTGAAGGTGCTTGGACATTTATTCAATTCAGCTATTCAAAGACAGAGTTTCTAGTTTCTAATAAGTTCAAAGTCAAAGCCAAAGATTTTTATTCAAAATTGGATAATTGTATGTCTTTTTGAACGTCATATTTTTTACTTCCTTATCGCATTACTAATATGCAAAATCGAATAACTACTAGCGTTTCGTAACGACCAGTGTTGAGAAGAATACGCCGAAAGAAACTCAATCCAGACTTGGTCTCTACGTGCCTGTAGGGCTTCGATTACAATATTTTAAGTTTAAAAAATACATAGGGCATTTTACGTATAAGTGTACATCAAGTGAGAGGTTATTCCTGTATCTAAGTTTAAATGAAATGGAATTGTAATCAATTATGCAGAGAGGCTCTTACAAACAATTCGTGTTTTGGAAACCTATATTGCTTTTCCATTCCAGGTAATATTTCATAATAAATTTTATGAATTCATTTTATGTAACGAACAAACCACTGTTTTGCCTTTATTTGATTTGGAATAGATATTAGATACTTAGATATCTGCGATTTCAAGATATATTTTGAGTCATCTATAAACCTAGTTTATTTTAGTGGGATAAGGTAAAGGAAGAAGAAGAAGATAAACCTAGTTTATTTTAATAGAAATATTCCTTCCTCGGACTTGGACCTCACGACATTTACGAGTATTCATTTAAAAAGGAAGTTTTTTTTTATTTCAATAATTTCTTTTGTTGCAAAAACAACTGGAGCACTGGTTTGTGAATTATTGCTGAACTCCATATTTCATATTCCAATAACTTGGTTGCTTCTAAATTTTTAGTTTCTACTTAGTACACAACTCTGATAGTGATGATTTACTTTCAACTTCGATATACCTGTATAAGTTAGGTACCTATAACGTAGTTGAAAAACAATAAAAAAGAAAACATATTATACTAATAAGAGATACAGGTATACAATTATGAATAAAAAAAATTTGACTTTAAGAAATATGTGTGTGCTTCAGCAATACAAAATAGGTTGTAAGTAGCCCAGTCATACTGATAACACATACAATAGGTACTTACATACACGAACTCGAAAAACATGAGGAGCCCGATGGTCCAGTGGGTGTGAGCTCTATGAGCGCTTACGTATGTTAAGCAACCCCTGGTGCAGTCCCTACTTGGATGGGTGACCGCAAGTGGCATAAAAATATCTCGAGCTCCTCCGTGCTTCGGAAAGCACGTTAAGCCGTTGGTCCCGGCTGTCATCGTTAATGGCAGTCGTTAAGCTATGTCAGATGCCTTAAGGCAGCTTAAAAAATCTGACACCAGTGTTGGCCACTTACACATACGAAAAACAAAACAAAACAAACACACTCGAAAAACATAAAATTTTTTGAGTACCTAATCGTCTTAAAAGTTCTAAAGATCCAGTTATATACTCAGCAGCCTATTCTTTTTATATTATTTGGGAAAAGGTCGCTACAACACTTGTTTTGGGGCAAATTGGATCAAATTGTTTTCTATTTGCCCCGTCGATCTGTTTATCTGTACCTTAATTAAAGTGAGTGGATGGCTAATCGCATTTGTTGGGTTGTAAGGAATTCAGTAAGGTCGTCGGGACGAAGCCGTAATGGAATTAATACAAAATTGATTTCCGAAACAACAATAGAGTCTGTCATTTATAATCAGACTAGCAATTTTCGCGCGGTTTCGTCTGTGTTAATTATAGCCTATACCATCCACAAAAAATAGCTTCAATTTTAAAATCTGTTAAGTTATTTCGAAAACTAATGAAATGAAATAATACTAATGTAATAGATTGAAAACCTCTTAGAAAAATATTGGACCAAATTAAGGTTGCGAAAAGTAAGCGAAAGTATGGCGCTGCAGAGTTGCTTGCCACTCGATACTAGATAGCGGTAATCTGCGTTAGCCTAAACGTACCAAAACTAGGGTGTAATTTTAAAATAATAAGCTAAAAATATTGTAATAATTATAAATGAGAAATGTTTTGTGAATAATGCTTTTATATTTTAATAATACGGAAGATACAATTTTAGTAGCGCCATCTATGTGAGTTTGTGAGAACAAATCGTAAATTAAGGGGTTAGGATTAGATGTGCCGATTAAATGCAAACAAATAAACAATTAAATCCTTCTTCATTATAATATTAGTTTGATATTCAAATACAACTTTTTCTGAATGTCAGCTAGATGTCAGCGACAGATATTAAGACTTAGGATTTTGTTTATTATTTTCCTCGTTGACATTTAATTTAGCTCTTTGTTCCGTCTGTATTTACTTAACATTAATGGGTTAAGAGAAAATTGTTTTCCAATACAAAATATTCCGTCAGCTAAAGAACCTTTGACAGGATATCCTTTGATTTTCAGTACATGACAAAACTCTGTTTTAAATTTCCTGTTCATAATTGTTTTACGAGTTAAGACTTTAAACGATTTCTGCAATCGATAAAGGGTTTCTTCCATGCTCGTCAGAGAGATAAGAAACGATAGAATAGAATAGATGAAAAAAGTTGCAATTTATAAAAAAAATCGTTTGCCGTTTTTTGCAGTTTACATCCACCGTACTGATTTTTGTTGACGTCAAATAGCTTGTGACACTCCTGGGACGAATACAAATCTATTGACACCTCTCACTTCAAAATCCGTCAAGACGTCAAATTCTAAGGAAGCTGTCAATAGGGGTTTGGGGTCAACGGGTTGCAGCTAGCAATCCATCACTATTTTTATTTAATTTTTCACTACATAATTAATATAAGTACTAACCTTTACGCTCTCGTCAAACCTAAACGTAGTCTACATTATGCTTTGTCTACATTTGGGGAAGATTTCAGTTAGCGTGTTCAGATAGGGATCAAACTTTGAGTGCATTTGACCTCTATCTTGCCCAATCTTTCCATAGTCCTTATCCTTATCCATACTTATCCTTATCCTTTCCTTAATAATATTATAAATGCGAAAGTGAGTTTGTGTTTATTTGTTTGTTTGTAATGCTTTCACGCCGTTTCTGCTGAACCGATCATCGTCAAATTTTGCATGCACATAGGTTAGGGTACTGATAAGGACATAGGCTATATATCGGTTGGAGTCGCGGGTAACAGCTAGTTACACATAAAAAAGAAAAAAAATCTCAACCATTGTTTGTGGCTTTGTATTGATGCGTTTGACCCAGGATCGAAGGCAAATGTTTTTATTTAGGAACTAGATTTTGGTTTCAATTTATTAGAAAAGGTAAGGAAATATCGCATAAAATTCATCCAGGATTGGATGTATGTATTACAGTTACAAGAAAATTACAAACTTTCATATTGCATAAATAAATTAAAAAAAACCTTTGTCGGATACTAATTCAACAAAATAAATTTTGTGTTATTGGATATGATTTTTACGAGATGGAAGTTTTAAAATACTTGTTATTTAAGAGCACTTTGAAGGAGAGAAGTTTTTTAGGAACTTTGAATTGCACCGGGAACGTTGAGCCAAGAGTTTTATTAAAAGAAATCGCAGTTTCTTTAAGAATACTTAAAGAATGTAAGTAAGCAGAAATATAGACGGCGATTTAAAAAAAGAAACGTAATCAAAAAACCTGTTGAGTGCGACAGACTTCGTTTCTTAGTGGTCAATACGCTAGCCTTCCCGCCAGAACCCCCATGTCATGGGGGTTCCGGGTCCGATCCCCGGCCAGGTCATCGTGAAAAACGATATTTTTCAGATTGATCTATGCCTTGGATATTTATCTATATACCTACAGCGGGTAACATAACGGTGACATACTCTTTAAGGAGTAACGCAGCTCGTTAATATTAACGAATTTTGCTATAGAATCGATGCTTTGGAGATATTTCATTTCGAGTCATTAAGGCGCTCTTATAGTAACACCCAACAATTAATTATTTTTATCCTCAATTATATTGAGTTTTGAAAATCTAACAAGTAGATAACTAGTAAATTACTTGGTAGTTTATTGGTATTAATTTTAACTAATATTCGTTTGATAAACTAAGAGAAAAATAGGTTAACGCCATAAATGGCCACTTTTGGCGTTAATCTATTTTTCTATTTAAATATGGCACTAGTAAATGACTTGTAATAATTAAAAAATACTACAAGTAATGTACTAGTTTTGTACTTGTTAGATTTTTAAAATTCGATATAATTTAGGATTTAAAGAATTTAATTGCTGGGTGGCGCTAGTACAGTACTATAAGAGCGCCTTAATTGTCCCACTGCTGGGCAAAGGTCTCATCAAGGAGAAACCTTCACGAGCCTAAAACACTTGATCTTAATCGGTCCATAAATGTATGATATCAGGATGTCACCTCTTTGGTTTGATGGATAGAATTAGATACTTCTTTCTTAAATTGCAGTTATGCAATATAAAAAAAAATCTAACATATAAACATACGAGCAATTATACCTACCACATATGAAATTTGGCACACATATTTCAGAAGCTGGTGTAGGCTACCACATAAAAAAAGTGTGCAACTGACAATATTATTTAAGTAAATATACTGTTCAAAAATAAGTAGCCCCCTTTTTTACAGTGGATACTAAACTCAAAGATACTAGGTACATATATTTTATTAAAATAGACTACAAGACCTACCTGACAACCCGGCGTGCTATATTTACTCTCTCTACACTCACAATAAACACAGAAATAAAACTTAATAACGCCTCCCGTAATAAAATATATTAATGCCGCTCCTTTATAGGCTGCTGTGCCACTACAGGTATAACTCCGGTGGCGTAGCTAGCAAGAGCTAGCTCTAGAAGGGCCTTTATGATTTTGGCCCTTTTTTAACTGACTTCCTAAATAAAAAGGTTTTCAATAACCCTCAAAGGTCATCATCAAGATCATACTACACACTAGACTTTATCCTTTTTAACCCCTGACGCAAAAAGAGAGTGGTGTTGTAAGTTTAATGTGTCTGTCTGTGACTCTGTCTGCGGTATCGTAGCCCCAAACGGATGAATAGATTTTTGTTTTGTCTTTTTGTGTCATACATAATTTTATTCCGAGTATTCTTAACCATGTTTTATAAAAAATTTCTGCCAGGGGGCTTAAAAAAATTTAGTTTTACTTTTATTAGTATGTTTGTATACCCACGCATATTTCAAGAACAATGTTTATAAGTCGGGTTATATATATTTTTAAATTGGTCACTATATTGTCCAACTTAGAACAATGCAAGTTGCACCAAATTGGATTGGTAGTTTTTGAGATAGAGAGTAAAATGTATATCAGTCATAATATAACGGTTATGTAATCGGTTTTATTTATTTAAATTATTCGTAACCACAATTCAAATAATCATCATGTCAGCTGTAACAACTGGTCTTTGTGGGACACAAGCCTCCATAAGATTTGAACATTGCAATACATAATAATTAAAACTACTTAAAATTAATTAAAATATTTACAAATTATATAGTCCCTGCAAACCATCACCTCGCGGTAACGTGCCCAAAAGGCTGGCAGCATTGCCACGTTGGATGGCAACAGTTTTTTTTAGTTATCTTTGAGTAAAAAATATTACAGTCTTCTACGGTTGGCATAATGTTATGTTATGTAATCAATATCTTCCTATTGCTTGGTTTTTGCGTAAGTTGGCCAACAAGCCACATAGGCTTGTTGGCCAACTTACGCAAACTTTTTGCTTTTTGCGTAAGTTGGCCAACAAGCCACATAGGCTTGTTGGCCAACTTACGCAAAAACCAAAAACACACTAGTGTCAGATTTTTCAAGCAGTCCAAAGGCACACTAAAATAACGTGAGAAAAAGAAGGGAAACATTTTATCGCATTTGATTTTGGCAAACTTTATTTAATATTTAAAAACTACAATCTTGAAAAATCAACATTTTTATCCAAGGAACTGTTTTCCGACATAATGTTCTCTACGTCTTTCCCTGGGCTTTCATACTAAAATTTCATCTAAATCGGTGTGGTTAACGCGTGAAGAGGGAACAGACAGATTGAGTTAGTTTCGAATTTCTGACATTAGTTAGTACTGACTACAAATTTCTGGTTATGCACCGGTATGTTTGAAAACAGATTAAATTTCTTTTTTAATTCTCTTGATTAATTATATTCTTTTTAAAAACAAAAATGAATAACATTTTCAAATACCGGTAAAGTTCTTGAGTGTGCCCCTGTATTCGACAGACGCTGTACCATATACGGCCGATACAGCGGTAGCTACGCCGCCGCAAAACACCCCTATTTATGGCAACACAACCGCCCTTAAGTACGCAACACGTTACGTTTATTTTGCTTTCGTGCTAAATTGCTTGCATTTTGCCAGAACAGCCTTTGGTCACAAGATACGTGACGTCACTGTTTACAACTAGTGTTTTTGGACAGTATTTTTTTACGATTCTGTAAATATTATAAGGTACTAACAATTTTCCTGCGACTTCGTCCGCGTAAATTATAGCTTATGTCACCCGCAGATAGATTAGCTTTCTATAAGTGAAAGAGTTTTGAAAATCGGTGCAGTAGTCCAGACCAGTATAGTTTGGGACCTTATTCAATCAAGTCTTTACTCTTTGTAATATTAGTACAGATTAAACAAACTTTATGTTTAGCCGTTTAAAAATTAAATTGACGAGTGTTCTATGCCTTTATTTCAGTAAAGCCAGTTTTTTGGCAGTGGTAATGAGGGTACTTGGAAATAAGTGGCGGCATCACTACGGCCTCAGGTAAGGTAACCTGTGATTGGGCCACAATGCGTTAATTGTTGCTGCTTTTCTATTATTATTAAATGGCAGAGACTTATCAGATACTTCGATTTAGTGCAGTCACAGCGGCTCCCTGTACGTGAGAGCTCGAGCACCGGTGACCTTGCAACGGTCCGTGAGCGTAGGGTTAACAACGCGTAGGTCATCACTCACTACTCACTGCACGCCTGCGGTGCGAGATGCGAACACAACACAGACAGCCCTCTAGTTCCGGGTTGGCTGTTCATGCCCCGCGCGCTTCCTGCTAGCCCCGCACAAGTCCAGACACTCACACATAGCCGCAAGCGGTTTTACGGTGATGTTTCTTTTCGCGTAATGTATATATTCTTTAGTGCAGTGCAAGATAAAACGCACATCTACTCGCATGTGGACAGCCTTGCGCTTTGTTGCCAGAATTCATATTCTGCACATGAATATTGTATTGCTCGAATGCCCGTATTCCTATGTAAATTGAGACAGATAGTGACGTCATAAAATATGAGGCAATTTGGAAGTGTTGCCGGACAATGGTGGATCGTACAGAGTAGGTGCATGTATAGTTGTTCGTGTTATATTGCGCGAGTGGCAATAAACAGCGTGATTGCGTTTGTCCCCTCGCTCTTATGACGGTCTTTTAAAAGTCACCTTTATACAAACGCAATACAGCTTATATTGGCTTGCTTTTAATATTCAGTAGTAGGGATGAGAAATAATAAAGGCCGTTTGATTAATTCGATATTTTGATTGGAAATACTGTATTAAAGTATGAGATAAACAGAAACTTTGTATTCACAAATTAATTCTTATGCTTCCAAGCTGGTCCGGGAGAAAATGAAAACGTAGAATGTACCAGCTGCTTATTTTCCTGCGCCGACCGTAAAAGCCGATCGAGGGAATGGCCGTAAGGAATCATGCCAATAGGCGATGCGGCTAGCAACCCATCACTATTTTGATTCCGTTTTCACTTACAAGTCCAACAACATGCTAAAGTTGGCCTCAAGGTTTTACAGACCTGGGCGCTGTCTACCCCGCAAGGAAGAAAGACGTGATAGTACGTAAATTAATTGCTACTCATGTCACTACTGTTAGAATAATACACGGCCATTTTCCATCTTGACCTGACCGGGGATCGAACCCGGGACCATCCGTGTCGCAGGCAGGCGTGTTAACCGCTGCGCCACGGAGCTCGAAAAATAAAAGAATAAAATGAAGGCAGCGTTAGTTTCGGTTATTTCAGCTTCTTAAACTCCTTCCTTAATAAGATTTGCACAGAAAGTAGTTGAAAATGGATATTTATTGTAAAAACAAGGGGTGCCCATACAAAATAATCTGAAAATCTTATCCTACTTCGCATTTTGTTCAGCCATAAAATCGCCTTAGGCAATTCACATTGAAGCGGGTGTAAGGTTATTGTTTCTTATCAGAAACACAAATATTTTGAGGGATTGCTGCAGTTTCACCAAACTTATTTCTATCGCGCCCTAAGAACATAAGACGGACTTTAGAAAATTTTGATATTTTTTTTTTAAATACTTGAGGCACTGAATGTTTTTCTACCCGATTGTAATACTCAATCAGAAGGTTTGCCAAACGATACAATATACTTTTATTTTTGAAGGTGGTCCAAACGCTACTTAAATTTTTTGCCCCATCGGCCATCGGTTCTTCACGCTATTTTACCCCTCCCTCTGCCACTTTAAGCATTTAAAACTCGCATCATTATCCTCTGAGCTATGAAATGAAATGAAATGAGTAGTTTTTATTCAAATTTTGGATCTCATGTTATTATATAAAAATAATAATAACAAGAAAGATAAATGCTATATTGCTATATTAGTGACTTTAGCCCTTCTGCGGATACCCTCATTCCTGATTCCTCTTCTAGTAGTCTGTAGCTTTTGAACAATTAACTAAATACATATTACCTAATAAAATAATTATCAATATCATATGACGTGAAAAAGTACCCGCAAAGGCCTATTTTCTGAATAAACGTTTTAATTTTATTTGATAAGGTCTCATCGAGAAACACTTAGCCTACGCCACTCCATAACTTATCCTTAGCGTTAATTTTCAAAGTAATACAATAAAAGTTAGTGATTTTAATTAATTTTCTTCAAAACTACCTAACTTAGGGACGTGGCGTATTCACTTAGGCCGCAGACTTGCAGGATTAGTTTAGTTGAGCCATAAAACAAACAGTAACGACATCACTCTCCTATATTAGACGTAGAGCTGAATTATTTTGAGTATAACGACCTTTTGGCTGTTAGTAGCAGGCAGATGGTCTAAAGCAGGGGTTACCAATTTTTTTTGGTCTCGGAACCCTTAATGATGATATCTTTTTTTTAATAGATTATTTTCATAGTTAAAGAAAAAGTAGTTTGGTTATCTGATGAGTCTTTTTTACGAATGTTTTGTCCTTTTCCGTGCTGATTCCATTCCATTTCCGCGCAGACTGTAACAGCCGGTCAAGAGATTGGGCGAAAATCTAATGAATCACATTGATAGGCGATGCAGCTAGCAACCCATCACTATTTTGATTCCGTTTTCCACCTTTACACCCACTACGATGCTAAACGTGGCCTGTAGGTTTTATGACCTTGGGCTCTGTCTACCCCGCAAGGGATAAAGACGTGATAGTATGTATGTATGTATTTTGTCCTAAGGCTACGGTAACCGCTTTCCTTCATATGGGCCGTATGCCTGCCTGCCTTTACATTAAGTACTATATAAAATACTATACTAGACTAGCTATACTAGACTAATGTCGAGCTCCGTGGCGCAGCGGTCAACACGCTAGCCTGCGACACGGGGGTCCCGGGTTCGATCCCCGGTCAGGTCAAGATGGAAAAAGATCTTTTTCATATTGACCTGGGTCTTGGATGTTTATCTATATAAGTATATATTATAAAATATAGTATCGTTGAGTTAGTATCCTGCGACACAAGTTCACAACTTACTGTGGGGCTAGCTCAATTTGTGTGATATGTCCCTATATATTTATTATAAAAACTCTCAGACTAAACGCGGCGCCCCTGTGACATTCTATATGGAACCCTAGGGTTTCACGGACTACCTTTCGGGAGTTGCTGGTGGGTTATTCCGTATTCATCCCACGTATTTTCATCCCGCGCATTTAGAAGTCTAACGCATTCTATTATTATTATTACCTGGCAGTTGAGGATGCACCCTCGGAACAGTAAAAACAGGATGAAACCCTTGACAAGCGTAAGTTGTAACAATAAGTATAAGTACAAAACGAGCTTCTAGAGCAGAAATTGTTGTTATCTTATTCTAGTACAAAAACTATTCGGTAATAGGATGTGTCGTTAAGTCGGGCCATAAAACAAACATTTACGATATAACTGGCCCAAATTCGACGTAAAGCTGAATAATTTTAAGAATAAGGATATTGTGACTGTGAGAATAGTATACGAACTCTCTTTTATGATTTCCAGCCTCGATGATGGTTTTCGGAGCAGACCGAAACTAGTTAGCAAATCCGACTTTAATAAGTTAAATCTCGATTCCATATCGATATATAAACACCCGGGTAGACGGCTTAACGATATACCATATCGTCTACCCGGGTGTTTTTATTTCACCCAACAAGTTGCATTAACACATAGAAACAACTCCACATATGAATGTGCTTCTTTCTCTTACGCCTTAGACTTGCAGGATTAGTCGTTGAGCTATAAAACTGACAGTTAAGACATAACCCCGCCTAAATTGGACGTAAAACAGAGTTTCAAGAATAAGGACATTATCCCTAACCTTACATCGTGTATAATGAATCACTCCCACTGTCTGTTAGCTCAGATATTTTTAAACTACTCAATAGTTTTTGATGCAGTTTTCAGCAAGAGATAGAGTGATTCTTGAGGAAAGTTTATAGGTATAATACGTTTTCAAGTGCCGCAATGTTTTACAATAACCCTGTATATCACGCGGGTGAAGCCGCGGGCAACAGCTAGTAAACTTAATTAAGGCAAATAGTAATAACATTCGTGTTAACTAAGCCAGACATATGGGCAATATCCTGCTAGCATCGCGCAAACTCACATTATACATGGCGTGAGCATTAATTTAGCCAGAAAATTGCCAAACTGAATTGTGTTTGTGGTAATTATGAAATTTCCTCCTCTTCTGAGTGTTGAACCGGTTGGAACCTCAGCTGTTATGCGTTGGGACCAGGGATTCGCTATTATTACAGCAAACCATACCAACCTATGGAAATTGTAATAAATACCATAACATCGCCACAAGAATAATAAGAGACTAACATCATTATCATCATCAGCAGGCCGATTTGCTAACTCGGTGTACAACGATTTGATTGTCACTTTAGAATGCAATACGGTTTTCGTATCTTAAATTAAAATAGACATTCATTCCGAGGCCGTAATGAATATTTAAGTTACCATGAAAATGATGTACACCGTAGCTGTCAAAAGTTAGCAAATAGGCCTGCTGGTCTTTATTAGTCTCCAATGCAGGAGCACGACCCTCTCTGCATTACCAGCCGGCCTATTTGCTAACTCGGTGTACAACGTTTTGATACTCACTTCAACATCCATTACGGTTTTCATATCGTAAATAAAAATAATCATTCATACGGAAGCCGTAATGAATATCGAAGTTACCATGAAAATGATGTACACCGCAGTTGTCAAAAGTTAGCAAATAGGCCTGCAGAGCCCATATATTAGCCAGAGCAGTCAGACTCAGAAGCTTTGACCTACACTCTCCATCAAACTTTATGCTTGTGTTTCCTAAGTCACCTGAAATATTTTTAACGATAATGTAATATTAGGTCCTTTCCTATGAAATTGGCGTTTTCTGTAGAGAATTTCGAGCAAAGTGAATTTTTCATACTAACGTAATGTGTTAAACTAAACGTTCAACTAACAAAAATGTGCATATAGTTACGGATAACATTAAAGACAATTTACTTATAGTACATTATGATGCAAGAACGTTAAGCTGGATATTATAGTCGAGGTGTTTATAGACACGAGGCGAAACCGAGTGCTTATAATAAACCGGTGACTATAATAGGCAGCTTACCGTACGAGCATTATACGACGTTTTTCAATACATTTGCTATTACCATAAACTAAAACATGATTGCAGTTTAGCAAATAAGGAATTGGCCTACACTCTCCACGCTGTCCAGACGGGTTGGAGAGGTATCTTTATTGTTCACAAGCTTTGTTTAACTTGTGTTTTCTAAGACACCTAATATATTAGTAACGATAATGTAATAAAAGCATAATATAGCCATATTATTCGAGCTTGCACCACTAAGCCAAACATATGGGCCATTTCCTGCCACCATCGCGCAAACTCATGTTATTCATAGCATGGGCATTAATTTCACCAATGTGCTGTTCCGGACAAATTATAACATAATATTTAGCCTCGCAAGTTAGTTTGATTAAAGACGATTTACTAATAGTACAGTATGATACAAGTACGGTAAGCTGGATTTGTAAGTGCTTATAATAAACCGATGACTATAATAGCCAGCTTACCGTACAAGCATCATACGACGTTTTTCAATATTTTTGCGAATTCTTATCCTAATCTTAACTTCCTAACTAATATTATAAATGCGAAAGTGAGTTTGTTTGTTTGTTTGTTATGCTTTCACGCTGTATCTAGTGGGCCGATCATCATCAAATTTTGCATACACATAGGTAAGGGCACTGAAAAGGACATAGGCAATATATTACGCGGGCGAAGCCGCGGGTAACAGCTAGTTAAGTATAATCTAAAACAAGATTATAGTTCAGCAAATAAGGAGTTAGCCTACACTCTCCACGCTGGCCAGACGGGTTGGGGAGGTCTCTTTAATGTTCACAAGTTTTGTTTAACTTGCGTTGTTTTGTTTTATAAGTCACCTAAAATATTTGTAACGATAATGTAATAAAAACATAATATAGCCATATTATTCGAGCTTGCACCACTAAGCCAAACATATGGGCCATTTCCTGCCGCCATCGCGCAAACTCATGTTATTCATAGCATGGGCATTAATTTCACCAATGTGCTGTTCCGGACAAATTATATCAAAATATTTAGCCTCGCAAGTACATTTGATTAAAGATAATTTACTAGTTATTTAGAATACCATACAGACTTAGACATATTTTCGGATAATTGCCACTCTTTTAAAAATAAAGTGCTGAAATTTCTTAAGGGCGAACATGTTGTATTTTTTAGTATGAATGTTGTAATCACTAGGTATTGGTGTACCTAACTAAAAAAAATTAAGTACCCACTATTCAAGGAAAATAAAAACCGGCCAAGTGCGTGTCGGGACACGCGCAGTGTAGGGTTCCGTAGTTGCGAATGACAACACCAAAAACATCTAACAATGAAAATTGTATGGAATTTTACATTTTCGAGTACATTTTATAAGTTTGCCTTTAACTTTTGAGTTTGCACTTAGTACTCAGCTCTGATAGTTTTCCTTTCAACTTTAGTATATATACTACTGCTGTAATTTTTTTCACGTATCCATATACAACCGTTTAGCAGATAGAGGGGGGGACGGGGACACTTGCCTCTAACAAAAATTTGCACTTTAAAATCAAATATTTCGGAAACGGATCCCTAAATCGAAAAATGGTGTTCTCAACCTCACAATTTTTTTTAAAGACCTATTTAACAATACCCAACACGACGGGTTTCTATAGAAAAAAAAATATATTACTTCCTCTTTACTTGTATGGGAGCTACCCTAAAAAAAATATTATTTTTCCAAATATTTTCTACCACTTTTTTGGCATGATAATTATACATACCCATACCAAATTACAGCTTTCTAGTACTTATAGTCTCTGAGTAAAACCGGGGACGGACAGACAGACAGACATGGCGAAACTATAAGAGTTCCTAGTTTACACGGAACCCTAAAAACGGTCAAATGCTAGTCAAACTTAAGTAGACAGGATTGTACGATGAATTTAATTTTGTGATTTGGGCCCCAATAGTGCCGAATAATCAAACAATATATTTCTGATAGATTTTTAAGTAATCTGCAATTAAAAACCTACCTACTAGTCAACCCCAATGATATAATAGTTGTTCCTCCTTAATAGGAGCCAGATAGAATTATGAAGTTTGTCTTTTCTTTCTGCGCCAAAAGTTCCTATGAACATCAATGATACTGAAATTATGAATGTTCAGATTTTAATAATATTGAATTTGATTCTTACAAACGATTATATACCATGCAGATAAATGTACTCTATATTTTCGTGGTATCTTCCTATTCAGTCCTTCTACTAAGTAATTTTATGTCTAAACCGACAAAAGGGTGCTTCCATGACACCTTTTACAGCTATTAAATAGCGTCATAAAATAAAGTTACATATAAATCCAGCGAGACGATGCATAAAATTAAAACATATAAAGTCATCCGGTTCAAACGTTTATGAGGGATGTTCGTTCCGCTGCATATTATAGCCATGGTGGTATCATCTTTGACGAGTTTACGAAGTTTCATAACTAGAGTTGCACTTCAACTAAGCACAGATGGAGCTATGTGATATAATTAGTGCCGGATTTACATTTTTTATGAACCATGTTACTAAACCATGAGAAAACCAGTGGGAGTGTTTGACTTTTATCCTCGGAAATCAAGTTACCTTCCTCTGAAATTTACCGCCCCTAGAACGCTGCCGCCCTTAGGCCGCAGCCTATACGGCCTATTTATAAATCCAGTACTGGATGTATTTAATATCACAACTATAAAAAGCATTTTCGATTATGAAATGCATTTGTTCAGCTTACAAAATAAATGCATAATATTTATTTTACGCTTAAACTCATTCCAATAAGTCTATTTAACTAGCAATAGACCTACTGACATATATATATATATATATAGGTCGTGCTCACGCAGTGGAGACTATAAAAGACCTGATGAAGAAGAAGAAGAAGACCTACTGACAACTAACGGTCCGACTTTTTGAAATTAGTTTGCCAGAGTTTGTGCTCCCGGATGAGATATCTATTACTACTTACTAGTACTTATACCTTGAGCGATCCCGGCGCGGACTACTAGTGGGACTATTATATATTGAGCAAATTGCTAACCTCCTTATTTTTAGAAGTCGGTCAAAATAGACTTAAGTTATATGTAATTCCGTGAAATTACCACGATTTAGGCAAAATAGCAATATTACTGGAGCCCGCAACACTGAGCTAGACAAATAGGCCATTAGCTGACAGCATTGCGCAAGTTTCAGTAATACATGCTGTAAATACCTGTGAAGGTCTATGCCCACACATCCGGGCCGTGTCTGGGACGTGGTCAAAACGAGTTTCGTCAGGAGTTGCCAAAATTAATGTTACATACATTTTCTTATTGCATCAAGCACGTGCGTGCCCGCTGCCGTGCATTTTTGATATGAAAAGGCATGAAGTATTTTAATCATTCGCTTCCAACTGGTCGTATTGGAAATCCTTAGGGGAGGCCTATGTCTAGCAGTGATCTTCTTGTGGTTGAGATGTTGATGATTTTAATCATTGAATACTGAGCTTCCACAATGTTCTTCATTGTTGTATACTGAGCTGAAGTGCTTAAGAGTCCGCAATCCGGCCGAGTTCCGGCTTTTCAACTCTCCAACTTTGAACGGTCTTCGCTTCGGTATCCTTGATTGTACAGATATTAGCTGCGAGCTACGCAGTACGCGCCCCGCCACCCCGCGCGCGCCCTGCTCAACCTAATGTGTAATTGCGCATCGACTCGTGCCATGTTCTGAGTCGTAATAAAGTTTGGCACTACATGTTAAAAAGCGACCTGTAAAGATGATATGCATGTAAAATTTACATGCATATCACAACATCAAGCAAGCAGTGTCAAGCCGTAAGAGGTATTTTCCTTTTCTGTCGGTGGAAGAGGCAAATTTTATGTTCAATCAACATTTTTGTTCATTTTCATGTGGCTTTTGCAGCTTCCAGCAATGTGATTCCGCACTGCATTATAAATCTGTGCGCCATTGTTTCTTTCCGACGACTACTGCTCTTGTTCGCTATTGTTGTTTAACAAAACAGTGAGATATGTGATTTTTAAGTTAAACGAGATTTTTTGTGTAATAATGGGATGCAGTATCTGTTACTATGTTAATGCCATATTCTACTTACAACCCCAGCGCTAAAATTGGCCTATAAGGCTCTGACATAGACGTTTGGGACAAAGACGTGATAAGCATATTTAAATGCATTTATGTATATTAAGCAGTTTTCAAAAAGTGGCCAAGAGCGAGTCGGACTCGCCAATGAAGGGTTTCGGTAGTAGTAGGCATAGATTACCCAAAATACCACTATCATTTTCGCCAGCAAAAGTGATACCATCAATAATGCACACAGCCTTGCCAAATACTGGTCAATATATATTTAACTAAATAAAACCATTTTGAATCAATAAAAAGAAGAAGACAGTAAATGACTCGCTATGAAAATGTGCTATATTTCAAAAACTGTGGACTATATTACTATATCGTTCAAATTGTTTTTCGTTGAAAGAGTTCATCAAGAGAAGTCATACAGCATATTGTTTTTAGATTTTACACACATTTTACCAAGTGTGCATCTTCTTTACCTTAATTTATTATCAGTTTTCGAGACACAATAGTTAAACAATTGAATCTGGGCAATAATCGCCTGCAACGGTTATTTGGCATGTCTTACACAGACACTAATAAATATCACGCGTTTTGAGTGGGGTTACGAGCAATGGTGGAACTAATAGTCTTCGTAAACGGCTGTTGCTGACTTCATGTGATTTACTGCAATTTTATGTGTCACTCCCACTGGATTATGTACTGTAAGTCGGAAAAATAGCACAGTTTTATCCACCATATTATTGAACAAAATACATTTGGCATGTCTTACATAGACATTAATAAATATCTAGCGTTTTGATTGGGCCATAAGGTGGCTGCGGAACTAACAGCCTTCGTAAATGGCTGTTGCCGACTTCATGCATACACTGCAATTTTATGCGTCACTCCCACTGGATTATGTATGGATGGATTATATACTGTAAGTTGGAAAATAGTGCTATTTTCCGACTTACAGTACATCATTAGTAGATCTACCATTTTATTGAACATCATACACTTTTTGCGTTTTGAGTGGGGTTACGAGCAATGGCGAAACTAATAGTCCTTGTAAAGGGCTGTTGCTGACTTCATGTGATTTACTGCAATTTTATGTGTCACTCCCACTGAATTATGTACTGTACGTTGGAGAAATAGCACAGTTTTATCCACCATACTATTGAGCAAAGTACACTTGGCATGTTTCAGTCAGGTCCCTCTCACTGAACTATATAGGATCCTATTTGGGAAAGACGGTTTCATCCCCCATTATGTTTGACAAAATACACTTGGCATGTCTTACACAGACACTAATAAATATCTCGCGTTTTGAGTGGGGTTACGAGCAATGGCAAAACTAATAGTCTTCGTAAACGGCTGTTGCTGACTTCAAGTGATTTACTGCAATTTTATTTGTCACTCCAACTGAATTATGTACTGTAAGTTGGAGAAATAGCACAGTTTTATCCACCATATTATGTCACAAAGTACAATAGGTATTTTTCACTCAAAAACTAATAAATATCTTGCGTATTGAGTGGGGCCATAAGCGACAGCGGAAGTAACAGACTTCTTAAACGTCTACAGCTGACTTTATGGGATTAACTGCAATCTGATGTGTCACTTTCACTGAATTACACAGTTTAATTTGGGAAAAACATGCCAATTTCATCCCCCATATCAATTGGCATATCTCACATAGTTAATAATAAATATCTAACATTTTGAATGGAGCCACGTATGGTGGTGGAACCAACAGCCTTCGTTAATATCGGCAGCTGACTTCATGTGATTTACAACAATTTCATTAATTTATGAACAGTACCTATACACGGAAATTAGATTTACATTTGTATGTGTCTGTAGAGGAGGACTATGTATCCTATTTATAAGAACATACTATCCAATAAAATTCAGTATTAACTCATCATTCGTTGTATCAATTCGCCTCCTTACACCCAACCTTTACATGGCGACTCTGCCTTATATGGGTTTGATGCGACTGGCGCGTGGAAAGTTTTAGTGCAGTGCGTTGCTATGTGACAAAATCTGTAAGATCGTACGTAAAAACAGTGCAATAATGGGGTCCACGCAATCAAAAGAAGAGATAGTACTCGCGCAAAATGCAGCTGGTGGTGGAGCATTCAACCAGGCCACGTTAGAACAGCACATGAGCATTACCAATATTATGCTTATCATCATTTTCGTCACAATATTCTTGGGAGTATGCATTGTGGTATACCATTTCTATAAGAGATGCCACAGACAGTGGATTAGAGACGAGATGCGACAGGCCCGTGAGAGAGATTCGTTCCTGTGGAGGTCATGGCGAGGACGGCGCGAGGCAGCCAAGAGTGAACAGGTCTAAGATGACGACGTGTAGAGTAGATTGTACCAGTGCCGTGATATCGTTATTTCAATAACTATTATTATAAAATATATCGCGTAAAATAAATAAAGGACTTCTAAATAATATGAGTAATAAATAAATATATCTAGTTAAATCAAGATGGACATAAACTTTTAAAAGATTGTGGTGAAAACAAAATAATCCGTAATATATTTAAAACAACGCGTAATAAATACATAGTGCAGTGATAAGTGAAGGTGTCGGGATGCCACGCCTTATACGGACGGACGATAAGTAAACACTAGTTAAGGGTAAGATCTTATGTTTTAAAATATGCTATGGCTGATTTGATTCATGATTTATACAAAGAGTTATTGTCTATACGAGTTTATTTAATAAAAATAGGTCCTAAAAGGCGTGTAGGTGAAATCCTAGAAAAGAAATTTAATGAGGCTCAAGAAATACAGGTGAAATATGAGAATGTCTTAGATGAAATTGAAGGTAATTTAGATAAAATAAAGAGTAAAGATTATGAAACATTGTGTAATAATTGTACTTTATTTGAGAAACTATTGAAAGAGATACAAGATTTATGTAAGAGTAATATTTGTATAGACAAAATGGAGAAGTTTAATCATAAAGTGGCTTTGAGTTTATTACCAGTGATGAACGATGAGGAAATTACCACAAAACAACTCATCGAGGGTATTGAGTACTATGCAGAGGGTCTTGATATTGAATCCCATAAAAAGTTAATATCATTTGTATTGAGAAATCGCTTGTCTCAATCTGCGAAACTGCTTTTAGAGGATAACTACACTAGTGTAGCCGATTTGGTAAAGGCGATGAAAACTTGCTTGTTGCCACAAAAATCAGCTACGGCCTTACAAAAGCAGTTATTGTCTTTAAAACAAAATGAATCTACAATAACAAACTTTGGGAAAGAACTTTCAGAGATGTTTGTGAATCTCACAATTTCGCAATCACAAGGCGATTCATGCCAATATAACGCGTTAAAAAAGATAAATGAAAAACAAGCTATTCGGCAATTTACAGACGGATTGCGAAATCGTAGGATTGCCACGATTATTTCAGCTCAAAAGTTTACGTCTTTAAAAGATGCGATTCAAGCTGCCGTGGAGGAGGATGTCGCAACCCCATCGACATCTAATAACATTATGACTATGAAATATAATCGTGCTACTAATCGTAACTTTAGAGGCCGATATAACTATAGGTACAACAGAGGTCAACAGGCGTTCAGAGGTAGGTACAACGAGGTGAGTCACGAGCGCAGCAGTCAGCGTGGAGGAAATAACAGCACAAGAGTGTGGCACAATAGGGGATTTAGAGGTTATCGCGGTTCTTATAGAGGTTCGAACCCTCAGCAAAAGTTCAGTCACCGAAACTTTCGGGGTAAGTCAAACAACTCTAATGGTCAGATGCGTATGATTTCACATGCTGGAGAAGGAGACATAGAGGAGGATTCGAGTATCCCAAATCAGTTTTTTCGTGATTAAACATCAAGTATTCGCTAGTAACAATAATTGTTACGTGAAATTACATTTAAGTAACAACAGCCCATACTCTTGGTTAATTGACACCGGAGCGTCAATTTCAGTTTTAAAATATAAACATGTCATGGAACAAAATTTTCCAATCCAAAAGGAGAACATAGTGATAGACGGAATAGGAGGACAAGTCAGAGCAATTGGATACGTTTGTTTACAGCTAGTCATACCAAATACGAATCACTTTGTTACTCAGAAGTTCTATGTTTTCCATTCCTTACCTTGTAAGGCAAATGGTATAATTGGGCAAGATTTTTTAAATAAGTACAGAGCGGTATTGAACTTTGAAAATAAATCTTTATGTTTAAACTTAAATGATACTAAAGTAGTCATGCCCTTAACAACTAATCATTGCTCGTATAATATTCCTGCCCGGTCTGAGTCTATTCATTATATTGATACAGATATGATGGAAGAAAGTGTCGTGTGTACAGCTGAAATATGCGATGGTATCTATATAGCTAGTGCGTTAGTAAAACCCGAGCACGGGAAAATCCCAATACAAATTTTAAATACTACGGAAAATTGCTTGACCTTAAATGAAATAAAACCTATCATTCATAAGGCTAGTGATTATCGTGTTTGTGCGTTTGGGAATTATGGTAAGAATGCAGATCGAGTTCGTAAATTATTTTCGGAGCTAAATCTAAAACATTTAAATTTGGAAGAACAAAAATCTATAGAAAATATATGTGCAAAATATGCAGACATTTTTTATTTGCCTTCAGATAAATTATCAACTACAAATATTTATGAACATAGCATACACTTGAAAGAAAATACTGAACCGATTTTTGTGAAGCCGTACAAATTACCACATTCCCAAAAAGATGAAATCAAAAAACAAATAGATAAAATGTTAAGTGAAGGAATTATAGAACCCTGTCAAAGTGAATGGTCAAGTCCAATTTTACTGGTTCCGAAGAAAATAGATTCTAGAGGTGAGAAAAAATGGAGATTGGTAATTGATTATCGAAAAATAAATAATGTTATTAAAGAGGACAAATTTCCGTTGCCAAACATAAATGAAATCTTAGATTCTTTGTCGGGTTGTGTATATTATACACATTTGGACCTTTATCAAGGCTATTATAACGTGAATTTAGAAAAGGGTAGCCGAAAATATACTGCTTTCTGTTCGGGTCAGTTTCAGATGACTAGGATGCCAATGGGGTTGAAAACGAGTCCTAGCTCATTTTCGAGGATGATGAATATAGCCATGGCAGGTCTTACGTATGAAAAATGTATGGTATATCAAGATGATTTAATTTGCATGGGGAAAAGTTTAGAAGATCATAATAAAAATCTACAAGATATTTTTCAGCGTTTAAGGGAAGTCAATCTCAAATTGAATCCCGAAAAATGTGATTTTTTGAAAAAAGATATTTTATATTTAGGACATGTAGTGTCGTCCGCTGGCGTATTACCAGATCCAGATAAAATTAAAATTGTAAAGAATTATCCTGTCCCAAAAACAACAGATGAGGTGAAACGTTTTGTAGCCTTTGTTAATTACTATAGGAGATTCGTACCAAATTTTGCTGAAAAAGCTCATTATTTAAATCTGTTATGTGGGAAAAATATTTCATTCATATGGGATGTAAATTGTCAAAATTCGTTTGAAACTCTCAAAAATGCCATTATATCTCATCCTGTTTTACAATACCCCGATTTATCTCCAAAAAATACATTCATAATACAGACGGATGCATCTGGATATGGTATAGGTGCGGTATTAAATAACAACGACGGTAGGCCCGTAGCGTACGCCAGTAGGAGTCTTAACAAAGCGGAAAAGAATTACCCTACCATTGAAAAAGAATTGCTCGCGATCGTGTGGGCCGTGAAGCATTTTCGACCCTATCTATACGGCCGAAAGTTCATTATACAAACGGATCATAAACCTCTTGTTTATTTATTCAATATGAAGGATCCGTCTAGTAGGCTGATGAAGTTCAGGATAGCCTTGGAAGAGTATGATTTTGTGGTAGAGTATATAAGAGGCGCAGATAATGCAGCTGCAGATGCGTTATCTCGCGTGTGTATGACGTCGGACGAGTTAAAAGAGATGGCTGAACAATTAGTAAATGTGATGACGCGTGCGCAGACGAGACGCAAGAATGAGGAGATCCAGAGTCCTGGGAGAAATATGGTACCTGCTGATGATTGGACTGATCACCCAAGAGTCGTAGGCACACATATTCCACCTAAGACATCTGTGGAAATGCGATTTGCTAGTGAGATAAATATGAAAAATATTAGAAAGCTAACACATAAAAGTAGTAAAACTAATACGCTCATTTATATTAAGGAAAAAGCGGTAATATTTATTAATCCAGCTTCTCAATCACAAATTTCGTCAGGCGAATTTGCGAGAGAGCTGTGTGATTTATGTAATGAGAGTGATATCAAAGAGGTATATTTTATTAAAAATAGTAATAATTGCATTTTTATTGAAAAATTAATAAGCGCTATAAAAGAAAGTAAAAGTTGGTCCGGCCCAAGGTTGTGTGTTTTAAGTGGAATCAAAAGAATAGAGCATAAGGATGAAAAACGAGTGATTTTAAACGATTTCCACCTGCTGCCTACGAGTGGCCACGCGGGCATTAGGCGGATGTTCACTAATATTAAAAAATACTATTACTGGCCAGGGCTTGAAAATGATGTAAAAGAATTCATCAAACGTTGTGATAAGTGTCAGAGGATGAAATATTCATCACATTATGTGAAAGAGCCCATGATTATCACGAGTACAGCTAACTCAGCATTCGAAAAAATCTTTCTCGATACTGTAGGACCCTTAGATAGGGATAATAATGATTTTTCATATATAATTACGGTCCAGTGTGAATTAACCAAGTACGTGGAAGCCCACCCCATGACTACAAAAAGCAGTGTAGAAGTAGCGCAGAAACTTGTAAATGAATTTATATTGCGATATGGTGTACCTAAAATTATAGCGACGGACAGAGGTACGGAGTTTTTATCGACACTCTTCAAGGAGGTTTGTAAACTTTTAAACATAGAACAGTTGCAGTCTACAGCTTATCATCATCAGACACTAGGAAGTTTGGAAAATACACATAAAGGTTTGGGTAACTATTTACGCATACAATGTGAAAAACACCCTGAGTCGTGGAGTTCTTGGCTCCCTTTCTGGTGTTTTTCCCACAATACGTCAGTGCACAGTGAAACGAAATTTACACCGTTCGAGTTGGTATTCGGTAAGAGATGTATTTTACCTTCAAATCTTACGAAAAATTATATTGATCCTTTATATAATGTCGATAACTATCCCTTAGAGTTAAAGTACAGGATTCAAACCTCTCAGAAAGAAGCGCGAGATAATTTAATACATAGTAAATTAAAGAGGAAAGAGAAGTACGACCGTAATTGTAATCCAATAACATATAAAGAAAATGATCTTATTTTATTAAAAAACGAAACTGGTAATAAACTTCAAAGTATTTATTCAGGTCCTTACAAAGTTGTAAAAGAAGTATCTCCAAACGTCGAGATTATAAAAAATGGAAAAATTGACATAGTTCACAAGAATCGAACTAAGATGTATCATAAGCCAATTATGTAAGATCATTGATTAGGTACTTAGATTGTAATGCAATGTAGGTAGTATAGCGTATTGTCTTCGTAATGCAACGCATCAGCGTTATCTATTTTTAGCTTGCACTTGTGCCATCAAATGAAAGTGGCTTTGTTTAAAAATGTAAAGTGTAAATTTTAGTTTAATTCGTTCTATTAATTAAAATGTTTAGTTTATCATTCAAGAGATATTCAGTACTATTCATACATAAGAATAAAATTAATAAACTGTATAAAAAAAAATACTTATATAAAATAAATAATCTAATGTCTAATCTATATTTTGTTTATCAGAAGAAAGTGTTTGCTATGTAGTAGGTTATGTATTCATATTCAACCGTGCACGGTACATAATATAATAGAGTAGATATATAATGTAGTACTGTACCTATATAATCACATTCAGTACATATTGTAATAAGGGTCATGTTATAATGTCATATTCTTAAATATAATTGCTTAAAACGTATACATTGACAGTTATATTAGTAAGTTTTTTTATGTAACTTTGAAATTAAAATAAAACTGTATTTTATTTTAATTTTTCCCTGCAAAGGAGATGTAGAGGAGGACTATGTATCCTATTTATAAGAACATACTATCCAATAAAATTCAGTATTAACTCATCATTCGTTGTATCAATTCGCCTCCTTACACCCAACCTTTACATGTCACTGCCATTAATTTATATAGGAACAGTGCCTATACACGCAAATTAGAAAAGGCGTTCCGGCCTTTTGTTATAACTATCAGGCACAATACATTTAGGAAATCGCACAAGCACAGATACTAATAAATATCTCACATTCTAAGTGAAGCCATAAGCGACGCTGGAATAAACAGCCTTCGTAAACGGCTGCAGCTGACTTCATGTGATTTACTGCAATTTGATGTGTCACTCCCACTGAAAGTGTAAATCGCGAAAAGCATGCCAGTTTCATCCGCCACATAATTTGGCATGTCGCATATACCCATATAGACAATTTAATAAATATCACTCGTTTTTGAGTGGGGCCATGAGCAACGACGGAACTAACAGGCTTCGTAAACGTTTGCAGCAGCTGATATCATGTAATTTATTGCAATTTTATGTGTTTATTACCCTAGTCAAACGCAATAAAATATTTCTTTCTTTTTTCCTTATTCAGGTTTTCAACCGTCATATCGGTAAGTTTCCCTCAGATATGCTAATAAATATCTCACTTTTTGCGTAGGACTATGAGCAGCAGCGGCACTAACAGCCTTCGTAAACGTCTGCAGCTGACTTCATGTGATTTACTGCAATTTTATGTGTCGCTCCCATTGGATTATACAACGTAAAACTAACAATTCAGCCGGTGGCTTGCGGCAGAATATGACTTGTATCTCCGATAAAGCGTGTAAATTTAACCGCGACATTCCTTTGAATGATGACTCAGCCCGAGAACATTACCAAATTTTCCTATAGAACAAATGTTAGGAACGTAAAAAAAATCGTTCATACAAAATAGTTCAGTCAGTTGCGCGGGAAATTATTGTACGATTCTTTTTAAAAGTTCATAATATTGGTTTAATAGGAAAAAAAATTCAGTTAAAAATTGACAGTTTCAGTTGACATTTTAAAGGAATGTAGGGGGTCAATTTACAGGTTGTATAAAAGGTGCAATTTCCTCAGCTGTATGTAACATGCTCTCCACCGCGCGATATTCCTTGGAAATCCCAATCCAACTAATAGTATAAATGCGACAGTAAGTTTTTTTTTCGCTTTCAAGCCGTATCCGATCCTCTTGAAATTTTGCATGCACGTTTAAATGGTAAAGAGAAGAATAGAGGCTATAAATCAAGCGAGCGAAGTCGCAAGCAACAGATAGTTGACTATAAATTTATGTACCTGAAAGCCCGACACGCCTTGTATAGGAATCATTCAGCTAACTGTATGTATAGAGAAAACCGTAGAGGCGTAAATGTTTTAAGAATGTGACAGTTTTCCGCCACCTTATATACACATATAGCACAAACTACGAAAAAGATACAGTAAGGCAGCGGGTCAAAGAGGAAACCCATAGATAATAAGAGCTATTGCGTTTGTTTGGTGTGCATGCAAGGAAGGCTTTTGTTGATTAAAGTAATTAACCTTCCAAAAGAGGTCGCATGGAAGAGGTTTTATTTGTGTTGTGAGTTGTCTGTATTTTATTCATAGTTAACGACATCCGTTATGCAGTGTTCAACATGCCAGCCTGCGACAGGAGTGGTCCCATGTTCAACACCCGGTCAGGTTGTGATGGAAAAACGATATTTTTCAGATTGGCCTTGGTCTTGGATATTTATGTATAGGTATATAAGTATCTATTATAAAATATAGTATAATTGAGTAAGTATCCTGCAACACAAGTTCACAACTTACCTGCAGAGATAGCTCAATTTGAGAGATAAGAAACGTGTTTGTTGTACTTGTGTAATGATAAGTGTGTGGTAGGATGGAACCCATAGTGTCTGTCTGTAAATCTGGCTTACGCTTGGCAGGATTATTATAATTATTTAATAGGACATGGATGTGGAATAAAATTTAAGTAAATTCCTGACAGTTATGCGACGCGAGATGTTATGGTACACCGCCATGTTGCTCCGTGGCTGTCAAAACGCACTAATGAGATATTTATACTGGGAGAAGCAGTTAACGTATCCAACATATTATTTTCGCATGTATTTTGTGATAAAGTAACAAAGATATTTACTTGGTCTAAATAAGTACTTTGTCTTAGTCATAGGAACGGTATTTATGGTTATTTCTACAACATAGGGGTGAAATAAAATAGCAGTAAATCCACGACATTTACACCACATCAATTGTTACTTACACCGCCATATTGCTCCGTAGCTCTCACAGCGCACTAACGAGATATTTATACTGGAGAAGCAGTTAACGTATCCCACGTATTATCCTCGCTTGTTTTTTATGACAAACATTTATGTTTTTTATTGCGTACTTACAGCTACACAATGTCTACGCCAATTTATTAAGTGCTAATATAAAATAGTATTAAGTAGGGGAATAATTCTCCATTATACGAAAAATAAGGAGCTCGTTCTCAACTGAAAGATTAATACCAAGAATTCTAATACTTATCAATAACTCCATCACAAATATGAAAAGATGAAGCCAATAAAAATTAATCTCCGAGATAGGATTAGACTATTGAGACTTTATGTAACCTAAGGTCTCGGAAAAAAGTACTTTATCTAAGTCGTAGGAAAGCTAGATTTGATTATTACTACAAAATAGAGGTGAAATAAAATTGCAGTAAATCCTCAACAGTTTTACCACGCGGATTGTCACGTCACACCGCCATGTTGCTCCGTGACTCTCACAGCGCACTAACGAGATATTTATACTGGAAAAGCAGGTTAAGAATCCCACATATTATTTTCGCGTATTATATAAAACAAACATTTAATGTCTAATGGGGTTACGAGCAATGGCGAAACTAATAGTCTTCGTAAAGGGCTGTTGCTGACTTCATGTGATTTACTGCAATTTTATGTGTCACTCCCACTGAATTATGTACTGTAAGTCGGAAAAATAGCACAGTTTTATCCACCATATTATTGAGAAAAATACATTTGGCATGTTTTACATAGACACTAATAAATATCTCGCGTTTGAGTGGATTTACGAGCAATGGCAAAACTAATAGTCTTTGTAAACGGCTGTTGCTGACTTCATGTGATTTACTGCAATTTTATATGTCACTTCTACTGAATTATGTACTGTACGACGAAAAAATAGCACAGTTTTAAACACTTTATTATTGAGCAGAATTCACTTGACATGTCTTACACAGTCACTAACAAATATCACGCGTTTTGAGTGGGGTTACGAGCAATGGCGAAACTAATAGTCTTCGTAAAGGGCTGTTGCTGACTTCATGTGATTTCCTGCAATTTTATGTGTCACTCCCACTGAATTAAGTACTGTACGTTGGAGAAATAGCACAGTTTTATCCACCATACTATTGAGCAAAGTACACTTGGCATGTCTCAGTCAAGTCCCTCTCACTGAACTATACAGGATCTTATTTGAGAAAGACGGTTTCATCCCCCATTATGTTTGACAAAATACACTTGGCATGTCTTACACAGACACTAATAAATATCTCGTGTTTTGAGTGGGGTTACGAGCAATGGCGAAACTAATAGTCTTTGTAAAGGGCTGTTGCTGACTTCATGTGGTTTATTGCAATTTTTATGTGTCACTCTTACTGAATTATGTACTGTAAGTCGGAAAAATAGCACAGTTTCATCCACCATTTTATTGAGCAAAATACATGTGGCATATCTTACATAGACACTAATAAATATCTCGCGTTTTTAGAGGGGTTACGACCAATGGCGAACCTAATAGTCTTCGTAAACTGCTGTTGCTGACTTCATGTGATGTACTGCAATTTCAATTTTATATGTCACTTCTACTGAATTATGTACTGTACGACGAAAAAATAGCACAGTTTTAAACACTTTATTATTGAGCAGAATTCACTTGACATGTCTTACACAGACACTAATAAATATCACGCGTTTTGAGTGGGGTTACGAGCAATGGCGAAACTAATAGTCCTTGTAAAGGGCTGTTGCTGACTTCATGTGATTTACTGCAATTTTATGTGTCACTCCCACTGAATTATGTACTGTACGTTGGAGAAATAGCACAGTTTTATCCACCATACTATTGAGCAAAGTACACTTGGCATGTTTCAGTCAGGTCCCTCTCACTGAACTATATAGGATCCTATTTGGGAAAGACGGTTTCATCCCCCATTATGTTTGACAAAATACACTTGGCATGTCTTACACAGACACTAATAAATATCTCGTGTTTTGAGTGGGGTTACGAGCAATGGCGAAACTAATAGTCTTTGTAAAGGGCTGTTGCTGACTTTATGTGGTTTATTGCAATTTTATATGTCACTTCTACTGAATTATGTACTGTACGACGAAAAAATAAAGCACAGTTTTAAACACTTTATTATTGAGAAAAATGCACTTGACATGTCTTACACAGACACTAATAAATATCTCGCGTTTTGAGTGGGGTTACGAGCAATGGCGAAACTAATAGTCCTTGTAAAGGGCTGTTTACATATTACATATTAAATAATTATGAAAAATTAAACTAAAACTAAACACCTTAAAAATATGATAAAATACCTAAAATATATTATTAAAAGGAGTCCCTTTAGGCAAGGTAACTAACTATCCTAACTAATATTATAAATGCGAAAGTGAGTTTGTTTGTTTGTTTGTTACGCTTTCACGCTGTATCTACTGAACCGTTCGTCATGAAATTTTGCATACACATAGGTTAGGGTACTGAGAAGGACAAAGGCTATATATCACGCGGGCGGAGCCGCGGGTAACAGCTAGTCTTCTATAAAGCGTGTAAATTTAACCGCGATATTCCTTTGAATAATGACTCAGCCCGTGAACATTAACAACTTTTCCTATAGAACCAATGTTAGGAACGTAAAAAAAATCGTTCATACAAAATAGTTCAGTCAGTTGCACGGGAAATTATTGTAGGATTCTTTTTAAAAGTTCACAATATTGGTTTAATAGGAAAAACATTTCATATTGACAGTTTCAGTTGCCATTTAAAGGAATCTAGGGGGTCAATTTACAGGCTGTATAAAAGGTGCAATTTCCTTAGCTGTATGTAACATGCTCTCCACCGCGCGATATTCCTTGGAAATCCCAATCCAACTAATATTATAAATAAGACAGTACGTTTTTTGTTTCGCTTTAAAGCCGTATCTACTGTACTGATCATCTTGAAATTTTGCATGCACGTTTAATTAGTACAGAGAAGGGTATAGGCTATAAATCACGCGAGCGAAGTCGCGAGCAACAGATACATAAATATATGTACCTAAAAGCCCGACACGCATTTTATAGGAATCATTTAGCTAATCGTATTTCAAGAGAAAATCCTAGAAAAGTCGTAAATATTTAAGGAGCGTCACAGTTTTCCGCCACCTTATCTATAGGGCACAAACTACGAAGAAGATACTTAGAGCATAGAAGATACAATAAGGCAAATCACAGATAATAAAAACTATTGCGTTTGTTTGGTGTCTATGCACGGAAGGCTTTTGTTAATTAAAGTAACTAACCTTCCAAAAGAGGTCGCATGGAAGAGGTTTTACTATGGAGTGTTGTGAGTAGGGAATATGCGTGAAAAAAATATCTGTTATCTTACCAGTTTATCCAAAAATATTCAATAGTAAAGTACTGAAAGTGATAACAAAATAAAATTTGGTTGAAAACGAACAAGATAAAATGATTTTACAAAAATATGTCTATCTCACTCGCGAAAATACTATTTTATATGGCAAATGTATGCATGACATAGACTCAGACGTCACTAGTCCATATCGGACTTCTCTTTCTTATTTAAACTTTACAGTTTCACATCTTCGTCGTTAATTAAGATATTTTAAAAGTTCTTTCATATTTTTTTACTGTGGTTATTAAGGTGTAGGTACTGTGGTTATAGTAAACGACATCCGTATTGCAGTTGTCAACATGCCAGCCTGCGACAGGAGTAATCCCAGGTTCAACACCCGGTCAGGTTGTGTGATGGAAAAACGATATTTTTCTGATTGGCCTGGTTCTTGGATGTTAATCTATAGTTATATACGTATCTATTATTGCTTTATACTATTTTATAATAGATACGTATATAACTATAGATTAACATCCATCCTGCAACACAAGTTCACAACTTACCTGCAGAGATAGATCAATTTGAGTGATAAGAAACGTGTTGGTTGTACTTGTTTATTAATTATAAGTGTGTGGTAGGATGGAACCCATAGTGTCTGTCTGTGAATCTGGCTCACGCTTGGCACGATTATTATAATTATTTAATAGGACATGGATGTGGAATAAAATTTAAGTAAATTTCCGACAGTTATACGACGCGAGAAGTTATGTCACACCGCCATGTTGCTCCGTGGCTGTCAAAAAGCACTAATGAGATATTTATACTGGGAGAAGCAGCTAACGTATCCAACATATTATCCTCGCATGTTTTTTATAATAAATATTTAATAAAGTAACAAAAATATATACTTAGTCTAAATAAGTACTTTGTCTAAGTCATAGTAAAGGTATTTATGGTTATTTCTACAACATAGGGGTGAAATAAAATTGCAGTAAATCCACGACATTTACACCACACCAATTGTTACTTACACCGCCATATTGCTCCGTAGCTCTCACAGCGCACTAACGAGATATTTATACTGGAGAAGCAGTTAACGTATCCCACGTATTATCCTTGCATGTTTTTTATGACAAACATTTATGTTTTTTATTGCGTACTTACAGCTACACAATGTCTACGCCAATTTATTAAGTGCTAATATAAAATAGTATTAAGTAGGGGCATAATTCTCAATTATACGAAAAATAAGGACCTAGTTCTCAACTGAAAGATTTATACCAAGAATTCTAATACTTATCAATAACTCCATCACAAATATGAAAAGATGAAGCCAATAAAAATTAATCTCCGAGATAGGCTTAGTTTATTTAGACTTTATGTAACCTAAGGTCTCGGAAAAAAGTACTTTATCGAAGTCGTAGGAAAGCTAGATTTGATTATTACTACAAAATAGAGGTGAAATAAAATTGCAGTAAATCCTCAACAGTTTTACCACGCGGATTGTTACGTCACACCGCCATGTTGCTCCGTGACTCTCACAGCGTACTAACGAGATATTTATACTGGAAAAGCAGGTTAAGAATCCCACATATTATTTTCGCGTATTATATAAAACAAACATTTAATGTCAGTCATGAGAAAGCTTTTCCGTGTGGTTCCCGGCAGAGTAGAATAGGACCACTCCAAGTCTTCCCGTGGATGTCGTAAAAGGCGACTTAGGAAACACAAGCTAAACAAAGCTTCAACACAACAAAAATCAAAGATACCTCTCCAATCCGTCTGGCCAGCGTGGAGAGTGTAGGCCTAATCCTCTGACTACTATGGCTAATATATTGCTGTGGTGGTACAGAGAGGGTCGTGCTCCTGCAGTGGAGACTAAAAAAGACCTGATGGATGGATGGATGGATGAGAAAGCTAGTTTTGATTATTACTAAGACAAAGAAGTGAAAAAAAATGCTGTGATTCTACGACTGTTACACCACGCCGATTGTTACGTCATACCGCCATGTTGCTCCGTGGCTCTCGCAGCGCACTAACGAAATATTTATACTGAAAAAGCAGTTAAATAATCCCACATATCATTTTCGCGTATTATATAAAACAAACATTTAATGTCAGTCATTAGAAAGCTAGTTTTGATTATTACTAAGACAAAGAAGTGAAACAAAATGCTGTGATTCTACGACTGTTACACCACGCCGATTGTTACGTCATACCGCCATGTTGCTCCGTGGCTCTCGCAGCGCACTAACGAGATATTTATACTGGAGGAGCAGTTAACGTATCCCACGTATTATCCTCGCGTGTTTTTATGACAAACATTTATGTTTTTTATTGCATTTTTACGATAACACATTGTCTAGGGTTGAGAATTTGACGAAAAATAAAGAGTTAATTTGTAAATACATGATTTATGACGATAATATGCATTGTTATAAAAATTCCAGCAGATAATATGTTAACTATTTAATAAAATTGTAAACGTAAATTGAGGTGAAACAGGCAGTTTTGTTTTCAATACTGATTAAATTTGAGTTTTAATCAAACAATAAGCAATTAATGTGAATTAACCTATAATTTCGCACAGGTGTTACATCTGTTTAAGTTTTCATAATATTGAAATTTACGCGAGATAAATTCATTATGAAAATCCGCCTTTGCTTACGTTTTATTTCGTCGGACTCGACGACTAGTTTCGGTCTGTTACAAAGATCATAATCGAGATAGTTGGCGAAATAGAACGTGAGTAAAGCCAGGTTTCCACAATGTTTAAATTTTATTTACAAGTCAAATGCGATTTGTAAAAGGTCATTCCATATGAGTGGTTAATGGACTAGAGCTTTCAATCTCGGTATTCCGAGATGTTATATTTAAAAGAGATGTGATATTTTAAAAGTATTCCGGAACTCCGTGTCTTTATTAGGTCCCGCTTATGCTAGAGCTTCCAATCCCGGTATTCCGAGATGTCAGTATTTCGGAATCCCGTGTCTTTATTCGGTCCCGTTTATTGCGGATTTACGACTGCTGGATCATGCGGGATTCAAGATATCACCTTTGAGAGCATTTTTACAAATCTGACGATTTTCTATGTACTTTTTATGAAATAAATTATGCATTCTTGTCTTAATCAAGTGCAATGTGTTTATATCATTGAAACTAACGTGAGTAAAATACGTTCATGGAAATCCGAAAAAGTAGCACGTGAGTGACCCATTTTTAAATATAATGCAATGTGATTAGTTATAATGCGTAAACAGTTGTAAAGAACTGGAACCAAAAAAAATTGTTTTGTGTACCCTTAAAATAGAATTATAATTTCTAAGCAGCAGAATTTCGGTATTACCGGGATCCCGGGGATTTGAAAATGTGCAGTGCCGCAGGTACTGAGATCAAAGAGAGGATGTGGGATTTTGAAGCCTTACAATGGGTGAACATTCACGGAATTCGTTTGCAAATACCAGAATTATTGAGTTAATTGTTGTTGATGTTGACAATTAGTACTCCTCATTAGAGTGATTGTATTAGGTGCTCCAAGACTAGAATTTGTTTTTGATTATTTTTGACAATTATTAAGCTTGAAGGAAAGATATGGCCCAAGATTAAGCGATCTCACCCAAAAGGAGCTTGTTCAATCTATTTTAAAAAGATTTAGGTTATTGAAATACAGACGAAGGCAATGCAACCCAATATATTTTATTTATAATACCAATTGTTTATATCATTATGATGATCTGTATAAATTCACATGTTACATACATTTTATTTTACAGGGCTGAGAAATAAAAACTACTCCTTATTTTAATAGCAGTTTATAGCAAAAACGTTGGCTGAAATTTAATTTAATTTCAACCCAAAGACAAAAACATTGGAACATTTTGAAAAAAAAAACACGCGTTAAGAGTTTTGGCGTTAGGCGGACTTGCCGGCCGTAAAAGCTTTGCGAAATCATTTTAGTTTCATGAAGAGTACAAACTTTAAAAGCGGGCTCAAAAGCACTAAACAAAGCCCGCTCAAATAACAAAAGCGAGAGAGTGAATGAAGTACACTTTACTGCACCATCTAATAAATATAAAAACAAATAATTCACAGTTTTTATTATTATAGCCTCATTTAATCCTTAATTTTATCCAAACCATTTAAAGTGATTGATGGCTACCACGCTAGCTTTTAGCACAGCGTGACCACTGTGCCAAGCCTGTGATACGAGTCAAGATTCAAATATCAAAACGTTTCTTTAATGTAGGTAGGTGTAAAAAAAAACATATTTGATTTCACAACTGAAAATTCCGACGAAAATTGTTGACGTCAACTTATGGCTAAGTTTAGGCCAAACAAGCACAAGTTACAGAAATACAGTACAAACACTTACCAGCCAACGAGTCACAGAAACACGATCCAAAAGCTTACCAGCCAACGAGTCACAGCTTTCTCAGATTTCTCACATACCCTATATAGAGGGCTTTCGGCAATTTAAGATAATAAGAGATACGTAAGAAGATATACCTTTCAAGTAAAATTATTTCGAGTCGCTTAACAGATATAAAACAAAATAAATATAAACGTTTACTTATCAAAACCACGCAAGTAAATAGATTTTGCCTCGAGCGTCGTGGAAAGGAAATGTGTGTTTCCCATGATTTATGTCCCAAATAGGGGAGAGGTGGCCGTCTCATATCACCCGGTGGTGCCAGATTTAGGGCAGGACACCTGGGTACTAAGGATTGGGGGGCGTTTCTAGGTTGTGATCCGCAAGATTTAAAAAAATATATGATAAATAGAATTAAGCAAGTTAATGTGTATAGATCACAAAGAAATCGAGCGAAACATGACGCATGCTCTCCACCTCCACACGCATCGTTATCTATCATCATCATCATCCTAGGCACTACAGCCGCATGTGAGCCTTGGCCTGGTCCAGTAATTTTTTCCAGTCGTTTCTGTTTTTGGCTTTTTCCTGCCATCCAGTGACGCCTAGTACTTTTAGGTCTTGTTCTATTCCATCGTTATCCAGCTCCTCGGTAATGTCGTCAAACAAACGATTACCTTGGCAGACATTTTACACCCATTAGTTTAAAGCTACGCAAATATGACCATGTTTCTACTTTCCGCGCACAACTCAAGTGGCTCCCAATCAGGCTTCGTCGTAACTATCACATTCTATCACTCTTATATTCTATACTGTTCATTCCTTCTTCTCCTCATTACTTAAAAGAGCGATTCACCTTTCTTCATCAAGACAATAATCGACTTGCACGTAGTATTAATTTCTTCCGCCTTAAAATTTCTACCCATTCAAGTCCTTTACAGTTAAAGCCGTTTGCCTCTGGAATGCTCTCCCACCTGATATTCAAACCGCTCAAACCATCACCGGTTTTAAAAAGAGTTTAAAAGCTCACTATTTATCTTTGCAATCCTGACAAACTTCACTTTGTATTACTTGTCTTCTACTTTCTTACTTCATGTTCATTTTTCAGTTGAAATAGTATTCATTTATATGTATGTATATATGTATCTATATGTTTAATAGATTATTATTATATATTTATGTAAGTTTATTTATTAAATTTCTTTGACTGCGCCCACCATCTTTAAAGTTCTCTTCTACTCTACCCAAAGGTTGGCTGGAAGAGATTGCTTAGCAATAAGCCCGCCTTTGTGTCATTATGTTTTGTAACCATATTCCTTTGTATGTTGTTTTAATTATGGCGCAATAAAGATATTTTGTATTGTATTGTGTTTTTGTAATCCAAATCTACTATATAAGAGTTTTCTATATTTATAAATAATGAAGATTTAATAGCAATGTATCTAAATGAATAATAATAAAGCCTCAATGCAAATATGTTAGTATTGGGAATAGCTACATATTTGAGCCTTTTGGGGTTGAAACCATGGGTCCGTGGGGTCCATCAGCCCATCGTCTCTTTGACTTTTTGTCAAAGAGGCTTATCGAGGTATCACGTGACCAAAGGGCTGGCAATTACTTGGCACAAAGGATAAGCATTGCCATCCAACGTGGCAATGCTGCCAGCCTTTTGGGCACGTTACCGCGAGGTGATGGTTTGCAGGGACTATATAATTTGTAAATATTTTAATTAATTTTAAGTAGTTTTAATTATTATTATTCATTTAGATACATTGCTATTAAATCTACTATATACTATAAACACTTATAAACATGAACTCTAAAAAGTTGGTTGCAGGCGTTTATAGGCTACGGTAACCGATTCCCTATGCCATATGCCTGTATTCTCCTCTTCCTGTATTGCAGTTATATAAAAATAGTATAACAGTCCTGTTTTGACATTAGTGTGATAAACAGCATCCCACTTATATTATGCTATGGCAAAAACGTTTTACCTTTTTCTTTACACGAATGCCTAAACTAAACAATTTTTTTTAGATTTTACATACATATTCACTATGTATATATACATTTTATTTATTTTTCATATTATTTATTTATCATAGATTCGTTATACTGTTAAAGTATGAACGTATAAATATCCTGATATTAGGAGAGCTTCATCATTTCAGCCGCAAGAAGGAAGGAGAGCTTGCACCTTTCCAAATTATACAAGACCTTAGTTTTGCATGAAAGTAATTCTTTTTCTGTTAATATTCTGCAAATTTTGATGTATGAAGGGCACGCAGGGTTTATTCGCCCGGGGCATCTGAAGCAACTAGTGCCAGCACTGCGACCCGGCTGGCTGGTGGCGATAAGCTGAATCCTTTCTATACAGGCTAAGAAAGAAAATAAACAGCGCCCCAACTTACATTCTGCCAATAATAATAGGTGCAAAAAGATCTAACTTGCATTTTACACTGATGCCTATTAAACAACTAGTACTTTTTGAATTTCACATATGTTTGGACTAACAACAAAAATTTTAAGCAAATAAATAAACTTACTTATAAGTTTATTTATTTGCTTAAATTTTTTGTTACTGTAATTGTTTGAAATCCTGATAATAGGAGAGCTCAAACCTTTTCTAATGATAGTAGATCTTAATTTGGCATAAAAGAGATGCTTTTTTTCTGTTAATATTCGGAAAACTATTTGAAATACAAAGGGCACGCAAGATTTATCTGCCCAGGGCGTCCTTGACAGCTAGTGCCAGCACTGCGACCCGGCTGGCCGGTGGCGATAAGCTGAATCCTTTCTATACAGGCTAAGAAAGAAAATAAACAGCGCCCCAACTTATATTCTGCCAATAATCTCGGGTCTTCCAATAACATCGGCCAGTTATATAATTCTTATTGCAAACATTTGTTTTTGCCGAGCAATATTTTTTGCGATAGGAATTGAAAGGTAGGATTATTTTTATACAAACAAATATAGGTTTAGGCATCTCTCTCTGATATCTTTGAGATTGTAATCATGTTTTTTTGATGTCTTCTAAAAGTGAAGACCTGTAATGACTTCTTGTTATCCTTTCTGCTTCTTATTATAATAAAATTGTTATTGCTCTTCCAAATGAAAAAAATGCTACACACTTTTAGTGCCTTTTTAGAGTTCCGTAGTAAACAAGGAACCCTTATAGTTTCGCCATGTCTGTCTGTCTGTCTGTCCGTCCGCGGTTTTACGCAGACCATAAGTACTAGAAAGCTGTAATTTGGTATGGGTATGTATATTAATCATGGCAAAAAAGTGGTAGATAAAAACTTGAAAAAAAAATTATTTTTAGGATAGCTCCCATACAAGTAAAGTGGGGGAGTATTTTTTTCTCTATTTACCCTTTGTGTGTGGTATCGTTAAATAGGTCTTTCAAAAATATTGTGAGGTTGACACTACCATTTTTTGATTTAGGGATCTGTTTCCGCAATATTTGGTTTTAAAGTGTGAATTTTTGTTAGAGGTAAGTGTCCCCCCCCCTCTATCTGCTAAACGGTTATATAAAGATACGTGAAAAAAATTACAGCAGTAGTATATATACTGAAGTTTAATGAAAAACTATCAGAGCTGAGTAGTAAGTACAAACTAAAAAGTTATAGGCAACCAACTTATAAACTGTAAAATTTCATACTATTTTCATTGTTAGATGTTTTTGGTCGTTAAACTGTAAGGTGCGAGTGTGAATAGTGTGAACTCAAAGTTGTCATTCGCAACTACGGAACCCTACACTGCGCGTGACCCGACTCGCACTTGGCCGGTTTTTTCTCTTATTGATGTTTCTTCTACTCCTCTGGAGGTAATATAAGCGCTTACGCAAGCGTTGTTACTTTGGACATTAACACTCATACAAGCAAGAATGAAGCTATTTTGTCTTTTTGTAGACAAGCACCACTGACGAAAAACTGTTGTTATTACTCGTATTACGGTAGAAACTGTTTTATTTTTGCTGTAAGGTTCTCGGCAGAGTAGAATAGGACTACTCCAATTTTTTGTGGATGTCGTAAAAGGTGACTTAGGAAACTCAAGTTAACGAAGCTTATAAACATCAAAGAGACCTTTATCTGCTGTGGCTTATACATGGCGAAATTTTGATCGTTCCGGACCATTAAAGGGGTGATTCAGCCTGTCAATATAAACAACTTTTCCTATGGGACAAATGCTGTAAACTCGAAAAAAATTTCGACATTCCTATACAAATTGCCCGGGCGGCTGAACACTTTTGTATGAAAATGTCGAAATAAAATTTGAGTTTCCAGCATTGGTCCCGTAGGAAAAATGGTTCATATCGACGGGCTGAATCACCCCTTTAAGGGTCCAGGACGATCAAAATTTCGCCATGTATATGGCTCTTGTAGTACTGAGAGGGTCGTGTTCCTACAGTACAGATTAACAAAGACCTGATGATGATGATGATTATCATTAAGGCATAGAACACACGACAATTGAGTTTAAATTTGTATCTCCAATAAAATTCAAACTCAGTTGTGTTACTTTTAATTCCCTGACTCTATTATTTGTCTCTAGTCTCCATTGCCTAAAAAAAACATATATAGTTGATACTTAACGCCCCACACTAGGCACACTAGCGACGCCAATCAATTTATTCCTAATACTTTACAAAAAAAAAGAAATTCAAGAATGTAAATCATATAAGCCTTAGTAAATAACCTGAAGTATTTTTGGAATCATGTTTAATATTATCAGAAACAGTGAGAATTATGAGAATCGGATTACCGCCAAAAATGGCCGTTTTTGGCGGTAATCATTATTTCTCTCAAGACTGATTCTCATAATATTTATAAAAGGTTATATTGTGATTTTTTGGGTTAAATGAATAAAAGTATCCTTTTTCGTATTTCCAAAAGCATTAAGAGGCTTATCACAAAATAGTGCTCTGAAAGATTAGGCTTTTACGCACGGCGACCACACGGTTGGGGTCACGAGTTCACGACGCTAATGCTGTTGCTACAACTGCACGATTTTGATACTTTTCATATTCTTTAATTTTTTGATATTGGATTTTTTTATTTTGTAATATTGTTAATCATCACAAGAAATTCCCACATACGTTCATTTTTGTTGGCTAAAGATACTTATATCAGCGAAACTAGCGATACCCGTTATTAAATTCTTGTACTCTGAAATAAAAACACATTGAAAAAATCTATGTAAGTATTCACTAGCAAAGTACATTTAGTATTTTTAGTATAAATTTTCATCAAAATCATCATTTGAGATTGAGAGATCTACTCATTACCGCTAAAAGTGGCCGCTTTTGGCGGTAATTAGTAGTTCTAGTATTTACATTTACTATCTTATATTTACTGAATGAAAAATAATAAAAAGTTATACCAAAAATACTACAAGTCATTTACTGAAGAAGTACTTACGTAGATTTTTACAATTTGCTCCTATTTAGCAGTCATATCATCATTTCGTGTAGGTGACACGGTCAGTCGACCATGCACACCCTGGTGTCAGAGTTCTTCGGAACCGCCTCTCGGCCTCTGACGTGGTTTCTTTAACGACTACCAGATGGCAGCCGGGATCACCGGCTTAACGTGCCTTCCGAAGTACGGAATCATCTTTCTTATCAGACAATCAGGTGATTCATGCCTGCAATGTCCTAACCAAACTGGAAACAACTTAACAAATTGTGCTTCCCGTAGGAATCGAACCACGACCCCCGGGTCAACAAGGCGAACGCCTTAACCACTGGACCACGGAGGCAGCAGTAAAAGAAATAAAATGAGGGATAGCGCTAGTTCACTGGTCTAAGCGCCTTAAGCTCTTTAAGTTTTTGCCAACATTTTATTTACAATCTGCGTGTAATTTTGGAATATTTTTTTAGGGTTTAGTACCTAAAAACGAAACGTAACGTTGGTGTCACCCTGTCATAACCATTTGCTACGAAACTACTGAACTGATTAAGTTGAAATTCGATACTTATATAAGTCTGTAACCCGAAGATGAGAGATCAAAAGAGTATTACGTGTATAATATTTTTCTCAAACATGCTTGGAAATGTTCACATTATTTTGACAACCTTGTTTGGGATAAATCAATATTGCTGTACTGGCCAATACACGGCAGCAAAGTATGTATGAAAATCCCAAGAAAATCCATATCTGTCGTCTTAAAGTAACTATGAAAATTCATATCTGTCATGTTATTTAAAAATGGAACGACGCGTTTACTGCGAAATAATTCAAGTATGGAGGTTACAAATTCGAATTTAAAATTTTACCAGGCTAGTAAGAAAAAAGAAATTAAAAAACTTAAGATTTTGGCGCGATATTTTCTACATATTGTTGTTTATGAACATTTTATGAATATTAATTGACATATTTACATCAATATTTCATGATGGTCTAGGATAAAAGAAAAATCATAGAATATACCAGGTGCTTCTCTTCCCGTACAGTCTGTAAAAGCAGGCCGAAGGAGAGGGCGAAAACCTATGCAGAAGAATATGTCAATAGGTGATGCGACTAGCAACCCATCACTATTTTAATTGCATTTTCTACATTAAAATCCACTAATACCCTAAACATGGCTTTTGAGGTCCGTCTCACCTGTAAGGGTAAACACGTGATAATACATGTATATTTGTTTGTCTATATACTATTTTTTTTAATTTCCGTGCAATATTTGATAAAAGTACTACACAAGCCTTGGCCGCAATCAGGCATTGATGGACTCACGTATGTGTGCCTCGGCTCCGCCTCGGCCCACATTCACACGTTCGTCCATCAATACCTCTTTTACCGGCCGTTGCAGTAATGTACTTTATTGGTAAATTAGATATTTACAAAAAATATATCGTAATCGTATACATATGTCTGTTGACGATTTATATAACAAATAAGTTGGAAAGTATTTGACCAAATTAATTCAATAAAACAAATAAGACATTTTTACAAACATGATATTTATTATTTGACTAGCAGGAATTGGTTTTTTGGCTGACCTAAATAATTAAATATAAATATATACGGACAAATCACACAGATTGAGCTAGATTTTATAACACATACATAATTACATATGTATATAGACAAACATCCAAGTCCTAGGTCAATCTGAAAAAGATAATTTTTCATCATGACCTGACCAGAGTGACCGCGGAGCGAACCCGGGACCATCCGTGTCACAAGCCGTGTGGTGTTGACCGCTGCGCCACGGAGCTCGTCGTCATAATCATTAATTACAATTTTACTTAATAAAAATAAATTGGAATACTATGTGCCTCAGTGGCATGTATCTGGCTTAGTTAGTCGCACTATACGCTTTGCACTCAATCGTTTGACGAAGAAAAATTCGGCATAGGTCCGCCGTCGACAAGCTCTCGCGCAGTACTGAGTTTGAGCGGTCGACGCATCGAAATATATAGTAATTTGGAGGTTGCAATTACGTTTTTTATAGTCATATCTTTAATTATTATTATTTTAAAGTACAAAATTTAAATTCCTTATGAACTTACGTTTATTCTAGTACATATTTCATGTAATAATATTACTGTAGTAAGGAGAAATTTGCAGTTGATGTTTTAGAAATTTCGTGGTTTTACGGTTTTGAATGGATATTTTTTACTAAATATTCCATACATATTTTAAAATTCCGATTCCGCTATGAACTTTACCACTATTAAAGAGATATTATTATAATTTTTTCGTTTAAATTCCGTCTGTACAGTTGTTCAGTTTTGAGCACGAACAAGGGCCTCGCCCTCTTTTTGTGTAAAACATGCTTCGGAATTTTGGCTTTATTTTAATTGATTAGATAAAAATGCAAAAAGTGAAGCCGCTATGAACTTTACTAATAACTATTCTCCATTGTTAAATAGATTTAAGTTGTCAAAGTCTTTCAGTTTCTTAGAATTTGAATGCCAAAATCGCGGTCAAAATGTGATAGGCCTCTTAAGGTACACACGTACATACTATCTGGCCGTGTGGTTTCTGGCAGAGTAGAATAGGACCACTCCAAGTCATCCCGTGGATGTCGTAAAAGGCGACTAAGGAAACACAAGCTAAACAAAGCTTATTAACATCAAAGAGACCTCTCCAACCCGTCTGGCCAGCGTGGAGAGTGCAGGCCAAATCCTCTGACTACTCAGGCTAGTATATGGCTTTGGTAGTACAGAGAGGGTCGTGCTCCTGCAGTGGAGACTAGAAAGACCTGATGATGATGATGATGATGTACATACTATCACGTTTTTTTCCCTTGCGGGGTACTCCATTGCGGAGTAGACAGAACCCAGGTCTATAAATCCTAAAGGCCAAGTTTAGCACCAACAGGTGGGCTGGTAGGTGGAGAACGGAATCAAAAGAGTCATGGGTTGCTATCCGCATCGCCTATTGATATGATTCCTCACGCCCATTCCCTCGATCGGCTTTTACAAGACCAGCGTGAAAGAGCATAAAGGTGTAAGGTAATTATTACACAAAGCTAGCCGTTGCTACAGCCATTAGTGCTAATGTTTGCAGACAAATTTTTCGCCCCGTAAATAAAACGATAAAAAGTGAACTGCCTCGAACAGAAGGTTCTGTATATTTGAAACGGATCAAAACAGAAGTAGATAAATAATCAAATTGTAGCATCAGAAATACTCACACAGTAATGAAAAGATTAAGGGGATCTTGATCTTTTATTTCTGTCTAAAAAGCGGTTCACATAATACATCTACAATTATAAATCAAGATTTGACTGTGTTGTCTTAATAGTTTCGGAATTAAGTGGTTGTAACATACGGACAGACAGACAAAAATGACAAATCTTTAAGGATTCCGTTTTTTGCCATTCGGCTACGGAACTCTTACAAGATCATCAAAATAATAGGTATATTGGTTTAAGATTACCTAAATATTTTCTTTTTATCATTTCATTCGTGGTTCTTATGGCAAATTTTCTTATTTCTGTTATTGTGAATATTGATTAAAATGCCCTTTGAAATCAAATGGAAAAATAAGTATTACTAAAACAATGTAGGACAGATGGCCCTGGGTTCTCCATCTGTATAATATCTTTAATATATAAACAAACAAAGCAATACACTCTATAGAACCCGAACATAACAGTTCCCCGAAATTTATGAATATCTTCTAAAACCCTTTATTTCCAATAACTGCGGAACCCTACACAACAACCATTAAGGTGGTAATAACAGTTCTGACTCCCCTTTTAAGGTTATTTTTAGATATTTGTTATAATCGCTTCTAATGTCCTAAATAAAATCGGTTATAACTTGTTTTTCGAAAGGTTATTATGGTACCATTTGTAATTAAGTATTATGTTCATGTATTTATGCAGAGTGAAACATGACCCCTATAACAGATGACTTAGACTGTATGTTATGCAATATGAACAACTTTTTCATGGGTCAATGATGGGAACTCGAAAAATGTTGACCTTCCCATACTTTTCGTCCGGGTGGGAAAACACTTCTTTTTATATTTTTTATTAGCCTATAGTGTCCCAATGCCTCCTCTCTAATCCACCACAGCTCTTTATCCTTGGCGATGATTTGCCAATATTTATCATGTGCCGTCAAGTCATCTGCCCATCTTGTTCTTGAGCGTACACGTTTCCGACGCCAGTCCATTCTATTGTTATTTTCGCTCATCTTTCCGAGTGCATCCTACAGACATGGCCCGCCCAGTCCCATTTAAGTTTGGCTGCATACTTCCCCACATCCATTACTTTAGGCTTGGAGCGAATAGTAGTATTGCGTATGCAATCTGATAGTTTGATGCCTATCATACTTCGCTCCATAGATCGCTGGTAAACCCCAAGTTTGGACTTTTGTGACTGGGTCAAAGACTAGGTTTGCGCTCCATAAGTAAGAATTAGCAGGATACACGTGTCAAATAGTTTTCTTTTCGATGATATTGGGAGATCTCCCTTCATTATGTCTCCCATGGACCAGTAGCTTTTTAGGCATTTTGAACCCTTCGTTCAATCTCCCTATTCTGCCTTTGTTCGAAAGGGCCATCTGGCCCAGGTACATTATTTCTTTTTTTTTACATTCATCTACATATTGTATCTCCTTCCCGTCTATTTCTATACTGATTTTAGACCTTTTAGTTATTACTTTGGTCTTAGACCCATTAATCATTAGTCCAACCTCGTGGCTTGCCGAGCATAGGTCTCTTAGCATGTTTTTCAGTTCTGTGGCGGAGGAAGACATAAGAACAATATCATCGGCAAAACGTAGGTTAATAAGCCTTGTTTCGCCCATGACAATATCCCTGTCCTGCCACTTAGCAGCCAAACCCTTAAATATCTCTTCCAAGGCACTGGTATGAAATTTGGCTAGGCAAAACACTATTGTATGATATTTTTTGAGATTCCTGCATTGATTCCATAGCAAAAGTTGTTCATATTGATAGGCTGAGTCACCCCTTTAAGGGTATGTTGAGGGTCATGTTACACTCTGCATTACTAGACACATACTGTGGTAATATTTATGTTCGGCTTATACTGAGAGACTACCAAATTCACTTCAGGTATAGGGTAAGTACAAAAAAGCAATAGGACTACTTTTTTCCATGATATTAAATATTGTTGTAATACAAATTTTCTCAATTGTTTTTTGTTCGTTCTGGCAATTGTAAAGTTGACATATTTTTTATATCTAGAGACTTAACACTGGCGTTGACCACTAACACACACTAAAGGAGGAATATGAGTAAATTGTATATATTCTAAGATTATTGAAATATTCACAATTTTATTACATTTAAGTTACTTGATGGACAAAAGAAAGGAGGAATTCCCATACAAATTCTCAGCACACATTTTCCAACTCCTAACAGTAGTAACTGTCACGCTGTCACACGTACTTCACAGTCAGGTACATGTGTCAAAGTTCGAGATGAATGCCGGAACTTTGTTTGTGGAGAGTTTAGAGTTGCCAGCCTCCACTACACCTATTTACGGTTGGATGTTTTGGAATTTAAAGCAGTTTTACCATACATAAATAAGGACTGTAGTGGCATTTCTACTCAATGAACCATATGAAGAAAACTTAAGATTCTCAATAATGGAGGAGTTTATAAAAATTAAAAAAAGTCAATTTAAATCTTCATACAAAATGCGAAAACACTTTTTCCTCGACCATGTTCTCAGATTATTTAAATACCCACAATTTCATTAAACCTTTCATAGACGATACTTGCTAGACAAAAGAAAAGGAAAATTTCCATAAAAATTCTCAGCACACATTTTCCAACTCCCAACAGTACTAACTGTCATGCTGTCACACGTACTTCACAGTCAGGTTCAGGTGTCCAAGTTTGAGATGAATGCCGGAACTTTGCTCGTGGAGAGTTTAGAGTTGCCAGCCTCCACTACACCTAGTTACGGTCGGATGTTTTGGAATTTAAAGCAGTTTTACCATACATAAATAAGGACTGCAGTGGCTTTTCAACTCAGTGAACCATATGAAGAAAACTTAAGATTCTCAATAATGGAGAAGTTTATAGAAATTAAAAAAAGTCAATTAAGCCTTAAATCTTCATACAAAATGCGAAAACACTTTTTCCCCGACCATGTTCTCAGATTATTTAAATACCCACAATTTCATTAAACCTTTTATAGAAGATACTTGATAGACAAAAGAAAAGGAAAATTTACATAAAAATTCTCAGAGCACATTTCCCAACTCCCAACAGTACTAACTGTCACGCTGTCACACGTACTTCACAGTCAGGTTCAGGTGTCCAAGTTTGAGATGAATGCCGGAACTTTGCACGTGGAGAGTTAAAAGTTACCAGCCTCCACCACACCTAGTTACGGTTGGAAGTTTTGGAATTTAAAGCAGTTTTACCATACATAAATAAGGATTGCAGTGGTGCTTTTACTCAGTGAACTCTCTGTAGAAAAGCTCCGTAATAATCGTGAAGATTATAAATGGCCTGTTTTTATAAATAAATATATACCGACATATACCTAACACAAACGATGTTATATACACAGAAGTCTACAGTACTAGCAATTTTCCCGCAACTTCGCCCCCGTAAATTATAAACTAAGTCACCCGCAGATAAATTTTGCATTCCCTAAGGAGAAAGAATTTAAGAAATCAGTCCAGTTTCGAAGCCTCTTCAATCAAAATAATCAATTAAACAATCAAATCTATCCTCTATAATATTACCTATAGTTAATGGTATTAGTCTTTTGTTTGTTTTGTTTTTGTCTCTTCATTTTTAGACGGATGTAACAAAATGGCGAAATTATCAGTCCATGATACTGAACAACTTTTCCCAGAGAATAAACTTCAATTCATGAAATAAAAGTTCCCTCCCATAAAAACTACGACGCCGTTATATTGTGGGGGGTGCTGCGAGTTTCTGTTTAGAAATATTGATTCTGTGACATGACCAGAAATTTGAACTTTGGGTTTTGTGCCATTGGGCTCTGTCTAACCCGCAAGGGATAAAGACGAGATTATATGTATGAATGGCCAGAAATTCAGACTAAACCCAAGTAGTCTCGTCGCCCGGGGATGTAACATTAAAGTTTCAGTACAACATGTCCCATTTCTTGTAGCCCTATCTATGGAGTGCAGACGCAAGGAGAACAATCTGTGCATGGAAAAGTGTTCGAACAAAGGCAAACAATAGTGATGGTGTAAGTGTTAAGAAGAAGTAAATTTAAAAGAAGGCATTGAAGAATGGAGAAATAAATAATAACAGAAAGCTGATGCTTGACGTCTATAACTGATAAAATAATATATATCATAACTCTTGCAATACTAGTGCTTTTTGGTAAAATTTAGCACTATTATTAACTATAACAACCTTTATGGCTATATTAAGTCATAAAAGTTGCAATTTGCAATAGTAAATGACTTTGAACCGGTTCCGGGTTCGATCCCTGGATCGATCAAATTGAAGCGCTAACGCTAACTCTCGATTGCTTATGTCATTATTATAAAATATTAGCTGTTACCGGCGTGATATTATAGCCTATGTCCTTTTCTGTACCCTAACCTATGTGTGTGCAAAATTTTATGATGATCGGTTCTGTAGCTAGGGCGTGAAAGTGTTACGAACAAACTGTATTTCGCGTTTATTATTATACTATATTTTATAATAATAGTATCGTTGAGTTAATAGTATCCCAAGACACAAGTAAACAACTTACTAGAGGCTCAGTCTGTGTGATATTTATTTATTTATTGAGACAGTTTCGACTGACATCTCAAAAAGATTGTTCTACATACCTGCACACTCCATAAACCTAGCATTTCACGTTGTAAATTCATCAAGCTACATTTCTCTAGCATGTGTGCTTATAAATGTTGCAACTAGTGTAGCTATTGCCGAGCGGCTTTAGGGACCGACGTATACAATTTAAAAAAAAAACTCACTCAACCTTGATGTAAAAACCTAAACATACATGCTCAAAGGCGCCGCTAGCCTTGAGTCAGGTGGGGTTAAAGAAAGTGCCCGAAAACATATATGTTTCTTGTATCAGCATCTCCTAAGTTTCCACTGCAGGAGTATAACCCTGTCTGTACTACCAGAACCATACCTATATAAGCCAGAGCAGTCAGAAGATTTGGCGTAAACTCTCCACGCTGGCCAGACGGGTTGAAAAGGTCTCTTTGATGTTTATAAGCTTTGTTTAGCTTTAGTATCCTAAGTCACCTTCTACGACATCAAGAAGACTTGAGAGTGATCCTATTCTACTCTGCCCGGAATCACACGGCATCCAGGTTTCTTATATGGGGTACTCTTAATTTTTAATTTTGTTTTTGATATTTGTTGTTACTTTTTATACTAATACAGCCCCGTAACAAATGGACAGCGAAGGCTTAGTAATAAAATCCCGTTTTTCCCTTTGGGTACTCAACCCTCATAACGAGCAACCCTACCTGTAATTGCTTTTTTTGTAGGTACTTCTGTATTGGTTAGTACGATCTGATACACACTTTCAATTTCCGAAATAACTCCCATAAATTGCAGGAAATTGAGAGAAAAATATGTTACATGTCAAAAATACATAGGCAAAGTTACCTTTAAACGGTTACAACTCAAATTGTTACACAATCCAGAGCAAAGCTCGCAAAAAGTCTCGAAGGAAGATTACCTCGTCTCTTTGAAGGCTCGAACCGAATTGGAAATTACTTTGTTTACTATTACCCATTTGCCCGACTCCCCGACTACTTTTCAAAGTCATACGTCGAAGGAAAACGCCTGGGATCAACTTCTTTAGCAAAAGGGCGTCGTTTTCTCAGCCATTGACTTATAAACGAATGGATCAAGGAAGTTACTAGCGGAAAATCGAAGCGAGAAAATTGTGCATTTTGTGTCAATCCTTACGCTTACGCAATCACAGAATAGTTGAACACCACAGAGCAAGAAATGTGACTATCGCTCGCACTACTAGAGACTCCTTTTCAACACTTTTCACTCGAAACAAGCGTGTCGGGGGCAACGCTTGAAATACCGGTATTTATGAGAACTGGTATCATTGACCTTGGTGAGTTACCGGTACCAGACGTAGTACCTGTACTAACTCTACCGGTACTATTTTCGTTAAAATTGAAACTATACCGGTACTAATCAAATATTTGCGTCACGTGACATATCAGATTTAGTGAAAAGGAGAATAACTTCAACAGTCTAATAACATAAACCTAAATCGGACGAAGACGTCGACTACTATCTAGCGAGCGCTACGTGTTAATAGAAGTATTGAGTGACGCGTCGTAATTTTATTGCCCGGTACGACGTGCCGGTTCTTTTAAGGTGGACTAACGGTACTCATCTGGAACAGGTACCCAGGTACCAAAATGAAAAGAACCTCTAAATACCGGAACAAAATCTGCACTTTTGGTTCCGATTCAAAGCCTTGGTCAGTCAGGGGGCGTTACCGGTTATTGAGGTTTTGGGTTTCTGGGTGATGGTGGTAATGCAAACTTACTTGTGACATAGGATAGATACATCGAATGTAACAGTAATGAATTATGATACCATATCACAGTAGCAGTATTTTTACGAACAGACAGGCCGAGTGTGCGACTCTCGACTACTAGCCGGGCGCAGGTTGCTGCGCGGCATTATTATTTCTTTCGTCTTTAGCACGCGAGCCACATTTCGTGCTCTGTGTTGAACACAATTTGAAGGTAAATTTACTCATACAAGTAAAGAATACGCACAGTTTTTTCGGTGTTACCAATACCAAATGTTTTGTATACCTGCTGCAGAGGGAATATGTTGTTGAATGTTGTGATAAAATGAAGAGACACTGGCATTACAAGCATTATCATGAATTCTTGATAAACTAAAATTATAAATGGTATGAATTGAAAACGTGGAAAAAGTACCGTGGCACTTTTGCTTACGTAGAAATGGAAAAATGTATATACCTATATATAAATTTTGCTGACTTGGCATTACTGTATATTGCTTGCTCGTACTCAGACTAATTATGGTATATTGTTTACTTTATATCGAAACAAAAAACCTAATTTTTGTATCATTATAATTTAATCAGAGCTTAGAAGGATAGGTATGAAAACTCACATGTAGAATGATGGGATAAAGACATGATTTTTAAGATTTAAGGCTTTTACTAACTGCACGAGGTAATAAACAGCTGTTTCATACTACTCATTTTTCTTTACATTCATAATAGCATTCAAGATTATATTCATTATTGTATTGAACTATTTGTTTTTCTAATTTGTGTTATCGTGTGGTTCCCGGCAGAGATCAAATCCAAATCTTCCCGTGGATGTCGTAAAAGGCGACTTAGGACACTCAAGCTAAACAAAGCTTATAAACATCAAAGAGACCTCTCCAACCCGTCTGGCCAGCGTGGAGAGCGTAGGCCAAATCCTCTGACTGCTCTGGCAGTACAGAGAGGGTCGTGTTCCTACAGTGGAGACTAATAAATACCTGATGATGATGAATTTGTGTGGGTTACGCTTCAATAAGTAGATGTGAAATCTACTTATTCTTCATAGAGAAGACTCGTCAAGAAGTATTTTTGATTGTGAATGCTCATCCGAGCATCTCCTTGGCTGCAGCCTCAGCTATTATGCATGGGAGCCCGGGGTCTACCGTTGTGATAGCATCCATTCTAGAATACGATTCGAAGTTTTTTTTTACCCATTTACATGTATAAATTTAACGTATATAAATACGTAAATTGTAGAAGCAAACTGAAAATCAATGGCTTTTACTACTAGTGCCAATTAGAGCTGTTGGGGTGTTGCAAATTTAATAATAAATTAAAAAAGTACTTAGTATCTTCCTATGAGCGCAATACAGATGATCATCTTTTCGACAAAAAAAAAGACTTCAACCAAACTACGAAACCGATATGGGTAAAATTTAAATGAAACCAATTGAAAATAATGAAAAAAGAGTACCAACCCATTAAAATAAAAAAGAATGGAGTGATGAGGTTGCATAGTTACATAAAAAGAAAAACACAGATTCCAACGAATTGAGAACCTCCTTCTTTTTGAAGTCGATTGAAAACAAAACCTGATCCAATGTTTAGCAGTCTGTGCACGGAATAAAGTTGTTTCGAGCAGCTGTCGTCGTGGACAGTTGTAATGGTAATACGATTCAACGATTATAGCCGCCCGCTGTTCCCATCCCTAGTAGACCAAGTTCCCAGGCCAGCCCTCCACGTCATTTCAGAAAAGCTGAAATTTTGAGTTTGTAGTTTATACTGATGTGAAGAAAGTATGACTACTCTTCTGATTGAACCTTGCGTCCTTTCAAAGATTAAGGGACTAAAATCTATAAAAACCAACATCAAGAAATCAATGAATTGTACACCTTCTTTTTTTTTTTTGAAGTCTGTAACAAGACCTGATCCAATGTTTAGCAGTCTGTACACGGAATAAAGTTGTTGCGAGCAGCTGTCGTCGTAGACAGTTGTAATGGTAATACGATTCAACGATTATAGCCGCCCGCTGTTGCCATCCCTAGTCGATCTAGATCCCAGGCCTGCTCAAATTACGTCATTTTAGAAAAGCTGAAATTTTAAGAGTTCGGTTTTCTAAAAAAGTGAAGAGGGCGTAGATACTTTTCAGATTGAACTACGTTTCCTTTCCAATATATAAGGCATGATACTGTGTATAAAAACGAACCTTACTAACTACAACTGACGAAAATTTGAATGCTTTAATGTATTATATATGATAAGTATGATGTTCAGACATTATAATAAGCGAATATAATATTGAAAACAGATCGACATTACTTAGACCATAGATTTGTCGTCTTTACACGAAGATCACAACTCCCGTGTTTAATATTAATACCATTTTTTTTTTGAGACAGCCAATTGCAATATAGTTTTAAACCAGCTATTCTGAAATGACATAGAGAGAACAGGCCAGGGATTTCAAGCTACAGATGTTACGAATAATGAAACTCTTAACGATTTTCTCCTCAAAATTAGTTGTGGATACTTATATAGGGGAAGACCCTACTTATCTGTTATTGAATGGGTATTTAGTGTGTTCATTCTCCTTTTACTGTTTGGGTCTATTTTGCTGATATTTATATAAAAATAATGAAATAAATACTTGTACGCATTTGGTTAGAAAATCTATTCTTATATTTAGACGTAATATAATTATAATTCAGAATGCTTCTGACTAGTCTAGTGGTCACGGGGTTTGCACAATGACCCGGAGGTAGTAGATTCAAATTTGACTGGGAAGCATACTTCGTAAAAGTTGTTTCCAGCCTGATTAGGATATTGCTAGCTTGATTCACCTGATTAGTTGAAAAGAAAAATACTTCCATGCTTCGAAAGGAACTGTGGGTTTTGAACACCATCTTGGTTTTATTTGAACCTTTCTCGGATTGGTTCTGGCCACTCTTTGGGTTGTGAAGGATAGACGGCAGTCGCTCTGAGTAGTAGTCAGTACCTCAAATCTTCTACAAAAAGTAGCAGAGCCTGGGCTTTGAATGCCTGATGCAACCAGTAGACGAGACCATTATTAGCGCTTATACATGTTAAGCAACCCCAGGAACAGGACCCACTGGAATGGGCGACCGCAATTGGCCTAAAAATATCTCAGGCTCCTCCTTAGTTCGGGAAGGACCTTATGCCATTGGTCTTGCTTGGCTGTCATCATTGAGGCCTATCGTAAGCTATGACAGATGTCTTTAGATACCTATAAGATTCGAACTAAATTACACTGTGACTCAAGTAACTACGGTAAGCTAGATATTATTATCGTTGAGGTAAGCCGAGTGCGTATAATACACCGATGACTCATCATCATCATCATTTCGTGTAGGTGACACGGTCAGTAGACCATGCACACCCTGGTGTCAGAATTCTTCGGAACCGCCTCTCGGCTTCTGACGTGGTTCCTTTAACGACTGTCAGATGGCAGCCGGGACCACCCGCTTAACGTGCCTTCCGAAGCACGGAATCATCTTTATTATCAGACATTCAGGTGATTCATGCCTGCAATGTCCTAACCAAATTGGAAACAACTTAACAAAGTATGCTTTCCCGCGGGAATCAAACCCGCGACCCCCGTTAACAAGGCAAACGCCTTAACCACTGGACCACGGAGGCAGTTAACCGATGACTAGCCAGCTTACTGAGTACAAATATCATACGTCGTTTTTCAACACATTTACTATGTCTTATAAAATAAATTAAATTATTGCGATTAAAGTAAAGAAAAAGGGCCTAGTCCGTGAAATACAACATAACAATCCAAGTTTTGATGTCTGGACCGTATTAATAGCAAATGTATTGAAAAAATTATATATTTTCCAGTTGACCTATAAACAGGTGATACAAAGAGGTGAACCAATGGAACAGAGTGCTTAAGTCGGTTGTAACGTTTCAGGCGCTCCGAAGACGCGGCAAAGATGAATGGCTTTCAATATGAAATTGAATTCCGCGGTCCATTGCTTTTCAATTTGTTCGAGAACGTTCCCGCTTGCCTGATACCCACCCTTTAAGGTACACGTTTAAGGTACTTTATTTCAGGAATTTGTGAAATATATTTTTAACCTCTGCCCTAAATAAAGTGTGTTATAAGTTTTATGTGTTTATTTGTGTGTTTCTTTTTGATAGACACCGGACGATCGGTTTTTTTTTCTATTTCCAAGAATTATATATGAACTACTGTTTAGAATTTAAAGTGAGAACGTGAAGCTACTTTAGCGTTTTTTTTTGTCAAAAACTGTTGGTGTCAAAAACGCTAGTTTAACGTTCAGACTTTGAACTATAAGTTGTTGTTCATAAAATAGTTATAAGGGTTAGGGGCTCATTGATCAGAATTTTAAGTGATAATTCCGTTTATTTTCAAACGAGTTTTTAAATGGGGGCAGAGAGAAAAGCTAGACTCTGTAAAATTTATGTATAAAATAAATAAATATATACGGACAAATCAGACAGATTGAGATAGCCCCAAAATAAGTTCTTAAGTAAGACTTGTGTAATGGGATACTACCTCAACGATACTATATTTTATAACAAATACTTAAATAGATAAACATCCAAGAACCAGGTCAATCTGAAAAAGATAATTTTTCATCTTGACATGACTGGGGATCGAACCCGGGACCACCGTGTCACAGGCCGGCGTGATGACCGCTGCGCCACGGAGCTCGTCAAATGAATATAGCAACTTGATTGAACACCTAGATTAATTTGAAAAATAATTTTTGGTCTTCAGACCGTGGCCACTTGACTGAGGTTGTTGGATTTAACGTTTCTGCCTTCGGTTTTATGGTATTTTTAGTGCCTTGCCAGGTCAGGTCAGGTCCAGAGTCAGATCCCAGTTAAATCAAGATGAAAACCGAACTCTATTACATAAAACAGGATATTTATCTATATAAATAACCATAATAAAATATAGAATCGTAAAGTTGGTATCCCACAACACAAGTTCACACCTGAATGGGCTAGTTATTTTTTTATTAATCAGATATGAAGCCCTGTAGTTAGGCGCATGATAAACAAGATCGAAGATTTTGAGATGATAGCGATTATTTTGCATATTAATATCTATTTTACCAGCAACATTCAATATTAACAGCTATGAATCTACCAAGAGTTTATCACGCTGGCTATCAATATCTGGCAAATTGGAAATGCATAATTAAACGGTACGCAGCCGACCAATTTGTGTTTGGCAATATTGAACAAAAGGGGTGAGTTGAAGTACAGTACCTCGTTTCTGATATCTATTAGTACAGTACACTGAATGCAGTACAAATAAGCCTTTTTACCCGACTGACCCACTCAAGAAGAGGGTAATTTGGCGCGTATGTATAAATATATAATATATTAGATTGTCTGTTTCATTGCTGTTTTCTGTAGCCTAAACGGCTTAACTGATTTTGGAGTATCAGGTGTCATTAGATTTGTATTCTTTCCCGGAGTGTAATAAGCTATGTAACTTCAGGAAAAAGTTCATATGGCGGATGTAAACTGACAAAAAGGGCAGGTGGGCTTTTTATTTTTATTGAAATAATAATTCTCTGACTGCTCTGGCTAATATACGCTTCTGATAGTACAGAGAGGGTCATGCTCCAGCAGTGGAGACTAATAAAGAGACCTAAATATGATGATGATGATTGAAATAATGTTACTTATTTGAATAATGTGTTCGTTACCGTAGAAATGATATAGTGAGCATCATCTCTTAATATACGAGAGATGCCGTTAATTTTGTCCGATTATAATATTTCACTGCATGTGAGAGTGATTTTTTCCTTTATGCTATTTTTTTTAAATATTTTTAAAATGAAAACTTCTTTAGCGGCGCTGTGCACTTTTTGTGATGGGGAAAAAATTATAAACTCGCGACAAATCACGTGACCGACAGAATCGTCAAACTGAAAATTCGTAAGACGACGCAATGCGCATTCGTGAATGTGCGCGTGTGTTTGTGTTACAGCATGCTACGCACATCCATGGATGGTGACTGTTGTAGCGAAAGGTATTAAATTATAAGTATTAATATTTCACATCTGCCGGCACTCCCGGAGTGCAAACAAATTGCTTTTTTTTGACACTTTTGTTTCAACCATATCATCATCATCATCATCATCAGGTCTTTTTTAGTCTCGACTGCAGGAGCACGACCCTCTCTCTACTACCACTTATAAGCCAGAGCAGTCAGAGGAATTGGCCTACACTCTCAACCATATACTTATTTCAAATCTACAGGAACAGATGTGAGACACACGCTGTGCCAAATGCTACGTTCTAAAAAGTCACTGAGGGTAGTAGGTTTACTGCTCTAGTTAACTAGACTATCAGAATGTATATAAGAGTAAAAAGGATAGAACCATTAAAATAAATAAATATAAATTTACACGAACAAATCACACAGATTGAGCTAGCCCCAAAGTTAGTTCGAGACTTGTGTTATGTGATACTAACTCAACGATACTATATTTTATAACAAATACATATAGATAAACATCCAACACTCAGGTCAATCTGAAAAAGATCATTTTCCATCTTGACCTGACCGGGGATCGAACCCGGGACCATCCGTGTCGCAGGTCGGCGTGTTGACCGCTGCGCCACGGAGCTCGTCTATTCCACCATTCATTTGAAAGATACAAGTGTAATAGAACAAATCAAAAATTAAAAATTAGGTTTTTTGTTAGTTATAATGTGAATTTCTGTTAAATATAGCACGTAGCAACATCTGTGTACAGTTGGAGTGCAATTACAGTTTGTGTGAAACTTCGTGGACACTATAAAGATGACACCACCATGGTTCAATCTCTTTAGCCACAGAGCAAGAAAATTAAATCTAGCTCGTAGCGGGTGAACTACATTGAAATTTCTTGCTCTGTAATTAATAAAACCTTATCTTCAAAATTTCGAAAATATTCCTACCTAGTATTTTCCATTTAATAACAAACAACCTTTCGATCGATTAACGGCATGGAAACTTTAATCAATGTTAATGGCACCTTTCAAAGGAAATTCTACGGCGTAGTAATACAGGGTCTTTTGTCTCACCCTTTTGCAGCGCGCGGACGCTTTTTGTCTCTTTTTAATTTCCTTTATGAGCTCACAATTACCTTCATAATGGTATCGCACCTTTCATTAAGACCCATTTGATACCCTGAATGGAGGTTTCGCTTCATAATGGGTGGAAACGTTAGATGTTCTACCCTTGAATACAAAATAGTGATAGTTCAGAAATAACGCCCCACGGCGCCATCTGTGTTATTATGTTCAACTACGGGACTTACCGCGATTATTTTTGAGTTTCGTCTGATATTATCACCGCAGTTTCCACAGTCAGCCTATGGAAATGGCTGCAATTGTGTCGATATATCAGACGAAACTCAAAAATAATCGCGGTAAGTCCCGTAGTGAACATAATAGTGATTGTGACCAAAACTTTAAGCCATCTGTCTTGTGTTTCATGTGTACTTATACTCGTAATAAAATAATTTTATATTGGTCATCATATTTTAGGAGCAACGACTATAAAGCCCGGTATCCACTTACACGAAAAGGAGAGGAGATAAGAGGAGACGTTTTAGTTATTAGAACCAATCAGATTTCATTATTTCCACATCTCCTCCCGCTTAGCTTCGGCGGCCGGAAGCCGGAAATGAGATGTATCATTTACTGCACATTTTTTTGGCGCCAGCGAGCAAATGCTGTGGCAAAGGAGGTGTGTGCGTATGTAGTCGGGCGGCACCTATTCTCGCGCGCCCCTTTCCGGAAAGGGGCGCGCGGGAAAGCGTCATTTAATTGACTGACGTTAAATGAGTCGGTACGTCCGTATTTTAATACTTATTGAATTAATTGTATTTTTTTATGTCATAGGACGGCAAACAAGCAAGCGGGTCACCTGATGGTAAGTGATCACCGCTGCCCATGGACTAATATAACACCAGATGTATGACAAGAGGGTTACCGGCCTTTTATTTTTCCCAGAGGGGAGGGGGGATTGGCCTCCGGCGCTCTCACTCACGGAACGAAGCATGGAAGCTATAAACTACTTAAACGTCGATTTTCTGTGAGAGTGTGGTACTTCCCCGGACGAGCCGGCCCATTCATGCTACCAGCGAATGTGATTTCCGCCGGTAGCGTGGCTATACCGCAACTAAATTTTTACCCTCTTCCTCCAGCAATCTACTACTTGACTGATCATAAAGGTGTTTGTTTATTTGCATCGGATTGGTTCCGAAACTACGGGACCGATTTTCAAAATTATACCTTATAAAGCTAATTTATCTCCGCGCGACATAGGCTAGACTCGTGTGTTATTCTAACTAGCACGTATGGCCATTTAATTTCTTTCTAAATGAAATAGTAAAATACGTAAACTTCGCAGCTTATCTTCTGCACTCTCTATATTTGTGCCTTAGGTTAAGCTTTTGTATACACCGTGCTCATTACACACATAACGTTGCTGGTTCCTTTCGCGGGCCATTTGTGCAATGCTGCTATATTCTTGTTTCTTTATACATGGCGAAATTTTGATCGTTCCGGACCATTAAAGGGGTGATTCAGCCTGTCAATATAAACAACTTTTCCTATGGGACAAATGCTGTAAACTCGAAAAGCATTTCGAAATTCCTATACAAATTGCCCGGGTGGCTGAAGACTTTTGTATGAAAATGTCGAAATAAAATTTGAGTTTCCAGCATTGGTCCCATAGGAAAAATGGTTCATATCGACGGGCTGAATCACCCCTTTATGGGTCCAGAACGATCAAAATTTCGCCATGTATACGAAATACTAATACTTTTAACGAGAGGATTGTTAGAATTTTTTGTAGTTATATCTTTATATTTTGAGGAGCCCGATGGCCTAGTGGGCGTGCGCTTCCACATGTTAAGCAACCACAGGCGCATCCCCACTTAGGTGAGTGACCGCAAGTGGCTCAAAAATATCTCGAGCCGTGCTTAGGAAGGAACGTAAAGCCGTTGGTCCCGGCTATCATCATTGATGGTAGTTATCAGGCTCTATATCAGATGCCTTTAGACTGCTTGCTAAATCGGATACCAGTGTTAGCCACTTCATCATCATCATCATCAGGTAATTCTAGTCTCCACTGCAGGAACACGACCTTCTCTGTACTACCAGAGCCATATACTAGCCTGAGTAGTCAGAGGATTTGGCCTACACTCTCCACGCTGGCCAGACGGGTTGGAGAGGTCTCTTTGATGTAAATAAGCTTTGTTTAGCTCTGGTTTCCTTAGTCGCCTTTTACGACATCCACGGGATGACTTGGAGTGGTCGTATTCTACTCTGCCGGGAACCACACGGCCACTTACATACACGAAAAACAAACAAACATATTTTTCGGTCAATGAATAGCTTATTATCAAATTTGACTAAGTAATTACGGGGGCACACTAGGCACAGTAGCGACGCCAATCATTTTATTATTCATTATATTAGGAATAAAATGATTGGCGTCGCTACTGTGCCTAGTGTGCCCCCTTAAGAACTTCTACTGACTTCCACGCTAGTGTAGGAGAAAAGAAAAAACTTAGAATTTACTAGGTGATTCTTTTCCGCGTAAATCGTAAAAGTTGATTGAATGCGGCTAGCAACCCATCACTATTTCGTTTCCGTTCTCCACCTACAAGCCCACCAACATGCTAAACGTGGCCTTTAGGTTTTATAAACCTCGGCTCTGTCTACCCCGCAAGGGAAAAAGACGTTATAGCATGTAGTATATAATTAATTGGATCTATTCACACGCTGCATTTCTACCTTATTTCTATCAACAAAGGATAAATAATATCAATATAAATAAATATAAATATATACGGACAAATCACACAGATTGAGCTAGCCCCAAAGTAAGTTCTAATGAAAGACTTGTGTTATGGGATACTAACTCAACGATACTATATTTTTATAACAAATACATATATAGATAAACATCCAAGACCCAGGTCAATCTGAAAAAGATCGTTTTCCATCTTGACCTGACCGGGGATCGATGTTTACTAAAACATAATATATCACAACTTTCCGTCCGATTGCGCGACAGTCGCGCGATAATTATTCAATAAAAGCTATAATTTGTCAGCCGTCAGCGAGTTGACGTCGCGATGACTAATGCATTGTCCACGAGTTGATTCTGATTGCTGTTTTACCTGCCCACCATTAGTCACGCTTTTGTCTGTCGCGACATTCAAAGTAATCTAATTTCTGTAGCGAATTCGTTTGTTGGTGACGTCAATTTTAATATTTAACATCACTGTTGATTCTACAGATATACCTTTTTAGGGTTCCGTAGTAAACTAGGAATCCTTATAGTTTCGCCATGTCTGTCTGTCTGTCTGTCCGTCCGCGGTTTTACTCAGAGACTATAAGTACTAGAAAGCTGAAATTTGGTATGGGTATGTATATTATTAATCATGTCAAAAAGTGGTAGAAGAAAATCAGGAAAAAAAAATTTTAAGGATAGCTCCCATACAAGTAAAGAGGGAGTAATATATTTTTTTCTATACAAACCCATCGTGTATTGTTAGAACTACGGAACCCTACACTGCGTGTGGCCCAACACGCACTTGGCCGGTTTGTTTAAGGCTTAAACCTTAATTACTTTGTCAATCTATGCTGATATTATAAAGCGAAAAGATTTGTTTGATTTGAATAAGCTCCGGAACTACTGGACTGATTTTAGAAATTCTTTAATTAATTAAAAGCCAATTTATTATAGTCTATAATTTACGTGAATGAAGTAATGAAAACATTGCTTCTACCTATATAAATTCAATGCCTTAACTTCTGAAAGCAAAAACTTCATGACAGATATTGATTTAAATACTTCGTCATGGAACAATTTATCTACTAGAATCATAGATTTAGAAAAAAAAAATTCGTCTCTCTGATTATATATATTAGAGATGTATTATGTATGTATTATAGAGTATTCATACTTCTATGACTAGAATAATTCCTAAGTCATTACAATGTAAACAAAGTAAAGCAAAGTTGGTTTTAATATATTTCAGCTTTATTTTGACCAACAAAGAATGTTTACTAAACATAATATGTACTTATATCACGACTTTCTGTCCGATAATTATTCAATAAAAGCTATAATTTGTCAGCCGTCAGCGGACACATTACAGGTACATGTATAAAAATAAAATAAAATATTTTTAGGGTTCTGTACAAAAGTTGAAAAACGGAACCCTTATAGGATCACTCGAGCGTCTGTCTGTCCTCCCGTCCGTCTGTCACAGCCGATTTTCTCCGAATCTACTGAACCAAATTAGATGAAATTTGGTAAGATAGTGTAATCCTATGACCCAAACACGGATGTGCAAAGTAAATAAAGTTTTTTTGGAAATAAGGGTCATTTTAGGGGGGCCCAATTACAAAATTTTAAAAGAAAGTTTTGCAAACCTTACTGTGTCATATATCAAATGAAAGGGCTCTACTCAGTTAAGCGATGAGTAAAGGAATTTCCATGTAATATTGCTGCGAACAGTAAATCTTTGCAAATTTTTCTAAACTTTTTCAAGCGAAATCGTGATTTTCGTACTTTTCAACTAACCGGTTTCGACGAGGACAGGGCCGCACTCCGCATGCATAATTAATAGAGTGAGCCAAAATAAGCAATTTGGACACAGAGGCACTGGTTTGCGGCGTCGTTAACTTTTAATGCAACACATTTGCGGTACTTTGGTACATTTGACCCTGTTTCTTTACAGCAAAGAGGTATTTATTTTTCAACCAAACTTTAGGGTTTATGAAATAACATTTGCTTCAATAATACAAAAGTATCCGAGTACTATGGTATAGGTAAATACTGTCTTGGCTTCAGTTATAATCAAAATGGTAAATAATTTAATAGTTTAAAACGCTTTTACCTTAATAAAACATAAATAAAATTTATCTTTCAATAACTTTAGATGCTCGTTATATTATGTCTTCATATTATTTCACTAATTCTATCAACTTTTATGCGGTAGGTAGCATTATTTTGGTGCATTTTACAACTAACTTTGTGAGACACAGTACAGGGCCGCACTCCGCATGCATAATTAATAGAGTGAGCCAAAATAAGCAATTTGGACACAGAGGCACTGGTTTGCGGCGTCGTTAACTTTTAATGCAACACATTTGCGGCGCTTTGGTACATTTGACCCCGTTTCCCCGCAGCCTGTTACGTGAGTATTTATAATTTAACCCTAGAATTTCTTAACGGTCCTTTGTAATAGTGTTTTGCTGAAGATAATTTGGCAAGTCTGCTTTAAAGGGGACATTAGTAGTGAATGTGTTGGTTCATGAATAGACATTCTTGTTTAAGTTTTAGCTTTATAATTTTAAGAATTTGTACTATAATTTGTAGTAAGCCACAATTCATTTGCACGCTCACTCAGAAGATTTTGACATATGAAATGTTATCGATATTCTGACTCCAATGTCAATCTGCATCCATATACACACCTAACGTGTTTACCTTTGGTCATATAGCTTTGGACTCTGGTAACCTACTAAAGACGTGACGTTCTTATTTAACAGCCTCAAGCCTCTATGGCGCAGTGGTTAACATCTATTTGACGAGCTCCGTGGCGCAGCGGTCATCACGCCTGCCTGCGACACGGATGGTCCCGGGTTCGATCCCCGGTCAGGTCAAGATGGAAAACGATCTTTTTCAGATTGACCTGGGTCTTGGATGTTTATCTATATATGTATTTGTTTTAAAATATAGTATCGTTGAGTTAGTATCCCATAACACAAGTCTTTCATTAGAACTTACTTTGCGGCTAGCTCAATCTGTGTGATTTGTCCGTATATATTTATTTATTATTTATTTATTTATATATGTATATATTATTAAACATAGTATCGTTGAGTTAGTATCCTACGACACATGTTCACATCTTACAGTAGGGCTAGCTCAATTTGTGTGATTTGTCCCTGTATATTTATGTATTTCATTTGATTATTAATTTATTATATCTATGAGGGTCATCGTGGCGCAGTATTTGTTTTTGTTTTTCGATACAATTCTATTAGTGCGCTTGTCTTCATAATAATGATTCGAATATGAGACGTTAATTGGGTGCTGGCTAACTAAGAGGACTAGTGTTTCTGTCAGTAGCAAACCGCTTCAATAATAACAGTCAATTAAGACAATCAAGCTAAAACAATCCGTAAATTCTGCCAGTGATGTAAAAACGTTAATCATAAGTTGCAGTATTAAAAAGAAAAAACCTGACTGCGGTTGTTGAAAGTTTAAGTCCGCCATATTGATTTTTGCTGACGTTGGATTGACCTGATGAGGTAGCACAACAACTTTTTTTCATTACAGAAAAGGGGCCGGCAACGCTCTTCTCACACCCCTGGTGTGGCAATTGTCCATGAGCAGTGGTGATCAATTACTATCAGGCAAACCGCTTGTTTGCCGTCCTATGACATATTTTTTTTATCAGTTTGTCAGACTAGCTGATTGGTGGGTGTCCTTGGCTGCGGTTACCGGTATACATTCGTCATTTGAGAACTCTTTTGACTCATCGGCCATCAGTTCTCTCAAGCTTGTGTTTCCTAAGTCACCTTGTACGACATCCACAGAAAGATTTGGAGTGGTTCTATTGTACTCTTCTGCCGGGAGCCACACGACCTTTTACTAGGAACGAAAAATAAAAAAGGCCACAGAAATATTATCTGAAAATGAGAGATAGGTATGACCCAATGAAATAAACATAACAGTCGAATATGAATTGAGATCTTACCATGTAATTTATATTTATTGAGTTTAGTGTCAAATAACTCACGTAGGCATATTCCGTTTTCAGAGTGCAGACCTTTAAAAGGAACAGATTAGACCGGGCTATTTTTTGTTTATATTTTTAAACCAAATAAATAAATAAAAATTTTAACTTCTCTTTGACTATAAGTAACTGCTATACAATTTTACTTTTATTATTGAAGAGCAAGCAGAAATTTTGAAATACCCTGTACAAGAAATAGAATAGTTACGAAGGTGAAATTGGTTTCCGGTCAGGTCAAGATGAAAAATTACCTTTTTCTGATTTACCTGGGTCTTGGATGTTTATCCATCATAATATTATAAATATACTATAGGTTAGTAAGTATCCCATAACACAAGTCTCAAACTTACTTTGGGGCTAGTTCAATCTGTGTGATTTGTCCGTATATATTTATTTATTTATTTAAGGCCCGGTATTTTAACAATGATGGTTAAGTCTCAAAACTATAGATTAAAGTAGTATTTTTATCGTACTTGCTAGTATTTTTGGGTGAATGAAATTATAAAATTTAAATAAAAAGCTATTTGATATTTTTTAAATGCTTCGTAAATAGCTAAGTTTTGATGTCATATCTTACGTGAGTGTGCCGCGGTCATTTTATAATTTTAAAGTTTAAGTATTTCAATCTGTAATACAAAGCTTTAACATTGTCATTTACGTTAAAAAAAATTGTTTCGTTTTTTTTTATTTCTTGACAGGTCTATACCTTCATAAACCTATGTTCCATAGAAGAATCCAATTACGATAACGTTATGTTCCGCGTGAGAGTGTCGCGTTTATGGTAAAATATTAATGTATTTCAATTTGGGGACGCTGCAGACCTTCATAAATATCCGTAGCTTTGGTGCGCGTAAATACTTCGCTGGAATTGAATGTTATTATCCGTGAACTAGCTCGGAACGTGTTTGATGTTAGATAAAGAGGGAATTCTGTGGTATTTCATTTTGTCATTGGACCCTTTTTAGATGTGACTTCTTTGAAAGAGAGAATTTATATACAATTGTGCTGATTTTGCTTGCGCGCGGATTGTTGAAATCAATCAAGGGAGTTGGCGGCGTGAGAGGCGGTAGTTTGAAAATTATTTTCGATCAATGATGGAGTAGGTAGTACTCCCGATAGCCACTTTTCACCTTATAATGGATATAGATGGAATGGGATAAATATGTCATACTAGATCGCTTTTATAAGGCTGCTATTATGAGAATAATAAAATTACAACCTTGATATTTTTGGCAGAATTAGAACAGAAGTTTTATGGGAAAGGTAGTGGTCACAAGTGGCGCCGTTCACAAATTTTTTCTGACACAACCTTTTAAAATTATAGAATTTAAATTTCTCCGCAAACCTCGTGAAATTAACTACAAAAATATTTATGTTTACTAAATTAAAATAATAAATTATTTTTATAGATTGAAATATGAGTTATAAACATTTTATTACTAAAAATAAAATAATTTTTAACTATTTTTATACATTATACTCATTAAAAATAGAAGTTACTTTAGTGATATAAAGTTTGTGTAAATTTGCTGCATGTACTTTAGAAATTGGCCAAGTGCGAGTTGGGCTCACCTATGAAGCGTTCCGTAGATACATGCTTAGATTAGCCAAAAACCTCTATAATTTTTCGCCAGCAGCAAAAATTACTTTGTTTTTCAGTGTTTGTATTAAGGCGATGTCAGTTCACACACCAGCAATTAATTCTATAAGTCCTAAAATATATCAAATTTAAAAAATCTAATAACTGAATGCCCTAGTAAATTACTTGTAGTAAGTATTTTGGTACAAGTTTCCACTATTGTTAATTTGATGAATTAAGAGAACGAATTATTATTTATACAAATTTTTACTGGCCACTTGGCCAATTTTTGTGGCCATTTTTGGCGGTAAAAATTAGTTCTCTTAAACTTAGATTGTAATATCTATGAAAAGTATCAAAAAGAATACTAAAAGTAATTTACTACGGCAAACAGCTATTAGATGTATTAAATTTGATTTGATTTAGAAGTAAATGAATTTAAATGAATTGATGGGTGGCGCTAGTGTTAAAACTCAATTCACCTTAATGACAAAGTAATTTTTGCGGTTTATGAAAAAGTGCAACTTTTTAGTTTGTACTTAGTACTATCCTTTGATAGTTTTTCTTTAAATTTCGTTATATATAGATACTACTCCTGTATGTATGTAAAATCGTTTAACAAATAGAAGGGGGGGGGGGGGGGGACACTTAACCTCTAACAAAAATTTTGATTTGATTTGATTTGATTTATTTATTAATGATTAATTGATTAATTAATGAAATGATTTTCCAAATATTCCATAAACGGATCGCTGAACCAAAAAATGGTGTTCTTAACCTCAATATATTTTTAAAGACCTATTCAGCAATACCCCACACGATACGTTAGTACAGAAAAATAAAAATTACTCCCACTATACTTGTATAGGTAGTAGTAACCTACCTTAAGACAGACAGACATGGCGAAACTACAAGGATTCCTTGTTTACTACGGAACCCTAAAAAATGGGGAAAGACTCAGTTAGACTATGAACATTCGTGAAATGAGTTACAAATATCCAAAATGTAGGTAAGGAAATCAAATAATATTAAAAGTATCTAAAATCTTCTGAATAAGCACCTTTTTTGTTCCGTAGCCAAATGGCAAAAAAGGAACCCTCATAGATTTGTGGTGTCCATCTGTCTGTCTCAAAAGTAAGTAAAGTAAAAGGTAGTATCTTGTACGTATCCGCTAATCAACTTCCATAAGCAGCCATTACAAAAAACAGTGAAGAAATTCTAGGGTTGAATTACAAATAACTACGAAAAATGCTGTAGAGGAAACGGATCAAATGTACCAAAACGCCGCAAATGTGTTGCATCAAAAGTTCAGAACAGCGCAAACCATTTCCTATGTCCAATCCAATTGTTCACCGTAAATAAACAAGGTCAAATTTATCTAAACCACGCAAATTTGTTATTTACCTTTTAAATTATATTAACTAATGTCAGTATTAACCTATACTATAATACTTTTGTATGATGACAAATGTTATCCCACAAACTCTAACGATTTTGTGATAATATTTGCTGTTGAAAATTAAAATATACCTCTTGGCTGTAGAGAAAAGGAGTCAAATATACTCAATCGCAGCAAATGTATTGCATCAAAAGTTAACGACGCCGCAAACTAGTGCCTCTGTGTCCAAATTGCTTATTTTGGCTCACTTTATTAATTATGCATGCGGAGTGCGGCCCTGTCTTCGTCGAAAGAGGTTGGTTAAAAATTACGAAAATAACGATATCTATTTATAAAACTTGAGAAATTTGCAAATGATTTACAAAAAACATTTTTTTTTTTCAATAAAGAATAAAGTGTTAAAGTCGAAATTTGCGAGGTGTTTTTTAGTTTCGTTTAGTTTGTTCGGCTGGATACCTGCCTGACGCTAAGCTTTTGATGGTTTAGTTTTTACAGCGAGCTGCCTACCTAACGCCAACCTTCTGGTACTTGCAGAACCACGGACAAATACCTGTGAATATCAAGTATTAGTTTACTGCCACCGTTAAACGAACGCGGTGCTACTCGGATATTTTTCTTTTTATTTTGCCGCATAAGTTGCCTAAGAACACTTGTTTACACTGACTCGCGTAAGGGATAAGATAGGATTGTTAAAAAATATTTGTTATTTAATCTGAGTGAAATTGGAATGTTTACATATCATGTTAAAAATGTCTCCCCATCTTCCATTGGCAGAGCAATTCAGCTGAGTTTCACTTTATCAAATCGAACGTTTAAACGACAGAAGTTGGCCACAAACAACTCGCTGGATGATTGGACAGCGCCGATGCGTTGTTTGAACCTATAAATCTGTCCTTACCGCGGGGCCACGAAGTTGGCGATAATCCTTTTAACTTTTTAGCACAGCCGTGATTTTATTTTTCTTTGAAACAGCTTGGTCCTGTAATTTACCTCGGTACTGTGCTGGTTGAAGTCAAATTAATTAATGCTGTCTCTCTTGCGTATGCGCTCGCCGCAGGTTTCATAGCCCTCCCCAAACTTTTTAAAACGTTAAGTGTCGCTGTAGTCGTTCGCAGACACTTTACAAAAATACATTCCACTATATTGCATTAAACCCGTTGCCAAATGCTGCATTGAAGACAGTATTTACAGCGTGTTATGTTTTTAATCGGGATCAATGGAAAATAAATACTATTGGATTCCAGTGTTGGTATTATTCGGATAAAATAGAGTTGTTATCGTGTGTAGTAATGCTTCGTATTTAATGTGTTCGTTATTTTATTTAATTCTCTTATTAATATAAGAATATGTGTCTGTGTGTATGAGAGTTTCTTCATTTCACAATAACTTCTACTTTCCTCAATAGAGTTTGGCGTATCTCGATACTCCTAACTATTTTTAACTTATTAGCACAGTCATGATTTTATTTTTCTTTGAAACAGCTTGGTCACGCAATTTATCTCGGTATTGTGCTGGTTGAAATCAAATTTATTACTGTTCTTGCAAATGCGCTTGCCGCAGGCTTCGTGGCCCTCCCCAAACTTCTTAAAACGTATCCAGTGTCGCTGTAGCCGTTTCGCAGACACTTTACAAAACACATTCCACTATATTGCATTAAACCCGTTGCCAAATGCTGCATTGAAGACAGTATTTATAGCCTGTTGTGTTTTTAATCCGGATCAATGGAAAACAAATACTTTTGGATTCCAGTGTTGGTATTATTCGCATAAAATAGTGTTGTTTCTCGTTCATGCTTCAACGTATTTAATATGTTTGTTATTTTATTTAACCCTCTTGTTATTATATGCGAATAATTTTGTTCTGATCGCAGCAAAATTACAAGTGGAATAAAAGTCCAGTAATCTGCTTGAAAGCTTTGTCGGATGATCAGCTTTTAGTATCATTCGGCTGCCTTCTGGTAGTCGTTAAAGGAACCACGTCAGAGGCCAGGAGGTAGTTCCGAAGAACTTTTACATCAGGGTGTGCATGGTCGACTGACCGTGTCAGCTACATGAAATGATGATGAGTATCATTGTGTTGTGTGCCAGTATTGTTCGATACTACTGAGGTCTGTCCCTCAAAAGAACAAATAGAAGAGTAGTCAATAAGAAGGATCCTTTTCTCTGAAACTCACCATTGGACTAGAGTAGTAGTTAGGGTAGAGTCTGTTGCAAATTTCCATCGGTACATTCAGTTTGGCACCACACCTGTTTTTAAAGTTGTCCATAGCGCATTGGTTAAAACCCCAGGATGTGACCTGTCTGTCTGTCTGTCCTGTCCTGAGTTCGATCCCTGTTCAGGTTATGATGGAAAATGATATTTTTTAGATGAGTAACTCTAGATTGATATGGGTCTAAAATAAAATAGAGTATCGTTGATTTAGTATCAAAACGACTCAAATTCACAACTTACTGTGGGCCTAGCTCAATATGTGTGATTTGTCCCTATACATATTCAATTATTTATCTGGGTTCTTTTTTTTTTTTTTTTTTTTTATTCATGATGATCCAGCGATTGACCACGATCTCACCTGATGTTAAGTGAAGATGTGTTCAACATTTTCGTGAAAGGTGCAAACTTGGCACAGGCATAATTATGGAGATCAGAATTAAAGTTTTTTGACTAGTTCACAGCTGGCATTGTTTATTTAGATTAATTTAGATTAGAAGCTAATAAACATGATATACAAATTAGAGATTTGTATTAAAATATAAATAAATATATACGGACAAATCACACAGATTGAGCTAGCCTTAAATTAAGTTCTTAAGTAAGACTTGTGATATGGGAATACTAACTCAACGATACTATATTTTATACCAAATACATAGTATCGATAATTGTATATCCAACACCCAGATCCATCTGAAAAAAAAAAAAAAAAACATTTTTTAATCTTGACCCGACCGGGGATCGTACCCAGGATCTTCGGTGTGACAATTTAGCATGACGATCACTAAGCCATGGTGGTAAATAATAATGTCGTTATTTTTTTCTCGCCGAAGTTTTAAGCGTGAAGGAATTAAAAAGCCATAAATATTGACACTAAAATTAAAATGTAAATGAAAAAAGAACACCTATAAATTTCGCGCTACAAGATTTATTTATGATTTTGGGGGCGATCAAGTGTGCAAGGAACAAGAGTTTCCGAGTTTATTGACATAATTCATTTTGCTATTTAATTTGAACGACACGGCGTTGTTTACCAATACGCTTAGTATTTTCAACCAAATTCAAAGGAGAAAGCTCTTAATTCGACTCATCATCATCAGGTCTTTGTTAGTCTCCACTGAAAAAGCATGACCCTCTCTGTACTACCAGTGTTTTATACTAGCCAGAGCAGTCAGATAATTTGGCCTACATTCTCCACACTGGCCAAACGGGGTGGAGGGAGATGTTTATGTTTATGAGCTTTATTAAGTTGTGTTTCCTCAGTAGTCATTCTACGACATCTTCGGGAAGACTTAGAGTGGTCCTATTCTACTACATTCTATTGAAATCGGACTACTCCGTAAAAATTTATTGTTTTGCGTCGTAATACATAAAAAACCGGTTAGGCCACGCGCAGTGTAGGGTTCCGTAGTTGCGAATGATAACTTTGAGTTCACACTGTTCACACTCGCACCTCATAGTTTAACGACCAAAAACATCTTAACAATGAAAATTGTATGAAATTTTACATTTTTGAGTACATTTTATAAGTTGGATGTCTGTAACTTTTTAGTTCGGTCTTAATACTCAGCTCTGATAGTTTTCCTTTCAACTTGAGTATATATACTACTGCAGTAATTTTTTTCACGTATCCATATATAACCGTTTAGCAGATAGAGGGGGGACACTTACCTCTAACAAAAATTCGCACTTTAAAACCAAATATTTCGGAAACGGATCCCTAAATTGAAAAATGGTGTTCTCAACCTCACTATATTTTTTAAAGGCCTATTTAACGATACCCAACACGATGGGTTTGTATAGAAAAAAATTACTCCCTCTTTACTTGTATAGGAGCTATACTAATTTTTTTTTTTCAAGCTTTTTATTTACCACTTTTTTGGCATGATTAATATACATACCCACATTAAATTACAGCTTTCTAGTACTTATAGTCTCTGAGTAAAACCGCGGATGGACAGAAAGACAGACAGACAGACGGACAGACATGGCGAAACTATAAGGGTTCCTAGTTTACTACGGAACCCTAAAAAGGCGATTTTGCGATGGGGCGACAACCCCCTCCGTTTTTTCAGCGGTTGAAAAGAAATAGAAAAGCTATTTCCAGATATTGTGGGCATAAATCATTCGATTCAATTTTAAACGACACTCGTGTTTATCGATGCCGGTGGAGGGAGAGAATTTATGAGGATACACCTCACCTGGCTTCTTTGCTTTTACGTTTCTCTTTTGACGATTTCTAATATCTATTCCTATTTTAAAAAATACAATACCAAAATACATTTTATTTTTTAATGCTATTGAATAAGGCTTGGTGGTATGCGCAACTAGCGCCACTCAGTAATTAATTATTTAAATCTTAAATCTAATTTTCAATTTATTAAGATGAAAGTACGGTATGCTGAATTTTATAGTCGAGGTGTTTATAGGCAGGAGGCGAAGATAGTTCTTATATTAAATCGAAGACTTAATGGACAGCTTACTGAGTACGTGCATCATACGACGTTTTTTAATACATTTGCGATTACCATAAACTAAAACAAGATTGCAGTTTTGCTAAACTGCAATTATAAAGAATTTATTAAAGTTAAGAATCAAAGCATTTTGTAAAAATACATTTATAATAATCAGGTACTTTTATCCAGGTTTATTTTTTACAAAAAGGGACACAGCCGAATAGACAACCGTCTCCTTTTTAAAATCGGTTAAAAATCACATCCGAAAAAGTTTTCATGTCAAACAAAACTTTTTGCTCGGATTCTGTGAAAAATGTTCAATTATGCATCTGTGCCATTGGGCAATTGAGCAGTTGTGATTAGTGTAAAGTTAAAAGGCCTAGTCCCATAAACAACACAGTCGTAACAAATACAGTCCAAGTTCCGATGTCATAAGGACCGTATTAATGTATTGAAAAGAATAAGGTAACTCAATTTCGAATGTTATTCGAAATCCGATTCGCAAGCACGCACTTAAACATACATATTTTGCATGTGTGTGCGTGGTTACGTAGTGATTACATGATGCTTTCATTTACGCTCAATGGCCAAACATAAATAAACTCCATTCTAATAGCCGGCCAAAAGGCCAATCCCTACAGCTAATTGCTATACACTTAAGAATTTTATTCTCCCGAGAACCGTAATTTGTGAACGGAATTAAATAAAAACCATAAACTTCCGAAGTAATTAATTACACGCCTTCGCACAGCGAAAAATTTACAAGTTGAAACTCTCCCCGTAAATAAGGAGTCTCGATCAATTTCCTCCTAGATTTATTACCCGACTGCCCCCGAAAGAGGGTCATGTTTTCAGATTTATGTTTGGGAACTTCTACGTTTCTACGTGGATTCGGTGGAACGAGCTGTGAATCTCATTGGGAATGTAAAACTTGCAGTGATCGGCTTCTGCGGTGCAGTGGTTGAAGTGGTCTGAAGGGCTCTGGGTTTTTAAAATTTTTTACATACATACTATCACGTCTTTTTTCCTAACGGGGTAGACAGAGCCCAGGTCTGTAAAACCTTAAGGCCACGTTTAGCTTGTTGGACGGAATCAAAATAGTGATGGATTGCTAGTCGCATCGCCTGTTGACATGATTCCTGACGCCCATTCCCTCGATCGGTTTTTATGATGAGAGAAGCAGCTGATACATTCTAAGTTTGTTCTTTTCTCCCAGACCAGCATGGAAGTTTAAATTTTAACTCCAGTGAATACTTGCTTAATTTTTTAGTGGTATTTGTCTGCAGTTCTGGAGCTGGTCAATGAGGGTTGGCGTTAAGTAGGTGGGTTTTGGAAAAAGCTTTGCTAAGTCAATTACAGCATGAATAGTATCAATAAACAAACTGCTATGATAGCGAACTCCAAGATCCTTAACATTCCGTTTTTTTTTTATTGAAATTCTTTTTGTATAAATAAGGAGATTCTATCTATTTTCAGCTACATGCGCTTAGCAAATAATTAGCGCATTAAAAGACTACAAAGAATTAATAAATGAACATACTAAATCACAAATTGAAAAATAAAACTAAAAATAATAAAAAATACAAAGGCTATCTTATCACAATATGCATTTTTTCCCCAGCCAGCTTCTTTTATATAAAAAAAACATTAAATAGTAGCGATGCAGTTTCTCAATACTATCCTTGCATAAAATAAATACTTATATAAAAAATCATAAGAAACTAGGTAACTACTTAAAAATGTCAAAGTAAATTTACCGAAAAAAAATGGGAGCAAATAAAATTAAATATGCAAAGGTGGGAGAACATTAATAAGAAAGTTTTAAGTTTGAACAAAAAAAAAAGCTAAAGATAAAGACTTTACCTGACTTTTAAACGAGTCGTATAGATATGAAAAAATTAAAACCTGTAACAAAGATGCCATTTCTAAAAATAAGGTCCCCCAATATACTTTCATAATCCACATCCTCCATCTTCATAAGTTAGCAGACGTACTGCGCAATTTTTATTGCGACTGGACCTAAATAACGAAAATACAGATGTTGACACTTTGGTGGACATTCATATCGAATGCACAGAACTTTGGTTCCCTGTATTACATCTCGATTTAAGCATCTGTAAAAAATTTTAACATACGAAATCGTCATAATCATCGTCGGGTCAATTTTAGTCTCCACTGCAGGAACATGACCCTCGCTGTAATACCAGACCCATCTATTAGACAGAGCAGTCACAGGATTGGGCCTATACTCTCCACGCTGGCCAGATGGCTTAGAGAGGTCTCTTGATGTTTATAAGCTTTGTTTGCTTGTGTTTCCTAAGTCACCTTCATCATCCACAGCAAGACTTGGAGTGGAACTTGGCTAATCAGAAAACGGATTGGATGTTTATCAGTATAAGTATTTATTATAAAATAGAGTATCCTTATGCTATTATCTTACGATGCAACTTCACAGCTTACAGTTTGGCTAGCTCATTTTTATGTGATTTGTCACGGTTTATTTAATTGTTTAATGAAAAACAAGTTTGACTTAGGCAACATAGATATATTATCCCTCTGTCTATCTGGTAATCAGTTAAATACCGTCGCACAGTTACGATTGCAACCGAAAACATGTCTATTAAGGAGAGAACCTATCTCCTTCTGTATACATTTTAATTTGTTTCGGGCTCACCGCCTCCCAAGGAATTTACTAAACAAGAAACGGCAATTTCCCGTGACTAATTCATTGCTGTTATTAATCTTGTTCATTGTGGCCCATTTTTTGGCGGGAAAACGCGTCCACACTTGTCCTACTTGACCGCGGTGGAATGGGAAAAACAGCATTTATTTGTCAAGTTGACATGAATTATTACAAAAATAACTTAGATGCGCCCCTCTCTGTTATCTGAGTTTCTTTAACTGTAGCGATTTGAAAGGTTAGTATGAATAAATTTTTGCAGTTCGAATGTGCAGGAAAATGATTCAGCAATTCATAAGCTGGATAGCTCAGTGGCAGTATGCATTATTAGCGCTTATGCATGTAAAGCAACCCCGGGTGCGGCCTCTACTAGGATGTGTGGTGTGTGTGACATGTGACAACTTACACACACTAATATCAAAACGGATTGAAATTCGGCGCAGTTTTACGCCCAGATGCTTTTTAGGGTTCCGTAGTAAACTAGGAACCCTTATAGTTTCGCCATGTCTGTCTGTCTTTCTGTCCGTCCGCGGTTTTACGCAGAGACTATAAGTACTAGAAAGCTGAAATTTGGTATGGGTATATATATTAATCATGGCAAAAAAGTGGCAGAAAAAAATCTTGAAAAAAAAATTTTTTTTTGGGTAGCTCCCGTGCTACTAAAGTGGGAGAGTAATTTTTTTTTCTCTATTTACCCATCGTGTGGGGTATCGTTAAAAATATTGTGAGGTTGAGAACACTATTTTTTGATTTAGGAATCTGTTTCCGAAATATTGGTTTTAAAGTGCAAATTTTTGTTAGAGGTACGTGTCCCTACAATCTTCATTGTTAGATGTTTTCGGTCGTTAAACTGTGAGGTGCGAGTGTAAACAGTCTAAACTCAAAGTTAGTTGTCATTCGCAACTACGGAACCCTACACTGTGCGTGGCCCGACACGCACTTGGCCGGTTTTTAAGATGTTAAGGTTGCGCGTCCATAGGCTACAATAACCGCTTTCCATCAGGTGACCCGTATGCCTGTTGCCTACTTAGTTGCATAAAAATAGCTGTTACCCGCGGCTTCGCCCGCGTGATATATAGTCTATGTCCTTCGCTTTTCAGTAGCCTAATCTACCTATGTGTATGCAATATTTCATGATGATCGGTTCAATAGATAGGGTGTGAAAGCGTAACAAACTCACATTCGCATTTATAATATTAGTTAGGATTAGTATAGTTAGCCGTGTGGTTCCCGGCAGAGTAGAATAGGACCACTCCAAGTCATCCCGTGGATGTCGTTAAAGGCGACTAACGAAACACAAGTTAAACAAAGCTTTGTAACATCAAAGAGACCTCTCCAACCCGTCTGGCCATCGTGTAGAGTGTAGGCCAAATCCTCTGACTACTCAGGCTAGTATATGGCACTGGTAGTACAGAGAGGGTCGTGCTTCTGCAGTGGAGACTAGAAAGACCTGATGATGATGATGATGATACTCAATATCTGAAGTATACTGAAAAGGACATGTTCAATATCTGAAGTACTGAGTAGGACATGGGTGCTATATATAGTATACCCAAAAACTACGAAGAAATTACTACCTATAACTTACTAGTTGACTTAGACGACCGACTGCCTTATATTCTCTGGCTTCTGACTATATACTACCAAGACACCGTCATGCGTGTATTTCAAATATTAAAATACTGGCCAATTTTTCAATGCTTGTGTGCGTGACACGCGTCCGAGACAAGTAGGTACGGAAAGAGCGAGAGATCGGACGACGAAGTCCGTTAGAGTAGGGTTTTTGATGATTACGCAACGGATTCGCATTTTTCGCTGTCAAAAGCGTCGTTTTGACATAAGATTCGAAAGAAAAAATTCGTGCATCGAAGTTAACAGAGAGAGTAGGCCTCCTGTCAATTTATGCCCTCAAAATCCGTCAAATTGGTAGCTGTGTGTGTGCGCGACCGACTATGGGTTAGACTATCGTTTTTCTACGCTTTTAGGCTAATAGAGTCTATAAAGGCTTAATATAATCTAAGCTCTTGGCATTACAAATATTGGAGTGGTCTAGATAATTAAATTTAATACAATCAAGTTTAAATAGAAGAGGGCGTAAATTGACAGGACGCGTGTGATAACACAAAACTATCACGCACACAAGCATTGAAACATTTACCAGTTTTTTAATCATTGAAATAAAGGCACGACAGTGTCTAAAAGGTATATAGTCAAAGCTTTAGCCATATTAACACGATCGGAGCCAGGAGTCAAAGCTAGTTGAGGAATAAACAAGTTAACAGACAAACAGGGCTTAATTTTATTTTGAACAACTCCCCTTCACGTCTTTGTCTGAGTGAGGCTCTGTGCGTAATGTGATTGTCGTCGCTCCTTCTTCATATTTATCTCAAATACAATGACTACAACAAATACTGGAGTAAACAATAATAAGAGTCGGTGGCTCCGATTGGTGTCCGACTCTGCGGTTGTCGGTATGTGGTCGCCATTTAAAAGTCTTTCTGCCCCTTAGCCATCGGCTCTACGCGCTCGTTCACTGTCACTTTAAGGATTTTATATATATCAACGGGTCACTAACGTGCTATTTGTCGGGATTGCCGACTATAGTTTCGGACTCGTCAGGAGCCCATTTTCAAGGCGAGTGCGGGACGCGCTGCGGTGGATCCCAAACTCGCCTTGAAAATGGGCTCCTGATGAGTCCGAAACTATAGTCGGCAATCCCGACAAATAGCACGTGAGTGACCCGTTGATATATATAATGTTTTTATCTCACTTTAAGATCTTAATTCCTTCAACTATGTCGGCGTGTTTTATTTTGACGATCTCTGCGGCGCAGCGGTTAATACGCCAGGCTGCGACACAAGTGCATACATATAGGTTAGGGTACTGAAAAAGACATAAGCTATAAATCACGCGGGCAAAGCCGCGGGTAACAGCTAGTCCCAACTAATATTATAAATGCGAAAGTGAGTTTTTTTGTTTGTTACGCTTTCACGCCGTATCTACTGAACCGATCATCATGAAATTTTGCATTCACATAGGTTAGGGTATCAAGAAGGACATAGGCTATAAATTACGCGGGCGAAGCCGCGGGTAACAGCTAGTATATTATAAAACTAGCTTTGACTCACGGCTCCGCTCGCGTTAGTGTAGATCCTTCGGGAACAGTACTTTTCTCCGAGAGAAAAAGTAGCTTATATACAGTTCAGTAGATACGGCGTGAAAGCGTAACAAACTAACAAACAAACTCACTTTTGCATTTATAATATTAGTTAGGATTAGGATACTTATTTAGAAAATTATCCATGACCCAGGCAAATCAGAAAAGTATCCTTCTCCGTACTCCAGAATGTATGCAAAATTTCATGACGATCGGTTCAGTAAATTGAACGTGAAAGCGTAACAAACCAATAAACTCACTTTCGCATTAATAATACTAGCTGTTACCCGCGGCTTCGCCCGCATTATTTATAGCCTATGTCCTTCTCGGTGCGCTAACTTATGTGCATGCAAAATTTCATGATGATCGGTTCAGTAGATACAGCGTGAAAGCGTAACAAACAAACAAATAAACAAACAAACTCACTTTCGCATTTATAATATTAGTTGGGATTGGGATGGGATTGGGATAGTTGGGATTAGGATCAGTTGGTATATTGGGATAGTGTCGTTGAGTTAGTATCCTACGCCATTAGTTCATAATTTACTGAGGGGCTATCTCTCAATTATGTCAGTGTTTAGTCTGGTAGAGACTAAAAGAGGTCAATGTATTCAAGCGTACATTATACAGGGTGCTTGTTTTACTTAATGTCCTCGTAATTCTTGCCGTTACGTGTAGGATTCGCGCAATTTCAGACCTTCAGGATGTCATTGAGAGGAGGTGGTGATACGGGTGCGGCGTGACAAGCCCGTAATAGCGAAATTTAAATTTCTCGGGGCAAATAATAACATTCCTAATTTAAAAAGTTGTTATAGGATCTCGTGTGACATGTTTTGAATGTTTAAATTAGCTTGCTCAGTAAATTGTGTTGCCAAAAAAAAATGTTTTACAGCTGCAAAACATATATACCTACATACATGACGAGCTCCGTGGCGCAACGGTCAACACGCTGGCCTGTGTCCCGGGTTCGAGCCTTGGTCAGGTCAAGATGGAAAATGATCTTTTTCAGATTGACTTGGGTCTTGGACGTTTATCTATATACCTATGTAGGTATTTGTTATAAAATATAGTATCGTTGAGTTAGTATCCCATAATACAAGTCTTACTTAAGAACTTACTTTGGGGCTAGCTCAATATGTGTGATGTGTCCGTATATATATATATTTATACATAAATACAGATTATCACGTCTTTATAATAATAATAATAATATGTGGGATGTGGATTCAACGATCATTGTCCCGATAGTCGTATCTGCGAATGGTCTTATAGCGAAGAGTCTTGACCAACATCTAAAGAGTCTTTCGCTAGATGGCTGGATCAAGGGACAGATACAGAAGGCAGTACTCTTGGATACGGCACGTATAGTCAGAAGGTTTCTCTCGCTGGGGCCCTGACCGCTGGTAGCTTGAGCCTTGCCCCGCTGCTGGCGGCACTCTAGGTTTAGGTTTTTATAAAGTTTTTATGTTTTGTATTATATTTTTATATTTTACTTTTTATATAAATTTTATAAAAACCTAAAACTAAGAATATACAAATAAATAAAGAGAATAATAATAAAATATTTATTTCAGATATAAACATCCATATTATGTTAGCAACATTAAACTTATTCTAGGGTTAGTAACTATACTAATAAAAATAGATATTATTAAAATTGGCTTCCCGTGGAACTCCTATGCTACCTTTATCCCTTGGGGGTAGACTGAACCTAAAGTCATGAAACCCAAAGGCTACGTTTAGCGTGTTAGTAGGCGTTAAGGTGGAAAGCAGAATCAAAATACTGATGGGTGCTAGCCTCATCGCCTTTAACGTGATTCCTTAAATTTTCACCCAATCCTTTGACTGGCTTTTACAGCCCGCGCGGAAGAAACGGAGCTGGTATATTCTATGGTTTTCTTCGGCTCCCAAACCAGCCAGAAGGAGGTAAAACATAAATACGATAAATAAAAATCGTTATGGCGGAGTCGCTCTGGAGGATCTAATTGCATGCTTAATCCTAACGAGACCGTAATGCAATGAAACAGAAATTGTATGATTAACGCAAGTTTAAAAAAGGATAGCAAATGTCTGTCATTAAATCACAATTAGCGGGCTCGTGCCCTACGTGCACGGACCGTTTCCCATTTTTAAAAGATCACAAAGTCCCTGGAAATACATCTTGCCACTAATATAATATTTTTTTTCATGTGATGATAATGATGAATATTTTTACTTTTTAACGCAAAGCTACGTGATGTCATTATTAAAATACATACCAACCGGGCAATCAGGTACTCACGTAAACAGTCAGCTACTGGCCGACATGTTTCGACCTCATCCGGAGATCATTTGATGGGTTTTATTGAAACTTGACGATACTTGTACATTGGCTACAGATGAAAACTGGGGTAAAAAGATAATTATTGTTATGTCCATTTTTAAAAATTCTTTTACAATTCTCTTAACCATAAGAAAGTGACATTTTATTCCAATACTAGCACTCCGCCTCGGCTTTGCTCATAGTACAAACCTAACCTATGGCACTCAAGGATAAGTGTATCTACTCAACGGTGAAATAATTTTTGAAATCGGTCCAGTAGTTCCTAAGAATATCGCGTTCAACCAAACAAACTCTTATAATATTAGTAGAGAGTCTTCCATTATAGTAATTTTGCGTTGATGTATTTTAGAACATAACTTATGCTTTAGCCTCTTAGTAGTCAAATTATTGCAAGTTTTATTTCTAAACTCGCAGTGTTTTGTGATTCGACCCGGCAATTCGAATGAAATAATTTTATCTTTGTTTTGTAATGACTATGACCGGAATCCCCCGAATGGATACACACGAAACGTGGCTTCGCCTTTTTGTTTTTGTGTAACAAACGTGATGTACTTTTTATGAGCGAAAATCAATTTTTCTCTCGACATTGCATTAATAACTACATTGTGTATGAAGGGTGGTAAAGATGATATTACGAGTGATTAACGAGACGAGGCTGAGTGCGTTTAGTAGTCCGTGTTTGTAATGATTTTACTGCCCGTGAACCATAAAATGTTTTTCATCACACCGATTATGAATATTTTATCTAAAAAGTAAATTGTTAATGGCGTTAAACTGAAATGAGCATAAAATGTATCCGCCTCAGACGACGAAGAAGATGCTATTACTAATATCAGACCATGATTCACACATGAAAAATGTTTAAAGGAATATTTTGATGAACGGATTAAAACAAAAGGCTTATAGTACCAAATAATATTTTGTATTTGGTAAATTAAGAATATACCTAAATTACTTCTTTTTTTTTTTTTTTTTTTTTTTTTTTTAACGTCAGCGAAAATAAATAAGTAAAAAGGTTCGTGCTAAGTCCTGTTAATATTAATAATACCTAAATTATTTCGGCTAAAAGTGGTAGAACGCTAATGGTGGTAATTAGTAATGCACTTAAGGGGGAACAGTAGGCACAGTAGCGACGCCAATCATTTTATTCCTAATACTTTACAAATAGAAAGAAATTCAAGAATATAAACAATACAAGCCTTAGTAAATAACCTGAAGTATTTTTTGAATCATGTTTTGATATTATGAGAATCAGTCATTGAGAGAAAAAGTGATAACCGCCAAAAACGGCCGTTTTTGGCGCTAATCAGATTCTCATAATTCTCACTGATTCCGATAGTAATAAACATGATTCAAAAAATACTTCAGGTTATTTACTAAGGCTTGTATTGTTTATATTCTTGAATTCCTTTCTATTTGTAAAGTATTAGGAATAAAATGATTGGCGTCGCTACTGTGCCTACTGTTCCCCCTTAATTGGAAACGATGATATTGATAAAATCAATACCAAAGTTACGTGCACGAAAGAGAAGTGATTAAGAGTCGCCTGGAAGCGCATGTCTCCATAAAAACGGAAAAAAGGAATTATGGCAATAATTGATAATTTTGGAGTAAAATTAATCAATTAATCTCATTATAATCTACGTACGTTCTTAAACAGCTTGGTTAAAATACCAATGGTTTGAGAATTACAAGCTTTTTCAAATTTGTATGGAAATCTTGAGAGGCGTATAATTCTCAAACATTTGATAATTTAACCAAACTGTATATAAACGTACATAGTTTATAATGAGATTAATTGATTGGATGCTTAATTTTGCCCTAAAATTATCAAATATTGCCACAGTTCCCTTTTTCCGTTTGTATGGAGACATGCGCTTCCAGGCGACTCTTAAGTAAGGAGTAAGAAATAAAATCATAGGTGACGCTTGATCTGCTTATCAAGCGTCACCTATGATTTTATTTCTTACTTTATCTATCTCTTATGAGTAGTAATCTTACTTCAATGGTTGACATTTACTCTATAAATTTGTAGAGAATCGATGATCTAAAAGGCAGAAGTTCATAAAGAAAATTTACTAAGAAATTCTAAAAGCGATGATTTGCCGTTTAAGCGAAAATAGATGAAAAGAAATCTCGTTTCCTCTCCGAGATATTGAAACAAAGTTTTTTGCGAAAAAACTCGTCGTAGAAAAATGACTTACCTAACAAAAGAAGTAAAATGATTATATGATCGTATAACTAATGAGCCGCGACTTGGGAGTGCTCGGACTAAAATTAAAAACTGACACAAATGCGACACTTGTTACTGAGCACCAAAAGATTTTTGAAGTGAAAACTTCTTTGCGGCGCTGTTCACTTTTTGTGATGGGAAAAAATGTTAAACTCGCGACAGGTCACGTGGCCGACAGATTCGTCACATTAAAAATTCGTAAGACAGCGCAGGGCGCTTGCGCTCACAGCGTGCTAACGCTCATCCATGGATTGTGACTGCTGTTAGGAAAGGTATTAAATTATAAGTGATAGTATTTAAGTTTTCATTTCTGCTGACACTTCTGGAGTGTAACCCGTTGTTTTTTTATGTTCAGCCCGGTGCAGATAAAAAATAGATTTAAAGAGTGGTCAGGTTTATCAGCCCCCGACTGTGCATATAATTTGAGTGGGCCTTGCCTCTGTCACATACACCACACCTGGTGGGAAGCAACGATGAGGTCTGGAGTGGTACATGTAAACTCAAATAATAACTATTGACTCTTAATGTTCTTTTGTTAGTCATTGGGTTAATAAAATTTATTCGGATTCGCACCAATAAGTCACTTTTTACAGGTTATTTAAGAGTCCCACCTAAAGCCGACATCTCACACAAACGTAGTTTGGTTTTAGTTTTACAACAGTTACAATACAAAATTACAGCGAGTAGAAGTTTTCGATACGAAACTTCTACTCGCTGTAATTTTGTATAGGTATTGTTTTTAAAATTGAAATCTGATTATAAACATCAATATTTCTTATCCGGTCGTATGTACGAAATTTGGTTGAGATTGGCTTAACTGTTGTAAAACTAATACCAAACTACGTTTGTAAGGGATTGGGGCTTTACATGGGACTATTAATGAAGAATCGTATCTACACTACTTTGTTTGTTTTTCGTATGTGTAAGTGGCCAACACTGGTGTCAGATTTTTCAAGCTGCCTTAAGGCATCTGACATAGCTTAACGACTGCCATCAACAATGACAGCCGGGACCAACGGCTTAACGTGCCTTCCGAAGCACGGAGGAGCTCGAGATATTTCTATGCCACTTGCGGTCACCCATCCAAGTAGGGACTGCACCAGGGGTTGCTTAACATACGTAAGCGCTCATAGAGCTCACACCCACTGGACCATCGGGCTCCTCACACTACTGTGTATGTTATATTAATACCACAGACATGAAAAAAAAGTTTTTTGCTTATAATCTAATATCTGTGATTAATACACGTTCTAGCGACGTGGGAATTGTTCTTACATTTAAAGTATTCCTTACGTTTGTTAGATATAAGTATTTACGTAGAACCAAAGATCTTTAACGATCACGTTTAATAACACCTATGAGTTACTTAAAAGTAAGGTAAAAATATTGATCGATAATCATAAAAAATATCGATAACAATGAAAAAAAAATAGCTTATATCATACTAAAAGAAATTACTTGTTCAAAAATACATATTTTCAGGATAGTCGAAAATTTGGGGTTACGTCTTTGGTTGTCAATACAACGAAATAAAATTTTAATTAATTATTTTTTTCTTACAATTGGACACAAAAACATAGTCGCATCAAGATATTCATTACAAAATATAGTAATTAATGCTTGTAAAAGTAAATTTATACATTTGCACTCTTTTTATTTTGGCGTTCGAAGCTCGACACGAACTCACAAATTTTATTCACAAATCATAGACTTTCGGAATAGGATAGATTCACAGTGAATATTAAATATATTCAATGGATGTTGCAATGATTCAATTTGACAGGTATCTGATTATAGATTTTAGAAAACTGTTTTATCGTCATTTTCAGTTCTATACAGACAACGATAGCGCGGGCGTGTGGTGCTGGTGTATGGGATGCCCCTCCCCTGCACCTAAACTCAACCGTCATCATCATCATCTAAGCCGCAAGAAGTCCACTGCTGGACGTATGCCTCCCCCAAGGATTTCCGACCCGGCCGGTTGGAAGCGGCCTGTATCCAATCCAGCGCCTTCCTGCGACCTTTACCAGGCCGTCCAACCACCTAGTCGGTGGGTGTCCAACGTTGCGCTTGCCGGCACGTGTCCGCTACTCAAGAACCTCTCTGCCTCATCGGCCATCGGTTCTTCGCGCAATATGCCCCGCCCACTGTCACTTCAAAGAGCTAATTCGGTAGGTTATGAGAGTGACCTTTGTTCTTCTACGGATCTCCTTGTTTCTGGGTTGATCTGGCAGAGAAACACCGAGCATTGCCCTCTCCGTAGCTCTTTGAGCGACCTTGAGCTTTCTTATGAGGCCCATAGTAAAACATCTTAACCGTACATTACCGTATTTCGAGCAATAAAGATAACATGCATCAGGCCAGCATCGGCTGTATACGGACTATAATTAAATCAGCACTTTATCCAATGATTTTTGTAATCTTCTTAGGAGTTGGTTTTAATCTGCTAAAATATAATTAAGCCGTTAATGGAAGACCCAGCTGTGAGTTCATGGCGTCGGCTTAACGGAGAAACACATGGCTCTAATTAACCTATTTACGCTTGGCAAAAACATGATAAATATTTTGTATAACAACGGGTCACTCACGTGCTGTTTCGTCAGGATTGCTGATGATAGTTTCGAACTCATCAAGAGCCAATTTACTAGAATTAACTACCTCCGTGACTCAAAGACTTCTATATAACCTGAATCAGACGTACCCTACTCCAAGAAACTGACATTAAAAGAATGGGTACGCCCAGGGATACGGCTCCGACCGAGTTTTGTCTGAGGTAATATTTATGCGTCGCGTCGAAGAAACTATGTTTGCGCGTTTCAGAATCGTTCAGCACCATCTTGTGTGAAGTCCTGTAGTTATTTGTTATGAAGTCATCTTGATAGTTAAAACTTCTTGTTAATTCTTGTGGCGAATGTAGAGGTCACACACAGGTCTGGTGTCGGGCGATGAAAATAATTGCTTTTGACCAGGAGATGCTAACTAATGTATTGTCTTAAGACCTCTGCACCACTGATTGACAGATATTGACCGTCCAAGTAACGCCAAATCTTTGACTATATATTTTATAGACACCGTTATACCTATATTTCATAGAAATATAAATACGATTGTTTTTTAAAATTTATGCTTCATTTCAATGATTAAAAAGAAAACTGGCCATCTTTTCAATACTTGTGTGCGTGACAGCTTTGTGTTAGCACATGCCGTACATTATGTTAAATAATGCCACCAAATCGGTAGCTATTACATGTGTTTGCATTACAGTAGTAGCGGGTAACAGCTAGTAAGTAACTAGCTGTTACCCGCGGCTTCGCCCGCGTGATTTATAGCCTATGTCCTTCTCAGTACCCTAACCTATGTGTATGCAAAGTTTCATGATGATCGGTTCAGTAGATACGGCGTGAAAGCGTAACAAACAAACAAACAAACAAACTCACTTTCACAAGTATAATATTAGTTGGGATGGGATAGTATGACATAGCTTTCAGGCTAATAAAGTCTATCTAGACTTTATATAATCTAAGCGCTAAACATGTCACAAATTCATCACATGTTGCGTGAAATAACTACTTACAGACTTAATTCAGAAATAAATCATTTTCAAGTATGTTGTAAAGAAAAATTAATATAACTTGTATATTTATTTTTAAAATTAAACTTCGCACTACTTTTGATCGCCCAAAATTAAGGGCTTTTAAAAGAAAAGTCTTTGGCTTAATAAATATAATTTGTGAAAAGAGAAAGTTTTAAGTAGTCCAGACGGCTATTAAACTAAAGATAATATAAAAATCTTCGGTACATTATTTTGAATATAAAAGATCCTTTGATGAGGCCTTTTATCTAGCCAATATTGGCAGAAGCGAGTCCGAATATAAGTAAGGCTATGGTTACATTGAAATGTAAAAGAGAGTAGCGGAAATAAACTTACATACAAATCACGTCTTTATCTTTTACGGAGTAGACAGAATCCATAAGATCAAAGGCCAGTTTAGTGTGTTGGTTGTTAGAAAACGGAATAAAAAAAAAGTTTTGGGTTGCTAGCCGCAATGTTTTTCGCATATCTCAGACATTTCCTTGAGCGATATTCAAAAATGGATTTTTGGTAGCTGAATTAACTACATTTTACAATGAATTTAAATAAATAATAATACAGCTGTCAAAAATATATATAACTAGCTATTACCCGCGGCTTCGCCCGCGTAATATATAGCCTATGTCCTTCTCAGTACCCTAACCTATGTGTATGCAAAATTTCATGATGATCGGTTCAGTAGGTACGGCGTGAAAGCGTAACAAACAAACAAACAAACAAACTCACTTTCACATTTATAATATTAGTTAGGATAGGATTAGGATAGCTGTTAGGAGTCATGACGAAATAAATGCTTAAGAAATAGTCAGCCATATTTTTTTTATACTCACTTTAAATCTCTCTTTATAGATCTTGCATACCCTTAATTTTTTGGTAATAATGATTTAAAAGACCTTATGCTGTGTGTTTTTCTTTTTAGGGTTCCGTACAAATACTGAAAAACGGAACCCTTATAGGATCACTCGTGCGTCTGTCTGTCCGTCCGTTCGTCTGTCACAGTCGATTTTCTCCGAATCTACTGAACCAAATTAGGTGAAATTTGGTAAGATGGTGTAATCCTATGACCCAAACACGGATGTGCAAAGTAAATAAAGATTTTTTTGAAATAAGGGTCATTTTCAGGGGCCCCAATTACAAAATTTAAAAAAAAAGTTTTGCAAACCTTACTGTGTATATCAAACGAAAGGGCTCATTATGAGGATAAGATATGAGGTAAGATAAGATAAAACATTGTTTGTAAACCACAGAAAGAGTTTTAGGTTTTAACAGTCTTCGAAACGCGAATGGAAGTTGCTGGTCGCATCGCTCTCAGATCTTGTCTATGCTCGGCCATAACAGCGAGCGCGTAAGTCCCCAAAGCCTTTAGGTCGGCGCTAAGCCCAGCCGCGGCGCACGCATCTACCCGCATTACTACTAATTGTGATTTAATGGTCCTTCGCGCCGGATCTGGTCGACCTTAAAAGTAAAATATTATTTTGCAAGAAACCGCAGTTAAGTTTGCTGTCGTTTCGGGTGCGATAAATGGACGTACGAGAATAAATAAAATTCCCGTACATTTTTTATTGCAGCTAGCAACAATATAATCAAGTTGATGATTTAGATAAACTATACATATTTTTTAGTACAAAATAACCCAAACGTGAGACTTGCTTCCGATTTATAATCGGCCCCAATTGAAGATAAGATAACGTGCTTGCTCAGATGTTTGCCCATTCCCTCGATCGGTTTTTACGATCTGCGCGGAAAGGGAAGCAGGTGGTACATTCTACGTTCTTTCTTTTCTACCAGACTACCGTGGAAGGTGGATAACTGCGTATGTAATCAAAAAATCTATAAAAGAGTTAACCATATAGAACAAACGACACGTCTTCCAAATTACCTACCTACACATTTCGCTCCTTCATTTTCTTAATAAATTCAGCCGAAGTCATACCTAGAACTTTGACAATTACGAACTTTTAGTAATTTTAAGACGCGTGTTTCCGAAAGATATAATTTCGGATTTCTGATGAAATAAGATGTATACGTTTTTTTATCGACAACTGCTGACATTTGGATTAGTAATATTTTACCGACTTCAAAAATTAGGTTTCTAACCCATTTGTCTGTAATTTTGATAGAATTACACAACATCAAGTCTGTTAGTCTCCACTAGGGATTTCTGATGAAGTTAGATGTATAATTTTTCTATCGATAACTGCTGATTTGGAATGGGAAATTTTCCGACTTCGAAAATTAGGTTATTCGACACATTTGTATGCAATGGGCATGTTGACTAAAAATTTTTTTGTGTTGCTATGTAATGACCTGCCAAAAATAAACACAATAGTGACAGAAATACAGTTCTAAACAAAAAACTCTTTCAGATATAAATGTTTTAAAGTCACATGTTTTTAGACGTTAATTTTTAGACGTGAAAATGCGCCGCTAAATTGCCTACATATTTGTGACGTCACAAGCTTGTATTTTGTATGGGTGGCGTGAGAACTTTGTTTGGTAGCTATACGAAATATTTCGTTTACGGTAATGGTTTCATAATAAAAGTTGCTATAAATATAGCGGACTACAATACAGTATAACTGTAATTAAAGATTTTCATACTTTAAAAAATGGTCCTATTCACCCAACTTTAAAGAAGCTTTAGGATCACTTAACGAATCGATATTTTAAAGTGTTCTTTATAGTGTTTTTAGATAGAAATTAGTATCAGAATAAGAAACAAATTTTATATAATCTTAACATTAGGCAACTACCGTATTGTAATTGTTAGAATTACACATTATAAGGTCTTTGTTACTCTCCACTACAGGAGGGCTATCCTCTTTGTACTACCAAAGCCATATATTAAGAAGAGCAGTCAGAGAATTTGGCCTACACTCTCCACGTTGGCCAGACGGGATGGAGAGGTCTCTTTGATGTTTATAAGCTTTGTTTACCTTGTGTTTCCTAAGTCGCCTTTTACGCCATGCACGGGAAGACTTAGAGTGATCCTATTCTATTATTTTACTCTGCCGGAAACCACACGGCCAATTAAACATGTGTGTTAATTTTAATCTATACGAGGCAGTAAAAATCTGAGCCAAATTTTATAACTGTATGTATATCAATATGTTTGTATATTGTAAGCCGAATCCTAAAAAATAATTTTCAAAGATGCAAATTCAATTTTAAGAGTGATTTCACGAGTATAAAACACTAGCTGTTACCCGCTGCTTCACCCGCGTAATTTATAATTTATGTCCTTCTCGGTACCCTAACCTATGTTTATGCAAAATATCATGGTGATCGGTTCAGTAGATACGGCATGAAAGCGTAACAAACAAACTCACTTTCGCATTTATAATATTAGTTGGGATGGGATTGGGATAGTTGGGATTGGGGTATCTATTATTTCCTCTATCGTACTACCTATTTTGTAAAAGTTAGGACTTAAGGCTAGTATTAGATGCTAACGAAAAAAGAGAGATACTCCAAAATTTTGTTTTTCGAAGACCTATATAACCTTTCAAACTATTTCAAGAACCACTATTTACAATTTAAAGTAAGAACGTGAAGTTTTTCTTAGCGTTTTTGTCAAAAACTGCCACTTTTGGTGAAAATGAATGCAGGAGTTTTTGGTGGGAAGTCAAGGGGTTCAGTTGTCGTTTGCCTTATACAATTTTGCAAATTGATTTAAGTGGGCTTTATAATATGAAATTGGTGTAGTTTGGTGTTATAAATGCTCGTGCTCGAGAACAATTTGTGAAATAGTTAAAGTAGACTGTTAAATGGACTCTTATAGATTTGTCGCCAAAATCTCCCACGTGGCTGCCAAAGAACATACGCCATCTTTGATGCCACATACCGTACAACACCGATACTTAGTATCTCATTATACTGAATCACTGAAATCTCGGTGGAAGCCATAATTAAAAAGAAGAAAAAGAAAAAAAAAAGAAAATGAATGCTAAAAGAAATAAGTAATTACAAATCGAATGTAGATTTAATATTTTCGTTTAAAATAAACTAGGTAATCGCGATAAATCTGTCTGAAGAGTTTAAAGCTAAGATAGGTCGCGAACTTTAAAGTCATGTAACTTAAAAGGGGTTCTGAGGGGTTGAAAATCTCTAGGGAGAAAGCTAAAGAGGATTGCCTTCGCACACCTGTCGCCAGCTGATATATAGACTGAGGCAAAATCTGTATTTACCACAAAGTACTTTATGTCTAAAATAGCTCTTTTTATAATAAGATTTTCTTCGAATCTATACTTCTTCAAGTTTATTCAATAAATTATCTTTGACTCCGTTCTTGTTTATGTAAATGTGTATGTTTCTTGGGGAAAAAAAATACGTTTTTCCGGGAGAAACTGTACCGCGGGTCTTTATCGACATGCCAAATTTTATCTCGATTGTTGGGTACATATATAACTTTAACCCTATATTTATTAGGGTAAAATAGAGCCCTATGACTGTGACTTCGATGTCCGTCCGTCCATCCGTATGTCTGTCACTAGGCTGCACATCATCAACCTTGTTGCTAGTTAGTTGAAATTTTCACAAATGATGACATCCTGTTAGGAAAAAAACTCAAAATAAACTTAAAATTTAGCTGTTGCTCGATATTAAAAACGGAAACAGGTAGAGGCTTGAAAAACTCATTCACAGAAATTTAAACAGAATAATAAATATTCCAAATTCAACATTTTTGTAATTGTACACACTTCTAGCCCTTAATTGAGTAAATTATCTCAATGATTCGCTGGTTGAATGGAAGAGATCCCATCTTGGGATAAGGCCGCCATTGTCAATTTACTATTATATTCCTTTTGTATCTCATTAATTGTACATTAAAGATATCACAAACAAACTAACAAATTATTTATATAAGTATTCTTTTGTGTAGGAAGGTGCTATTTTATTTTATTTTTGTGTTTGCCTTCTTTTTCGTATTAAGTATATTCACGTGTTTTCAAATTGGATTATATGTTTGTAGATAAAAAATAAGATGATATGATACCTTATGTGGAATCTTGCATTAGTACCTAACAAACCTCCGTGGTTTTCTTTTGTAATGCATAATATGTTTAGTTGTACTTATATTTTTCTTTAAAAATGGTAATAAAGTATAAAAAAAAAATAATTATGGGGCGGATCTTATACAACAAATGTATAGGTTTGCTGTTGCTGGTACTCGACAGTCTAATGAAAATGGTACGTATGGAATCCATGGTGCGGGAATCCGGCTTGCAGTTGACCGATTATTTTTATTTCGACATATCATAATATTAGGAAACACAAGCAAAAGCTTATAAACATCGAAGAGACCTCTACAACCTGTCTAACCAGCGTGGAGAGTGTAGGCTAAATGTATGGATGTATGTATATATATCATACATACATAATCCATCTTTTGTTAGGTCGTCTTTAAATATTATAATAAAGCTTTCCTCTCTTCTCATCACTTGCCTATGCCAATTCATTCTATGATTAAGAAGATAGACTACCTGTAAATTTTCATACAAAAAGCTATAACGCTTCCCACCCCTTAAACATAGTCCAAGTTTATTTTTTTTTACATATTATTGACTAGCTGTTACCCACGGCTTCACCCGCGTGATTTATAGCCTATGTCCTTCTCAGTACCCTAACCTATGTGTATGCAAAATTTCATGATGATCGGTTCAGTAGATAGGGCTTGAAAGCGTAACAAATAAACAAACAACTCACTTTCGCATTTATAATATTAGTTAGGATTAGGATAGGATAGGATAGGATTGGGATTAGGATAGGATATATTGGAGAAGTAGGGCTGTATGTTTTGATATTTAAGATATATTGGTTACAACAAAAGTTATGAGCATCTAAGTAAATATCCATATTTTTTACATGAAAAATACCCGGGGCATTTTAATTTATATAAATTAATATAAACCGAATCAATAAAAAAAGAAAGATTAAGGAGTGTTAAATTGAATGACACCAAAATTTCCTCATTTTGTAAAGGTTTAGGGGGGTCGAAGAGTTATAGCTTTTTGTATGAAAATTACAGGTAGTCGATCCTCTTAAGGAGCTTTTCTGTTACTGCATACTTTCCGTTACAAAGCGTTTAAATTAATCCTCGACATTTAAAGGGAAGACTCAGCACATCAATACGAACAACTTTTCCTATAAAATGAATGCTGAGAACTAAAAAAACCAGAAATATTTCATACAAAATTGTTCAGCCGCCCGGACAGTTAGTATCATCATCATCATCAGGGCTTTATTAGTCTCCACTGCAGGAGCACGACCCTCTCTATACTGCCAGAGCAGTCAGAGGATTTGGCCCTACACTCTCCACGCTTGCCAAACGGGTTGGAGGGGTCTCTTAGATCTTTATAAGCTTCGTCCAGCTTGAGTTTCCTAAGTCGCCTTCTACGACATCCACGGGAAGACTAGGAGAGGTCCCATTCTTCTCTGCCGGGAACCACACTGCGGTCGGGAACCACACAGCGGCCAGTTAGTACAGGTAATCTCTTCTGTAGCCCAACATTCCGATCAATAATACAGTACAGAGAATATTGGCGGTAAATTTATACGTTGTATAAATTAACATCACCATACATAAACACAAATAGGAATATATGTACTCAAAATAAAACAGAATTTTTGCAATTAATATCCGTAGTAATACAGGCGTTGTTGAATCAGAGTGTTTATTTTGTACTGATTCTCGTCCATTACTAAAATAACGAGAATTAATTTCGGTAAAATAATTAAGCGTATAGGATTGTTCGAAATATGTCGGTAGCGAAGTTTGTAAATATCAGTAGTACTTAACATTTTCCACAGAATTCAATATAAATTCAGAGAGCTAATGGAACAATTACAGGCAAAAAATACTTTAACAAGTTGTAATATTTAATAAAAGTATTTTAATTAAGCTAATATTATAAATCTTGACATTCAATTTAATTTATCATCTTATAATTTTGACATGTGTGTAAATTTGACTCATCTTGAATAAATTAATAATAGAAAAATTTGATTTTTGTAAATAACTTATCTGAATTGCATGCTTGATCAAACTTTTAAAACATTTTTTTTTTCTCAAAGTATGTACTGTTAGGAACAAATATAATTTCTTGCACACCTTTCTAAGGTAAAATGTATTGGTACTATAATTTTTGTTAACATCGTATGTATTTACCTACATTTATGCAAATAAAGAATTTTGAATTTTGAATTTTAAAAAACCGCACTGTTGATATTTTTCTGACGTTACATAAATGATGATACTCCGGCTAATGTAATGACACCTCACACTTAAAACGGGTCCAGCCTATTAGGCAGGGAGTGAAGCAACAATCTATCTATAAATAAAATATTTTTTTGTGTTTTTTCAGGGTGTAAAACGATAAATATTTTACCGTGTTTAAAAACATACCCATGAATAATATAACCCTCATTATGGATGGGTTGGTCGATTATATATTAAATCTATTTGGAACAATTTCTCAACCGGCCACTGCTTGACGTCAGCTTTTCTTGGGTAGCTCTGGAATTATGTAAAATCTGTAAAATTTAAACACAAATTTTGCCCACGCTGGGAATCGAAGCTAGAGCCTCTCTAATGGACTAAAGTTGACCCTTTCAGGCCTTGTTTATGCATAAAACGTCCATGAGAAGCAGAGAACATCTTAAGATGCCATGTAGATTTCAAGGGTTAATCACTGGATTATGAAGATCGTCTACAGAGAATCCAAACCCAGCGTTTTCACGTTTGCGTCCTTGGCTGTGTTTGTCATAGCTCGGGGTGCGCTATTACTACAGCATTCATGCTATGATCCGATTTTGCAAAACATCTTACGGCCAGCTGTCTGTCTAACGCTAACTACTTTCGTTATCTCCATCATCATCATCATCATCATTTCAGCCGCAGGAAGTCCACTGCTGGACATAGGCCTCTTCAAAGGATTTCCAAAATGACCGGTTGGAAGCGGCCTGCATCCAGCGTTTTCCTGCGACCTTGGTCAAGTCGTCTAACGACCTGGTCGGTGGGTGTCCGACGCTGCGCTTGCCGGTACGTGGTCGCCATTCGAGAACCTTTCTGCCCCATCGGCCATCGGTTCTTCGCGCTATGTGCCCCGCTCACTGCTTGCTACTTCAAAGAGCTAATCTACTGAGCTATGTCGGTGACCTTTGTTCTTCTACGGATCTCCTCGTTTCAGATTCGATCTCGCAGAGAAACACCGAGCATAGCCCTCTCCATAGCTCTTCGAGCGACCTTGACCTTTCTTATGAGGCCCATAGTAAGGGACCACGTTTCGGACCCCTAAGTAATCACTGGTCGTCATCATCACACACATTGATCATAGACTTTCGTCTTTAGGCACTGAGGTATTTCGAACGAGAAGACACTGCGGAGCTTCCCGAACGCTGCCCAGCCGAGTCGGATTCGTCGAAAGACCTCATCCTTGAAGCTGGAACTTCCAACTTGGATTAACCGATCCAGGTAGTTTTCAGTTATCTCCAACTAACAGTCAAATATCAGTGAAAACGTAGTACGTAGTACCGCGACGAGAATCCAACCGGGTGTATTGTACAGAGTGTATTGGACCGAAAAAGATTGGCGACCGATACATGGCATGCTCTTAAGGACCGCTGGTCTCAACCTCCAATAATGGCTTTATGAAGCATTAAATTTGTTTTGATTGGATTTGTGACCGTTTTATATATGTGGGATGTATACATGATGTGTGAGAAGGAACGTATTCGTAACTTAGTGTGATAGATGAAAGAGTGAAAAGGAATGTTAACAGAAAAAAAGAGAACGGTGAGTGAAAGAGAAGGGAGATGGGAGGTGATAGGATGTAAATTTTTGGAATTTATTGCGATAAGAAACAAAGCGTCATTGAGATATAACTACTAGAGAAGACATCGCAAATCCTTACATTGTCCCGTTCAACTGCAGGTATAGGGCCGCAACTCACTCAGTCCTTTGTTAGCTCTTTCGCTCCCACGATTAATAAAAAAAAACGTGGTAAAAATCATAAAAAATGCCTAATTTGACTTATTGCAGTAATAATTTATCGAGCTCGATTATTATGAGAGATCGATTATTAAGTACTTAAACTAATTTCATTTTTTCCAAAAAGAAAATCATTATTATTAGCTCCCGCCATTTTGCGTTATGTTGACATATTGCTATGGAAACGCATGATTGTAGCATATATAGCGCTGAAGTATTAGGCATGTATGATTGGACGATTCGTTATTATTTTAGCGCTGCATCGCTAAAATTTTAAGTTCCGAAGAATGTCAATGTTCAACGTAGCTCCTCTAGTACGTAGTACTTATATCTCAATGAATGGCGTATAATTGTTCAGGGTGGGATTTTATTTCTGCGTCTGCTCCATACAATGAACATTTACAACAAGATTTACAACTTTTGTTCATATACCATGAACAAAATTGTAAATATATACCGCAATTGGTTTTATCATAGAAATCCTTTCATCATTTTTAACATCTTGATTTGTGTTTTTCTGAAATTTCTTTTCTTGGGCAGTCGAGTAAAACATGGAGTGTCTCGATACTCTGGGGGATAAGCGGTCAATACACGATTGTGTACTTAGGGATTGCCTTGTTCTCGATCGTCATACTCTCAGTAATGGCTTATGAACCAAAAATAAATATTTTGATTAAATTTGTGATCTTTTATTAATTTATGTGAGGCATTTCAAAGGTAGACGAGGAAAATATTCACCTACAACGTAGTAGGATCAAATTTAGCCGTGTGATTCCCGGCAGAGTAGAATAATAGCACTTCAAGGCTTCTAATGGATGAAGTAGAAGCAACTTAGAAAACGCAAGCTAAATAAAGCGTATAAATTTCAAAGAGACCTTTCCAACCCATCTGGTCAGCGTGGAGAGTGTAGGCCAAATCCTCTGACTAATAATTAAGTTCATAGCGGGATTTTATTTCTGCGCACCACACCTATCACATAGATTATTTATGTGAGGCGTTTCAAATGTAGACAACAAAATGATTAAACAATAATGTAGTTGGTTAGATCATATTATCGTTTCATTATTTTTAACAGCTTGGTTTATGGTTTCCTGAAATTTATGATTTTGGAGCAGTCCAGTAAAACATGGAGATGAAGTGTTTTGATACTCTGTGGGTTAAGCGGTCAATATACGATTGTGTTCTTAGAGATTGCTTTTTCTCAATCGTCATACTCTCAATAATGGCTTATGAATCCTCAAATTTTATTTTTATTATATTTGTGATTGTTTATGTATTTATTTATGTGGGAAGTTTTAAAGGAAAACAAAGAGAACGCAGTCGGTTTAAATTTTTATCATCTACTTTTTTTACTCCATGACTTTATACTGAAAGATATTGAATGAAATAACAGAATCGCGCCTACTTTTTATTTTGTTCCGCATGTACTGTAAAGCTGTCTTTCCACCAAAGCTATAGATAGCAAATTCAACCAATAACATCGCTTTATTTTTCTAGCTACGCTAAGACAGTTTCATTGGCAACAATCTACCAAGAAATGCGTTTTTGATATTTTCGGCAAAAAATATTTAATAATTAAAATCATTCGAGCGTATTTCCGGTTGGATACAGCAGTACCTAACTCTTTTGACTCTGGGGCTCCCTGCCTATCCCAGGTGATGTAACGAGGTTACTGGTATTTTGTGTTCCGCAGCCGAATGGCAAAACACGGAACCCTTATAGATTCGTAATTTATGTGTGTCTGGCAAAAAATTCACTAGTGTGAAGGTTGCTTTATGATGTTTGCCTTCTTTAAGAGCAGGTACCGGTCGATAAAAATACCGTACTTAAGTCACACTTGGGTCTACAAACTTAACTGCAAACTCACAGGTCAGAGGGAGTTTAGAACTAGTCATGTAAGGTACAAGGCCCGCGGCCACCGAGTCCTTATGTCTAGAGCTCGGTATTGTTTACATGGCTCGCCTCGTTTGTATGAAGCTCAACGACTCCGAAGACTTTTCAGAGCTTAGGCCTTTTTTGGCAGCTTGAACCTATTCGAGAGCTCGATCAATTTGCGCTTTTTCACGCCTTGAGTCTTTTTATTGCACTAGTATTTTCCTATATAAATAGAAATATAAGGTGGTGGTGGATGGGCAAGATATGCAATAGGTCGACGAATATATATACCTCGGGCAAGTAGTCTCTTTCATCGATCGACAAGATAAAGAAATTGACCGCAGGATTAAAAGTGCCTGGAAAACCAAAGATAAGGTGGTGGATAGGGAACCAAGAAGAATGGAAGGAAAGAGGGGAGGCTTTTGCCCAGCAGTGGGACAAGGAAAGCTAGTAAAAAAAAGTATTTTCCTGCTCTCTAGTTGTCAGCCTTATCTGGTGAAAGTTACAGGCAATTTCAAGACTACACCTACTTATACGTCTTTATAAATATTTTATTTTCTTCGGGTATTTTTTTGATAGGTTCGAGCTCTTTTGATGGCTCAAAAGCCTAGAGGCGTATCAGACAGTTCGTGTCTCGGATAAACTTGAGTCTATGAGCCTACCAAGCTTACCGAGTCCTGACAATCTGCCTCGAGGTCAAAAGTAGTTCTTCAAGAATCGAGGTTTGTACGAGTATTTCACTAGTTCGAACTCTAGACTTTTATGTATCGTTCTCTTACCACTCAGCTACCTCAACGCCAACTCTGAAATCTTTTGAATGAATTTTGATGAAACTTCAATTTCTTTTAACTTATATGTCAGAATAGCAATAAACAGAAAAGCTATTAAAACATTTTTGGTGGAAGCGCACCTTACTCTGTCTATGTAGAGCCCCTGGGAGTTTGCGACCGATACACGATTGTGCACTTAGGGCCCGATGGACGCTTGCCCTTTATGTATTTTCAATGGCCTTTTGACAAAAAGCTACGGATATATTGATGACTGTGCTTGATTTTGAAACTCCGATTTAAAAAAAATAATGGATTTATGTTTTAAGTTATATCTTTTAACATATGTTTGTGTAGGTTTAATAATGTTTATAAAAAAATACAATAAGTCCACTTACATGAGAACAAGATTATTGATAAGGGCGGACATCTATCAACCAGGAACGTTCACTGGTGGACATAGGCTTACCCCATTGATCGCTACAAAAAAATAAAGGTCATTATATTAAAAAGGCAGTTTCCATATTCACTGTTGATATTTTCTTAAAGCGATGACTTAACCCATCAATATGAATAAACTTTTACAGTGGAACTAGTGCTGCAGTGCAATTCTCGGGAAGCACACGATTTTGACAGAAGTACGCTTGTCCCTTCGACACGTCTTCCCTTCACGCCGAGCGTGACCTTGAAATTTAAACATCAAACTAGGGACTGACAAAATATTTGGCGATTTTTATCGATTCGAATGTTTAAAATGAAAATTTAATACATTGAACAACGTTTTCTCATCCCATACTAATGTTTATAGCTTATTAGATGAATTTCAATAAAAACAAAATAACAGAGATGAATATACATCAAGGAATCTGAGACTGAATACATACGGATTCTATGCATCAACCCTTAAATGTTATAAAATCTATGGTATCGTAGTTTTGACATTTGTCAATTTTCAATCGGCATTCTCGTGCAGTGTTTCAGCGATCACTTCACCCAGGAACAAGAAATTTATCTGTCAAATGAAAAGTTACTTTTTAGCTACGGAAACTTGGATGATATCGCTGTTGTCTTTAAAACAGGGTTCGATTCCCGTAGCAAATAAAAATATAAACGATATTTTTCACGTAGCCCTGCATCTTGGACGTTTCCTATATTAAAATTAAAATTTATTTTAGATCACATCCAAGGTGGTGGGAATCGATGGAAGGAAGAAAAAAGATTGATAGGTGTACCTACTTGTTTGTAATGGAAAAACTCAACAAAGTACTAAACCGATTAAATAAATTTAAATGTACTATGTTTTATATACAATGTTGGACAACTGTGTCGGAACCTTAAAGGGGTGACTCATCCCATCAATATGAACAACTTTTTCTATGGGACTGAAGCTCAAAATTAGAAAACAAAACTACTCAGCCGGCCGGGCAATATTGTATGACAATTTTGCAGGTTGTTTTTTGGTATATTTAGATTTAGTCCCATAGGAAAGTTGTTTATACTTATTGACAGGCTGAGGCACCACTTTAAGGCTCTGACACAGCTGACGGGACATATTATATACTAGTAAGTTTTTAGTTCTGTAGGAAGATATCTAAAGTAGTAAAAATGCGCCGACAGATGCGCATAAGTAAAAGAACTTTACCATCTCATAGAAACACATCTCGTTTCATATAGGAAACATAAATAATACATAAATATATAGGGTCATACTTATCACACAACTTATCCTTGGGGGAGGCCTATATCCAGCAGTGGACTTCTTGTGGCCGAGATGATGATGATATCACACAATTTGATAGAAAGTTGTGAACGTTTGTTCGGTATAGGAAAGATACTGGGATTGGGCAGTTACGTGGATTTCGCAGATTCTGGAATTGGACGGATTCGTGGACTCGGCAGATTCTATGATTCGGATTTAGGATTTATTCGGATTACCTATACGACATAAAATGAACAGTTGAGCTCAAAAAGATGTAATACCTATCTGACTAATATAAATTTGTAAGTAAAAGTTTGTGACGTGTGTTTGGATGTTTATTTCTCAATCACGCTCCAAATACTAAGAAGTCGTAGGATACTAACTTAACGGTACTATATCATCATCAATATCAATACATATAATAAAATCGTAAGTGGGTCGTGTCTGTATATGGAAGATAAATAAGAAAAACTATTTTCAGCGGACCCTAATAACGCAATAAAACTCAAATCGACCATTTTTAGAATTTTTGTCTGTTTGTCGGTTTGTCTATGAGTTTGTGCACGATTATCTCAGAAACGGTTTGACCGATTTGCATGCGGTTTTTAAAAATGTATTATACCAAACTTCATACATTCTTTTCGCTTTAATATATCTCAATCGGTTAACAAATAAAAAAGTAACATCAATTTAAAGAATTTAAAGAAGCTAATCTAAGAAACGGGTCGATCGATTTGCATGCGGTTTTCAGCAATGTGTTATGGTTAGCTTCACTAAATATGTAGACTTTATCTTATCTCAATCGGTTGATTAACTAAAAAGTAACATCAATTTTAAGAATACGTAACGTAAGTTTGTATAACGGTTAATTTGGCAAACCATCACTAGATGGCGCTGTGCTAAATTTAAAACGCGCTAACGTTGTTTTTTTGCTAGGAACACCCAACGCGTGGTTGGTGCTCAGTGTCTGCAACTTTCATAACCCTTGCTACTCCTGGGGGGCCCGAAAGTATAGGACTTTAATCAGGTTTTACGAAAAAACTACGTTAAGAATGCCGTTTTTGGGTATTCTATAATGTATTGATAAATTATCTACTGTTTGAGTGACGAAAAAAATTTTTTTTAAACCTATGGTTTGAGTATAATTTAAACTCTCTCTATGACTTATTGTTATTGAGTTATAGTTTGTCAAATCCGATTCAGACGGTAATGTCCCTTTCGCACCACTACCATGTCAATTTTTACCAAATTTGGCACAATTTGGGGTAGTTTTGCTTTCCAGGCCCGTACCAATGAAACTAATCCTACAGGAAAGTTGAAATAAAATAAAAGAAAGAAAACTATCTATGCTTTCAAATGAGTGTTATTTTATCTCTCTAAGTTTTTAACAGTAGAGAAACAGACTCTCAAAAATGGTTCTTTCGACCGAAGTATGAAAAGTAGACAGTTTTTTATTTTGTTGTTGTAAAGAACTAATTTAAAATTGCTTTAATCCAAATGGAGACTATCCAGCCCAAATCTTACATCAAATTTTTCTCTTCGGTTGAAAAGACCCATTTTCGACAGTTTGTTTGTAGACTGTTTGGAAAATAAATAGTACAGAAAAAAGTCCACATACAATGAAATATATATTTGTTAGTCATTACAAATTCCACCAACAATTAGATACCTACTATTTTAGTTCACAATTTTCTATTAACGAGTCCCAGTATTGACCTCTTTACTTTTGCGCTTGTTTTAATCCGCAATATTTTGTCACTTAAACAAAAAAAAAACAGACTTTCACGTCATTTCCACAACCATCTTTAGCTACGATGACCATTTTGTAGTCAATATAATTTTTGTTTAAATTATATTTAAATCTGGTAGTTTGCACACCCCCTAACACCAGCAATGAGCCCTCATTGCTTTTTAATTTGCGGTGATTCAGGCCTGTAACGCCAACACTCCACTATTAATGTATTTACGAACAAAATCGACTTGATTTGTGATATTCGTAGGTGATGAGCGATAATCATCAGCCAAATACAACAGCAGCATCCAGGGTGTCTTCAACAACAAAAAATATAATATGTAGCCTTATTACTATAACAATTTTGTTAATGTGTTATTATAATCATAGAAGACCTTAGAAAATGTAATAATTTAAGTTGAACACCGTTTTATAGAACTTAATTCGAACTAACAACTGAGATTAACAACGTCATATTGACAGCTTGCAATGTGACATTTTTTTTATTAGCATGCAAAATTGTTCTTTCCAACTTTATTTTCAACCAAATAGTCCGGATGCAAAATTGCGGATAGTAGGAAAAAATGCTATAAAATTTTGGTCAAAATAAAAGATCGACATCAGTTCAGTGTTTGTGTAATATATGTATGTTTGTTTGTTCTTTCAACTGTATCTTCTAAACTAACTAAGATGCGTGGTTATAGCACAGACAATTTTTTTTTGCTTGTAATAAAAATATATATACTAGGTACTTACTACTTACTTACTATTCTAATATTTGTGCATAATAGACAATGCTACATTACGCCATATTCAAAAATAAAATCTCAGATTTTTGAAATATATTTTATTTTGTATCGAATGAAAGGTATTTTTATCTAGGTTAATTACAAAATATATAATTGATATACTTAAGTCGTCAACGGGCACTAATCCAGACATAATAGATTTTTTTTTGTTAGAACGTCTAGAACGTTCTAACAATAAAAATTCTGTAACGTTAGAACCGCAGGGGCTATGCGTATCATACCACCATTCTTCAGTGAAACTTAAAAATGTGAATAGAATCCTATCCTACTAATATTATAAATGCGAAAGTTTGTATGTTTGGACATTTGCTACTCAATCACGTTGAAACTGCTGAACGGAGAAGCACGAATTTTTTTACATAGATAGGTTATTATATTTTTTTTTATTTATTTGCACATTTTTGTGTCGATATTGCCTGGCCTATCTAGTCGACTTTTAAGTTTTAAATTTCAATAAATTATATATTTTGTAAGCAAACCTCATTTTTATTAGAAAACGATAAAGAAATAAAAAGTGATTCTAATGTCAATTGAACAAGTCATAAAAATTATATCAAAGATTTTATTGCATAAAATATTGTACACATTTAATTCATTGTTGAACATATTAAATATTTATTAACATAATAATGGAACAGTACACCTGAATGTGTGTGTATCAATATCTAGGTTAATCCAAAGAACAACAGTACAAAACCTGTGTGTACCTGATGGTTACTGACTACTAAGCATGATTCGTTCATGCTTCGTTCAAGCTTTGTCGTATTTTTGCTAGGTCCATGGTTGTAGTGCAGAAGGTGCTAAAGTACATAATTAAATCTGGTGTTAATGTAGATCTTTTTTGCTGTCTTTCAGATTGCTACAGAATCGTGTGGTTTAAAAATAAAATAAATGTCCTATGTGGGTGCGAACAGTACAAAATGTTAGTTGCTCTTCAGCAAATAAGGGCTGAGAATGGACGGTATCAATTTAGTTCATAAATTTGCGTAATTAATGCGTATTTTTTTCAGTTTTATTTTAAACAAATTGTTCTTAAATGTAAAATAAAGATACAATATCGCTATACGATATGAACTGTTTTATTTCGCTTTTAATAAAAGCTCAAGCACAGAAATTTACTTATTAGTACAGTATGCCGACCGACAGAATCCCCTCCGAAGTGTACCAAAAAGTACATCTGGTAGAACAAGTGATACAATCCTTACATGTAAGAGGAGAAATCATTATAGCCTTATGAATTAGAGGATGGGTTAGGCACCTATTTAAATTCATGTGAATTCATGGGAAGTAAACGTACTTAAAAAAACTGTACCTATTAACAGGTAGGCACAGCAAAAAGTGATAACCTATATTTAATAATTAGGTATGTAGAAATACCTACAAAGAGACCATTTACCAACAGGTATTACATGATAAGTAAGCAAAAAAAGTGTGATTTTATCCCATGAATACATTTTCTCTCTCTTTGAGATCTAGTTAAACTAAACCGGAAACAATCGACATTTTTTTTTCCAAAACAAGCCCCATCCTTAGTCCCACTTCACTTCCCCTGACCTTGAAAGTGCACCAGAATACCAAATCAACAACTGTCATTGCATGTCAAGGTCAGGGTCAACCTTGTGCGAAGTGGCGGGGAAGTGGAGTGATGAGATATTTGACAATTAATCAATTAAGCCTTAACCAAACCACAGCGGGTACGTTATAGGCGTCCAGGTAAACGCCCGATAAATACTCTCATTAATTTGTTCTACATGTTTTCATCCAAACGGTCAACTTGCATAATCCATGTTCCATTGTAACATCAGAACATGATGACACACTTGCTATCATGTAAAACAGGGTACATAATAGCCTGCTGAAGTTTTTGTTACAAAACCAATTTTTACTAAATTATCTAATAGAGAACATTATATAGATAATTGATTTTGAAAAATCCAGTTCCTAGTTTTGGCCCATCTAAAATGCTGTTCTAATTCATATGCTGAGTCATCCCTTCAAGAGAATACCTACAGTATCATCACAAATGGTGGCACTATAAGCAACTTTGAATTGGCTGCGGATGTGATTGATCGCTTTTATGTCCTCGGTTTGCACACTTCAGTGTGGGTAGGTTTTAATACTGTCTAAATTTCAAGGGCGTTGCCAGCTTTTGAGCAATAGGGGGGCAGAAACTCATAGATGGCCGGAGTTTAAAAGCCCAGGTGGCAGAAGCGAGATTTTTTTCCATATGTTTAAGGGTGGTTAAAATTAGTGCTACACTGAAAGGGAAAAATAGAGAATTAGAAGTAGATCAATGACTTCCTACCTAGGTGTAAGAATCGAACTTACATTTCGAGCTGAATATGTTGACATGACCAACCACACCCGTACCAATCAAAAATAATAAATTAAGTATTAATTTTTATTGTGTTTCCACGAAAGATCAATGTTGCTGACTGTTATATTATGACAGTCGGCAAGTATGCTTAGTGGAACTCAAAATCACTGAATAAAGATTTTTATACTATTTTTTAATTCCATTCTAGTACCGACCATAGAAATTAAAGTCAAATCATTATTCAAAATCATAGGTTTCTTCCTTGATTAAATTGAATGACCCAAATTTATTATAACGAGACTTTATCTGTAAAAATTACGAGTAAAGAAAGTTCTTAACTTTTTATTTAGTTTATTGTTATTAAAAGCAGAACAATTTATAGCAAAAAAACATAGTGTGTCACCCTTAAATGGAAGACACCGTCACCGATCGCCCCCTCTAGTTACGCCACTGGATTGATCTTTTGACGTTTGACAGAATTTCACGAGAATACCAAATTGAAAAATGACATAAAATCAGCGCTGTTTTCAGCGCTGATTTTATGACATTTACGCCCGAGAATTGCACCCCTGGAATAAATTACATTACCATAGTGTTTATTATAATAATCTCATTTATTTTTATAACGCTACGACGCAGAGACGCTACGACGCAGATACGCTACGACGCAGAGACGCTACGACGCCGATGCTAAGACACTAACAATACTACATCGCTACGACACTACTACGCTATGACGCTACGACACGCTGTGACGATGCATAGAGGCTACGAGACTACTACGCTACAATGTTGGGATGTTTTTATTGACACTTTTTATCGAAAGTTATTTGAGTATGCAACCTTAGCTGTAGTTTACATGTTAGTTATATATTTTATGTTTAGCGTAAAAACGTTAGTTTCTGGGGGCACTAGAGCGTGGTGATTTAAAAAAAATCCAGTCGATAAATAAAACTAAAAATTTAAAAAATAAACCAATACATAGAGGTATGATTAAGTTAGTATTGCACGCACATCATAAGTTTACAACTTAGTATGTGGCTATCTTAATCTGTGTTATTTATTTCCATATATTTATTGACATAAAATTAAATAAATATTTGGTTTTCCTTGAAATGAAAGAAATGGCACCATCCAAAGGTGTTGGAGCTTACAAAGTTGCGATTGAAGTTGAAACATCAAGAATGCGTTCAATAAACTTTCTAGAAACGACTGTAGACTTTTATAGCGCACTCCAAACGTCATTGCTAGTCGTAAATATAAAAACTTGGTCCATTCGCAATGTAAGGATTCTAAACATAGCAAAGAAAAGATTCCTAATAGTTTAGCAATGTTGCTAAAAGACCGTGAAAGCAATCTCGCCTGTCGCGTAAGACAAAAAGACTCTCACTGTTACCTTCGATGCACGAACTACGTATTTCTCTTAAATCTTATATCAAACAACGCGTTGCAAAATCATCAAATACTGGGTGATTTCATCGTCCGATCTCTCGCTCTTTCGGAAGCTACTTGTCTCTCTCACTCTGCCCACGAATTTGTTGCGGATTCATTTACTTATACTTTAATTTATTAATTCATTATTTAATTGTTGTTTCGTTTAGATAAGGATAGTTGTGAATGGCCATCTGTTTACCTTTGATTTACACCCATTTAATTTCAAATGTTTTCACGGTGCTTATTATCCGATTAAACAGGAGTTTTTGCTCATTCATTGAGTAAACGGTCAATACTCAATACAGTAAAGGTAATAATTTTTACACTACATAGCGAAGTAAATTACCGTCTTTCTCAGCGCCAAAAATGACAATACATTGCACATTCGGTAATATGTACTAATATAATGATTGCAAAAGTTACTCTGTCTGTCTGTTTGTTTTCACGACAAAACTACTAACCCGATTTAAATGAAATTTGGTACGCAGATAGTTTAGAGCCTGAAAAAGAATTAAAGCTACTTTTAAATTCGAGAAAAGACTGTGTGATAACCGTATACATAATACCAAAACCCACGCGGATGAAGTCGCGGGAAATAACCGTCACTTACCTTAATATTAAATTTGCGTTTAATCACCAATCTGCCGGATAAAATACGTACCTGACACAGATCTGTATATATATTTGACAAGCTACAAAACATTTACGCTCAAATGACATGAATCCACTATGAGTTATTATAGACAGTCGGCTGCTGACTGCTTGCGTAATCTAAACAATGCCCATACACGATGGCTTAGCAGGCCATTACACTCTGTGGTTGAACAGTAGTCTTATCACGACGTAGATCAACGTTAGTGAGTGAGCGCAATTGCCAAGTTTTTTAAAATGCCTCAAATTTATCAACTGATATTAATTATTATGGCAGACAGTCAGCTACTCGCTGTTTGCTTAATCTAAACAATGCCCATACACGATGGCTTAGCAGGCCATTACACTCTGTGGTTGAACAGTAGTTTATCACGACGTAGATCAAAGTTAATGGGTGAGCGCAGTTGCCAAGTTTTTCAAAACGCCTCAAATGAATCAACTGATATGAATTATTATGACAGATGCTGCTCGTGACTTGCTTAATCGAAACAATGCCCAAATACTACAGTTTAGCTATTACACTCTGTGGTTGAACAGTAGTTTATTTGTTACGACGTAGATTAACGTTAGTGGGTGATTGCAGTTGCCATGTTTTTCAAAACGCCTCAAATGAATCAACTATGAATTATTATGACAGACAGTCAGCTACTCGCTGTTTGCTTAATCTAAACAATGCCCATACACTACAGTTTAGCAAGCCATTACACTCTGTGGTTGAACAGTAGTTTTATTGCGACGTAGATTAACGTTAGTGGGTGAGCGCAGTTGCCAAGTTTTTCAAAACGCCTCAAATGAATCAACTATGAATTATTATGACAGACAGTCAGCTACTCACTGCTTGCTTAATCTAAACAACGCCAAAATATAACGGTTTAGCAGGCCATTACACTCTGTGGTTGAAAAGTGGTCTTATCACAACGTATATTAACACTAGTGGGTGAGCACGGTAGCCATGTCTTTCAAAAAGCTTGTAACGAATCAACTAATATTTTTATTATGACAGACAGTCAGCTGCTAGCTGTTTGCTTAATCTAAACAATGCCTAAATATAACTGTTTAGTAGGCCATTCACACTCTGTGGTTAAAGAGTAGTTTTGTTACGACGTAGATTTACGTTAGTGGGTGAGCGTAGTTGCCAAGTTTTCAAAACGCCTAATAAAATGAATCAACTGATATGAATTAACGCAGACGGTCAACTGCTCGCTGAATGCTTAATCTAAACAATGCCTAAATACCACGGTTTGTGCTGCGGTTGAACAGTAGTTTTATTACGACGTAGATCAACCTTAGTAAGTGCGCGCAGTAGCCAAAGTTTTAAAACGCCTAATGAAATAAATCAGCTGATATAAATTATGACACCCAGTTGACTGCTGCTGCTTGTTGAATCTAAACAATGCCCATACACTACGGTTTAGCAGGCCATTACACCCTGTGGTTGAATAGTAGTTTTATTACGACGTAGATTAACGTTAGTGGGTGCGCGCAGTTGCCAAGATTTTCAAAACGCCCGCAGGCTTCGATTGCCTGGTTATCTAAGGGTTAGTTTTCACCGTTGGAATAAATAAATTAATGAAAATGAAAAACAAAAGGGCTGTACTATGTATTTTTTTATATATTGCCTAAAAGAAAACTGAAATTATACGTTAGAAGAATATAATATACGAATAAAGCAAAAGTAAAAATGGATTTCGAACCAGTTTCGATTACTGCTGAGCAAATATTTTTTTGGTTCTTGTGTATTTTTTCAAAAACGCTCGACACATTTAAATAGAAATTTAATGGGACTATCTTTTACAGATGATAATGACACAAATGACCTATCGAACACAAAAAGAAATCGGGAAATATACATAAAAAACCGGCCAAGTGCGTGTCGGGCCACGCGCAGAGTAGGGCTCCGTAGTTGCGAATGACAACTTTGAGTTCACACTGTTCACACTCGCACTTCACAGTTTAACGACCAAAACATCTAACAATAAAAATTGTATGAAATTTTACATTTTCCAGTACATTTTAAAAGTTGGTTGACTATAACTTTTTAGTTTGCACTTAGTACTCAGCTCTGATAGTTTTCCTTTCAACTTCAGTATATATACTACTGCTGTAATTTTTTTTCACGTATCCATATATAACCGTTTAGCAGATAGAGGGGGGGACACTTACCTCTAACAAAAATTTGCACTTTAAAACCAAATATTTCGAAAACGGATTCCTAAATCGAAAAATGGTGTTCTCAACCTCACAATATTTTTAAAAACCTATCTAACGATACCCCACACGATGGGTAAGTAGAGAAAAAGAATTACTCCCCCACTTTACTTGTATAAGAGCTAACCTAAAAAAATTTTTTTTCAAGATTTTTTCTTCCACTTTTTTGCCATAATTAATATACACACCAATGCCAAATTACAGCTTTCTAGTACTAAAAGTCTCTGAGTAAAACCGTGGACGGACAGACAGACAGACAGACAGACATGGCGAAACTATAAGGGTTCCTTGTTTACTACGGAACCCTAAAAAGATTCCGAAGAATTGAGAACTTCCTCCTTTTTAAAGTCGGTTAAAAATATCACGACGCTGCTCTTTAATATAATCCGATACGATAAAATGTGAGTCAACACCATCGGACATCAGTATTCGGAATTTATATTTATTCTTCTTTTTATGAATAAATAACGGCGACCACCTGCACCCTACCAATAAAACGTCATGTTTGCGACTGAATATTTATGATGCGCGTACAAAAAGTCGCCACCACAGAGCAAGCTTTACGGATCAGAAGGTTTTGGAAGCTAAATGTAATTGGGTGCACATCGACTGCAATAGAAATGTGACTTTTGTTTGCGCGCTACTGACACGCCATTTTTAATACATTCATACGAAACAACCGTGTCAGGGGTGGTTCCGTTTATTGAGGATATAGGTAATATCATGATTTTGTTTATTATCCTTCCATGCTAGACTAGGTGAACAGAAAATTACCAATAAAACGTCATGTTTGCGACTGAATATTTATGATGCGCGTACATAAAGTCGCCATCACAGAGCAAGCAATGTGACTGTTGCTCGCGCGCTACTAGAGACGCCTTTACAATACATTCATAAGCACGTTAAGGCGTTGGTCCTGGGTGCTACAGGCTGCGCCAAACTTTATTGCGAGTCGGATATTAGCTGCGTGCGAGCGCCTTCCCGCGCACGCCCCGCCTAACCTAATATTGTGTACTGCGCATCGACTCACGCATACTTCGGACTCGCAATAAAGTTTGGCGCGGCCTGTATCAGTGATGGCAGTCGTTACGCTACATCAGATGCTTTTAGGCAGCTTGAAAAATCTAACCCCAGTGTTGGCCGCTTACAAACATGAAAAAGAAACAAATACATTCATACTTAACAAGCGTGTCAGGTGGTGGTACCGTTGAGGATAATACGTTACATCAGAATTTTGTTTATTAACCTTTTTATTGCAATTATGAGACGGTCACAGTACAATGGGGCTTTTTACGTTTTTTGAGCATGAATTGACACGCCGAGGATACGAGTTTAACATTTTAAAAAACATATTACACAGTGGCGACACTCCGTGTACGTGACAGTTCGAGAATCGGTGACCTTGAGCCGCGCGGGAGCCTTAGGGTTGATAGCCCGTAGGTAGTCACTCACTACTCATTTCGTACCAACGGTGCGATACGTGCGAGATACTTCGAGCAACACGGCTTACAGAAGCCGTGTTGCTCGAAGACGAGATACGCACACAACACAGACAGCCCTTCTTCAGGGCTGTCTGTGTTGTATTTCACGCACCGCCTCTCGTTGCCCCCGCACACGACCAGGCACCTATACACAGCCGCATACACACCTTTTCGCGTAGTGTATATATTCTTGGCCTACTAGCTAGGCGCGGTATTTCTATTACTTTCGCCTCTGTAGTGCGACTACGGCGAGTGATATTTCGTGCTCTGTGGTCGCCACGGACGAAGTTATCACCGCATAGATTGTTTATCAGTTGCGTACACTGCTTTTTGCAATTCTAACACGTTGGTGGTGTTGTGTTTTCATTGTTTGAATATGTATGAGTAGGTTGTGAGGCGTGTATAAAAATGTGTGCGAAGCAATTTTTATTACATTATAGCATAGTAGAGACGCGAAAGACGCGCGAAGAGTTGAAGCCCAAAAAAAAACGCAAGTGCAAAGAACTGAACCCAAGTAAAAAATACAAAAAAAAAAAAAACAGAAATAAGTGAGCCTGTGAGGGAATGATAATGGGAAATCTTGTAGCTGATTGAACTTTTTCATGAGCGATTCATACTGTTAAGTCCTTGTCATGGCAAAACAAATAACCCCAAATGCGTAAGATTAACCTTCGTTAGTTCAGTGTGCTTAAAACTACCTTCCAACTTCATCATTACATCAGATTTATGGCATACTAGCTGTTACCCGCGGCTTCGCCCGTGCGTTATATAGCCTATGTCCTTCTCAGTACCCTAACCTATGTGTATTCAAAATTTCATGATGATCGGTTCAGTAGGTTGGGCGCGAAAGCGTAACAAACAAATAAACAAACAAAACAAACTCACTTTCGCATTTATAATATTAGTTGGGATTGGGATGGCAGACGAAAATATTGATATATAGTCATCTGCCATATGACAACATTAATATATTGTCATCTGATTTACCCCAGTACTACATTAAATTTCAACGCAATCAGTTATGAGTAAGTGCTGCAAACAAAGCTGGTAAGTACAGTCTGTCTAACGTAGGATGATAATTTTGACAGTTTAAGCCTATGAAGTACAGTTTTTATTTTTTTTTAAATATATTGTCTGAAATATCGTACTTCAGTGACGAGTAACGCCCATTTATACTCTAAGCGTACGCCCATAAAAAACTACCACAGACTATAAAAAATCGTTTCGTAATTAAATGAACCGATCATTGAATATTATAATTTAGGTAACTCCATAGGTACTTTTATAAACATTTAGTTATGTTTAATTATCTATAACCCAATAAGTACAAATTCACGAAAGTAATGATTATCGATTATGACTTACATATTTTTGCTAGGTTCTTTAGTGAACTATCGATTTCAAATTTCATAACTGAATAGATTACCTATTCGATTATCGATTACTCTTCTACACGATTATACACTACCCCCATACCTAGTGAGACCTGTCAAAATTATCATCCTATATTAGACAGAGTATAATAATAAAATCACAAGGTACCATTATACCATCATCATCATCATCATCAACCTATAATCGTCCACTGCTGGACATAGGCCTCCCCAATTGCACGCCATCGAGATCTATCTTCGGCTGCTCGCATCCAGCTTCTGCCAGCCATCTTGCGCAAATCGTCACTCCACCGTGCCTGAGGACGTCCTACACTACGTTTGCCGAGACGCGGTCTCCACTCAAGAACTCGTTTGCCCCAACGGTTATCGGTTCTGCGGCTAATATGGCCAGCCCACTGCCACTTTAGCTTGCTAATCCGGTGGGCTATGTCGATGACCTTGGGACCATTATACCACAAAGGACAAAATATACTTACCGTTGCTCCACAGAAAATAAACGTCACCTGAAATAGCCAAAGGTCAAAAATGATCGGTCAATAACCGTAGCGGCATGTTAATTTTCTCATAAATATGCAATCTCCGGCGAGTCTGGTCTAATTTTAGCGATATCCTTTCACCATTATGCTTCAACCCTTTTGACAATCTATCGGCGTCACAATTTCAGACGCGACGCATACATATTTCATTCATATTAATATTAATATCAGGACAACCTCTATGTGAATAGCCGATCTATCGATCCAAGTAATGTCAAAGCATGGTGTTATCATCTTTGACGTGTCCACAAATTTCCATACAAACGGGAGTTGTACTCTAACTATACATAGATGGCACCACGTGGTATACTTAATAGATATGATTAAAACCAACGAAAAAAGTATTTTCCAATGTAGAATGGAATCAGAATTACATTTTTATCTTGCAAATAAATTCGTACTATCCTTTTTACGCATATCAACATTCTAATTAGTCTATTTTGACTAGTACCTAGTGAACCTATTGCCATCTAACGGTGACTTCTTAAAACTGAGTTTGCCAGAGCGTTTGCCAGAGCATATCCCTTCGGATGAGACATCTATTCCTGTAGAATTATAATATCTATGGTCAAAGTAATGAACATCCACTTATCATAGGCTATAAATTACGTGGACCGGGATAATTGCTAGTTTCATAGAAAATTTGATACATACCTACGGACACGGACACGGCAGCTAGCGACCAGCCGACCTTCAATATAACCAAAAGTCGGAAATGTGTCAACAAACCTAACAGAATGTTAATTTTCTCATAAATATGCAATCTTCAGCGAGTCTGGTCTAATATTAGCGACACATTTTCACCGCTTTGCGTCCGATCAACCCTTTTGACAATTTATCGAGCGTCATTTTCATACGCAACGCGCGCAACGCTTGCTCATACATATTCCAAGAGCCAGGCGGCCCAAAGGATCCTTATTGATACAAACATCTTTAATTGTGACCAAAAATACCACATAGGTCGTCTCAATATAACCAAAAGTTAAAAAATGTCAACAAATGTGGCAGCATGTTAATTTTCTCATAAATATGCAATCTTCAGCGAGTCTGATCTAATTTTAGCGACACATTTTCTCCGCTTTGCATCCGATCAACCCTTTTGACAATTTATCGGGTGTCATTTTAATACGCAACGCGCGAAGCGCTTGCTCATACATATTCGAACAGTCAGGCGGCCCAAAGCAACCATATTGATACAAACATGTTTAACCCTGACCAAAAAATCACAGAGGTCGTCTTAATATAACTAAAACTTGAAATATATCAACAAATGTGGGAGCATGTTAATTTTCCCATAAATATGCAATCTTTAGCGAGTCTGGTCTAATATTAGCAACACATTTTCACCGCTTTGCGTCCTATCAACCCTTTTGACAATTTATCGAGCGTCATTTCCATATGCAACGCGCGCAACGCCTGCTCATACATATTCAAACGGCTAGGCGATCCAAAGCAACCGTATTGATACAAACATCTTTAATTGTTACCAAAAAGACCACAGAGGTTGTCATGATATAACCAAAAGTAAAATAATATATCAACAAATGTGGCAGGATGTTAATTTTCTCATAAATATGCAATCTTCAGCGAGTCTGGTCTAAATTTATTGACACATTTTCACCGCTAAACGTCCGATCAACCCTTTTGACAATTTATCGAGCGTCATTTCCATACGCAACGCGCGCAACCCCTGTTCATACATATTTAAACAGCCAGGCGGCCCAAAGCAACCATACTGATACAAACATCTTTAATCGTGACTAAAAAGACCACAGAGGAATATAACCAAAAGTTAAAAATATGTCAACAAATGTGGCAGCATGTTAATTTCTCATAAATATGCAATCTCCAGCGAGTCTGGTCTAATATTAGCGACACATTTTCACCGTTTCGCGTCCGATCAACCCTTTTGACAATTTATCGAGCGTCATTTCCATACGCAACGCGCGCAACGCCTGCTCATACATATTCAAAGAGCCAGGCGGCCCGAAGCAACCATATTGACATCACTGGACTGGGGACTGGTCTGCGCGGCCTCTTTGAGACTACTCTATGTATCATACGAGTATGTTGTTTATTACCATTTCACACTCGATCGTTGACATAAAAATGTTCCAAAAATAGTAAATCTGTGTATATTAAAAACGGGTAGAAAAGACTTTTGATTTTGGACAAAATATTATACAATTGTAACTGAATTGATTGGTGAAAAAAAAAACATCGATAAATAATGTATGAATATGTCCGAACGGTACAACAAGCGGCGCTGAGGCAGGGGAATAAAAAAGGAGTAAAAGATAAAAAATAAAAGGAAGCAGAAGTTAAAATAAAATCAGTGAATTTTTGTTGGACGTCCAATTTTTTCTAGCGGGATAAATAAGGATTCTGATTTTAACAAACAGCAAGGCGATGTTGAAAAGAGTTTCTTTCGGCGGTTCTTTTCTGCAGTATTCGGTTCCGAAACGCATAGTCTGTAGCTTTTGAACAATTAACTAAATACATATTATCTGAAAAGATAATTTTAAATATGATATTATACGTGAGAAAGCCTGCAAAGGCCTATTTTCTGAATAAACGTTTTGATTTAAGACGAAGAGAGTTCACACACTAGCGCCACCCAGTAAATTAATTCATTTACTCCTAACACATCAAATTTAAAATATCTAATAGCTGATTGCCCTAGCAAATTACTTGTATTTTTTTTGTAATTTTTTTATAGATTTACAATCTAAGTTTAAGAGAAGCGATTTTTCCGCCAAAAAAAGGCCACTTTTGGCGGTAAAAATTCGTTCTTTTAATTCATCAAATTAAAAATAGTGAAAACTTGTACCAATAATACTACAAGTAATTTACTTGGGCATTCAGCTATTAGATTTTTTTTAATTTGATATGTTTTCGAAGTTATAGTATTAATTGCTGGGTGGCGCTAGTGTGTGAACTCACCTCGCCTTAACTGTAAAACATTGCCAGGAAATTAAAATCAACTCCACAAGAACAAGTTGCAATAAAAAGCCTGAGTGCCACATTGGCAGTGTATATTTGCTATATAGATCCGTCAAGCCGTTAAAGCTACAGATGGCAACAACGGAACAGACATAAATACGAACAAACAACCGAAAAACATTATCCTTCTGGGTAGGTCAGTCAGGAAGAAATCACTTTTTTAGGGTTCCGTAGTAAACAAGGAACCCTTATAGTTTCGCCATGTCTGTCTGTCTGTCTGTCCGTCCGCGGTTTCACGCAGAGACTATAAGTACTAGAAAGCTGTAATTTGGTATGGGAATGTATATTAATCATGGCAAAAAAGTGGTAGAACAAAAATCTTGAAAAAAAAATTTTTTTAGGGTAGCTCCCATACAAGTAAAGTGGGGGAGTAATTTTTTTTCTCTATTTACCCATCGTGTGGGGTATCGTTAAATAGGTCTTTAAAAAATATTGTGAGGTTGAAAACACCATTTTTTTTAGGGATCCGTTTCTGAAATATTTGGTTTTAAAGTGCAAATTCTTGTTAGAGGTAAGTGTGTGCCCCCCCCCCCCCCCCCCCCCCTATCTGCTAAACGGTTATATATGGATACGTGAAAAAAATTACAGCAGTAGTATATATACTGAAGTTGAAATGAAAACTATCAGAGCTGAGTAGTAAGAATAAACTAAAAAGTTATAGGCAACCAACTTATAAACTGTAAAATTTCATACTATTTTCATTGTTAGATATTTTTGGGCGTTAAACTGTAAGGTGCGAGTGTGAATAGTGTGAACTCAAAGTTGTCATTCGCAACAACGGAACCCTACACAGCGCGTGGCCCAACACGCACTTGGCCGGTTTTTCTCACTCCAGTGGGGCAGCAATGTTTATAGTAACAACATTAAATCCAATACCGTGAATACAAGGAAAATTGAGAAATAAGGTTTTCGTATATGAAAACAAACAAAGGAAGTTTTATTAGAAAGCCAATAACAGAAAACACATTATCACCGCAATGTATTGTCTTAACGTAGTAAAGAAAGGCTCGTAAAATAAGCTGATGTATTTTTGGTAATTTTATATTTTTGCCAAGTCAACGTTTGTCTCGCCATAGACAAACCACAATAAAAATGGCTTAATAAATGGTTAATAAGAAAAGTCGAATGGGCGTTAGGAATCATGTCACTAGGCGATGCGGCTAGCAACCCATCACTATTTTGATTCCGTTCTCACCTACAAGCCCACCAACATGCTAAACGTGGCCTTAAGTTTTTACAGACCTGGGCTCTGTCTACCCTACAAGGGAAAAAGGGTTATTGACACAATGGCTCAGCCTAGCTGCCTAGCCAGCTAGTTACTTGGGGGAGAGGGTTGTGGAGGGAGGGGGTTGAGAAGGGGGGGGGGGGGGGGGTTAATATAATTACAATATAATACGGCTCCTTCTTCAATGCTTTGAGCGTATATATTATTATATTAGCCGTTGGTCATTGATGGCTGTTGTTAAGCTATGTCAGATGCCTTTAGGCAGCTTGAAAATCTGACACCAGTGTTGGTCACTTACATACACTAAAAACAAACAAACAATTCATCATCATTATCAACAGGTCTTTCTAGTCTCCACTGCAGGAGCACGACCCTCTCTGTACTACCAGAGCCATATATTAGCCAGGGCTGTCAGAGGAAACAATTATATTATATATATTTATCTATGTATATGTAGTAATGTTTATATACGTATGTGTAGCATGACTAGTATATTTATTTAACTTTTAATAGATATTTATTTATTTTATGTGATTCATCGTTTTATCTTGTTTGTTTTTTTAATACCCACTTTTTATTTGACTATTAAAAACTTATACCTGTTCCCCACATAACCAGATAACTGATTGACTGGAAGAAATCCCCTCCTGGGATAAGCGTTTGTACATATTATGTGTATAGCTTTTAAGTTAGTGTGTGTTATTTTATTTTTTGTACAATAAATTATTTACATACAAAACTGTATTTTCTTAATCTTTATGTAATCAAGTGAAAATTACAATGAAATACCTTGTAATCGGTGAAAACCGCTTCAGAGCAAAATAATATTATGTTATTTTGTACTGCATTGGGTGACTACAAGGTATTTCATTAAAATATGTTAAAATAATTGAATCGTAGTTTAATGAATCTGAGAAACGAATCACAGGCATTTCAGGCTTAAAATATTTACCTGGCCTACACTCTCCACGCTGGCCAGAGGGTTGAAGAGGTCTCTTTGATGTTTAGAAGGCGACTTAGGAAACGCAAGCTAACAAAGCTTTTGTTAGCTAGCGTTTCCTAAGTCGCCTTCTACGACATCCACGGGATGACTTGGAGTGGTCCTATTCTACTCTACAGGGAACCACAGGGCACAATAGTGTACGGGGTAAGTAATTTAACATATAAACACAAAATATATATGTTTTAAGATTAATACCAATGAAATATATAATTTTGGTCAGTATAATTATCAATCAAGATAAAATTCGGAAGAAATAATTTTGAAAAAAATAAAATCTTTTGTTATAACAATTATTCAACATAACAAACCTTTCATATACCGTTGTATCGTTATAAAGTTTAACAAATCGATTTGTAGTTACGTATAATAAACGTAATATATACTTATTATTAAGCATAATAATCATTGGTAATACAAATAAAGTGATAGAAGATCCTAATCTACGTTTTGTGACTAAGTCGCTTTCGCACCCAGTGGTCTATGTGTAACCTAACCTACCTTCTGTTGCCAAGTCGCGTATCCAAACCAGTCGCTTTCGCACTCAGTCGTCGCTCGCTCGCTCATATGGTGGTCTATGTGTGACCATAACCAAACCTACCTTCTGTTACCAGTCGTTTTTGGACCAAGTCGTCGCTCGCTCGCTTCGCTCGCTCGCTAATATGGTGGTCTATGTGTAACCATAACCTAACCTACCTTCTGTTACCAGTCGCTTTCGCACCCAGTCGTCGCTCGCTCGCTTCGCTCGCTTGCTCATATGGTGGTCTATGTGTAACCATAACCTAACCTACCTTATGTTACCAAGTCGCTTTCGCACCCAGTCGTCGCTCGCTCGCTTCGCTCGCTCGCTCATATGCTAGTCTATGTGTAACCATAACCTAACCTACCTTCTGTTACCAAGTCGCGTATCCAAACCAGTCGCTTTCGCACCAAGTCGTCGCGCGTTCGCTCATGTGGTGGTCTATGTGTAACCATAACCTAACCTACTTTCTGTTACCAGTCGCTTCGCTCGCTATATTCATATAGTGGTCTATGTCTAACCATAACCTAACCTACCTTTTGTTACCAAGGTGCGTATCTGAACCAAGTCACTATCGTACCTAACGTCGTCGCTCGCTCGCTTGTCATAATTCATTTGATTAATATATATTTTAAATAGTATTCGTTTTGATTGTTATATTTTATGGCATGTATACTGAACGAGTTGTATGACAGGTGATGTTTAGTGTTCATAAACGTTATAATAAATGAGTTTATGGTTTTCGAATTGAATATTTTATGAATATTATAGCTTTTAAGAATATAAACATTAATAATTATATCAAGTAAACATTATATCTTTTGATCTTTGTTGAAATGAAAATATATAATTTGTTATTATATCAAACAATACGCACCCTAATGTACGGTAAATCAAATGAAATGGATGAACGTACTTTGCTTGTTTTTATTCTTTCAACCATAATGTCGACAGTTTGAGAGGCAATGGAAGCCTAAAGTCTAGTCTAGAATTTGGTGGGACCTATCAAAAGCTAATTTGTCTGTAGCTGACATAGGCTTTAATTTACGCAGATGAAGTCACGAATAAATTGCTAGTATTTTATATGTTCGTAAATAAATTCATAAAAAGAAAGAACGGAAGTCAATGAATGAAAAATCAGTCTTTAATAGCGAAGCCGCAATTTCGTACTAAACTAATTTGAATAACATAACTTAATTTCGTAGCTAATAGAAGTAAGTTACGACTTTTAAGCTCGGCGAGGTTGATTTTTATTTAAATCAAGCGGCGGATACTTTTTTGCGTTAAATATTCCGAAAGTTGTCGAAGTTTTAATGATATTCTAATTTTTCAGAGTGGCAACAAATTCCCGTTTTAAACTTCTAGCTTTCGTCGACTGGTTATTTTGGATGTCTTTTTATTTTTTAGGACGCCGTTTCAGACTATCAATTTGTTTTTCTATAATTGATGTAATGTGAGGGATGTAAGGGAGCAATTTCCACCATAAATGCTTCAAAAGTCCACCTCACCTGCTCGTGGTACTTCCTGCTGATCAACGGACGAGGCTCTGGCGACCAACGGATGATGGTATAATTATCTTAACCGGATTTGGGCTCTCGAACGTGAACGTTCTATAGAGACCAAAACGGATCGCCGACATCAGAACAGTCGGTGTTGGGTGGCGGCGGATGAGTATCTTGTATACCAACGGCGGCGCCCATGGGCTGTCAGACAGCTCACTTGTTCACTCGCCAACCAGCATTCGACAAGCGCGGCGAGTTAACCGTCTAAACCATTTTCTTCACTATGACTCGACATAACCCAGAAAGAGATGGAAGGACGAACTTCAATCCTACCGGAATTACTGGATTTCGGTAGCCTTAGACCGCAATAGTTGGAATGATGAAAGGGAGGCCTTTGCCCTGCAGTGGGACAGTATAGGCTAGAACTAGAAATAGAATAATTGATTTAAGTTATCCTCTTCATTTGCTATTACTGGATTTTTCTTGGTGATTATAAATATAATTTTTTCATTTAAAAAAAAAATTGAAGGTGGAGGGATGGACCTCCAACTCTCACGCTCCGAACGAATGCTTCGTTCGGTAGCAGTAGTAGAAGCGGTAAGGCCACTACTCAAACGTCAATTTTCTATGAGAGTGTGTTTCTTCCCCGGACGAGCCAGCTCATTCTTATTAATGTTACATCATCATCATCATCATCAGGTCTTTCTAGTCTCCACTGCAGGAGCACGACCCCCTCTGTACTACCAGGGCCATATACTAGCCTGAGTAGTCAGAGGATTTGGCTTACACTCTCCACGCTGACCAGACGGGTTGGAGAGGTCTCTTTGATGTTAGTAAGCTTTGTTTAGCTTGTGTTTCCTTTTACGACATCCACGGGATGACTTGGAGTGGTCCTATTCTACTATGCCGGGAACCACACGGCGGCCACGAACAAATGTTACATACCGATAGTCTATCGATTGCAATGCCATGTATTAATACTATCGATAGTATTGGTACAATTGTGATTTTATTTAGTAGCAATAGTATTCGTCCTATCGATGTGTCCTATCGATAGGTTGTGATCTTGAAAGATCACAACCTATCGATAGGACAAAACTATCGGATACTATTGTATGCAAAACTATTGACTGTGTTAATATTATTGCCCTTATCAATAGTTTTGCTCAAAATGCACTAGGTATCGATAGTGTTGACACGTGGTGATAATATTGATAGGCCTATCGATAGCATGAATAGTTTCGAGTTCAACTATCGATATAACTATCAATAAAATAGATCCGCAACGTTGTGGGACAAATTGAGCTAGCCCCACAGCAAGCCGTAGGATACTAAATCAAAGATTATAATTTAAAATAAAATAAAATAAATAAAATAAAATAGCCATTTATTCTACTACCATTTAACATATAACACACTCATAGTCATTTAAAAATGCAAATAATGTTATTAATAATTTGTATGAGTGGTCAGTGATATATCAGATTTTTTAAATTTACATGTCAATTTTAGTATTTATAGGTAAATAATTCATTTCATTGTCATTTCGTATTAGTATTATAATATTGCTACATTAAAATTATGTTAATCAAGAATGTCAATAATAGTTATTATAGTTTTCATTTTGTATAAAATTATATATCCTATTTGCATCGTTATTCTTCGTAGGTAGTAGTCGCCTCTTTGGCGTAGGCCTCCCCCAAAGTTCTCCATAATGTTCGTTGTCTGGTCTTATGTACCCAGTCATGTCCTGCTTTCTTCCTAAAAATATCTCTCCATCTCATTTTAGGCCTTCCTCTGCTTCTTTTGTTGTTCCTTGGTATCCATTCTGTCATTTTCTTAGTCAGCCTTGAGTTGTTCATTCTATATATGTGTCCTGCCCATTTCCATTTAATTTGTCTTGTTCTATATCTAACATCCGTCACTCGCGTTCTTCGATAATTTAAAATAGATGCTTTAAATGAATCTGGTAGTGCAGAGAGGGTCGTGCTCCTGCAGTGGAGACTAGAAAGACCTGATAATGATGATGATGATGAAATGAATCTGAAAAAGTTCGTTTTCATTATGACCTAGCCAGCGATTGAACTCGGGACCCTTCGTGTCGCAAGCTGACTAGTTATCCACTGTGCAACGGAGCTCAAATTGACTAAGTTAGCAATTTTTTTTTAAACGACTTATCACACAAATTGAGCAAGCCCCACAGTAAGTTGTGAACTTGTGTCGCAGGATGCTAACTCAACGATACAATATTTTATAATTTATACTTTTATGAAGATAAATATCCAAGACCCAGGTCAATCTGAAAAAGATCGTTTTCCATCATAACCTGACTGGGGATCGAACCCGGAACCCTTCGTGTCGCAATCTGGCATATCTACCACTGCACCATGGAGCTCGTCAAACTGGCAATGATATATGAACAAACCGTGTACTACCTGAAATATATTTTCGTCTCCAGAATTTCAATATCTTTCACCCAATTTATCTTATGCTTGTCTAAATAAAGGGAGGCGTCACTAAATAGCATGCACTATTGGGTTTCAATTTCTCGAAAAGCATTCACAAACGTTTGTTTTTGGATTGTCACTTTGTATTTGTACCTTGTAATAGGGAAGCTACGTGACGCGAATACCAGATATTTTATAAGGGAATTTCGAAGGGAACAGAATCGAAGGGCCTGAACGAATGATTCTAAAATGCACAGAATATTGAGGGTGTCTTTTTGTACAATGGACGCTGTTTTTTGTTATTATTTAACGTAGAATTTCTGCATCTTAATATTTGAGTTTTACTGCAGTTTTGTCAACGTATTTTAAAGAAATATATAAGTTGTTTAAATTAGTATTTGCCAAAAACAGTCCACAGATACTGACATGATTATGACAAATATAAAATAATCGTAGAAAAATATCCATATCACTATCACTACATATTATAAAACAAAGTCCTCCGCCGTGTCTGTCTGTCTGTCTGTTCACGATAAACACAGAAAACAAGACGTGATAATATGCATGCATGTAAGTCACAAAATAGACATAGCTTTTTGTATTTCTTTAGAATTTTGTCCACGTGCATATACAAAGTATTTCAAGTTCACATTACCTACATCATCATGTTACTTTTTGGTTCAAAGAGCCGGCCCTTCGGGCGAGTGCCGCAGCTTTCAAAGGACACTCGAAGCTTTCTATTTCAAACAAACTGCTCAAGTAAGGCCATGAAGAGGGTTATGTTAAAGCTTTTGATTTATTTAACTGGTTTTGTATCTGGTTTGAAGTGATAACGCTAGTTAAATTTTTTTGGAGTTAATATCATTGTGTCAATATATTTTTGTAATAAATATATCCAACCACAAGTACCAACCAATCTCAAGTATTTAACTAGCCCCAAAATACGTTGTGAACATGTGTCTTAGTATAATAACTCAACTATACTATATTTTATAATAGATAGATACCTATGTCTGTCTGACTGCTAAGAGTCGCATGGAAGCGCATGTCTCCATACAAACGGAAAAAGGGAATTGTGGCAATATTTGATAATTTTAGGGCAAAATAAAGCATCCGATCAATTAATCTCGTTATAATCTACGTACTTTCCTATTCAGTTTGGTTAAATTATCAAATATTTGAGAATGATACGCCTCTCAAGATTTCCATACAAATTTGAAAAGGCTTGTAATTTTCAAACCATTGGTATTTTAACCAAGCTGTATAGGAACGTACGTAGATTATAATGAGATTAATTGATTAAATGATTAATTTTACTCCAAAATTATCAAATATTGCCACAATTCCCTTTTTCCGTTTGTATGGAGACATGCGCTTCCAGGCGACTCGACCTTTTTCTCAGGAACGCGTGGATTCATCAAGTCAAAATTAATATCACAATTATCATTAATCTGCGAAAAAAATTAACTTCTAAATCAATATTAACAAAGATATGGTTATTAATGATGCAAATTATCTGTAAAACTTAAGGGAATCCAAACGAACAGGGTACTTCCCACTAATCTAGAATCATGAGATTTAGCATGAAACAATTTGTGATTACTATTGGCTTGACCATGTGGTTTCCGGCAGTGTAGAATAGCACCACTCCTTCTTCCTTCTCCAAGTCTTCCCGTGGGTATCATAGAAGGCGACTTAGGAAACATAGCTTATAAACATCAAAAAGAACTCTCCACTCCTTAGAGTGTAGAGTGTAAGCCAAATGTGAGGAGCCAAAAAAGTGAGGAATCAGAGGAGACGATGAGACACATCTTGTGCTACTGCGACTCTTTGGCTGGTAAGCGTTTGGACCTTTTCGGATCGGCGTATCCTGATCAAGAGGACTACAGGCACTACGCACCAAGTGAAATCCTGAAGCTTATGCAGTCCTTCTTCGGGAATCACCGTGTGGGTGAGTAAGGCATGGGGTAAGTACAAAATAACCCAAAGGTTAGACGTGCTTCCGATTTATAATCGGCCCCAATGAAGATAAGATAAGATAAGATAAGCCAAATCCTCTGACTGCTCTGGCTAATATCTCTCTGGTACCAGGAGCAGTGGAGACTAACAAAGACCTGATGATGATGATTATGAAGAACAGAATATATTTTTTTTACAAAAAACCTAATTGCAACGAAATCAACTCGCTCTTGGCTGGTTTTCACATATTACAATGCAAAATGAACAAGTTTCTTATGTACTCAGTTTAATCAAGGCAGTGACTGGCAAAGTTGAGTCACCGAGTAATGTATTCATTCAATTTCTCAAAGCCTTTCCGTTATTTCTGTCCCCATTCGGCTTTGGAAGAAGCAAACCTCCGAAATCGCAATCACGCGAATTGAAAATTAATGGACCGCGAAATACAATTTTGTATTAAAGCTTCCTGTGCGTGAGCTCTTGATTCTTTTCAGGGAAATTCTGTTGTTGTCCTCAATTCTTGTAATTAATTTTTATTTCAATGAATAGCTTGTTTTTTGTATGTTTATTTATTTAATTGGTTCTTATTGAAAAATAAAGTCATTAAATTTATATGGATCTATCTTAAATAAATAAATAAATATATACGGACAAATCACACAGATTGAGCTAGCCCCAAAGTAAGTTCTTAAGAAAGACTTGTGTTATGGGATACTAACTCAACGATTCTTTATTTTATAACAAATACATATATAGATAAACATCCAAGACCCAGGTCAATCAGAAAAAGATCGTTTTCCATCATGACCTGACCGGGGATCGAACCCGGGACCCCCGTGTCGCAGGCTGGCGTAGTAACCGATGCGCCACGGAGCTCGACAATATTGTACTTAATGATAGTATCGTTGACTTAGTATCCTACGACAGAAGTTCGCAATTTACTGTAGGGCTAGCTTAATTTGTGTGATTCGCTCTTTTATATTCATACATTAATATTTATTTATTTAATTCATAAAACAATCACCTTTTACTATAGCACCAACATAGGGTTCACGAAATTAGTCAACTATTTTCTATCATATTTTTGTAAGGAAAAGTTGTACGCAGCGTCTACAATAGGCTTTGCGTGGCTAACCGTATTGCATAAAATCTTCAAAGAAGTATTAGGAGTCATAACACTTGAGTCAGTAAAAGAATTGCTGAATAAGTATATAAATAAATATAAACATTATTATAATAATTTTCTAGTCTAAAAGTTGGCCTCGGTTTGAGCTAGCCCCAAAGTAAGTTCGAGACTTGTGTTATGGGATACTAACTCAACGACACTATATTTTTATAATAGATACTTATATAGATAAACATCCAAGACCCAGGTCAATCTGAAAAAGATCATTTTCCATCTTGACCTGACCGGGGATCGAACCCGGGACCATCCGTGTCGTAGGCAGGCGTGTTGACCGCTGCGCCACGGAGCTCGTCAATTCCATTAAAAGACGTGACGTGAAACGATATGACTATATGTATCTGTAAAGACGAAGTTTGCAATGTTGTCCGTAAAATCAAGCTAGTAGCTGGCAAAGTTATCATCCAAATGCTATTCAATTTAATTTCTCAAAGGTTTTTCGTTATTTCTGCCCCATCAAGGATTAAATGGAAGCAAACCGCTGAAATCGGCATTACGTAAATTGAAAATAAAAGAACCGTGAAATCTAACTATTTTGTGCGTACCTGATTCTTTATAAAGAAATTTACTGAAAAAATAGGGCAATATTTGATTTATTGTCATAAATAAAATATTGCCCTATTTTTTAGGCATGTAATTATGGGGACTACATATAAAAAAAAATCAGAAAAGTTTGCAATGTAATTCGTTTAATCAAACTAGTGACGGGCAAAGTTGGCATTCAGCACAACCGGGTAATGTATTCATTCAATTTCCGAAAGTCTTTCCGTTATTTCTGTCCCCATTCGGCTTTGGAAGAAGCAAAGCTCCGAAATTGCAATCACGCGAATTGAAAATTAATGGACCGCGAAATACAACTTTGTATTAAAGCTTTTTGTGCGCGAGAAATTGATACTTTTCCTAGAAATTCTGTATTACCCGACGGTAAAAGGGGAGTGTTGTTTTTTTCAATGAATTGTTTGATTTTATGAAAAGTGGCATTAGTTTGAGAATATATAGTGTTAAATGTTTAAAAGTCACATTAACACCTTTTGATAATGGCGAATTTTTGGAGTTACTTGTGACATATAAGCTCAAAAGAAAAATTTATAAGAGCGCTATAGGACCCATAGTTCTGTATGTTACAAAGCGTTGAGCCAATAAGTTGACGGATAAAATAAGGTGATATGCATTGGAATAAGAATTTGGAAGTGGTTGACTGGAGGTACTGTTTTGTAGAGCCACGCTACAGGCGCATTTCAGTTTTGCTAGTAGCATAAATGGGTCGGCAACGCACTTGTCACACCCTTGGTATTGCAGTTGTCTATATGCAACGGTGATCACGTACCATCTGGCAACCAAGCGTTCTCGTTTGTCATCCTATGTCATAAAAAATATATATGACGATACTTAAGCATTTGTAAATAATTTCAATAGAAACAGACTTACTTGAAATCATTGAAAAATTTTTTTTTATCTATGCTTGAAATCCATTACCTTTCTACTGAGTGGGTCAGTAATTAAATTCACATGACGAAATCTCAGAAAACTTTACACTTACAATAGAAAAAACCTATTTCATCCATCACGTCGCCAAGAAACACAACAGGCACCATATGTTCAATTCCTCTCCCGCATTCCGTGCCAAAGCAACACCAAATATACAGTTACTACAGCGTTAACTAGACCTTATTGCTCAGTAATAGTATACTATCGACCGTTTTTTAAAAGTTGTGTTTATTTTCCCAGCGGTTGGAAGAGCAATTAAGCGGTTTCGTGCTTCCTGCACTGAACGTTCGTACGGCCAGGAAGGGTAGTTGGCTAATTATGACACCTTCTGCTTTCCATTCACGTATCTGGTAAAAAGAATCATGGAAATGTCCACTTATTTGACAATCATTGCAGATATATATTACCCTCTGATATAGCTTTCATAGGCTTACTCATCTCGTCAATATAAACAACTTTTTCTGTGGAATTAATTTTGAGAATTTGAATTTTTTATGACATTCTATTACAAAAGTGTTCAGTTAGCTCAATTTTTTTTTACACTAACTTAAGTAAAAATGATATAGTTCTTTAGATTATTTATAAATGCGTCTGAAAATCAATAAAGTTTGGAAGAAATTGAATAACAAGGAATGAAAACTTACAAAAATAGAAAAACCTGGAATATTTCATCCGTCACGTCACCAAGAAACAAAACAGGCATCATATAGTTTTGATGGCCTGACTGACCTCTTCAATATGAACAACATTTTCTATGGGACCGGCTCTGGGAATTTGATTTTTTATGACATTCCTATACAAAACTGTTCAGTCGGCTTGACAAATTCAGATTTATTTTCACTAACAGTAGAAAACGAAGATAAACTTCTTTAGATATTAGTGAATACGGCTGAAAATCAACAAGGCTGACTTTGACTTTGTTTAGAACAAATGAATACCAGATAATGAAAAGTTACAAAAATAAAAAAACCTGGAATATTTCATCCATCACGTCGCCAAGAAACACAACAGGCACCATATGTCCAATTCCTCTCCCACGTCCTGCGCCGATGCAACACCAAATATACATACAGTTACTACAGCATAAATTAGACCTTATTCCACAGAAATAGAATACTATCGACCGTTTTTAAAAGGTTGTGTTTATTTTCCCAGCGGTTGGAAGAGCAATTAAGCGATTCCATGCTTCCTGCACTGCACGTTCGTATGGCCAAGAAATAGTTGGCTAATTATGACACCCTCTGGTTTTCTATTCACGTATCTTTAAAAAATATATATATGTACTATGTATATTTATTTAATAATCATTGCAGGTGTAAAATTACTGCAGACATACTCTTCAAAGGTTGATCCATTCCTTCAAAATTAACAACTTTTTTAATGGAACCGATACTGGGAAATTGAATTTTTTATTACATTTCTGTGCAAAAATGTTCAGTTGGCTCAGAATTTTTTTACACTAACAATAGTAAAACAAGATAAAGTTCTTTAAATCAATATTGTAAACCTATTATAGATAAATGAAAATTATATCCTAATGACGTTAGCTGACCGTTATACGTCTCCTCTGTGGACTAAATTTATCAGGAGAGTGATTACAGAGAGACGCACTCCTTTGTAATCATTGTGTTGTTTGTTTGTGTATAGTTGTTTTTTTTTTTCATATAATTGTGTACGCATTACCTACTATTTCTAACAATAGGCTAAGTTTCATTTACTAACAAGACTATGGCTCTGTAATCTGAGAATAAACAATTTTTATTTTTATTTTATTATTTATTTTATTTATTACATCCGTCACGTCGCCAAGAAACACAACAGGCACCATATGTTCAATTCCTCTCCTGCATTACGCACCGAAGCTACACCAAATATACAGTTACTACAGCGTAAACTAAACATTATTGCACAGTAATAGAATACTATTGACCGTTTTAAACCGGTTGTGTTTATTTTTCTAGCGGTTGGAAGAGCAATTAAGCGGTTCCGTGCTTCCTGCACTGAACGTTCGTACGGCCAGGAAGGGTAGTTGGCTAATTATGACACCTTCTGCTTTTATTTTCACGTATTTCGTAAAAAGAATCATGGAAATGGCCATTTATTTGAGTATCGTTGAGGATGTTAATTTACCCCCGACATAGCTTTCAAAAGCTGGTTATTTCGTCAACATAAACAACTTTTTACCGAAGACATCCCGGACATCAGCCTGTACGAGATTAGGATTGCCCTCAAACAGCTCAAAAACAGCAAGGCGCCGGGCGAGGACGGAATCACAGCAAAGCTTCTGAAAGCGGGCGGAACGCCGGTACTGAAAGTCCTTCAGAGGCTCTTTAATTCCGTTCTGTTCGAGGGCGTGACGCCAGAAGCGTGGCATAGAGGCGTTGTGGTGCTATTCTTCAAGAAGGGTGATAACACCCTTCTAAAGAACTATAGACTCATCACGCTCCTGAGCCACGTCTACAAGCTGTTTTCGAGGGTAATCACGAATCGTCTCACAAACAGGCTCGATGCCTTCCAGCCTCCCGAACAAGCCGGTTTCCGAAAAGGCTACAGTACCATAGACCACATCCATACGCTGCGGCAGGTTATACAGAAGACCAAAGAGTATAACCAGCCACTATGCTTAGCGTTTGTGGACTATGAGAAAGCCTTCGATTCGATCGAAACATGGGCTGTGCTTGGGTCTCTCCGGCGATGCCGTATCGACCATCGGTATATCGAAGTGTTGAGGTGCTTATACAGCAACGCCACAATGTCAGTCCGAGTACAGGAGCAGAGTACGAGGGCTATTCCATTGCAGAGAGGTGTGAGACAGGGAGACGTCATATCTCCGAAACTGTTCACCGCTGCAATGGAGGACGCCTTCAAGCTCCTGGAATGGGATGGACTTGGCATCAACATCAACGGCGAGTACATCACTCACCTTCGATTTGCTGATGACATTGTCGTGATGGCAGAGTCGCTGGAGGATCTAAGCACCATGCTCAATGACCTCAATGAAGTTTCTCAACAAGTAGGCCTTAAAATGAACATGGACAAGACGAAAATTATGTCGAATGTCCATGTTGCGCCTTCACCAGTTATTGTTGGAAACTTCACCCTTGAATCTGTAGAGCAGTATATCTACTTGGGTCAATTGATCCAGGTCGGAAGCTCCAGTTTCAAGGACGAGGTCTTTCGTCGAATCCGACTCGGCTGGGCAGCGTTCGGGAAGCTCCGCAGCGTCTTCTCGTCCAAAATACCTCAGTGCCTAAAGTCGAAAGTCTTCGACCAATGTGTGTTACCAGTGATGACTTACGGGTCCGAAACGTGGTCCCTTACTATGGGCCTCATAAGAAAGCTCAAGGTCGCTCAAAGAGCTATGGAGAGGGCTATGCTCGGTGTTTCTCTGCGAGATCGAATCAGAAACGAGGAGATCCGTAGAAGAACCAAGGTCACCGACATAGCCCAGCGGATTAGCTCTTTGAAGTGGCAGTGGGCGGGGCACATAGCGCGAAGAACCGATGGCCGATGGGGCAGAAAGGTTCTTGAATGGCGACCATGTACCGGCAAGCGCAGCGTTGGACACCCACCGACCAGGTGGTCGGACGACCTAATAAAGGTCGCAAGAAGACGCTGGATGCAGGCCGCTTCCAACCGGTCATATTGGAAATCCTTGGGGGAGGCCTATGTCCAGCAGTGGACTTCTTGCGGCTGAAATGATGATGATGATGAAACAACTTTTTGGGACCAACCGTTAGTATTATCAATAAATAATAAATATTATAAAACAAAGTCCTCCGCCGCGTCTGTCTGTCTGTCTGTCTGTTCGCGATAAACTCAAAAACTACTCCACGGATTTTCATACGGTTTTCACCAATAGATAGAGTGATTCACGAGGAAGGTTTTAAGGTATAAAACATGCCCGGGCGCAGCCGGGTAGGGCTGCTAGTTATCAAACGCTACGGAGTAAGGAATAATATGGACCGGGCGCAGACGTCATTATATATAACGCCTACTTTTCAATAATCAACAAAGGAAATATTCCATATACATTAAAAAATCCTTTTGCAATTCATCCATCATATCAGTGATATCTCAGGCTCCTCCGTTTTTCAGATGCCACGTTAAGCCGATGGTCCTGGCTGTCATCATTGATGGCAGTCGTTAAACTATATCAGATGCCTTAAGGCAGCTTGAAAAATCTGACACCTGTGTTGGCCACTTACACACATCAAACAAACCCAAAAAGCACAACAGCTCAATGTGCTTAGTTTGTTTTTATAAAACAATGCCAAGGTGTCGTATTAAAAAGTTAGATTTAATTCTACAACTACGTATTTTATTTTTGTAATGAGCCCTAAGAAGCAAAAGAGTGTCATAATTAGCCAACTTCCCTCTTTGCCCGCACGAACGTGCAGGAAGCACTTAATTGCACTTCCAACCTCCAGGAAAACAAATACAAACTTTTAAAGCGTATCAGATCACATTTTATTCCGTTGTAATAAGGTCTAGTTTACGCTGTAGTAACTGTATATTTAGTGTTGCTTCGGTGCGGATCGTGGAGAGGAATTGAACACATGGTGCCTGTTATGTTGCTTGACGACGTGATGGATGAAACGTCCAAGGTTTTCGTTTTCTTTCTTCGATTTCTTTTAAACAATTAAGTTTTCGATTTTAATTTACAACCCTATTCATAATGAATAACAAGAACTATATAATTCCTAAGAGGAGCCCAATGGCCTAGTAGGCGTGAGCATTATAAGTGCTTCCGCATGTTAAGCAACCCAGGGCGCAGCCCCCACTTGGATGGATGACCGCAAGTTGCATAAAAATATCCCGAGCTCCTCCGTGCTTCGGAAGGCACGTTAAGCCGTTGGTCCCAGCTGTCATTCTTGATGACAGTCATTGCCTTAAGAAAGCTTAAAAAATCTGACACCAGTGTTGGCCACTAACACACATCAAACAAACCCAAAAAGCACAACAGCTCAATGTGCTTAGTTTGTTTTTATAAAACAATGCCAAGGTGTCGTATTAAAAAGTTAGATTTAATTCTACAACTACGTATTTTATTTTTGTAATGAGCCCTAAGAAGCAAAAGAGTGTCATAATTAGCCAACTTCCCTCTTTGCCCGCACGAACGTGCAGGAAGCACTTAATTGCACTTCCAACCTCCAGGAAAACAAATACAAACTTTTAAAGCGTATCAGATCACATTTTATTCCGTTGTAATAAGGTCTAGTTTACGCTGTAGTAACTGTATATTTAGTGTTGCTTCGGTGCGGATCGTGGAGAGGAATTGAACACATGGTGCCTGTTATGTTGCTTGACGACGTGATGGATGAAACGTCCAAGGTTTTCGTTTTCTTTCTTCGATTTCTTTTAAACAATTAAGTTTTCGATTTTAATTTACAACCCTATTCATAATGAATAACAAGAACTATATAATTCCTAAGAGGAGCCCAATGGCCTAGTAGGCGTGAGCATTATAAGTGCTTCCGCATGTTAAGCAACCCAGGGCGCAGCCCCCACTTGGATGGATGACCGCAAGTTGCATAAAAATATCCCGAGCTCCTCCGTGCTTCGGAAGGCACGTTAAGCCGTTGGTCCCAGCTGTCATTCTTGATGACAGTCATTGCCTTAAGAAAGCTTAAAAAATCTGACACCAGTGTTGGCCACTAACACGCACGAAAAACAAAGAAACAAAAAACCGGACCTAGTGGGTATCCAATTAATTAAACACGCACATTTTACTACAAATGGACCTGTGATTGTTCAGAAAATTTTAATCTTTTTTTAACACTTGTGTCATATTGTAGTTAGTTTTAGTTTATATGTAGTTGTCTGTGTGTATGAGTATGTATGTATATATAGTTATATAAGAACAAAATCTTGTCTCGTGATTTAAATAGTTCTCATGAAGCACAAACTTGTTTGTTACTCTTTATTTGTAACCAATTAATTATTTATTGTTTACTTGTAAGAGCAACATTGTTTAGCACGCTGTGTGCACTATCTGCTTGGCTTTACAACCAGCTATTGTATGTTTATCTTGATGTTCTAAATTATATAGTTGTAAAACTGTTTGTGCACCAATAAATAAAATAAATAAAAATAAATAAATACACAAGTCTTGAAGAAAATATTTTTTTGTAGTATTAGTTCCAAGTAAGGTAAATCTTCCATAGTCACGGACTAATTGCCCCATAGAACACGGAATGTTGTTCGCCCACTAATAGAGACGACAGTAATAATAATACTGCGTGTCAGCCCGCGCCCGGCTTGTAAGTTAAAGTCGCATACTTTGCCTGTCAGTTTGTGCTTGAGAAAACGTAAAAATGACCCAGTGTTTTGTGATATGGTATCATAATTATAATGAAAAGGTTAATTTACAAAATTGTGATGTAACCATTATGACAAGTAAGTATTTTTACATATTTGTCATAAAGTTTTTAGTTGTGGTAGAGCCACGCTACCGGCAAAAATCACTTTGCAGCAGTCATCAGCATGAACGGGCCGGCTCGTCCGCGGAAGTACCACACTCTCACTGAAAATCGACGTTTGAGTAGTAGCTTTACAGCTTCTATGCTTCGTTCGGTGAGTGAGACTGCCGGAGGCCCATCCTCCCCTCTGGGGAGGGAAAAATAAAAGGCCGGTAACGCTCATGCCTCTGGTGTTACATTAATCCATGGGCAGCGGTGATCACTTACCATCAGGTGACCCGCTTGCTCGTTTGCCCTCCTATGACATAAAAGTGGTTGCCTTAAAAGTATCGTTGGCTTTTGTGATATATTTATAGCAGATATTTAATTTCTACGATTGCCTCAAACCCTCAATAAACGGTAACCTATTTTGGAAATTTCTGTCTGACGCAAAACCTACTGTCCAATTATGACGAGCTCCGTGGCGCAGCGGTCTTCATGCCAGCCTGCGACACGGATCGTCCCAGGTTTGATCCCCGGTCAGGTCAAGATGGAAAATGATCTTTTTTAGATTGATCTGGGTCTTGGATGTTTATCTATATATGTATTTGTTATAAAATATAGTATCGTTGAGTTAGTATCCCATAACACAAATCTCGAATTTACTTTGGGGCTAGCTTAAGAGTCGCCTGGAAGCGCATGTCTCCATACAAACGGAAAAAGGGAATTGTGGCAATATTTGATAATTTTAGGGCAAAATTAAGCATCCAATCAATTAATCTCATTATTATCTACGTACGTTCCTATACAGTTTGGTTAAATTATAAAATGTTTGAGAATTATACGCGTCTTAAGATTTCCATACAAATTTGAAAAGGCTTGTAATTCTCAAACCATTGGTATTTTAACCAAGCTGTATAGGAACGTACGTAGATTATAATGAGATTAATTGATTAAATGATTAATTTTACTCCAAAATTATCAAATAATGCCACAATTCCCTTTTTCCGTTTGTATGGAGACATGTGCTTCCAGGCGACTCTTAATCTGTATAATTTGTCCGTATATATTTATTTATTTATAATTATAGTGAAATATACCCTTATTTTAAATTCAATACACAAACTTTAAAAGATGACTCAGCCCATCAACATGAACAACTTTTGTTATGGGACCAATGCTGAAAATTCAATATTATTTTTACCTTTTCCATACATTTGTTTCAATCAGTTGGCCGCTTTTGTATAGGTATGTAGATTTTTTTTAGTCCCCAGCATTGGTCCCATATCAAAAATTGTTCACATTGATGGGCTGAGTCACCTCTTAAAGTTTGTGAATTGAATTTAAAATAAGGATGTATAGCATAGGGGTTTCTTTAACACAATCTCATCATAGTTTACATCAGAATAAATATTCTTGTCACATGCGCGTACGTATTCGCGGGTACAAAATACCTAGTTGTAAATAAAATTTGTACTACACACAGTACTAAGATAAAATATTCAAACACCCTTGGGACGTGAAGCCAGCTTTAACTGCAGCCGACATTTCAAAATGGAAATAGAGTGCGAGGGACGTAACATTTGAGGCCGAATGATGCGAATTTCACGAAAATGCCAAATATTATGCGCGGTTAAGTATCAATGGGGCTGCTATTGGATATTTGTGAGCCGTTGGAGTTTTATGGCCCAGAAATAAATTCCGAAAAAATGGTGGTGTGTGAGTTCGATAAGCAAATATGTATGGGGGGTTCCGTATTACCATACAATATTTAATAAAAAAAATGTTTTAGCGACTTGGATGTTTAAGTGAGTACGCATAAATCCTCTTATAGGCGACCTCTATCGTCGTTACACTTATATCTATATATATAAGTGTAACGACGACAATATAATACTAACGTAGTATAACCAGACAATGCGCCACGTGGTTCCCAGCAGAGTAGAATAGAACCACTCGTGTTCCCGTGGATATCGTAGAAGGCACTTAGAAAGCACAAGCTAAACAAAGCTTATAAAAATCAAAGCGACCTGTCCCGTCTGGCCAGCGTGGAAATTGTAGGCCAAATTTTCTGACTGCTCAGGTTAATATATTAGTCTGGTAGTATAGAGCGGGTAATGCTCCTGCAGCGGAGACTGAAAATGACCTGATGATGAGTACTATTCACACATATACACCTTCTACGACATCCACGGGAAGACTTGGTCCTATTCTACTTTGCCGGGAACCACACGGCCTTTATGTTTATAAGACTATTAATCTTATTTGGTTTCCTTACTGTTTACTCATCGTAAGAAGTACCTTCTTATGAGCGCTGTGATAGCTGAACTGCGGAGGTTCAAAATTAAGGTTCATGTTTATCCTTTAGGTACGGAACCCTAAAACAATTTTATCACGAGTTACGCATTACAACGCTACCTGCCGGTGACTGGCGGTTGTCGGATGTTTCTGACACACAGGGATTAATTTATATTTAACTTTCTAGACGTGATGTACGTAGTATTTTTCCCAGTCGCTAAGTTATTTGTATTTTTATACAGGCTAGACTATAAGAAAATAAATAACTAGGATTGTACCTGATGCTTCTTTTCTGACACAAATCATAAGGGTATATCGAGAAAATTGGTGAAAATCTCATGTCCATAAGTGACCTGGCAACCCAGCACTATTTTAATTCTATTATTACATCTCGTCAACGGGTGCTGCCACGGGGGACTGGTCTGCTCGGCCTCTTTGAGACTAATAATATGTTGTTTATTATCATTACACACTCGATCGTTAACATAAACACTTTCAAAAAATAATAAATCTAAGTAGGTATAGCTTTTGGGTTTTATGACCTAAGGCTCTGTCTGCGACGCAAGGGTTGAAAACAAAAGTATATAAAAATTGACTCCGTGTATTTAAACTAAGGGACGAGTCGTGCATAAAAGTATATAAGTGATACATTGCATAAAGCACACCATAAGAGGTCCACGTTGAGCGTGCTGATGCGATGTCCATAGATAGAATGAATCCAATAATCTAAAAAGCAACTAGCGGTTAGTCCTTTACCAGACTTATGATTCTCAAATTAACATTAATTTCTCTGATGGTTTTACGAACATGCAAAAGGAAAGCAGAAGCCGAAAGATCGTCAAAGCATCACTTATCTTCTACTCAATTTTATTCAAAACTTTAATGTACCTACAAATTTCAAACTTCGCAATATACACAAAGTAACAACATCCATGTTGTTGTGTTCCATTTGTTTCTTGTCATCTGAATAAACGTGACGAGAAAACACAATCGTCACATTAAGCGCTCTTTATTGCACGCTATCGTCCGCCATTTTGTTATACAGACTAAACATATAGTATACTGCAAATTCAAAGTTTGATACTTGGATCAAAGGCATTTAATTTCCAACCAAAGCTAATTATCATCATCATCAGGTCTTTCTAATCTCCACTGCAGGAGCACGACCCTCTCTGTACTACCAGAGCCATATATTAGCTTGAGTAGTCAGAGGATTTGGCCTACACTCTCCACGCTGGCCAGACGGGTTGGAGAGGTCTCTTTGATGTTTATAAGCGACTAAGGAAAAACAAGCTAAACCAAAGCTAAAGGAATAAATAAATAAATATTGAGCCAACATTTCAAACTCAAACCAAAAAGCTATGAGAAAGATGAAATGATAAGTTATTATAGTGGTAGGTAAATAATAGGGAAACTTTATATATTTAAAATAGTTAGTCTGACTAGAATAGGTGTCGAAAAGCTACTTATCGTCTACTAGCTTTTATTTATGACTTGTACGTATTTTATACCTCGCAATATACACAAAGCAGCGACATCCATGTTGTTGTGTTCCATTTGTTTCTTGTCGTCGGAACAAAGTGACAAGAAAACATAAACGTCACATTAAGCGCTCTTTATAGCACGCTGACGTCCGCCATTTTGTTTAATAGACTGAAATTATGATTACTATACATCGTTAGTTTGATATTTGAACTATAGGGATGACTTTTGATATTCAACCAAATAAGAAATTTAAATGTTTGGATTCGTGGGCTAACTAATTATAGCGGGGACTGGCTAGCAAAATTATTATATTTACTATACTCTAACTAGATATGTATTTATGTGTATGTTTATCTATATATGAATTTGTAATAAAATATAGTATCGTTGAGTTAGTATCCCATAACACAAGTCTCGAACTTACTTTGAGGCTAGCTCAATCTGTGTGATTTGCGGAATCGTATATATATACATTTATTAGAAAAGGTATCGAAAAGCAACTTATCTTCTACTAACTTTTATTTATGACTTAAATGTACGTATTTTATAACTCGTTATATACACAAAAACAGTGGAAGCCATGTAGTTGTGTTCCATTTGTTTCTTGTCGTCGGAACAAACGTGACAAGAAAACGTAAACGTCACATTAAGCGCTCTTTATAGCATGGCAACATCCGCCATTTTGTCCCAGTTTTGTAATATAACTCTACCATGTTCAAAAATATTTTGCTTATATCGTTGAACATAGGACATTAGTCATAAATTCATAACTGTTTGTATGAATTCGAATATTCAGTTTTGCTTACAAGCCTAAAAATTTAAACGAATATAACAAATCTATATGACTTTTTTTTGTATAAAACATGATTCGATACGTAATAAATTTAATTGGAAATACAGTGATTGTATACAGCCATCATTGTGCACAAAGCGTCATTATGTATAAATACTTTGTTGGTCTTATAGTATTTATGTGTTTATTATTTACATATTTAATTCCCACAATATACACTATAGAAATCAGAAAATACACATATTGGCGATTTCATTGTAGTCATATTCCATTGTTTTGACAACATCGGAACAAACGGACGAGAAAACGTAATCGTCTTTAAACGTTATAATATAATATTATTTTAATAGCAGTCAGCCCCTCCCTGCCTTGCCCGTGGTACACACATAGCTTATAGCACTTAGGGATTTTTCAAAAATTCTTTCACCGTTGAATAGGTACGTTCTATTCAACGGTGAAAGAATTTTTGAAATCGGTCCAGTGGGGTATTTCGCTTAGCGCAACCATTTGAAGCACGCCTAATGAAATGCAACTAAATTATTCCTCGAAACGCACCTTTGCGCAACTAAAAGGTGCGCTCCAACGAATAATTTAGTTGCTTTTCATAGTTCCTGAGAATAGCGCTTACAACCAAATAAAAAAAACAAACAAACTCTTCGTATTTATAATATTAATATAGATTGCACGGCGACGTCTTCCATTCTCAGTTACAAATAAAAACATGGATTAACGATGATTAAAAACATTATAGGTATTAATTAGCTTGCAATAAATATTATCATGTTTCCCAAGGGTTGATAAAGCTTTTTATTCGAGCCAAAAATGGATCAGGGTAATTAGCCCACATGTGTGCGTAAGACCAACCTAGCCCTTATATGTCAACAAAGCTGGCGTTTCACTTGATAGCAAGATAAATTTTGATCCAAATTATTAAAACCCTAATTATGTACCTTCTAGGAAAACGCCTTTAGAATCGTTAGTAATCCTAACTAATAATATAAATGCGAAAGTGAGTTTGTTTATTTGTTTGTTGCTTTCACGCCCAATCTACTAAACCGATCATCATGAAATTTTGCATACACATAGGTTAGGGTACGGAGAAGGACATAGGCTATATATCACGCGGGCGAAGCCGCGGGTAACAGCTAGTTAGAAATAAGCCCTGTAGCAATAGAAAACTTGGACTCATCGTTTGTTTCAAAGCTCAATATCTTAGTATCTTTTTTTTCTTGCATTTGGTAGATAATTTATTTAAAGCTTTTTTTAAGCACTAAATGTGTTCCCTTGTTTTTTGTGGGGTTAAGTTAATTCTGCTATAATATGGTTTTTTTTTTAAATTGTTGTAAAAATGATTTAACTATCGATGGAGTAATAGAATAACATACATTCCATTAATAATTAAGTTATGGTGGATTTGAAGATGTGAGTACATTAGTAACTCAGTCACGCAAAACTACAATAACTTTTACAAGTTAATTAATACATAGTTTATACCAAGTTGATAGAAGCTATTAAAGTCCGTTAAAATTATTGTTAGGAATATTATAGAGCGCTATGTTTAATTGTATGTTAATTTGTTTTTTTAAATGGAGGAACTGACAACCATACGAACTTATTTTAAAAATAAACATATATATACAGACAAATAAAATAAATATATACGGACAAATCACACTAATTGAGCTAGCACCAAAGTAGTAAGACTTGTGTTATGGGATACTAACTGAACGATACTATATTTTATAATAAATACATATATAGATAAACATCCAAGACCCAGGTGAATTTGAAAAAGATCATTTTTCAACTTGACCTGACCGGGGATCGATCCCGGGACTATCCGTGTCGCAGCCAGGCGTGTTGACCGCTGCGCCACGGAGCTCGTCAATATATATAGTTTTCATAACTTATAACTTTATACTTTCGACGACTTATGACGAGCTCCGTGGCGCAGCGGTCATCACGTCGGCCTGCGACACGGATGGTCCCGGGTTTGATCCCCTGTCAGGTCAAGATGGAAAACGATCTTTTTCAGATTGACCTGGGTCTTGGATGTTTATCTATATATGTATTTGTTATAAAATATAGTATCGTTGAGTTAGTATCCCATAACACAAGTCTTTCATAAGAACTTACTTTGGGGCAAGCTCAATCTGTGTGATTTGTCCGTATATATTTATTTATTTATTTACTTTAATACGTTTTGAAAATAAAGATGCTTTAATTCAAAATCTATTTTTATCTTCTTCATTCCTAATTTAACTCGCTTCAAATCTCCATTATTTGTTGCGCAAGTTATGATAAGGTACTTTGTCCTCAGTTCTCACCTCAAGTAATTTATGAATAGTTAAACTCCGTTTGTGAGAACTACTTCTAGCTAACTAGATTTTAATTATGGATATCTAACGCGAACTTAGCTCCTGATTACTTATTAATATGTTACCTGGGCACATAGTGCTATTATATGTGGATATGCATTCTAGAAATCTATATAGTGTTAATTGCTACGTTGTTTGTCCATACTATATATTACTATATATATATTATTAATATTATTATTATTATTAATATTATATTAATATATATAATATTATAAATGCGAAAGTAACTCTGTATGTCTGTCTCGCTTTCACGCTAAAACGGCTGAACCGATTAAAACGAAATTTGGCACACAGATAGACTATAGCCCGAGAAAGGACATAAGCTACTTTTGATTTCGATAACGTAGGTTAAGCAACTCTAACCATGGTTCAAATTAGGATGTTTGGCCAAAACTAAAACAGCTGAACAGATTAAAACGAAATTTGGCACACAGATAGGCTATAGCCTAAGAAAGGACGTGGGCTACTTTTAATTACGATAACGCAGGTTAAGCAACTCTAACCATGGTTCTAATTAGGATGGGTGGCCAAGACTAAAACGGCTGAACAGATTAAAACGAAATTTGGCACACAGATAGGCTATAGCCTAAGAAAGGACGTGGGCTACTTTTGATTACGATAACGCAGGTTAAGCAACTCTAACCATGGTTCTAATTAGGATGGGTGGCCAAAACTAAAACGGCTGAACAGATTAAAACGAAATTTGGCACACAGATAGGCTATAGCCTAAGAAAGGACATAAGCTACTTTTGATTTCGATAACGTAGGTTAAGCAACTCTAACCATGGTTCCTAGATAGGCTATAGCCTGAGAAAGGACATAGGCTACTTTTGATTTCAATAGCGCAGGTTAAGAGCGACCGCATATTATCAGAAATTTCTGTTAGAAAAAATTCTGACGCTCGCCGGAAGGCACTCCGTGCATACATTTTGTATTAGCTCCCGCACACTGTTAGAAAAATTCTAACGGGTCGTTCGTTTCTGATGCCCGCCGGATGGCACCTCAGCCGGACGTCAGAATTTTTTCTGACAGAAATTGCGGAAGGCGTGTTTTCCATACATTTTGTACTAGGCCCCGCACACTATCAGAAATTCGCGTCAGTTTACCGTCCGCCGCCGTACGCTGCACACGTGTTTGTTGTATTTTAGGAACCTACGTTCTTGGCGAAAATTAGTTAAATCAAGATTAATTACGATAACGCAGGTTAAGCAACTCTAACCATGGTTCTAATTAGGTGGGTGGCCAAAAATAAAACGGCTGAACAGATTTAAACGAAATTTGGCACACAGATAGGCTATAGCCTAAGAAAGGACGTGGGCTACTTTTAATTACGATAACGCAGGTTAAGCAACTCTAACCATGGTTCTAATTAGGATGGGTGGCCAAAACTAAAACGGCATAACGGATTAAAATGAAATTTGGCACACAGATAGGCTATAGCCTAAGAAAGGACGTGGGCTACTTTTAATTACAATAACGTAGGTTAAGCAACTCTAACCATGGTTCTAATTAGGATGGGTGGCCAAAACTAAAATGGCTAAACAGATTAAAACGTGGGCTACTTTTAATTACGATGACGCAGGTTAAGCAACTCTAACCATGGTTCTAATTAGGATGGGTGGCCAAAACTAATACGGCTGAACAGATTAAAACGAAATTTGGCACACAGATAGGCTATAGCCTAAGAAAGGACGTGGGCTACTTTTAATTACGATAACGCAGGTTATGCAACTCTAACCATGGTTCTAATTAAGATGGGTGGCCAAAACTAAAACGGCTGAACAGATTAAAACGAAATTTGGCACACAGATAGGCTATAGCCTGAGAAAGGACATAGGCTACTTTTGATTTCAATAGCGCAGGTTAAGAGTGGCCGCATATTAACAGAAATTTCTGTTAGAAAAATTCTGACGCTCGCCGGAAGGCACTCCGTGCATACATTTTGTATTAAATCCCGCACACTGTTAGAAAAATTCTAACGGGTCGTCCGTTTCTGATGCCCGCCGGATGGCACCTCAGCCGGACGTCAGAATTTTTTCTGATAGAAATTGCGGAAGGCGTGTTTTCCATACATTTTGTACTAGGCCCCGCACACTATCAGAAATTCGCGTCAGTTTACCGTCCGCCGCCGTACGCTGCACACGTGTTTGTTGTATTTTAGGAACCTACGTTCTTGACGAAAATGAGTTAAATCAAGATTTAATTGCCGATGTGGAAAAATATCTATGTTTGTGGAACGCGATGTTGAAAATGACCAGAATAAAATACACAGAGACTTAGCTAGGATGCGAATATGCCAAATATTAATTGAGAATTGAAATCCATATTTCAATATCAAGGTTTTTAGGGTTCCATGTCCAAAGCGTAAAAACGGGATCCTATTTACGAGATTTCAATGTTCGTGTGTCACCAGGATGTATCATAAACCGTTGTTTGTTTGATTATTCGTATGTGTAAGTGGCCAACACTGGTGTCAGATATTTCAAGCTGCCTTAAGGCATCTGACATAGCTAAACGACTGACATCAATGATGACAGCCGCGACCAACGGCTTAACGTGCCTTCCGAAGCACGGAGGAGCTCGAGATATTTTTATGCCACTTGCGGTCACCCATCCAAGTAGGGACTGCACCAGGGGTTGCTTAACATACGTAAGCGCTCATAGAGCTCACACCCACTGGACCATCGGGCTCCTCAAATACCTCTCCTCATAAACCGTGATTTATAGTTAAAATTTTCATAGATGATGAACTTATTTGCTTTTGCCGTAAACCCTAGAATCAGAATAAAATCCTAATCCTAACTAATATTATACGAGTAAATGCGAAAGTGAGTTTGTTTGTTTGTTTCTTTGTTACGCTTTCACGCCCTATCTACTTAACCGATCATCATGAAATTTTGCATACACATAGGTTAGAGTACTGAGAAGGACATAGGCTATAATTCACGCGGGCGAAGCCGCGGGTAACAGCTAGTATAATATAAATCTAAAAGTATATGTATTGTAATACTTATGCATAATTTACTTTTTTGTAAAGGTAAATTATGCCGTGTGGTTCCCGGCAGAGTAGAATAGGACCACTCCAAGTCTTCCTGTGGATGTCGTAAAAGGCGACTTAGGAAACACAAGCTAAACAGAGCTTACAAACATCAAAAAGACCTCTCCAACTCGTCTGGCCAGCGTGGAGAGTGTAGGCCGTATCCTCTGACTACTCTGGCTAATAAAATGCTGTGGTAGTACAGAGAGGGTCGTGCTCCTGCAGTGGAGACTAAAAAAGACCTGATGGATGGATGGATGGATAGGTAAATTATAGCCTTTGTTATTCTCTGAAAATACAGCTTTCTACACGTGAAAGAATTATTAAAAGAAAGATGCTTATATCATATAAATATCATCAAAACATGTTTCTAAATCTGCCCATCAAACAAGTGCTATTTAATAAAAGCGTATAAAAATTTTCCACCTTATAGACTTCGTTGCAAACACACATATCTAAAGATTTGATGGCATAAGTAGACATATGACGCATCTACTTATACAAAGCTGTCACGCAGACAAAAAAAAATAGTCAGTTATATAATCATTGAAATAAAAGCATGGCGGAGTCAATATATCGAATATAGTCAAAGTAAATAATATACCTAGTTTTAGGAAGTCTTTTCATAATATAGCCAAAGACAATATATTACTAACGTAATAGACTGCCCACCTCATACAAAAATATTGGACCAAATTAAGGTTGCGAAAAGCAGGCGAATGTATGGCGCAGGAGAGTTGCTTGGTAGTCGATACTAGATGGCGGTAATCTGCGTTAGCCTTTAACTTACTAAATATACGGTGTCATTTTAAAATATTATGCCTAAAATATAGTTTTGATTTTTAATCCATACTATCCATACTAATATTATAAATGCGAAAGTAACTCTGTCTGTCTGTCTGTCTGTCTGTCTGTCTGTCTGTCTCGCTTTCACGCTAAAACGGCTGAACCGATTAAAACGAAATTTGGCACACAGATAGGCTATAGCCCGAGAAAGGACATAGGCTACTTTTGATTTCGATAACGTAGGTTAAGCAACTCTAACCATGGTTCTAATTAGGATGGGTGGCCATAACTAAAACGGCTGAACAGATAAAAACGAAATTTGGCACACAGATAGGCTATAGCCTAAGAAAGGACGTGGGCTACTTTTAATTACGATAACGCAGGTTAAGCAACTCTAACCATGGTTCTAATTAGGATGGGTAGCCAAAACTAAAACGGCTGAACAGATTAAAACGAAATTTGGCACACAGAGAGGCTATAGCCTAAGAAAGGACGTGGGCTACTTTTAATTACGATAACGCAAGTTAAGCAACTCTAACCATGGTTCTAATTAGGATGGATGGCCAAAACTAAAACGGCTGAACAGATTAAAACGAAATGTGGCACACAGATAGGCTATAGCCTAAGAAAGGACGTGGGCTACTTTTAATTACGATAACGCAGGTTAAGCAACTCTAACCTGGTTCTAATTAGGATGGGTGGCCAAAACTCAGATAGGCTATAGCCTAAGAAAGGACGTGGGCTACTTTTAATTACGATAATGCAGGTTAAGCAACTCTAACCATGGTTCTAATTAGGATGGGTGGCCAAAACTAAAACGGCTGAACAGATTAAAACGAAATTTGGCACACAGAGAGGCTATAGCCTAAGAAAGGACGTGGGCTACTTTTAATTACGATAACGCAGGTTAAGCAACTCTAACCATGGTTCTAATTAGGATGGGTGGCCAAAACTAAAACGGCTGAACAGATTAAAACGAAATTTGGCACACAGAGAGGCTATAGCCTAAGAAAGGACGTGGGCTACTTTTAGTTACGATAATACAAGTTAAGCAACTCTAACCATGGTTCTAATTAGGATGGGTGGCCCAAACTAAAACGGCTGAACAGATTAAAACGAAATTTGGCACACAGATAGGCTATAGCCTGAGGAAGGACATAGGCTACTTTTGATTTCAATAGCGCAGGTTAAGAAGCCGGCGGACCGCCCGCTCAAATCGAATTTGAGGCGAGCGCCTAAGTTTGTTGGACATATCGCTATCTCATTCGTCGCAAGCGGACGGACGGCTAACCATGTGCCGCGCCCCGCACTCTCCGCGCGATAGTGAGAATGTGTGCGTGCGTTCCTTTATCGAAGACGTGCATGTGTACCGCAATCACAGTCCATGTAAAATTGACATAGTTTTTCGGGGTGAAGATTTCGAAAATGACGTCAGTTTTGGAATCTAAGATGGTGGACCCGATTTGTCAAATAAAATCGACATGGGTGTCTTTGTATAGGTTTTTCGGGGTGTAGAATTCAAAAATGACGTCAGTTTTAGAATCCAAGATGGCGGACCCGATTTGTCAAATAAAATTGATATGGGTATCGTTGTATAGGTTTTTCGGGATGTAGATTTCAAAAATAAGGTCAGTTTTAGAATCCAAGATGGCGGACCCGATTTGTCAAATAAAATCGACACGGGTGTCGTTGTATAGGTTTTTCAGGGTGTAGATTTCGAAAATTACGTCAGTTTTGGAATCTAAGATGGCGGACCCGATTTGTCAAATAAAATCGACATGGGTGTCTTTGTATAGGTTTTTCGGGGTGTAGATTTCGAAAATGACGTCAGTTTTGGAATCCAAGATGGTGGACCTGATTTGTCAAATAAAATTGATATGGGTATCGTTGTATAGGTTTTTCGGGATGTAGATTTCAAAAATGACATTAGTTTTGGAATCCAAGATGGCGGACGCGATTTGTCAAGCTAAATTGACATGAATATCGTCGTATAGGTTTTTCAGGGGGTAGATTTCGAAAATGACGTCATTTCGAAATTTTCAACCCGAAAATTCTATATACCTACACACAACCATGTCGATAATTCATAAAAAGCTGCATCCACCATCTTTGAGTCGGAACTGACGTCAGTTTTGAGATACACCCTGAAAAACCTATACAACGACACCCATGCCGATTGCGCATGACAAGTCACATCCACCATCTTGAATTCCAAAACTGACGTAATTTTTGAAATCTACCCATCAAAATCCTAAGGAATAATACATATGTTGTTTTTGCATGAAAAGTCACATTCACCATGTTGGATATCAAAACTGAAATCATTTTTAAAAATCTATATCCCGAAAAACCTATCCAGCGACACCCAAGTCGATTTTCTGGACAAGACGCGTCCGCCATCTTGGATTCCAAAACTGACGTAATTTTCGAAATCTACACCCCGAAAATATGATGCAGCGACACACATGTCGATTTTGCATGAAAATTCGTGTCCAAAATCTTGGATTCCAAAACTGACATCATTTTCGAAATCTACACCCCGAAAAACCTATACAACGATACCCATGTCAATTTTATTTGACAAATCGGGTCCGCCATCTTGAATTCCAAAACAGATGTCATTTTCGAAATCTACACCCCGAAAAACCTATACAACGACACCCATGTCGATTTTATTTGACAAATCGGGTTCGCCATCTTGGATTCCAAAACTGACGTCATTTTCGAAATGTACACCCCGAAAAACCTATACAACGACACCCATGTCGATTTTATTTGACAAATCGGGTCCGCCATCTTGGATTCCAAAACTGACGTCATTTTCGAAATCTACGCCCCGAAAAACCTATACAACGACACCCATGTCGATTTTATTTGACAAATCGGGTTCGCCATCTTGGATTCCAAAACTGACGTCATTTTCGAAATGTACACCCCGAAAAACCTATACAACGACACCCATGTCGATTTTATTTGACAAATCGGGTCCGCCATCTTGGATTCCAAAACTGACGTCATTTTCGAAATGTACACCCCGAAAAACCTATACAACGACACCCATGTCGATTTAATTGACAAATCGGGTCCGCCATCTTGGATTCCAAAACTGACGTCATTTTCGAAAACTACACCCCGAAAAACCTATGCAACGACACCCATGTCAATTTTATTTGACAAATCGGGTCCGCCATCTTGAATTCCAAAACAGATGTCATTTTCGAAATCTACACCCCGAAAAACCTATACAACGATACCCATGTCAATTTCATTTGACAAATCGGGTCCGCCATCTTGGATTCCAAAACTGACGTCATTTTCGAAATCTACGCCCCGAAAAACCTATACAACGACACCCATGTCGATTTTATTTGACAAATCGGGTTCGCCATCTTGGATTCCAAAACTGACGTCATTTTCGAAATGTACACCCCGAAAAACCTATACAACGACACCCATGTCGATTTTATTTGACAAATCGGGTCCGCCATCTTGGATTCCAAAACTGACGTCATTTTCGAAATGTACACCCCGAAAAACCTATACAACGACACCCATGTCGATTTAATTGACAAATCGGGTCCGCCATCTTGGATTCCAAAACTGACGTCATTTTCGAAAACTACACCCCGAAAAACCTATGCAAGCAACGACACCTCCTGTCTTCCATTACGTATTTCAACAATGACGTCACTATGGTGACGTACACGCAGAAAAAAAAAAAAAGATTCGAGTAATATTCTAATTTCTTCAGATAAAAATATGTACCTACTGTGTGATACATCCCACACTTCGAAGTCCATTATCGAGAATTCGAAAACCAAAATAAACTACAATACAACAGTTTATTGAAATAATCAAAAGAACAACGAAGAGGCACCAACGCGCACACACATTCGAACTGTATCTCTACGCATGCGTGCGTATCGTACCCCCCGCACAGCCGCCGCGTCCGCCCCGTGCGAGCGGAAACAGCTAGATGGTTGTTCAAAATTTCTCACTAATTTGAGCGTATTTGGGAATACCAAAAATGATGAATGAAAATTGATTATATTTTTATTTTCTTTCAGACATTGCGTAATTGCGTAACTAGACAATATAAGGTGTGTTTCTATTATAATTACATAATGATTGGTTTAGTTTTTAATACAAAACAAATAGGCGGAAAATATGTCGATAATGTCGTAAAAATGAACGAAATTTAAACGCAAATATATGTAAGTACGTTAAGATTTTGAAAAAAAAAATGTTTAACAGGAACATAGATAAATACTGTCTTAGTACAAATAATAGCATATTTGTGTTGAAATATGCTCTAAGTAAAAGATATTTTGGTATTAAGTTTGTATGGGAAATTCATTGGTCGCCGGCTTCTTAAGAGCGGCCGCATATTATCAGAAATTTCTGTTAGAAAAATTCTGACGCTCGCCGGAAGGCACTCCGTGCATACATTTTGTATTAGCTCCCGCACACTGTTAGAAAAATTCTAACGAGTCGTCCGTTTCTGATGCCCGCCGGATGGCACTTCAGCCGGACGTCATAATTTTTTCTGATAGAAATTGCGGAAGGCGTGTTTTCCATACATTTTGTACTAGGCCTCCCCGCACACTATCAGAAATTCGCGTCAGTTTACCGTCCGCCGCCGTACGCTGCACACGTGTTTGTTGTATTTTCAGTCGAGCTCCGTGGCGCAGTGGTCAACACGCCAGCCTGCGACACGGGGGTCCCGGGTTCGATCCCCGGCCAGGTCAAGATAGAAAACGATCTTTTTCAAATTGGCCTGGGTCTTGGATGTTTATCTATATAAGTATATGTTATAAAATATAGTATCGTTGAGTTAGTATCCCACGACACAAGTTCACAACTTACTGTGGGGCTAGCTCAATTTGTGTGATATGTCCCTATATATTTATTTTATTATTTATTTATTTTAGGAACCGACGTTCTTGACGAAAATGAGTTAAATCAAGATTTAAGTGCCGATGTGGAAAAATATCTATGTTTGTGGAACGCGATGTTAAAAATGACCAGAATAAAATACACAGAGACTTAGCTAGGAAGCGAATATGCCAAATATTAATTGAGAATTGAAATCCATATTTCAATATCAAGGTTTTTAGGGTTCCATGTCCAAAGCGTAAAAACGGGATCCTATTTACGAGATTTCAATGTCCGTGTGTCACCATCATACATAAACCGTTGTTTGTTTGGTTATTCGTATGTGTAAGTAGCCAACACTGGTGTCAGCGATATTTCAAGCTGCCTTAAGGCATCTGACATAGCTAAACGACTGACATCAATGATGACAGCCGCTACCAACGGCTTAACGTGCCTTCCGAAGCACGGAGGAGCTCGAGATATTTTTATGCCACTTGCGGTCACCCATCCAAGTAGGGACTGCACCAGGGGTTGCTTAACATACGTAAGCGCTCATAGAGCTCACACCCACTGGACCATCGGGCTCCTCAAATACCTCTCCTCATAAACCGTGATTACTATACAGTTAAAATTTTCATAGATGATGAACTTATTTGCTTTTGCCGTAAACACTAGAATCAGAATAAAATCCTAATACTAACTTATATTTTACGAGTAAATGCGAAAGTGAGTTTGTTTGTTTGTTTCTTCCTATCTACTTAACCGATCATCATGAAATTTTGCATACACATAGGTTAGAGTACTGAGAAGGACATAGGCTATAATTCACACGGGCGAAGCCGCGGGTAACAGCTAGTAAGATATATTTTGTGAATCATGTTTTTATATTCTCATAATACGGTAGATACAATGTTGTGTAGTTTCGAGTGGCGCCATCTATGCGAGTCTCTGAGAACAAATCGTACAATTAAGGCGTTGAGACCACATGACATAGCTAAAAATAAATTTAAGCAAGTACCCTATGGCAAAAATGTATGCCTCGTGAATGCAGAAAGTTGAGTATTGCGATGCAGATTCAGTATCTCAACGAGTTCATAACGACTTGTAAGACGCTACTCCAGTTTAGGATTTCATATTTCATCGTCGCGGTATGAAAATTTAAAATTTTACTTCTGGGATATAAAATTCTGCGCTGAAAAATTAGACTGATTTACAGACACATTTTAAACTTTTGGGGAAGATTGTTATACATTTTAAATAAACTATGTACAGCATCATCATCATCAAATTTAAGAGCTTCTCTCGTTCCTCTCTTTCTTCCGCCAGTTTTTTCACTTCTTTAAGAAGTAACGTTATTGTTTTCTTTTATTTGTTTCATGCTGGTTTGGGAGATAAGATATATAGAATATGCCAGCTGTTCTCCCCACGCAGACCGTAAAAGTCAGTTAGGGGATTGGCCGAAAATCGAAGGAATCATGTCAATAGGCGATGCGGCTAGCAACCCATTACTATTTTGGTTCCGCTTTCCACCTTTACGCCCACTAACACGCTAAACGTGGCCTTTGGGTTTTATAGCTTCGCAAGGGATTAAGACGTAATAATATGTATGTATGTTTGCTTCATAAAAGTGTGTCTCAGCCTTTCCGATCTCCTTTTTCCTTCTATTATGTTTCTGGCCATCTAATTAATAAATTAAACTGCATGTAAATTGACCCTCTACTACTGGCCAACTAATTAATTCATTAAACTGCATGTAAATTGACCCTCGACATTCCCTTTAAGGAGTGACTCAGACCGTCAATATCAACAACTTTTCCTTTGGGACCGATGCTGGGAAATCGATTTTTTATTATATTCCCAAATAAATTACCCGGGCGGCATGACAATATCTTTTTTTTGAGTGCCCAGCATCAATCTCATATGAAAAATTATTCAAATGGACCAATTTAATATGTTACCCATATTTGTTTTTTTGTTTTTCGTATGTGTAAGTGGCCAACACTGGTGTCAGATTTTTCAAGCTGCCTTAAGGCATCTGACATAGCTTAACGACTGCCATTAACGATGACAGCCGGGACCAACGGCTTAACGTGCCTTCCGAAGCACGGAGGAGCTCGAGATATTTTTATGCCACTTGCGGTCACCCAACCAAGTAGGGACTGCACCAGGGGTTGCTTAACATACGTAAGCGCTCATAGGGCTCACACCCACTGGACCATTGGGCTCCTCAACCCATTACCCATATAAATGTATATAATTTACTATAGTGTTTTTGAGTCTCTGACCAGGATTCCCTGTAAAAATTAAGTAAATTGATCCCAGAGCCCCTTTTGTAGCAGTCTAGGATATTAACCACTACATTCTTGAGGCCGTTACAGGCTAAAGCCATGCTCGATATCCGTAATTAAAACCGAGTTAGCAAGTGTAGCCGACGGCAAGTTCTCGGAAACAGAATTTAACAATTCACTAGTATCTGAAGTTTCAACACAAGACGCCATATTCTCATAACTTCTATATTTAATCATATTGCTCCTTTTCATATTGACCTGGGTCTTGGATGTTTATCTATATAAGTATATATTATAAAATATAGTATCGTTGAGTTAGTATCCTGCGACACAAGTTCACAACTTACTGTGGGGCTAGCTCAATTTGTGTGATATGTCCCTATATATTTATTTATTATTATTATTTAATATAGGTACATGTTGACGAAGTCCATGGCGCAACGGTTTTCACGCCAGACTGCAATTCAAAGACTCTCGGATTCGATACCCAGCCAGGACATAATGGAAAACGATTTTTTTCAGATTGGCCTAGTCTTGGATGTTTGTTTTTAAATCTGTTAGACAATATATCGTTAATTTAGTATACTATTAGGTACACAAGCCCACAACTTACTGTTGCTGCAAGTAGCTTTAAAAGCCGGTTAAGGGATTGGGCGAAAATCTAAGGAATCACATAAATAGGCGATGCGGCTAGCAGCTATCACTATTTTAATTCCACATTCCATCTTTACGCCCACTATAATGCTATATGTGGGCCTTATGATATTTGGCTCTGTCTACCCCGTTAGGGATAGCGACGTAATAATATGAATGTATGTATTAAATCCAACGCTAAGATCACTTAGTTAATAATTATTGACGTCACGTTTGATATTAATTATTATAAATAAGAAGTATCGCTAAAGGCAAGTTCTCGGGAACGGAAATTAATAATTTACTAGTTTCTGGAAGTTTCAACGAGATGCCTGATTCTCATAACTTTAATATTTTAATAAAGATAAAATGGTGTATCTCATTTTTTAATTATGTCTGGAAAAAAATGTATGAAAGAGTAGCCAAGGGCTAAAGTGCGAAAATAATAAAATCTCGAAACTTTTTTATTTCCTTTCTCAAACTTATCTTGTGAATATGTCAACTAAGGATATCGAAAAATTAAACAGGGGGAAATTTTTGTCGTTTTGGACCCTCAAAAGGGTGATTCACTCCGTCAATTTGAACAACTATTCCTATGACGACAAAGCTAGAAACTTTAAAAAAAAATGACATTTTCATACAAAAATATTCAGCGGTGATGACTTTTTAGGGTTCCGTAGTAAACAAGGAATCCTTATAGTTTCGCCATGTCTGTCTGTCTGTCTGTGTGTCTGTCTGTCTGTCCGTCCGCGGTTTTACTCAGAGACTATAAGTACTAGAAAACTGTAGTTTGGCATGGGTATGTATATTAATCATGGTAAAAAAGTGGTGGAAAAAAATCTTGAAAAAAAATTTTTTTTAGGGTATCTCCCATACATGTAAAGTGGGGGAGTAATCGTTAAATAGGTCCTCAAAAAATATTGTGAGGTTGAGAACACCATTTTTCGATTTAGGGATCCGTTTCCGAAACATTTGGTTTTTGCAAATTTTTGTTAGAGTTAAGTGTCCCCCCCTCTATTGGCTAAACGGTTATACATGGATACGTGAAAAAAATTACAGAAGTAGTATATATACTGAAGTTGAAAGAAAAACTATCAGAGCTGGGTTTTAAGTGCAATTTTTATTTATTCACCGATTGTTTTGATTTTGTTTTTCATATCTGGTCATGATCCCTTTATCTTTTAAGGGGTTCCGTACTAAACAAAGAACCCTTATAGTTTCGCCATGTCTGTCTGTCCCTCCGCGGTTTTACTCAGAGACTATAAGTACTAGAAAGCTGTAACTTGGTATGGGTATGTATATTCATCATGGCAAAAAAGCGATAGAACAAAATCTTGAAAAAAAAATTTTTTAGGGTCGCTCCCATGCAAGTAAAGTGGGGGAGTAATTTTTTTTCTCTACTTACTCATCATGTGGTGTATCGCTAAATAGGTCTTTAAAAATATTGTGAGGTTGAGAACACTATTTTTCGATTTAGGGGTCCGTTTACGAAATATTTGGTTTTAAAGTGCAAATTTTTGTTAGAGGTAAGTGTCTACCCCTCTATCTGCTCGCTCGCGTTCGCTATTTATAAAAAAGTTAAAATTAATTTTAGTGAATAAACCATATTATAAACTGGACGAGTATTTTAACGATAAAAATTTTAATTTAAATTGACATTATTAATGATCCCAAAAAAGTATTGACATTTTAACGCTATAACTTGACATTAATTTACTAAATAATTATAATACTAAAATTGTGACAATAATTATTCATTTTATATTTGTATAAATTAACTAACTGCATGTCATAAAACTCGCTTGCCGTTCCACTTTTTGTTTTGCGATGCCCGACAGGGTTCATAGTGTACCTATTATAAAACAGTGACTTTTAGTAGTAAGAACTGAACTGTACATTATGAAACGCAATAAATAAATTGAAATAAATTGAATTGCTAAACGGTTATATATGGATACGTGAAAAAAATTACAGCAATAGTATATATACTGAAATTGAAAGGAAAACTATCAGAGCTGAGTACTAAGTGCAAACTAAAAAGTTATAGGCAACCAACTTGTAAAATGTACTGAAAATTGTAAAATTTCATACAATTTTCATTGTTACATGTTTTTGGTCGTTAAACTGTCAGGTTAGAGAGTGAACAGTGTGAACTCAAAGTTGTCATTCGTAACTACAGAACCCTACACTGTGCGTGGCCCGACACGCACTTGGCCGGTTTTTTTCTACTAAAGCCAAACATTTTCAAGTGTATATACCTACCTACCTACCTTCAAGTTATTTGAATGCCACGTCGCTAATAAAGTCAAAAACATACAATAAACAAACATATGTACATAGAAATAAATGGCTTCTCGTATCCTTTATGGCATAACTCGTAACTATATTGAAATTACGAACTTTGCGTCTAGTTGGAACTTGTGAATAGTTAAATTCATTAACTATGAATTTGGGTTCCTATGCAAACTATATGTTTACTAGGTTTCTGTGTACGTGACAAAAGTTTTGTATATTTAGTTGTTCCACATTCCTCGCGTGATATATTGCCTATGTCCTTTTAAGTACCCTAACCTATGTGTACTTATACATAATTTCATGATTATCGGTTGAAACTTACTTTCGCATTTACAATATTACTAGCTTTTGCCCGCGACTTCATCCGCGAAAGAATAAAACTAAAATATTATGAGTCTCACTTCAAAAATGACGAAGTTTCATACAAACTTTCTACCCCCTTTTTACCCTTTTAAAGGTGGAATTTCCAAAAATCCTTTCTTAGTGCTTGCCTACGTTGTATAAAAAACCTGTGTGCAAAATTTCAAGTTGCTAGACCTGGGGGTTTAGGCAGTACGTTGATATATCAGTCAGGCATTCATTCAGTTTATCCTTTTATATATATAGAAGATAGAAGAAGAAGATAGAAGATAGATGAGCTGTTAGAATACGTATTAATAAATATAAATACCTATGACAAATCACATTAATTCAGATAGCCCCTCAATAATTCGTGAACTTGTGTCGCGGGATACTAAATCAATATTTTATAATAGATACTTATATAATGTATATAAACATCCAAGACCCACGCCAATCTAAAAAAGATCGTTATCCATCATGATCTGGCCGGGGATCGAACCCGGAACCACTCGAGTTGCAGGCTGGTGCGTTAACCACTGTGCCACTGAGGTCGTCAAAAAACGTCGTGACATTGGTAATTATATTATAGTAAAAGTTTGTACTTACATTTACAACTGAGTATTATATTTAGTTGACTTTTGTGTAATATTATGCAGATTTTCATTTATCAACACTTATATATTCTTTTGAGTTGACCGCTGCTCTGTGGTTGCAGTTGAGCTTTTCCTAATGACCCACAGGTCGTGGGTTCCAATCCCTTTGGCTAGCATACTTAATGTAGATTGTTTCTAGTCTAGTTAGGCTTGAATCACCTGATTATAATGAAAGAAAGATGATTCCGTGCTTTTCGCAATACGAAATTATCTTTTTTTTCGGATGCACATTAGGCTGTGTGTCCCGACCACTTTTTATTTTGAGCTTTATCACATACTTTGTGGCCGTATGGTTTCCGGCAGTGAAGAATGGGACCACTCCAAGTCATCCTGTGGATGTCGTACAAGGCGACTTAGGAAACATAAGCTAAACAAAGCTGATAAACATCAAAAAGACCTCTCCAACCCGTCTGACCAGCGTGAAGAGAGTAGGCCAAATCCTCTTTCTGCTCTGGCTAATATATGGCTCTGGTAGTCCAGAGAGGGCCATGCTCCTGCAGTGGAGACTAAAAAAGACCTTCTGATGATGACTATGTTGTCATCATTGCAGCTGCTTTTTTCACAGACTGACTGATGAGTAGCGGTAGGTGGTAATGTGTTGATACGTGTGATCTTAATATTCATAAGGATGTGTATATATGTATATACGTGTGATCTTAATATTGATAAGGATGTGTATATATGTATAAACGTCCTTAAAGGAGCTGCTGACAGTGTCTGCTTCTTGGTCGCGATTGTTGTTGCTATTTTTCAGCTTGCCCCTTGGCAAAGGCCTCCTCAAGGTGTTCCACATTGCTTTACTTCTTCTTCTTTAGGTGCCACTTCATCACTGAAGGTTGGCCGTCAGCTCCTTAAATCGCGGCTTATCCATGACGAGCCTGAACAGTTGTGCCAGCCACTGGTGGATGTTTTTAGCCATGACATTTTGCGTCTTCTTCAAAATACACCGGCTGCCGTTCTTATCTGATCCTCCCATTTTTCCATCGTCTCCTTTCTCACCACGAGTATACCATTCAGAATGGTATCAGTTTCAGACACATGTCTTTACTATAAAGAAATAAGTAAATATATACGGACAATCGCACATATTGAGCTAGCCCCAAAGTAAGTACTTAAGTAAGACTTGTGTAATGGGATACTAACTCAACGATACTATATTTTATAACAAATACATATAGGTATAGATATACTTCCAAGACCCTGGTCAATCTGAAAAAGATCATTTTTCATCTTGACCTGACCGCGGATTGAACCCGGGAACACCCGTGTCACAGGCAGTGTTGACCGCTGCGCCACAGAGCTCGTCAGTATATAAATGCAAAATTAGTTTTTTTGTTTGCTATCCTTTCACACCTTAACTACTGAACTGATCATCATGATATTTTGCATAATACCTATAATTCACAAAAGAAGTACTGTTTTCGAGGAATCATTAGCATTGACGCCATCGGAGCCTGAGGTGTAAGCAAGTACATAGGTAAATATAGGTTGATTTTGAACCTATGAACTATATTATAATCTCGGGATCAGAAGAATTATAAGAAAAATAAGGAATAAAACGTAAAAATTTTTAGACCTCCCATACAATGTCGCCAATCAGCTGGGCGAATTTCTATCAGAAGTCTGATTTTATTTTTAGATTTTCAACGTTTTATCTTTAGATTCTGTATTCCATTAGGGCCAAAATAAGCCTGTATAATATCAACTTTATTTTCGGTCGTCGTTTAATAATATAACCGTATCCTTTGTGTCAAATTCACATTCATATACGAGCTTCGCATCTAGATGGTACTTGTGAATAGTTAAATTCATTAACTATGTATTCGGGTTCCTATGCAAACAATATGTTACTGTAGCCTTCTGTGTACGTGACAGACCTTTTGAGAATACATACATAATGTCACGTCTTATTCCTTTACGGGGTGGACAGGTCCTAAGTTTTAAATGCCTAAAAGCCACATTAGCTTCGTGGCGACCGTTTAGATGGATAATTTACGAGTAAGATATTTTTTACAAAAAACAAAAACCGACTTCAACCCTATCAATTTGTTTGAATAAGCATAAAAATCAAATGTAAGTAAGTGTAAACCGAACGGCATACTTGCACTTATTTTATTTTTGGTTGTTGTTTTTTTTTTAAATTCTTAAATTGTAATAACCGCTTTTTAAACAGCGGCACCAAAATAAATTCCTAAATCTGAAAGATAAATGAAAAAAGAAAACATGGGCATATAACTTTCATAGTTGACCTCTTGTTGACCCCTTTCCTCTTCTAATAAAATAATATTCAACGTAAACTTCTAAGAAAATGTTTTAAATCCATTCTACTGGAATGAACTGAGTCCCTCGGAGGGTGAATCTGCGCGGGCTGGCGTCATCTCACGAGTATTAATGGCGATTTGAAAGAGAGTCGAGTGATTCTGCATAATTTCCACCCTGATTTACCTAACTGCTCTAATGGAATAATCGAGCGATCGAGATGGTTTTTACCCGGCAAAAGTTACTTTCTAACTTCATTTTCGAGTTATTTGGCGGGAAATTATGATAGCTGATATGGATAGTTAATAGTTAGTCTAACCCTCTGACTGCTTTGGCTAATATATGCCTCTGGTAGTACAGAGAGGGTCGTGCTCCAGCAGTGGAGGCTAATAAAGACCTGATGATATCATCATCATTTTCATCATCATTTCAGCCGCAAGAAGTCCACTGCTGGACATAGGCCTCCCCCAAGGATTTCCAATATGACCGGTTGGTAGCGGCCTGCATCCAGCGTCTTCCTGCGACCTTTATTAGGTCGTCCGACCACCTGGTCGGTGGGTGTCCAACGCTGCGCTTGCCGGTACGTGGTCGCCATTCGAGAACCTTTCTGCCCCATCGGACATCGGTTCTTCGCGCTATGTGTCAACAGTTAAATACTTTATTCATCGTTAGATATCTTCCACGCTGGTCTAGAAAAAGAAAAAACGTAGAATATACCAGCTCCTTCTCTTTTTACGCAGGTCAAAACCAATCGGGGAAGGAGTGAAAGTCTGAGGAATCATGTCAATAGGCGGTGCGGCTAGCAATCCATTATTATTTTGATATGATTTTAAGCTTTCGCGGTCACAATCACTATTATGTTCACTACGGGACTTGCCGCGATTATTTTTGAGTTCTGTCTGATATTTCGACAACATTGCAGCTGCAGGTGGATGTTGAGCTGTCAAGGGAAACCGTATCGGTAACCCTTGACAGCTCAACATCCACCACCACAGTCTCTTCAGTTAGTCTGTGAAAATGGCAGCTGCAATGTTGTCGAAATATCAGATAGAACTCAAAAATAATCGCGGTAAGTCCCGTAGTGAACATAATATTATTTTGATTCCGTTTTCTACCTACAAACCTACCAACATGCTAGACAGACTTTATTGACCAGGGCTCTGACTATCACGCAAGGGAAAATGACGTGATATTATGTGTGTATGTATGTGCCATTTTATTACATATTATTGGTTACAAGTTGTATATGATTATTGACGTCAATAATTTACTTACAGCTAAATTATATATAGCTTACATAATATATCTTTATTATCCACCTGAGCGTGTTACTGGTCACATCTTAGGCCATTATAGTAAGATACTATTTTACCCAACTGATCCAAACAGAAGGAGGGCAATGTTTTTGGCTCGAATATAATGTATCTTGTTATATTTTTACGTAAACGTTTTATTTAAATCAACTTTAGTTCCGCAAGCAAGCATATTTTTAAGTCCATCTTAACATGATATTAAATTTACTATTTTCGTTATCATGTTTTGCTAACTTAATTGAAATGTTTATGTTTTTGTTCGAAAACGACACTTCGAATCGAAATTCCTGAGCCGATTGATCAAAAAGTTTTGCTTATTACTGTACTTAAATGACAACATTTTTATTGATTTAATTTGATGACAATCCATCCATCCATCAGGTCATTTTTTTTTTCGTCTTCACTGCGGGAGCACGACCCTCTCTGTACTACCACAGCAATATATTAGCCAGAGTAGTCAGAGGCTTTGGCCTACACTCTCCACGCTGGCCAGACGGGTTGGAGAGGTATGATGACAATAAAACTATTCAATGCTGATTATATCTTAATACCGTACCACACTATACTTTTTGTCTTTATAAACTGGACATTAGTAAAACTACCAAATATAGTACCATATAATAAAATACCGAGACTACTACGTTACAGGTCAGACCTCGTTATTGAAAGTATAGATCAACGCCTTTACAGAACTAATATTTTAATGCTGATTCAAAGAAACTTGTTGAAATTGATAAATGTGCTTCCATATTTCTTTGTGGTCAAATTATAATTTTAAAACAGATTTCCTAAAATCTTGCAACATAAAAGTCATTTTTTTTAAGCCTTAACGTAGCATTAATATCTTTATCCATGTTTATAACCAAGTACTATGCTTTGTCCCTTATCCCGTTTCTCGCTAAAAGTAATTATCCCAAGTCATGGCATGGACAGCGTATACGAGTACATCCTGTGGGGCGAACGATGTCCAGCATTCAATACCGAGATTACGACGCCATGGCTCAGACACGCGTCAACGAAAGTATAGAGCAACGCATTCATTGCACAAATATGGCACCAATATTTTTATTCTATTTAAAATTCAAAAAACGTTTGTTGAAATTGCTAAGTTTGCATCCATGTTTGTACTCCAAAACTAATATAAGGATATTAGTTTTAAAATTCAAATTTTACCTGAACAAACATGGATGCATACTTAGCAATTTAATATCCTTATATTATTAGCTTTAAAATTCAAATTTTACCTGAACAAACATGGATGCATACTTAGCAATTTTAACAACAGTTTGTTTTAATAGAAATCAAGGGATTTGATAACAAAAAAACATTGTACAGTATGAAATCGCTTATAACAAAAAATAAAAAATAATAATAGCTTTTACATGTAACAAAAAAAAATCTTTTGTAAGTTCGTTTGAAAAGTAGCAGTTATTATCATATACTCGTGTGGACACTATAAAAATACATCAGATGGCGTGGGGTGCGATGTTCAGCATGCAAAGTTGACATGCGTCACGGCTTCTTTTCAACTTATTTTTCGTCAAATGAACGCAATCAATGGCCTAACTGCAATACCTTATCAGGCGCTTTCGATATTGCGCAGCGTGGTTTAAAATTTACACTTAGGTATTTAGAGGGTAGTATACCCTCTAAATACTGCTTCTAGAGGTACTATTCTTTGTACATGCAATCTATTACTAAAATAGGTATGTCCCTATGTTAGTATTATTTTTTTCTAAAAACCTGTTTAAAAGAAGAAAAAAATGTACAAAAAACAGTTTTTTTGAAAAAATAAAAAATAGAGGCATTCCTATTTTAGTACAGGATTTTATGAAAAAAGAATTGTGGCTCTAAAATCAGTTTTCAGCGAGTAAATAGAGAAATACATTTGTATGGAAACCATATTGAAAAAATACTGCTAGTATACGCTCTTAACAGCTAAGAAATAACCGCTTAATCTAGCTTTAAAAACAACTCAATCCGCCCAATCAATTGACGGCAGCAATATCACAGACGGACTTAACTAACTTATAACAACCCTATTTTTCCAGGGGTCGATATGTTAAGAGTCGCCTGGACGCGCATGTCTCCATACAAACGGAAAAAGTGAATTGTGGCAATATTTGATAATTTTGGAGTAAAATTTATCATTTAATCAATTAATCTCATTATGATCTACGTATGTTCCTATACAGCTTGGTTAAAATACCAATGGTTTGAGAATTACAAGCCTTTTCAAATTTGTATGGAAATCTTGAGAGGCGTATAATTCTCAAACATTTGATAATTTTACCAAACTGTATAGGAACGTACGTAGATTATAATGAGAGTAATTGATTGGATGCTTAATTTTGCCCTAAAATTATCAAATATTGTCACAATTCTCTTTTTCCGTTTGTATGGAGACATGCGCGTCCAGGCGACTCTTAAGTTACATTTCTGTTACTTTTTAGTTTGTCACTGAACACTGATCCGTTTCGGTATGATGGCGATAACGTATGAAAAGCCGCAGTATAAAAGGCATGCGGGATATCCCTATTCAGTGAGCGCAGAGTTCCCTAATAACACTATCTCGATTTCGCACTTTAGTTTCGGGTTATTGGTTTTCACTAGAAACTAAACGAAACCGGATATTTAGCAAAAGTCGAAACCAAACGAACCTTTGGTTTAGGTTTCAGACTTACATACACATATTATTAACATCTATATAGTAATCTTTTGTAACTGAAAACCGTGATAGATTTAACTTTTGATACAATATTAACTATTATAAAAAGATTCACATTTTCGAGTACATTTTATAAGTTGGTTGTCTATAACTTTTAAGTTCGTACTAAATACTCAGCTCTGATAGTTTTCCTTTCAACTTCAGTATATATACTACTGCTGTAATTTTTTTCACGTATCTATATATAACCATTTAGCAGATAGAGGATGGGGGGGGGGGGGGGGACACACTTTCTTCTAACAAAAATTTGCAAATATTTCGGAAACGTATCCCTAAATCGAAAAATGGTGTTCTAAACCTCACTATACTTTTCAAAGACCTATTTAACGATGGGTTTGTTTAGAAAAAAAATATTACTCCTTCTTTTTTTGTATGAGACCTACCCTAGAAAAAAAATTTTTTCGAGATTTTTATCTACTACTTTTTGGCATAATTATTAAACATACCCATACCAAATAACAACTTTCTAGTACTTATAGTCTCTGAGTAAAACCGCGGACGGACAGACAGACATGGCTAAACTATAAGGGTTCCTAGTTTACTACGGAACCCGAAAAAGATCATACATCCATACATTTATATCATCACGTCTTTATTTCTTGCAGGGTAGACAGAGCCCAAGGTCATAAAACCCAATGGCGGGAAAAGCGGAATCAAAATAGTTTCATGGCCTATTGACGTGATTCCTAAGATTTCCGTCCACTCCCTCGCCCGGCTTTTACGGTCTGCGCGGGAAGATAAGTAGCTGGTATATTCTATGTTTTTCCTTTTCCCCAAAACCAGCATGACAGATTATTTTCCATAAACCTTACCCGAGATGAAACCGACCTCCGGTGTGATAGCAGCCTGGGATAATGACCATTAAGCGCTGACGTCGTCAACTGTCGCTAAATAAAGCGCTGTGATTCGGCTACAAAAACCAATATGAGTCTGACTTGACACCTTCAACATTGTATTTCAGCTGCAAAAATCTGGTGCATTTTCAGCCAGATCAGCGTACCTGAAACGGGCGTTTAAAACCTACTACATGGCCCTATTTATGGTTCAATGGTAATAAAGATTCATAAATTTTTCAGAATCCAGTTCCCATTTTAAATAAATTATTTAAGTTAAGATGTGATGGGTTGCTAGCCGCATCGCCTATTGAAAGCATTTCTTCTTCTGTTTTATATTATGGCTACCACCGAAATTTCAGTGATTCTGCCAATGTCCATTATAATGAGATACTAAGTATCTGTGTTGTACGGTAAATTTTTCCAGCGTATGTTCTTTGATGCCTCGTGGGAGCTTGGGGCGGCAAATCTATACGAGTCCATTTATCAGTCCACTTTAACTATTTCACAAATTGTTGATGAGCACGAGCATTTATAACACCAAACTACACCAATTTCATATTATAAAGTCCACTAAAATCAATTTGCAAAAATGTCTAAGGCAAACTTCAACTGTACCCCTTGACTTCCCACCACAAACCCCCAAGCATTTCTTATATTTTCGCCCATTTTCTCATTGGTGGCTATATCATCATCATCATCATCATCATCAGGTCTTTATTAGTCTCCACTGCAGGAGCACGACCCTCTCTGTACTGCCAGAGCAGTAAGAGGATTTGGCCTACACTCTCCACGCTGGCCAGACGGTTTGGAGAGGTCTCTTTGATGTTTATAAGCTTTGTTTAGCTTTAGTTTCCTAAGTAGTGGCTATATGAAAGTCTTAAACTTTTTTTGTAAAGAAAGAAAGAAATATTTCCCCAACTGACTATTTTTTTTCACTGACTTTTCCAAACGAAGCTGGTTATTGAATAACCCATAAAAAGGGTATAAAAATGACTCTACTTTATCCCAAAATTAAGGAATCTCATACTCGTAACTTACATGACTTATGACAAAATTCTCCAAAGGGATAAGAAGGGTTTCAGCAATGGCTTACCCAGGTTTTATGGTATACCTTGAATTGTGGTCCAATATAATAGATTGCAGTCTTTTCTATTGGAAAGGAGATATAACTTTCGGGCTCTCGAGATGAAATTCTAAATTATGCGCTCTTGGAATTTTATGTCTTTGTAATAAAAAGATAAGTTTGTTTGTTTATCCAGGCTGATTATGAACCTTTTGAGTATATTTTAATCGCAGAATTAGATTCACTATTGATATAAAGAAATGCTATTTAGGATATATAATATAACTACCTGTTACCCGCGGCGTCGCCCGCATAATATATAGCTTATGTCCTTCTCGGTACCCTAACCTATGTGTACGCAAAATTTCATGATGATCGGTTCAGTAGATACGGCGTGAAAGCGTAACAAACAAACGAACAAACTCACTTTCGCATTTATAATGTTAGTTGGGAAGTTGGGATATTAGATAATAGACTTCCTATAGAAATTTTCCCAGCCAGCATCTTTGTATGGCTGGTATTTTTTTTTACCTTTTTCTTGCAATACCTGCAGGCAATTAAAATTCTCATATATTAAAAAATGATTCCAAGATTAAGATATGTTCAGGGGGTTCAAAATGAGCCCTTATATTTTAAACCAGTCGCGCAGAAAGTTTTGTGGATAGCAGTTTTTAGTATGGGACACTGTCTAATAGTTTTTTTTTTTTTTTTGTAAAGACACGTATATTTATAACACAAAAATACAACATGACACATTTTCTATGAGAAAAATTAAAATAGTTGTACCTCACTGAAAAATAGATCTTCAAGGAGAACATTTTTGCACGGTTATTTTGTACGATTTTAAATATCACCAAAAAACCAGAATAATCATTGGAAAGAATTTTAATGGCGTTTTGTGTTGTAGAAATGATTGTATGTTTATGAATTGGTTCCAAAGTCTCAAAATCAGCATAAAAAATAATTTAAAAAAAACACTTTCGCATTTGTTTATGAGCTACGGTACCGGTCATTTTATAACATTAACCCATTCTTTCATCAAGATTTTAAAAAGAAGAATTTTAACTCTATTACATCAAGGAAAAATACAAAACAAAAATCTAAGATTTACTGGACAACATTTCCTCATAATTAATCAACGGTCTCGGTGATTTAGTAAATATTTAAAAGAAGTAATACTCTTTTAACGCGATGTGACTAGTATAAATCATCTCGCCCAATGCCATTTCAATTAACGATGTTTATTTATGAACGCAACACAGCACTAAATTTGGTATGACGTGTCCAACGAACCAGGGTTGCCTTATTAATAATCAAACAGGAGGACAGGCGTGAGATTGTAGCGACCCTTCGTATAATGGCTGAGTCACACTCACGTTTTTGGAGGGTTTTCTTTAGTATGAAAGATAATATTATTTCAACCATCAGAGTTTTCCTTGGCCAATCTTTATTTTCTTTACCCGCTGGGCTCCTTGATTTATTTATTTAAGAACCTTATGTATATATCCAACAATCCAAACCAACGGCTAATGATTCTAACGAGGCATGTATGCTCCAGCCACTAACACTTCAAGGAGCTCGCCGGAAAGAAATAATTTATCATATTTAATTTAAGAGTTCATATATCAGTCATTTTATGAGGATATTATCCATCCATATATATATCCATCATAAACTCATTTCATCTCCAAGGGTCTATAATTCACTGCTGGATATAGGCTTCCCCCAAGAATTTTCATTATTAGGGGATTTTGCCATACTCACCACGCTTTGGTTCGCAAGTAGGTTAGTTTGCGCAGTTTGCTTGGCTTACTCGTATATCGGTGTGGCGACCTCACATTCGCCACAAGAACTAACATGAAAACTTAACTGCGAACGTGGCGACGCAACAAATAACTACAAGAATCTCTCACAAGATGGCGCTGATCAATCCTGAAACACGCAAACAAAGTTTTTTCAAATCTCAGCATAAATAAGACCTCCGACAGAACTCAGTCGGAGCCGTACGGTTCCCTGTGCGCCCACCTTGCCCAGCGGGAAGATCTTCCCTTTGAGGCGGTTGAGCATACCACCTCGCTCTCACTACATCGGTTCTAACGCTGCTGTCCATCGATACCGTTTATTAATCGAGGAAATTTGTTGGATTAGGGAACAGGATAAAAGTATTTGGTATTTGTTACTTGTTCGGATGAATTGGGGATGAGAGAGTAGGTGCTTGGGAGGCCGAGTGTACCCGATGCCGTACCCGCATTCACCAGGCAGGTAGTTGAGGATGACACCCCTGATCCTTAAAAGACCCGAATTTGTAAAGAACAATTTAAAGTTGCGGAAAAATCGATCGTGTGGTAAAGACCTTACGGCTGTGTTACTCCGTAATAACTTTGAGTGAGTGCCTAACGCTTTAATTTATTTGCTTTACTTATAAAGCTTCGTATCTACGTTTTTACGCATCAAAGAGCGGCGAGACTTTTACAAAGTTAAATTGGGTTGGTTGCGCTTAAATCAGGTTGTGAAGTTAATCAAAGCTGTGTTAAAAGTAGCGATTTTGAAGCGATGGTGGCCATGGTTAATTGGCTAAAAAGCGCGACTTGTAAGCAAAATGTTTGAAACTTTTCATTTATTTACTAGCTGTGACCCGCGACTTCCCGCGTGATATATAGCCTATGTCCTTTTCAGAACCCTGACCTACTCGTATGTGTATGCAAAATTTCATATGATCGGTTTAGTAGTGCAGCCTAACAAACAAACAAAGTCACTTTCGCATTTATAATATTAATTGGGATAGGATTAGGATATCCGCTGACGTATCTATAGTAAAAGATTTGTGCCAAGTCCTGTTAATAATTGTCTGAAGCGCAAAAGTTAAAAAAAAACATAAGGTTTCAGTTGATATCTTGCCATTTTTACATCATTACATATACAACATATATACCTACTCCTTTCATTATTTTTTTGTACTGAACAAGTTTCTTTACCTTTTGCTCAACTGAATGCTATATCACCCTCCTCAACACACGAATGCTACACGACCACTTCACAGGCTACTTCACTAGTAAATGATTTGTAGTATTTTTTTTTATTGCTTTTCATTATTTTGCATCTGGTAATTCAAGAGAACTACGCATTACCGCCAAAAGCGGCCACTTTTGGCGGTAATGAGTAGTTCTCTCAATCTGAAATGCTGATGTCGATAATAAGTTCTACTAAAAATACTATAAGTAATTTACTAAGGAAGTACTTACGTAGATTTTTTCAAATTGTTGTTATTTCGGAGAATAAGACTTAAATAACGGGTGTCGCTAGTTTCGGTGGTGTAAGCCTCTTAACACTAAACCTACAAAATAATAGAATGTGGACTACAAACAACATTTACGTAATTATTTACTATACAGTTTAATACCTACCTATTTTAGCGTTCTTGTAAAAAAACTGACACTTTTGGCAAATATGCCAAGTAAAACTAAATGTTTATTATTATTTTTTTAAAAGTAATTCATGAAAAAGTTTGAAAGGTTATCTAGGGCCCTGCAAAATAAAATTTTGAATGAACTTCTTGTTTTTTTTCAAGTAAATCTATTTTTGTTTAAGAAATGTAAGCCACAGTATGTAAGAACATAAATAAAAAAAATATTTATGTTCTGACATAAGTGCTAAACTGTATGGTAAATTTATAGTTCTTTCCGTTTTCTTTCAAATAATTTCAAATTACATTTAAATGGGGGTTGCTCTAAGCAACCGTGCCGTATAGATTCTCGGCAGAGTTGAAGAGAACCACTACAATTCTTCCCGTGGATGGCCTAGAAGGTGACTTAGGAAATACAAGCTAAACAAAGCTTAATTAAGATATACATCAAAGAGACCTCTTCAACCCGTCTGGCCAACGTATAGAATGTAGGCTAAATCCTATGACTGCTCTGGCTAATTATATGGCTCTGGCAATAGAGAGAGTCATGCTCCTGCAGTGGAGACTAAAAAAGACCTGATGATGATGGGGGTTGAACTGGACAGCAAAATTCGTTTATGCTAACTTACTTTAATAGAAGCAGTAGCAAAATGTCTGGATTGAGTTTCTTTCGGCGTATTCTTCTCACTATTGGTCATTACGAAACTCTAGTAGTTTTTCGATTTTGCATATAACAATAAAAATAATAAGAATGAAAAAAAAATACGTTCAAAAAGAGATACAATTATCCAATTTTGAATAAAAATCTTTGACTTTGACTTTGATACTATAAATACAACATATAATTTAAAGGCAACATACTTTTATTCTATGAAAACATACAGGGGGATGGTGGAAATCACCGTTTGCGTCTTAAAATTATTATAACTGCGTAAATTGCCGAGACATTCGAAAAGTAGGATTAACGCGGCAAGATTTTTTTGGTACGACTAGTCTTTACGAGTAAGCAAATTTACCTTACTATAGGAGAAACAATTTTTTTAAATCTTTGAAGCAACAAACCGACACCTCTGCAAATATTCTTTTATTTAGTGATTCTCCCGGAATGCCAGTGTTATTACTCTCTTCGCTTTTTTGCTTTTAAAACAAACACACAGTAAAATCTTTCATCATTATAATGCTATCATCATCATTTCGTGTAGGTGACACGGTCAGTCGACCATGCACACCCTGGTGTCAGAGTTCTGCGGAACCGCCTCTCGGCCTCTGACGTGGTTCCTTTAACGACTACCAGATAGCAGACGGGACCACCGGCTTAACGTGCCTTCCGAAGCACGGAATCATCTTTCTTATCAGACAATCAGGTGATTCATGCCTGCAATGTCCTTACCAAACTGGAAACAACAAAGTATGCTTTCCGTGGGAATCGAACCCACGACCCCCGAGGCAACAAGGCAAACGCCTTAACCACTGGACCACGGAGGCAGTTAATTATAATGCTAGGCTAGTGTGGGTATAGCCGTATTTTATTCCTGGCCAGCTGTTGAGCTTGTATGGAGTATTGTATCCGTGGGATGGATGCACCCGCTGTCAGCTCAAAGTCCTCGATGCGATCGACAAACGTGCTAGAATACTTGCTGATGATAAGATGTTCTCCACAAAACGGCTTCAGAGTCTTGAACACCGCTGATTAGTATCTTCTATATATCTTATCTGGGTCTTTTTTTACAAGCTGAATTTTAGAGATTATGCACAGGATCTGCACGGTTTAATTCCCCGAGCACAATATTATAATTTTACCATCGGACGGCGCAGGTAGGACCGGGATTCCATCAATATGGGGTCCAATATTCTTGCTCAGCACAGCTCTAGATTTACCTCTTCCTTCTTCTTCTACAAGTCTTTATTCGTTCATGATTTGTGATATATAATGCAACCTTCTATGAATTGAATACTAAAAATAACTAACAGTGATGACTAAGCGATGTTTACTGAGCGCGCAATTTTCAACAGTTGCATCTTCTTACTCGAAGTTTAGTTCACAATCTTCTCAACCACTGCTTACGATAGTCGTGTGACTGAAATCGTCTCGTGTAAATCCCCATATAAGCCATCGCGCGGTCGAGCGAAACTTGAGCACGAGGAATTTTTATGAGTGTCGCCTCCATACGACACACTGGGGACTCGGTGGCTTTTGAAACGACTGGTAGTCAAAGAGAAATGGAGATTTCGCTACAAATGTGCCAGCAGTAGCAGGCTGTATTTCTTCGCGGATTACTTTCTCGGAAGCACGGTAACGCGCGCCTCGGAATTTTTATTACTCGCGGCTCCCAAAGGTGCAGTTCCAGACAGAGACACATTCGAATCATTACGTTTTGTTTTGCTCTGGCGCGTTTGGTAAATATTACCAAATATTATGGTACTGTGAGTAATATTCTCTTTGGGACTAGGCAGTTTTATTATTTAATTGACCGAGCGAGCGTCTCTGTTTCTACTTGGGCAAAATATATATGGTATATCTGTCCGGCTTAAATATTACCAAATACAATAGTACTGTGAGTAATATTCTCTTTGGGATTAGGCAGTTTTATTATTTAATTGACCGAGCGAGCGTTACTGTTTCAACTTGGGCAAAATGTATGTCCGGCTGTTAGTTCCGCTCTAGAAATCGCATTTCTTACCGAATTCTCGCGAAATTTCGTGAACAGATTTGAAAATTGCATCGAATTACGTATGTCAGTTTAAAGCCGAAAACTTGTCTACCCACCTGATATAACCCCTATGTCTATTTTGTTAAAACTAAAGGCTATGTTTTGTTTTAATTACACTTAAAAACAAACAAATTTTCCTTTTAAAAATAATGTTTTGTTTTTCGTATGTGTAAGTGGCTAACACTGGTGTCAGATTTTTCAAGCTGCCTTAAGGCATCTGACATAGCTTAACGACTGACATCAATAATGACAGCCGGGACCAACGGCTTAACGTGCCTTCCGAAGCACGGAGGAGCTCGAGATATTTTTATGCCACTTGCGGTCACCCATCCAAGTAGGGACTGCACCAGGGGTTGCTTAACATACGTAAGCGCTCATAGAGCTCACAACCACTGGACCATCGGGCTCCTCTTTTAAAAATAATTGGATCGTTCTTTAAGCAATGAGAACCTTCCAAATGAACAAATTAAATACTTAGTCTTCAACGTTAATAATAATAAATAGCCAAACGATAAATAAAGGTAAGGTCAGGTGCTAGGAACTTCGTCTAAGCTTTTAAAAGGCGGCTTAAGTTAAGTCCTGAACTGTTTTAACAGTATAGTCATGTGGTCTCAACGCCTTAATCGTAAGATTTGTTCTCAGAGACTCGCATAGATGGCGCCACTCGAAACTACACAACATTGTATCTACCGTATTATGAGAATATAAAAACATTATTCACAAAATATATTTTAATAAAAATCAAAACAATATTTTTGGCATAATATTTTAAAACGACACCGTATGTTTAGTAAGTTAAAGGTTAACGCAGATTACCGCCGTCTAGTATCGAGTAGTAAGCAACTCTCCTGCGCCATACATTCGCCTGCTTTTCGCAACCTTAATTTGGTCCAATATTTTTGTATGAGGTGGGCAGCCTGTGACGTTAGTATTAAATTGTCTTTGGTATAGTGTAATGTAGGTTTTGCTTGTCTAAGACTTAATAAATAATACCTGATGAAGATACAAAAACGTCTTTAAAGATTGTGATAAAATTTTGTTTTTAGTGAGTTTAGTAAGAAAAAAATCGATCTAGCTAGATTCCAATTTTACACCATAGCGCAGAAAATAGTGTATTGTTTTTAGCTAAAGTTTATGTACGTCAAATTTTACTAAATAAATTTTGTATTTAATGAGTTTTGTGAGTGGGGAATTGATCTAACTATCCTTTGCCTCTTAGGTAAAGGATAGTATAAGAATTGTTAGATCTAACTATCGTTTACCTAAGAGGTTGACCGTGTCACCTACACGAAATGATGATGACTTCCACTGACCAACAAGCTGCTTCCCCTTAACATTTAATTGCTCTATTATTTGATTTTTTACCATCATTGAAATCGGGGATCGAATCCGGGACCACGAATGACGCAGGTGTATTAAAAAAATTATACGAACACACAAATTTAGATTTACACAAAATTAGAACCTGCTCTTTTTTTAAAGGCTGTGGAAAAGAGATAGTTATGTGATGTTATGAAGCGGGATCGTAAATGTACAGTGTTCCTCAAATTTCATAAAGCAGCAACAGCGCAGCAGCGCTCGTTACGCTGCTTTATTAAAGGCTCGATGAAAACTTCGCATCACCATATTTCCTCACTCATTCCGCTTAGACCCTACTGCTCGATCCCATTATACAGTAACATTGACATTTAGACCCATTTTGTTTGCGTTTGATCGTATTTTTAATTAACTTTTTATAAAACTATACATATTTTCTGATAATTCTATGATTGAAAATTACTGACTTTTGTATGAAAACTTTGCATAACTCATAAAGCAGCAACAGCGCAGCAGCACTCGTTACGCTGCTTTATTAAAGGCTCGATGAAAACTTCGCATCACCATATTTCCTCACTCATTCCGCTTAGACCCTACTGCTCGATCCCATTATACAGTAACATTGACATTTAGACCCATTTTGTTTGCGTTTGATCGTATATTTAATTAACTTTTTATAAAACTATACATATTTTCTGATAATTCTATGATTGACAATTACTGACTTTTGTATGAAAACTTTGCATAACTCATAAAGCAGCAACAGCGCAGCAGCGCTCGTTACGCTGCTTTATTAAAGGCTCGATGAAAACTTCGCATCACCATATTTCCTCACTCATTCCGCTTAGACCCTATTGCTCGATCCCATTATACAGTAACATTGACATTTAGACCCATTTTGTTTGCATTTGATCGTATATTTAATTAACTTTTTATAAAACTATACACATTTTCTGATAATTCTATGATTAAAAATTACTGACTTTTGTATGAAAACTTTGCATAACTCGTAAAGCAGCAACAGCGCAGCAGCGCTCGTTACGCTGCTTTATTAAAGGCTCGATGAAAACTTCGCATCATCATATTTCTTCACTTATTTCCCTTGGACCCTAATTTTCGATACCATTGTTAAATTGTACCTATACACATTGATATTGACGTTTAGTCCTATTCTGATTTTTATAAAACTAAACCGGTTTTCTGGTAATTACTCTTAAAGGGGCTAATCAGTCCGTTGATATGAACAAATTTTCTGAATATTTTTGTATGAAAATGTATTTCTTTCCTCAAATTTTTGAGCATTGTGTCCATAGAAAAAGTGACGGACTAAATCACCTCTTAAAGGATGAAAAATGAACAAATTTCACCATGTATATTTGTGGTATGAACAGGTTTGACATCACACGCCACTGCACGTGCCGCACAACATACCATCATCATAAACAGGTCTTTGTTAGTCTCTACTGCAGGAGCACGACTCTCTCTGTACTACCAGAGCCATTATATAAGCCAGAATAGTCAAAGGATTTGGCCTACACTCTCCACGCTGGCCAGGTGGATGAAAAAGGTCTCTATGACGGCATCTCCTGCTACGACATCCACGGGATGACTTGCAGTGATCCTATTCTACTCTGCCGGGAACCACACGGCAACACACTACCCCTCGGTAACCAAGTCCTCGACCACTAAGCCAAGATATTTTTTTGCTTTTAGTACCTAAAAGTTAGATCCAAAGGGAGTGAGTGATATTTTCTGGATCGTTCACCTAAATTTAAGGTAATTTATATCTCAATGTACACCAGGCGGTGCGGGCCGGCTTTATTAAACAAATAAAGTAATGAATTGGTTTGCTCCCATAAACAACTGTACGGCAGAAACTTTATTATTTACGCACTCGACGATACAACAGTAAAATTAAGGAAGGGTTCCCATAAACTTGCTTTAGCTGTTTCAGAAAACCATATAGTACAAAATCCGGCCGCAAGTTGCTGTAATCATTTGTTATTTGATCGGAATTGTTAACTTCGAAATTATATGGACGAATGTATGTATAATCTGAACTAATATTATAAAGAAGCAAAATTTGATTATTTGTTTGAATTGAATAGTCTCTTGAACTACTTGACAAATTTCCATAACTTTTTCTTCTATAGAAAGCTTAGTTATCTGCGGGTGAAGTATAAATGGTGGAAAAATTGCCAATAAATAATAAAAATATAGGAATAAAAATTCAAACAGATTGAGCTGGCCTCACACTAAGTTGTGAAATAGATACTTAAATATATTTTAAGGCAGATTACAGAAAATTAAAATAATGATAAATACAAAATAGCGTATTATTTTATGTATTACCCGAAATTTTACCCATTGCCACAAAAAAAAGTTGTATCTATATTTTGCTTAGGGAAAAAATCTAAAATGTACAAGTCATAAAGTTGGGACTTGGGACAAAACTACGTATGTAGATTTGTTTGTTCCGCAATTACTCTCGAACCGGTTAATACTAGTACAGTTTCGAGATTCAATGAACATCAGAATCGATTCAGTATTAACGAGATATATTATATTTAAATATATTTTGCCGAAGTCAAAATTCACGACAAAATATCAGTAAGTATTTATAGTAAGCGTAAAACCGTGCAGTTGGATCTTTGACTTCTATTGTCTGGGGTCTAATGGGATAAGGGTCGGATGATGTAGAACTTCTAAAGCTAGAAATTTGTAGTAAAATTTTGTTTGAAACTAGTTATTTCTCTGAATAGGTTAGTTTTGGTTGGGGTTCATCGAAGTATGAATAGCCGGTGTAATATGGCTTTTGTTCATGTCCTTTAATGGCCGCATATTTTTGAACTTTTCTAATACAGACACCATTATACGAGTGACCCGTAGATAGACGTCCAAAGGAAAAAAATAATGCTTTACCTTAAAGGGTACGCGAATCCATGATGTTCCGCAATTTTTTCAAGTTTATGAGCTAAGTAGGATGTTTTTAGTTTTCTTATTGAAATTTTTAATGCTATTTTATTTTTTTATAGTAATTATTAATTGTTACAATGACAGCCTTAAAAATAAGATATGCGTAGGTTTTACGGAATTTTCCCTTAACATCATCTTAATTTCAAAATTATTGATCAAATTAATTAGTAGAAAATGTTTAGTACTTGAAAATAAAATAATAAAGGTGCCAGGGTCTTTTAAATATTTTTAAAAGCTGTCGAGGGTCAAAATATACGCTGTAATACGTGTTTAATAAAAAAAAACATGAATGTAAATTATTACATACACTTTAATTAATGGAGAGTTACATTAGTTTGTTCTTTTGGGCTATTAATTGCCCTTGGTAAGTATCATATTATGCGATATGGAGGAGCAGAGTCTACTGGTACAGGTATCGTCGTACCTATGTAAAAGAAGGCTTTGGGTAGTATATTGTAACTGTGCTACTTCCTGAAATAAATTGTTTTTATTTACTTTATAATAAAAATTGGCCAAGTGCGAGTTGAGCTCGCCCATTAAGGGTTCCGTAGAAGCAAGCTTAGATTAGCCAAAAAGCTCTATAATTTTTGCTAGCAAAGATAACTTTATTCTTCATAGTGTTTGTATGAATGACAAAGTTATTCTTGCGGTTTATGAAAAAGTGCTATAACTTTTTCGTTCGTACTTAGTACTCAGCTCTGATAGTTTTTCTCCTCAACTTTGTTATACATTTAAACCACTGCTGTATTTTTTTTCACGTATTGTATTCGTTGAGCAGATAGAGGGAGGGGACACTCACCTCTAACAAAAATTTGCATTGAAAAATAACAAAAATCGAAAAATGGTGCTCTAAACCTCACAATATTTTTTAAGACTATTTAACAATATCCCACACTAATGGGTTATTAGAGAAAAAAAAAGATACTCCCATATTACATGGGCACTGCGCTAAAAAAATTTTTTTCAAGTTTTTTATCTACCACTTAACATGATTAATATACATACCCATACGAAAGCTTTCTAATACTTATTATCTCTGAGTGATACAGACAGACAAACAGACATGGCGAAACTATAAGGGTTCCTTGTTTACTACGGAACCCTGAAAAGGAAAGACTTTTTTATAAAATACCATAGTTACTGAGCAAGCGGGTCACTCGATGGTAAATGATCACTGTTGATTGTTGCTAGGATAAGGAAGTTGTCGTTTTATTTGATAAATATTTAGCCAACTTCTTCAAAAGTAGGTTTTGTCATCTGTTTTCTTTTTCATATTTGTGGGTAAAAAAGAGAGGGAAAAAGATGGAAACGTGTAAAAAAGATAGGCATAAGTGAGGGAGTGAGATGAAAATGTGCGAAAGAGAAGTACAGTATGGTAAATGATCACTGTTGCTTATGGACAAGTACATAGGGATGTGACAAGAGCGTAACCGGCCTTTTAAGCAGACAGACTAATTGAAGGTCGCAATGTTGTATCGATTTAGGAATAGGAATACTACTAGGATTTAGGAACTACTATCTAGTACTAGTAAGTACTATCGCATTTCGTACCGGTTATTTTACAGTAAATATATTTTGTGAAATTACTTGTTTACCTGCATTCTACAAAAGGTTGTTAGAAACCAAGTTGACATTCAACCAAAGTTCCATTATTCAAACAAGGACTTCATGAACATTTTATAGTCCGTAAACACCCAAAGGTAACCGATACGGGTTTTAAAATTTCATAGAATACGTAACGAAGGCCTGTGCGAACAAACAGAAAGTTATTTTGTAGTTGTATGTTAGTAATTTTGAATGCAACACAGATTGGTATTTAGGAATAGATGCGTTTTAGGTTTGACTATTAGTTCGCTGCAAACTTTGATATCACGAACATTTATCTATGTATCTAATAAATTACAGAACCGAATTTTAATGCCTAACAAACTTAAAACGAAATTTTTAACAAACTACTATTTTAAACATGTTCAACAGTGTTCGTGGTCGCAGGTAGACTAAGTTGACATTTGTCTAGTATTTTATAAGAACTGCAAAATCTACCGCCTAAAATATTTATTGATAACATTCCGGATGTACGCAGTATTGGCTCACGGTGTCTGAAGGTCTTGCAGTCTTCTGCTTAGCTTGAGATTTGATTAAATTGATGACTGGATCCCAAGCTGGTGGTAGCTGCCAACCATCCTCTCTATTGAAATTATAGGATGTTTTTTAATTTCAATAGCCTCACGAAGCATACTTGGAATGTATCTGTTTTCTTTTGCAAGGACTTGAGGATTATCAAAACGCATATAGTGGTTGGGTTTGTCTAGGGCATGTTCACAGACTGCAGACTTCGTTGAGCGCCTATGCTTCATGTCAGCAATATGTTCTTTTATACGGGTACCGATGCTTTTCTTTGTTTGCCCAATGTATGATAAACCACACTCACAGTCAATTTTATAAACTCCAGCATCTTGTAACGGGATATTAGATTTGACAGGTCTTAAAAGTTGGTTTATTTTCTTGTGCGGCTTGTAATAGGTCTTGATTGAAGCACGCTTAAGTATATTACCAATTTTGTCTGTAACTCCCTTTACATATGGTAAGATGGCAGGAAAGCGATCAACTGTGTGAGGCTTTGGGCGGCTTCTGTGGTGTGTTTTTGGGAGGTTGAGGTTGTTGCTTCTTAAAACCGATTTTACTCGTTGAAGCTCCTCCTTGAGGTGGTGGGTGTCACAGATGCCATGTGCTCTCTGAAACAAAGATTTACCAACGGTAGCCAACTGACATGGATGGTGATGGGATTTGCCATTGAGATATTTGTCGTTATGGGTAGGCTTTCTATACACAGTATGACTAATAGTATTATCAGGATTTCTTATTATTAAATTGTCAAAAAAAGCTAATGAATTATTTGTCTCAGTTTCTAAGGTGAATTTAATTTTGTTATTAATTGAATTAAGATGGTTTAGTAATAAGGATACTTGAGTTTTTGGGAGAACAACGAAAGTATCATCTACCTACCGTTTGAACATCTTCGGCATAGCCAGGGTGGATGAAATGATATTTACCAGCTTTCCCCTGTATGACTGAATTGAAATCGTTAAGAGAAGACTAGAGGACCACCAGCTACCTCAAGAATATGCAAGTGTATGCGTTTAAACATCTTCGGCATAGCCAGGGTGGATGAAAGAGCCTTCTCCTCAAGGTCTTCCATAAATATATCGGCGACAATGGGGGAGACTGGTGACCCCATGGCAACACCGTTGATTTGTAGGTAAAATTTATTCTCCCAGAAAAGGTAGCCTGATGTTAAGCAGTGCTCAAGCAACTCTGCATATTCTTGAGGTAGCTGGTGGTCCTCTAGTCTTCTCTTAACGATTTCAATTCAGTCATACAGGGGAAGGCTGGTAAATATCATTTCATCCACCCTGGCTATGCCGAAGATGTTCAAACGGTACGTAGATGATACTTTCGTTGTTCTCCCAAAAACTCAAGTATCCTTATTACTAAACCATCTTAATTCAATTAAAAACAAAATTAAATTCACCTTAGAAACTGAGACAAATAATTCATTAGCTTTTTTTGACATTTTAATAATTAGAAATCCTGATAATACTATTAGTCATACTGTGTATAGAAAGCCTACCCATAACGACAAATATCTCAATGGCAAATCCCATCACCATCCATGTCAGTTGGCTACCGTTGGTAAATCTTTGTTTCAGAGAGCACATGGCATCTGTGACACCCACCACCTCAAGGAGGAGCTTCAACGAGTAAAATCGGTTTTAAGAAGCAACAACCTCAACCTCCCAAAAACACACCACAGAAGCCGCCCAAAGCCTCACACAGTTGATCGCTTTCCTGCCATCTTACCATAAATAAAGGGAGTTACAGACAAAATTGGTAATATACTTAAGCGTGCTTCAATCAAGACCTATTACAAGCCGCACAAGAAAATAAACCAACTTTTAAGTCTTGTCAAATCTAATATCCCGTTACAAGATGCTGGAGTTTATAAAATTGACTGTGAGTGTTGTTTATCATACATTGGGCAAACAAAGAGAAGCATCGGCACCCGTATAAAAGAACATATTGCTGACATGAAGCATAGGCGCTCAACGAAGTCTGCAGTCTGTGAACATGCCATAGACAAACCCAACCATTATATGCGTTTTGATAATCCTCAAGTCCTTGCAAAAGAAAACAGATACATTCCAAGAATGCTTCGTGAGGCTATTGAAATTAAAAAAACATCCTAATTTCAATAGAGAGGATGGTTGGCAGTTACCACCAGCTTGGGATCCAGTCATCAATTTAATCAAATCTCAAGCTAAGCAGAAGACTGCAAGACCTTCAGACACCGTGAGCCAATACTGCGTACATCCGGAACGTTATTAATAAATATTTTAGGCGGTAGATTTTGCAGTTCTTATAAAATACTAGACAAATTTCAACTTAGTCTACCTGCGACCACGAACACTGTAAAGTGCTCGAAACGTTAGGTGTATAAATAAGCGATAAAAACCGTATTAAAATAATTTTATTTAAATGTGTAACAATCGCGAAAACATAAGAAAACATTTCTTTCTTTTTACTATCATCTATGAATTATTTAAATATTTTCTGTGGATAAATTTAAGCATTTTCACGTATCAACTGAGACAAAATGGCAACAAGCAGTATCTAGCCTTTTACAAAAATCTGTGTAGAATGCTATGTCGCAAAGAGCCTACTGCAGTTTTAATACCCTGCGGTTTGGAGTCAGGCCACGTAGGGGGTCACAGTGAATTGTTTTCAAACGTACAGAGGTACAAAGCTAGCGATTACGAAATAGAAACATTAATGATGTTGTGCCTAACAAACTTTCTCGTTTTACCACTTACAAGCGATACAGGGTAGAATTTGATTAATAAGGATAATTTCGCCATAATTTTTAATATTGGTCTGGCTCAGGGTGTACAGCAAAAGACTAGTGTGCCATGACAAGTGGAACATTAACTGCCGTTATTTTTTTAACATATTGCTTTTTAATATTTTTTTTTTATTTTGTTTTATAAGTTTAAATGTTTAAATGATATTTTAGTTACTTCTGAGCCATTTGGGAATCATAAGTGGCAATTTGAAAGCAATTGGTTTTGCAATAGCAGCCGACCAAATAGTGTTCTAATCCAGTGATGGCACGATTGTCGTTTTTGTACGGTATGGTACGATTATGATTCATGGTATCTATAAACCCAATTAAGTTACAGTTTTTTTTTTGTTTAGCCACCTCATATTTTATTAAACTCTGATAAGAAAGAAGAGTTTGTGTGCGTACCACAAATTATACTTTTTATTAAACAAATAATTTCCTCAGGAATGCACGCGAATGCAGTTGCGAACAAAAACCATCATATAACCACTAAGTCTACATTAATGAAAGCCCTGTTTGCAAGTAAATGGGCTCTGGGCAATTTGAGAATCATAATTGGCAATTGGAAAGCAATTGGTTTTGCGGTTGCAGCTGATTGAACAATGGCCAAATGGCCAAAAATGGCGAGAAATAGAAAGCGAATTGGGTCTGTTTGTGTGTTCGTAACGTTCAGGATTCTTTTTAATTTACAATTAATTATTAATGCACGACAGTAGCTTTGCAGGCAAAAGGCAAAATCAAATCCAAAACGTTTATTTAGAAAATAGGCCTTTGCAGGCACTTCTTCACGGCGTACCGTATTTAAAATTATCTTATTAGCGTTTCGAATTCGACCACTGCAGAGAAGAAACGCCGAAAGAAACTCTTTTCAACAGTTTTGGTCACCTACTCGCGTGAAGGGCTTTCTATGTCTTTACTACTGTGCTTTCTTTTTTGGCCATAAACCACAAGCCTACAATAATGAATGTCCTGATCAGTTTGCTAGTAAATGAGCTTCTGGGCTATTCGAGAATCATAATTGGCAATTGGAAAGCAATTGGTTTCGCGGTTACAGGCGATCGAACAGTGGTCAAGTAATGGCGGGAAATAGGCAGCGAACGATTTGCGGTGTCTATAGAACAATTGAGGTATAGTTCATCTGTTTAGAAGTTCCTTTTGGGCCATAGATAGACCAAAACTTTGTGTAACTAATATATTTTCGTGGATATAAATCACACAGATTAAGCCAATCCCACATTAGCTGTGAACTTGTGTCATAGGATGCTAATTCAACGAGACTATATTTTATAAGGTTCACTATCCGAAGGCATAACTTTTTTTGGTATAAAAGTTGTTTCGCATAAAAATATTTCACATAAAGGTATGTTACGCATAAATTTTCCATACAAATTTTATGCGTAACAACTTTTATAGCAAAAAAAGTTATCCGTTCGGATAGTCAACCATTTTATAATGGTTGAACAACAGAGACGGAAGAGATGATGTATGTAAGGGAGTGAAAAAGAAAGGGACGAGCGCTACATTTCAATTAAGTATGCAGAAAACAAAAGACTACAGATAAGATTGGAAGACGATTTGTAAAAAGTGGTTTATTTAATATATTTTAAGTTATACTCAAAATCCTGGTTTTCTATAACACCTCCTCCTACACTTATTTAGATTAACATCCAAGACCCAAGCCACCATGAGTGACTATGATCAAAAGCAACTAATAGCTGCCACTTTGCTCACCCTTCCCAGTATGGACCACTCCCGGGTACGCTTAACATACGTAATCGTTAACAATCCGGACGCCCACAAGCCAACGATTGTTTCATAAAATATTTCCAACCAAATCACGGACACAAAGTAAACGATTCGGTTCTAGCGGCAACTCTATGAATAAAATTATCATTTTGCTGAATTGATTCTGGAACACAGTAAAATACTCGTACGAAATGCCTGTTTATGGGGATTCACCTATATGGTATTGTCATATGCATACATTTGGAAACACGATCCAATTCACATCAAATATGCCATTTTGTAGGGATAGCTGGCTGGAATCGAATTGCAAAATGAAATGAAAAATTTTCATTATACTTTCTAAAAAGGAATGCATTGTTTTTCGACATAAGATTCGAAACAATTTCTTATTTGTAAAAACGCATCGTGCGTACCGTTCAAAATTTAATGTGATAGACGGGCCCTCTCACATGGTTATTGTGGGTTTTATTTTTAGTGAAGACCTTCAATTTTAATATAAGACTTATTGTTATCTATCTATAAAGTTAACTTTGAAGTTCGATGGCAGTGGCAAGTTCCGAGTTTCTTATTCTTCGATTTTATATGAACAGGGACACCGGCCGCAGCGCAACCTATTTTCTCTATCACTTTTTAACTAGCAAAGCAGTCCACCCCGGCTTTGCCTGTGGCAGATACCTAGCTGATACCTAGCCAATGGCACTTATAACGTACCTATCCAACGTGAAATAATTTTTTAAATCTGTCTAGCAGCTCCTAAGATTAACGCATTCAACTAAACAAGCAAACTCTTCAGCTTTAAAAGAATAGTATAGATTAGAAAGATTTCCGCCACGTCTGTCAGTCTGCAATATACCCAAAAATTAATGAACAAATTTTCATGCGCTTTTCACCAATAGATAGAGTAATTCATGAAAAATGTTTATAAGCATAATTCTAACCGGTGCACTTGGTAAACACACACACATTTCAAATAAAATTGACAATGCTTGCCACCTTTGGAGACCTTCGGAATCAACCTCACGAGCATGGACTGCACTATGATGTTACAGAACCCAAAAACATTGATGGTTTCTTGATTTACTTTACCAAAACTATGCAATCCAAAACTAAACTCAACACATTATTGCAACTAACTATAATAAATATTTAATAGACAAAAGAATGAGGTAAGATTGTCAGTTGAATGGAACCTCGCAGACCGGACGCAGGGTTTGTCCATTAGGTTGATTACGGTCACACGCTCGCCTCCGGGGAGGCTGTGGCCGTGACGTGAGAAAACGATGGATAAGCCTCGTAAGGCGTAAAACTAATAGATACGGCGTGCGGTATAATACGGTGCAGACATGGATCTACGTTCTTTAGCACAAAACACACAGAAAAGGCGTTCGGCGAAAGCACGGCGCAGATTTGGTATAAACCGAGGACACTGTGATAGGATTTAAAGACTTATTGGCACACTCAAAGCGACCAACATCGCGGGAAAAACGATACCGCAGGATGCCATGTGCGAACAGAGGAGGCGTCAAATTTTTGCAATATTGGTCATTTAGAACATGGTGATGAGCCTGAAGATAACTTTATTTTGGTATGTACGAGATGTTAGTGCTCATAATAAATATTTAATAGACAAAAGAATGATAAGGCGTTAAACTAACAAATAAGGCGTGCGGCGCAGATACGGCGCAGACATGAAACACTTTGATAAGATTTTAAGCCTTAATGTCATTCGCAAAACAACCAGCATCGCGAGAAAAATGTTCCCGCAAGATGTCTGGTAAATTTCAAAATAAAACGTAATATTTTAGAGGATCGCAAAGTTTGGTACATTTTTAATTAATAAATACATTCACAGAATATTCGTATTCATATTGTACATTACTTACAATGTCCTTGATAATTGCAAATCCATACTTTCCTCACGTCCACGGTTGCGGCCAACCATTTTACTTTCGCAGTGAATGGGCGCAGGGACTATTAGGACAACTAATAGGACTCTCTGGAACCGCATATTAACCGCAGCAAATAGAATTTTTTGCTTTCGTCAATTTGGTTTTTCAAGTTGATAAAGTGTTAATGAAAATTAAACAATTATCATCTAGTTTATTTATTTTGACTCAACAATGACAACTTTTAAACTAGCATAACAAATATTAAATTACACAAGGTACCCTAAACTTGCAACGTAAAAAGAAATATTATATTTATACTTAAAACTGAACTGTAAAAAACATAAAATCAAAAACGAATCTTGCAAATGTAGGTACTTTCTGTGTCAAAGTGCCAAGAACACTGGCTGCATGTCCGCTCTGAATAAAATAACATTTATTGCAACAGTTAGACACAAAACAGAATACAAAACTTATTCAAAATGATATAAAAATATAGTTATTCGGTGTCATCAATATTACAAAAGGTAATAAATATCAATCCGGAGTTTTTGGTGGGAAGTCAAGGGGTTCAGTTGTCGTTTGCCTTATACAATTTTGCAAATTGATTTAAGTGGACTTTATAATATGAAATTGGTGTAGTTTAGTTATAAATGCTCGTGCTCGAGAACAATTTGTGAAATAGTTAAAGTAGACTGTTAAATGGACTCGTATAGATTTGTCGCCAAAATCTCCCACGAGGCTGCCAAAGAACATACGCCATCTTTGATGCCACATACCGTACAACACCGATACTTAGTATCTCATTATACTGGACATTGGCAGAATCACTGAAATTTCGGTGGAAGCCATAATTAAAAAGAATAAGAAATATCAATCCCATACCTCTGCCCGAAGATTGATCCTACCTTGTCACCAGCGTCAACAAGCCTGGCAGCGAAACTTGAGGTATGCAGCACTAGCGCCATATAGGAATTATATCTTTGATCCTAAATAATGTCAAATTTAAAAATCTGTCATGTACATGACTAGTTAATTACTTGTAGTATTTTGGTAACAAATCATCAAATCTTTTTTAGGCGTTACTGCAGGAGCACGACCCTTTCTGTACTACCCACGGGTACCACATAAGTCATATATTTGCCAGAGTAATCATGTTGGTATTACTTCAAATAATTTACTAGTGCATTCATCATCGTCATCATCAGGTTCCCTTCCCTCTCCACTGCAGTAGCACGACCCTCTCTGAATTACCAGAGCCATTATATTAGCTAGAAGAGTATTCAAAAGATTTTGCCTCTACTCTCCACGCTAGCCTAACGAGTTGGAGATGTCTCTTAGATGTTCATAAGCTTGCCATGTAGTTCCCGGTAGAGTAGAATAGGACCACTCCAAGTCTTTCCGTGGATGTCGTATAAGGCAACTTAGTAAATACAGGCTAAATAAGCTAGTGCATTATTTAAATAGAAAATCTGGCTGGTGCCAAAAGTGACCACTTTTGACTTTAGCCGATGTTGTCTTTCGTTCGGTGTGTCTAACGTTTCGACACCAAGCGAAGCAACTACTTTTACAGCCTACGTCAGGAAGGGGTCACCATGTCGACGCATGTTGCATCCCATACGAGTGCCCTCTACCACACTCAGGGACTGAGGTTAGGCTATCTGTACGCTTACTATCGACACGCTTATTGTTCTTAGATCCAAATAGCTAAGAAATAAAAGCTAAATTAATTACATCATAAATATTCGTTTTTGATATTCGTTAACCAAAACGTAATAGTTCAAGTTTAGATGTTTTTACTTACCTATAGCGATGCTTAGTGAGCGATATACGTCGCTGGTCGCTGAACTACAACTCAACACATCTTTTTATCTCACGGTATATACAAAGTCAAAGTAATAGAATCATAGTTGACAGGTGGATAAATCGACCAATAGAGGGATCGGACCAATAGCTATAGATTTGGCACTAGAAGCTCCCACGAGGCATCAAAGAATGGCCTAGCGCCATTTTTGATGCTACTTGTTAAAACATTACCGTACAACACCGATACTTAGTATCTCCATTTACTGGACATTGGCAGAATCACTGAAATCTCGGTGGAAGCCATATTATAAAACAGAAGAAGAAAAGATAGTAGAGGCTTAGTAATATGTTATACGAGAGTAATGTCCCCATTTAAGCCTTATAGGTTATACGAGTACTAATATCCCAATTTCATCCTTAAGTCTACGCCAAAAAAAAAGATATTCAGCACAAGTCAATATATTCCCTGTAATTTATCAAAGCAGACATGCTCCAACTTTCTATTACAAAGAGTAACAAGTGAAATTTTGTTCGACATGAATATACTACAGTTCATAAGGAGCTGTAAGAGAAATGGCGGCTATTACTCACGGGCGTGAGGCGCGGGAGCGTTCCTTACGACTTGTGTGTACGCATCTATTTTATATTCAACACGAGAGCTGTGACTAACTGATAGGACTTGTTGTTCAGGGTCTTTGCCAACGAGGGTCGCTGGAAAAAGTTTGCCTGCTTGTATGTAAATTACTGTGATTTTTCGCTGCTATATTTCCATTCCTACAATGAAGGCTATCAGAGTGTACGCAAAACATGTGCTAGAGATCCGTATTTACATTATGAAATACGGTAGTTGCCTAATGTTAAGATTATATAAAATTTGTTTCTAATGAGACTAATTTCTATCTAAAAACACTATAAAGAACACTTTTAATTTGATATCGATTCGTTAAGAGATCTTAAAGCTTCTTTAAAGTTTGGTGAATAGGACCATGTTTTAAAGTATGAAAATCTTTAATTAAAATTATACTGTATTTTAGTCTGCAAAATTTATAGCAACTTTTATTATGAAACCATTACCATAAACGAAATATTTCGTATAGCTACCAAACAAACTTCTCACGCCACCCATACAAAATACAAGCTTGTGACGTCACAAATATGTAGGCATTTCAGCGGCGCGTTTTCACGTCTAAAAATTTACGTCTATGTAGCGGACTGTTATATGTATGTAGGTCTGGTTGCTGGTATCTCCCAAATAAAAAGACTATTTAGAAATATCAGATTATTATTTGACGAGACAAGATATCAGAGGAGGGCACGCAAGCAAGTAATGTAATGTGAGGTCCGGTCCGGCTTCGGTCGTCGTCGGTAACCTTCGGTTATTTTCGGCTCCATGGTACAGTGGTGGGATCCGCCGGCCGTCATCAGTAAATAGGTTCAAGCTTGTACATACTGCCACCCGTTGAAGAGTTTGTTCTTCAAGAATTTATTGGAAGGGGGCATAAACGCGTGTATGACCGTCTGAGTGTTCCCTTCTTGGTAAGAACGTCAGCGACGCGTGCCACGCCGTCGCTGCCAACGTGAAGATTTGTAACTCGTCCCAGAAGCCATTGAAGAGGAGGAAGATCCTTTTCTTGTATGAGCACCAGCTGACCCAATTTGAGTTCGCCTGTGGAGTGGTGCCACTTCTGCTTCTGCTGGAGTAGAGATATATATTCATGAGAGAAACGTGTCCAAAAATGATGCCTCAGCCTCTCAATACGTTCGTGCCTTTGGAGACAACTTAAATTCTTCTCGGATATCTGGGCCTGGGGCACAGATAGCAGTGGCCGTCCTATCAGAAAATGAGATGGGGTAAGGCATGTTAGATCAGATGGGTCTGATGAAAGAGGTGTGAGGGGACGCGAATTCAATATAGCCTCGATTTGGATCAAACAAGTACACATTTCCTCGTACGTTAAATGCGTTAGACCTAAGACTCTCCTCAAATGATGTTTAACTGACTTTACTGAGGCCTCCCAAAGACCTCCGAAGTTTGGGGAATAAACGGGAATTGGTTTAAATTCTATACCTGTTTCTGCAATGTCAATCTCAGACTCTAAGTTTGCTAGAAGATTTGAGAGTTCGTTAAACGCCCCAACAAATGAAGTGCCATTATCGGAGTAGATTGTCTGTGGTTTACCTCGCCGCGATATAAATCGATAAAGTGCTGCAAGAAATGCTTCTTTTGTAAGGTCCGTGACCAGTTCCAGGTGGACTGCTTTCACTGAAAAGCATACAAATATGCAAATGTAAGATTTGTGTAAGCGACATCCTCTGCCTTTCTGATTAGCTATCAACACTGGCCCGGCATAGTCTAAACCACTTTTTAAAAATGGATACTCTAAGTGACATCTATCGCTCGGTAAATTTGACATAATAGGCTGAATAGGTTTAGCCTTCAGTCTATGGCAACGAACACACCTATGAACTACGTGTTTTGCGAGATTTCTTCCACCTAGAGGCCAATAAGCTTGCCTTATGGAAGCTAACAACAACTGAGGGGGTGCGTGCATAAGCCTTCTGTGTTCTGATTCAAAAATCGATTTTGTAGTATGATGTTTTGAGTCTAAAATGATCGGATGCTTTATATCATATGAATAATATGAGTTATGAAGCCTTCCGCCTACGCGCAAGAGCTTATCTTCATCGACAAAAGGAGATAAAGATATGAGCTTGTTCTTTTTATGTAAGGAGTCACCGTTGATAAGCGTGTTGTATTCATCAGGAAACATTTCCTGCTGAACAAACCTAATTATAAAATGATGCGATGACTTAAGTTCTGATACCGATAAGTTGTTTATTAGTTTATTATCTTTATTTTTACAATTAAATATAAATCTGTGTATATAGGCTATTATTCTTTTAAGTTTTGTATAATTAGATATTTTGTGTATTAAATTATGTAATGAATTATTTATGTTTTTATCTACGTTTGTGTTTGAATGTAATGTGTGTATAATTTCCTGAGTATTGTCATTTTGGTTATTAGGTATTTCTGGAAATGTGATATGCTGATTATGCAAAAATGTAGGACCTGACCACCACAGCGTTGATGCGCCGAGTGCGTCAGCTCTCACTCCCCGCGACACTAGGTCCGCTGGATTTTGTTTTGACGGCACGTAACTCCACTTGTGACCAGTAGTACTGTCAAGAATCTCACCTATACGATTTCGTACAAAAGGCTTAAGTTTACTCAAAGGCGTGGAAAGCCAACCCAAAACTATGGTTGAATCGGTCCAGTAATAACATTGAGCAACATTTATTGTAAGTGAGCTTAGTACTTTCCTGCAAAGTCTAGTACCTACCAGAGCCCCGCAAAGTTCCAGTCTTGGGATAGTAGTGGGTTTAATCGGTGCAACTTTGTTTTTTGATGTAAGTAGACGTACACTGACTGACCCGTCACTACAAACACATCTAACATACACGCAGCTTCCGTAGAAACGTTCAGAAGCATCTGTAAATGTGTGAATTTCAATTGTAACCGCATTATCGCTCAATACCCAACGTGGAACATGCAAATTATTTAAATGAGGGAGTGAATCCAAAAAAGAAAGAAAATTTGTTTTAATGTTGAAAGAGACTTCCTCATCCCAACTACATTTGTCAACCCAAAGCTGTTGCATTATTGATTTTGCCTGAATAATGCATGGTCCTAATATACCTAATGGATCGAAGACTTGGCTTATTAAAGATAAAATAAGGCGTTTTGTAATTACTTTTTTTGTACCAATGTCTATAGAAAATACTAAATTATCATTGACCGTGTCCCAATACAAGCCAAGCGTTTTGCTGGGTTCAGAACTGTTTAAATTTAGGGTTTTCTTTGTGTCTCTTTTGTCAGTAAGTTGATTATGATTAATGGACTGTAATATTTCTTTACTATTTGACTGCCATTTTTGAAGTTTAAAATGGGCTGACTGTAAAACGCTTGTAACTTCATTACATAGTTCGATTACCGAATCTATTGAGTCCCCGCCTGACAGCCAGTCATCAATATACCAGTCTCTGGTCAAGGCACCTTTGGCTGCAGCAGAGGTGTGTTGATCAGCAAGAGAGACGAGACACTTAGTGGCTAAGTACGGTGCTGATGCCGTACCGTACGTTACCGTATTTAATGTATAAGATTTTATAGGCTCATTTGTGTTAAATCTAAAAAGGATTTGTTGTAGCGAACGTTGTTTAGGTTCTACGAAAATACATCGATACATTTTCTCGATGTCGCTCGCTACAACATATTTATGTTGTCTGTATCGTAACAAAATTGAAAAAAGGTCATCCTGTACCACTGGACCTACCATCTGGATGTCGTTAAAAGATTTACCAGAACTGGTAGCGGCAGAAGCATCATACACTACTCTTAATTTCGTAGTAGTACTAGCCTCACGAACTACGCCGTGATGAGGTAAAAAATAATTGATTCCCTTTTGAAATAAGGTTGGGTTCTCGGTCATGTGCCCTAAGTCTATATATTCTCTTAAGAAACTATGATACCTATCCTTGAACACGGGGTCACGCTCGAATCTACGTTCCAAAGATAAAAGTCGGCGTTTGGCAAGATGATAGGAGTCACCTAAAACAGTAGGAGGTTCTTTTAGTGGTATTGTGACCATAAAATGACCATCATCGGTCCGCTTAGTATTCTGTTCAAAATGTTGTTCACATAAACGTTCTTCTTGTGAAAAATTATGTATAGATGGCACTGAATCCAATTCCCAAAAACGAGTTAATTGAACATCGTCGTTCTGAATGAAATGACAAGATGACGTCATCTTTTTACTATTTTTTTTATCAATTACGGTACCTGATATGAGCCAACCGAATTTTGATTCATGTAATTTCGGCTGATTTTTACCTAAGGAAATTACATTCATGGTAAGGACGTCCCAAAATACTTCTGCGCCGACTAAGACGTCTATACAAGAAGGCACGTTAAAAGACGGGTCAGCCAGTTGTATACCTTTGGGCAATGATATGCTGTCTAAATTAATATGATTAGCAGGCAATGCATTCGTAATTTGAGGTAAAATGTAACATTGTATAATGGTATTGTATTTATTATAAAAAGATTTGATTGTAAGACTGCATGACTCTGCACTAAAAGATACTTGACCATTGATGCCGGTCACAGTGGAGCCGCAGGTACGTGTTACCAAGCCGAGTTTGTCACACAGCGCCCGCGTCGCGAAGTTTGAGGTGCTGCCATTGTCAAGTAGTAGGCGGGCGGTATGATAGACCCCGTCTGCGCCTCGTACTTTCACCAACGCTGTGGAAAGTAAGACACGACGCTTGCTGTCGTAGTGTGATGAAGAAGCTTCGTCAATACCTGTGGATAAGGCCACGGCGGCTTCCTCAGGTAAAGGAGCTGACTGAGCTACGTTATGATTATGTAATAAGGTATTATGTTTTGATTTACAATACTTGCAATGTGTCAAAGTACATTTCTTACTGACATGACCGGGTCGTAAGCAATTATGACATACTTTGAACTCGGAAACCTTTGAAAGACGTTCATCAACGTTGAGGTTCCTAAAAAGCTCACAAGAAAAAAGAAAATGCGATTTTTTACACATTGGGCAACATAAGACCTTTGCACGTGAATTGTTGTTATTACTGGTACTGTCGGAGGCTACAATAAAGCTCTTAGAATTGTTTGTAAATGATTGTTGCTTACTATTATTACTATACTTTGTATTTTCCATTGTGTCCAGTAACTCTGATTTATTGTTTAAAAATTTAAGAAACTCTGATAAGGTAGGTAATCCATTTTTATTACCTTTTAACTCTTCCCAATCGCGTATGGTTCTGTAATCTAATTTAGAAGAAATTAAATAAATAATAAGAGTGTCCCAGTGGTCCGTTGGTTGCCCTAGGTTGGCCAAAGCCCGTAAATTTTTGTTAGTCACGTCAACAATGTTACGGAGACCACTGGTTGTTTCTTTTTTGAGACATTCCAACTCAAACAATGCTTTGATGTGGTTATTCACTAGTAATCGTTCGTTGTCGAACCGTTCTGTTAATAACTGCCAAGCTATCTTGTAATTAATTGAAGTAAACTCTAAACTTTGAATAACCAATAAGGCAGTGCCCGACAAAGCGGCACGTAAATAATGAAATTTATTTATGTCACTGATGTGGGAATTGTCATGCACTAAAGATAAATAAGTGTCTCTAAATTCGAGCCAGTGTTGATATTTACCGTCAAAGCTAGGTAGGGTTATCTTTGGTAAACGCACAAAATCATGTTGCATTTGACGTCCACTGTTGGAACTGGACACGGAACCTGAACGTGACCGATGCCCTGGAGACAGCTGGGCCTCCTCGTTCTCGGTGAGCAGCGTGCGAGCAGCCGCAATCAGCTCGTAATATTGGCCTTCCATTTGTTCACGCTCCTCGAATGATTGAGTAGGATCCTCGACCAATACTTCCAACTCCGTCTGTAATGCATCGAAATCGGCATATAAACTCTCAAATTTTGCAAGGCGACACTTTAACTCCGTTGTTTGCACTGCACTTAATATTTTACAGCTTTTAGGCACTGATAAATAGTTGCTAAATATCGTAAATTTACCTTTTAATGCACTTCGTTTTTTAACTAATTCTTTAACTTTAGCTTCTGCCATGTTTATCTACGCGTTGCGAATTAGTATAATGATAAGTTAGTTGTTATGCGTTATGCACGTTATGTAACGCAGGTATGCGCTGAGGTAGCAATGCAACCCGTTCTAAGCGCAATGATAAACAGGTATCGGCCGTAATATTATAATAGATGCAATAGCCAAGTGCAAGTAAGTAGCTATAACGCGATGTTATTGCTACGTCCGAAAGATTTATTTGTTTGTAGATGCAAATTAGATTGAATGAATTTATTGTAGATATAAGCAAAATGACTAAATGTTTTTAATGTATTTTAAATTTTGTTCTTAATGTAATTGTAATTGTAAATAGGTATGATTTATGTAATATGTGTATTTGAATAGTGCTATGGTACTAAGTAAATAGGCACTTGTAAGATCCAAGCTAAGGCTATTCGAAAACACAAAAAGAGGAAAAATTAAGTGGAAAGGAAAAAGATTGGAACGGACTCACTGTATCGTGCTATTCCTGTTGTCTGAGAGGCCTGGATGATTAGAAATCCTGGAATTTGTCACTTGTGGACTTTGATCGACTTCTAATTGACCTCACGCTTGTCCGGTGGCGTCTTTCCAATTTTGACGATTATGCTCTTGATGCTCCAAAAAGAGATTCCTTGTCTTCAGCGGTTAAAGGACCATTTGTAGCGGACTGTTATATGTATGTAGGTCTGGTTGCTGGTATCTCCCAAATAAAAAGACTATTTAGAAATATCAGATTATTATTTGACGAGACAAGATATCAGAGGAGGGCACGCAAGCAAGTAATGTAATGTGAGGTCCGGTCCGGCTTCGGTCGTCGTCGGTAACCTTCGGTTATTTTCGGCTCCATGGTACAGTGGTGGGATCCGCCGGCCGTCATCAGTAAATAGGTTCAAGCTTGTACAGTCTAAAAACATGTGTCTTAAAAACTTATATAACTGAAAGAGTTTTTTGTTTAGAAATGTATTTCTGTCACTATTGTGTTTATTTTTGGCAGGTCTTTACATAGCAACATGAAAAAATTTTTAGTCAACATGCCCATTGTTCCATGCATTTTTTCGTCAATGATTATTAGGTTAATGCTAAGTTAATGTTATTGATTGTTAAAGATGCAAGATTTAAAAGTCAACGTTTAATTAATATTCGTTTTTATGACCACTTATTAATTATCATATTTGATTTCACAATTTTCACGAAAACAAAATAAAAATTGTGGACGTAAGTAATTTACTTATGGTTTTAAGCCGGTTCCAAAGCGGAGTGAAGAAGAAGGGGCAACAAACTGCACAGCGTATTCTTTCAAAGCAAAATTAACATACAATTTCGTTTAACCTTAGAAACCAATAGTAAGCATCAATGATTTTCTTACAAATGGATCCTTTCATGTTTATATATCCTCAAGATCCATGTACACAGTATATCCGTACTTTTGTTTGTTTTTCGTATGTGTAAGTGGCCAACACTGGTGTCAGATTTTTCAAGCTGCCTTAAGGCATCTGACATAGCTTAACGACTGCCATTAACGATGACAGCCGGGACCAACGGCTTAACGTGCCTTCCGAAGCACGGAGGAGCCCGAGATTTTTGTATCCGTACTAAGCCATCATGAATGGTTACCTATCCTATTAATCAACAAAAAATATATGATTTGCTTTCTTGTTTAAACATATGGTAACTATGGTTTGTTCGATCTTTTGAATCTGAATGCAGTCTAGGATAGTTCAAAGTTTCAATTTCGAAAATATTGAGTTAATAGGAGTTAATTAGTAAATTACATCATACAAATCTTCTAGTCATGTAACTATAACTTTTATAACACTTATTATCCCTTTTTATTTCTGTTCATCTGTTTTTTTTTTTTTTCATCAATTCATCATCAAAATCATCAATCACTGTCCCTTGAAAGTTGTATAAAATGCCCGCAGTTTATCTTTGCTTCGTTTTAATTTATCTTTTGGGTAAGCTAGATTCAAAGACCGAATAAAACGAAGAGTCTAAACCATTATTAATTAATAATTAAGTACGTAATATAACACAAATATAAGTCAGAAATCAAAAGTCATATTTTTCAGTCGAAAGGTAAAAATGAATTCAGATAAATATCAAATAACACCAGAACAGCAAATTTAAAACGTTTATCGAGCTTTTGTATGCAATAAAAAAATCGGTGCGAGCGAATCAAATAAAATTTTCAATTTCGCAGATCCCAAGCGGGTTTGATCGACAAACAGAAGGATTGACTGGAGTTTGGTAACAAAATATCTAAATTACAGAACAATATCTTTAAGTTTTGTTATACAAAATGTGAATAAAGTCCTGTCCGATCCTTAAAGAGGTGATTAGCCTGTCAATATGAACGACTTGTCCTATGGGACTATAATGTTTTCTTATGTTTTCGCGATTGTTACACATTTAAAATAAAATTATTTTAATACGGTAGCAGGTCTACCTGCGACCACGAACACTGTAAAGTGCTCGAAACGTGAGGTGTATAAATAATGTAATAAACGCGATAAAAACCATTTTAAAATAATTCTATGGGACTATGTTGAAATTTAAAAAAACACGTATTCGCATGCAACAGCGTTCAGCCGGCCGGGCAATTTATGTCAAAATATTGTTCTTTTTTTTTAATTTGCAGCATTAAATCCAAAGGAAAAGTTGTGCGTTGACTAGCTTTTTAAAATCGGACAAGGTTTTATTATCTTATTGTACTTTATTTACTTGTCTAAGTGAAACATTTTATTTCATTTCGTCTAGAAATTTACCAATAAGTCAATCGAGTTTCTGTTGAAAGATAGAGCTCTGAATGAGTCATAGAATTACCCTAAAAAAGGTTTCAAATTAAAAAAGGTCTAAAATTAAAAGGTACATAGAAATCACGGTTCACTGTTCATTGTTATAAAGAAAAATTTTCAAGCCGCTGCCTTTTCTTAACGACTGTCCGCCGAAAGAATGATAAAAAATAGTTACTACTCTCTTCATATTAAGCAATTCGCTGAATGCTTCACTGGGCGAATCATTTTGCAGTTAATGAACGTACAGGTGGAAAAAGAAATCAAAATAGTGATGAGTAGCTTGCCTCACCGTCTATTGATATGATTTCTTCCTTTTGACCTCGACTGTAGAAGTAATGTTTATTTGATAAAAACTAACGTGAGATATAGACATTATTAAAATACAACGGGTTACTCACGTAAATAGTTAGATACTAATCGAGACGTGCGCACGATGTCATCTCAATTCGCACATCGTGCGCGCATCTCGATTCACTTTCGCCCTGAGGAAGACCTCCGGATGAGGTCGATACATTTCGCCAGTAGCTAGATTATTTACACGAGTAACCCGTTGTTACGTATTATAATAAAGTAATGTTTCGTTCTATGCTTTCTATATTTTATGGTTCGGTAACGTAACGCCCCGGTATATTTGGCAGCCAGAAAATTGCCATCATATTTCAATGTCAAACGCGTGGAACGAAATAACTTCTTTACAACGCACTCAACTTTGTGCAAGCGAATCTGTCATACGCGGTTGCGCTTAATACTTACACTTTTTGAAGAATGGTTGGGATTTTGATTTATTGTAATTGAGTTGAAAGAACGGTGAAATTTTGACGATGGTGTTGGTCTGTGGCATCAGAGCTCCTAAGGGAAGAGTTTGTGGTGAGAAGTCAAGGGGTACAGTTGAAGTTTGCCTTAGACATTTTTGCAAATTGATTTAAGTGGACTTTGTAGTATATAATGTGGTGTAGTTTGGTGTTATAAATGCTCGTGCTCATCAACAATTTGTAAAATAGTTAAAGTGGACTGATAAATGGACTCGTATAGATTTGCCGCTAGAAGCTCCCACGAGGCATCAAAGAACATACGCCATCTTTGATGCTACTTGGAAGAACTGGACATTGGCTGAATCACTGAAGTTTCGGTGGAAGCCATAATATAAAACAGAAGAAGAAGAAAAGCTCCTAAGGAATTAATTTAAATGTGAGTAAATAGGTAAAAATCTAAAGAATCATGTCAATAGGCAATATGGCGAAAAACAATTTAGAGTTACCTAATGAAGACCAACGTTAGGCGGATGACTGGTTGTGAAACTTTTCAAAATCACTGAGAAAGATCTTTGCCCAGCGTCGTGCCGTGTGCAGCGACACGACGCTGGGCAACGATCTTATTGTTGTGTTGTTAGTTGCCTATAGGCAACGAAAAGTTTAAATTTCAAAGTCTTGAGCATCGACGTAGAGTGGCTTGTCTGTCAGTTTTCTACAGGTTGCATTTCGGGGAGTGTTCACAGGAGCTCCACAAACTCATCCTACCCACCCTTTTTCTGCATCGGTCTGCTCGACGAGGTGAAAGTATGCACCCGTATGTGGTTGATATACCACCAGCTCGCACGAAGCGCTTTTCCTCTTCGTTTATTTTGCGTACGGCTAGGGAATGGAATCTCTTGCCACGGGAGATTTTGCCTGACACGTATAATTTGGGTCTCTTTAAAGCTAGAGTGAATAGGTTTTTAATGAGCCAGCGAGCTCCACCATAGACCACATCTTCACTTAACATCAGGTGAGATCGTGGTCAATCGCTGGATCATAATAATAATAAAAAAAAGTGTGATAATTTAAGTAAGCTAAACAAAGATAGGTTATCAAAATAAATATACTTAAAATCAAACTTGTTTTATGTTGCTTTGAGTTTTTTTTTTAATATTTATTATATTTATAGAGTTATTCTGCTATTTGGGGTAGCAAAACTAATTAATCAAAAACCGGCCAAGTGCGTGTCGGGCCACGCGCAGTGTAGGGTTCCGTAGTTGCGAATGACAACTTTGAGTTCACACTATTCACACTCGCACCTTACAGTTTAGCGACCAAAAACATCTAACAATGAAAATAGTATGAAATTTTACAGTTTATAAGTTGGTTGCCTATAACTTTTTAGTTTGTACTTAGTACTCAGCTCTGATAGTTTTCCTTTAAACTTCAGTATATATACTACTGCTGTAATTTTTTTCACGTATCTATATATAACCGTTTAGCAGATAGAGGGGGGGGACACTTACCTCTAACAAAAATTCGCACTTTAAAACCAAATATTTCGGAAACGGATCCCTAAATCGGAAAATGGTGTTCTCAACCTCATAATATTTTTGAAAGACCTATTTAACGATACCCCACACGATGGGTAAATCGAGAAAAAAAAATTACTCCCCCAATTTACTTGTATGGGAGCTACCCTAAAAAAATTTTTTTTTCATGTTTTTATTCTACCACTTTTTTGCCATGATTAATATACATATCCATACCAAATTACAGCTTTCTAGTACTTATAGTCTCTGCGTAAAACCGCGGACGGACAGACAGACAGACAGACAGACAGACAGACAGACAGACATGGCGAAACTATAAGGGTTCCTTGTTTACTACGGAACCCTAAAAATCATGAAAATTGGTTCAACCATTTAAAAGTAATTATTATTTGATCAACGCCCACTTTGTTTAGAAGATTTAAGTTGTGTATTAAACATAAACAAAAATGACATTCTGAAAATAACGTAATAAGTAACTGGGAGTATGTCAGTTGTCAATATGCTTAACTACACATATACCACACACTCCAAAGTTATAACACCTCCTCTTGTGTGTCGGAGGTAAACAATGTCTCGAGTGACATAAGAGCCTCACAGAGATATTGCGTTTCAGACAAACTCATAAGCTTAACGACGGCCACTTGTATTTTATTACAAATCCTAAGCGGAACATGATGCAATATTGTTCTCAGGCATATAGTTTTAGACGGTATGTAGTATTAGCAATTTCCTGCGACTTCATCCTCGTAAATTATAGCCTATGTCATCCGCAGATAAATAAGCTTTCTATAGGTGTAAAAATTTTGAAAATCGGTTCTGTAGTTTCGGAGCTTATTCAATGCTAACAGTCAATCAAATTTTTCCTCTTTATAATATCTTTATAAATAAATAAATAAATAAATAAATATATACGGAAAAATCGCACAGATTGAGCTAGCCCCAAAGTAAGTTCAAGACTTGTGTTATGGGATACTAACTCAACGATACTATATTTTATAATAGATACTTAGATAAACATCCAAGACCCAGGTCAATCTGAAAAAGATCATTTTCCATCTTGACCTGACCGGGGATCTAACCCGGGACCATCCGTGTCGCAGGCAGGCGTGTTGACCGCTGCGCCACGGAGCTCGTCATATTATATATAGTATATACTATACGTTAAGAAACATAAGCTAAACAGACCTTATAAAGATACCTCTCCAACCCGTTTGGCCAGCGTAGAGAATGTAGGCCAAATCTCTGAATGCTCTGACAAATATATGGCTCTGGTAGTACAGGAGAGGGCCGTGATCCTACAGTGGAGACTAACAAGAACTGATAACATGTTATTTAATCAGCACAGAATATCAAGCACAGTGCAGTAAATCTTCAGTACATGATAAAATATATAAGAATATGCTATGAGCTAAACTGAAATAAAATATGTACTTGTAAATAAATAGGTATAAATATATATATTCAAACAAAATGAAATGATTAAAAAATATTGTTAGTTATGTAGGCTCCTGCCAGATACAACCGCCATAACTGGGAGTATGTAAGTAGTAATCTGCTTTACCATTACACACATACCGCACACTCCAAAGTTATAACACCTCCTCTAGTGTGTCGAAGGTAAACATTGTCTCGAGCAGCATGAGGGCCTCACAGAGATATTGCGTTTCAGACAAACTCATAAGCTTTACGACGGCCACTTGTCTTTTATTAGAAATCCTCAGCGGAACATGATGCAATAATGTTCTCAGGCATAAAGTTTTAGAAGTTATGTAGTATTAGCAATTTCCTGCGACTTCATCCTCGTAAATTATAGCCTATGTCATCCGCAGATAAATAAGCTTTCTATAGGTGTAAAAATTTTGAAAATCGGTTCTGTAGTTTCGGAGCTTATTCAATGCTAACAAACAATCAAATCTTTCCTCTTTATGATATCTTTATTAGTATAGATTATATGTTAGGAAATACAAGGTAAACAAAGCATATAAACATCAAAGAGACCTCTCCAACCCATTTGTCCAGCATGGAGCGTATAGGGTGAATTCTCCGACTACACTGACAAATATTTGGCTTTGGTAGTACATAGAGTATCGTGCTTCTACAGTAGAGACCAAAAAAGACATAATGATAATAATGAAGATAGATTATTCCTGATTTTCGTTTAGACTCACGGGTGTTACCCCGGTCCTTTAGGCTTGCGTGGGGATATAAATCTAACACGAGATGCCCTTTGGATAAGTTGATGCTATGTATATGCACCTGCCAAAAACGACAGCAATAACTGGGAGTATGTAAGTACCATTTTGTTTTACCATTTTTTTTCTATAAATATATACAGACAAATCACACAGATTGAGCTAGCCCCAAAGTAAGTTCGAGACTTGTGTTATGAGATACTAACTCAACGATACTATATTTTATTACAAATACATATATAGATAAACATCCAAGACCCAGGTCAATCTGAAAAAGATCATTTTCTATCTTGACCTGACCGGGAATCGAACCCGGGACCATCCGCGTCGCAGGCAGGCGTGTTGACCGCTGCGCCACGGAGCTCGTCAACACTTACCAAAACTATAACACCTCCTCTAGTGTGTCGAAGGTAAACAATGTCTCGAGTGACATGAGAGCCTCCCAGAGATATTGCGTTTCAGACAAACTCATAAGCTTTACGACGGCTACTTGTATTTTATTAGAAATCCTCAGCGGAACATGATGCAATATTGTTGTTAGGCATGTAGTTTTAGAAGGTATGCAATACTAGCAATTTAGGGGTGTTTTCATCCGTTTTAATTAAAAAATCAATTTCTAATGAGCTTTCTGAAGGTGTAAGAATTTTGAAAACTCTTGTAGTTTCAGAGCCTATTCTATACAAACAAACAAACAATCAAAATTGTTTTGATGTCGATTCTATTAGTATTATCATTTATTATTCGATTTTAAAATAAGGGATCCACGCCAAAAAAAAATGTGCTTACCCCTACCTACGTTTTCCAAGCATGGACGAAAACAAAATATTCTTAAATACATTTCAGTTTTCCTTGTCAATATTTCGCCAAAACATTTCAATTTGACAGACAGCGGTGCTTACTCTAAGGGAGTTCTGTAATATCTCGCGGATAAGCCCGACGTTAGCCATTTTAAACAAAACACGTTTCAGACAATGCTCCCCTTTGTTCTTTGACAATGAATGCTTGAATATACCGAGTCTTATCACGGAACCCTTATTTGTTTCCGAGATCTTTTCTCATCTCGACATCATCCATTTGTTTATTTACAAGATGAAGAGGATTTTGAAATCATCTCGTTTGTTCATATTTAAACTCAAATTTAAATTCAATTTAACTAGATTATTGAGAAGAGTTTCGTGCATGACGGTTAGATTTTGAAAAATGTGTCTGATTATGGAAGCATTCGGCGCAACGCAGACGACAGACAATGGCGGACGAAAATCTGCGTCGCGCTCTTATTAATAATGCAATAAGGTTGCACTATGTCCGCGTAATACCTCATGTCGACATATGCAGATTATGTGCAACCTTAATGTAATACTAACAAGAACGCGCCACGGACTTTTCGTCCGCCATTGTCCGTCGTCTGCGTTGCGCCTTCAGGTATCAAGAAGTGGAGGCAAAATGGGTTCACTACGCCAGTCCCAAGCACGTTATAACTTGTTACACTTTAACTATGACGAATCATACATTATTACTTTCATCGATAGTTCAATTCCCTAAATGTTTGATATGACGAAAGATATTTCACCCATGCATCATTTCACCTAAACACTTTTAATCCTTAGTACATTTCCTCATGCTGCAATTTATCTGCGAAAGTTTTCTCTAGGAATATTTTTATCTAACTAACATAATATTTTTTTAATAAACAAGTATATAAAAATAAATAAATAATCAACTAGGGGCAAATCACACAGATTTAGCGATGTGAACTTATATTGCGGGACACTAACCAAACGATACTATAATTTGTAATCTATAAACATATAAATAATATAAAAAACCCAAGAGAACTTAAAAAAAAAATCTTTTTACCTGTCCGTGAACCCAGTCCCTCGCACCGTAAAGCTGACATGTTATCCACTGTGCCAAAAGGTGTGTCAAATGCAAGCACGGGTTAACTTACAAATGATAAAGGTGGGTATTTGTAAAATAAAATATGACAGTGCGTCACGGGACGGTGTCCTCTGTGTTAAGGTTGTTTTTATCGTTAATTAAATTTATTGTATAAGTTTATAGTTTTAATTAATCATGTCGGACAATATAGTGGTTCGCGAATGTGACCTGATAATAGAAAAATCAGTGCGCGGAAAGGACATATTGATAATAAACGGTTATAGATATAATTTAAATTCATGCAACAATAATAGATACTATTGGCAATGTGATCAAAAAATATCGAAGCAATGTAGAAGTTCTATCATAACTGAAAATAGTGGTCAAGGACACTCAATTTATAAAGCAGCAAGTGAACATTCTCATTCGCCTGATGCAGCGAAAACTGAAGAGATTGCGTTGAGAAACCGTTTAAAACGAGATGCTACAAATTCCTTCTCTGCGCCAGCTCAAATCATACAAAATAATTTAGCGCAAACACCAAGCAGCAGTGCTTGCAGTATGCCAAATAAAAATGCATTGCGGCAGATTATACGACGTGCCAGGAAAAAAATTATACCGGTTGAACCAAAAACTTTAGAAGAGATCAATATTCCTGATGAATTGAAGGTAAGCATGATTGTATTTATATTCTAACTGTTGCTCGAGACTCCACCCTCGTTATTTTTATTTTAATGCACATGAAATAAAAACTTATCTAATAATATATAACAAAATTAAAAAATATAATTATTTATTACTTTTCTTAAATTGCATTTTATCCGACTACAGTTAAGGTTTAATGATTTTGGCAGTCTACATATGTAAGTCGTATGTTAGTATGTATGTCACATATATATTCACAGTATTTCCTAAACTAATTAACCGATTTTAATGTCAATCGTTTTGTAAAAATGCCGCGGCAGGTAACATAGGCAGACTTTTTAAGGTTTCTTAGTTCATAAGCAGTCGGATAATATTTTTGAACGTAATTCTATTGTCAATGTTTTGATGATATAGATAGAATCTATTAATTTTATTTTAAAATTAAAAATAAATAAAATTTATAAGTATCTTATTGTTATTGTTACGAAATAAATTATAAATAACTTATATCTTATATTTTCTTTACAGGAAGTCGAAGGGGAGCGCTTCTTAGCTCGTGATATTACCTATGGAGAAAACAAACGTATGTTGATTTTTTGTACTAGAAAAAATTTGGAAATTTTACGAGATTCCACTACTTGGCTTATGGACGGAACTTTTCAGTCGTGTCCAGGATTATTCAAGCAAATTTACACAATTCATGCCTATGTTGGGAATGATGACACGAGTAGAAGAACGGTCCCATTGGTATATTGTTTATTAACAAACAAATCCGAAGAAACCTATATGACATTTTTCAAAGAGCTGAAATCGTATGCTTTAGAAGAATTTGACTGTATTGTAAATCCGCAGCATATAGTCACCGATTTTGAAACGGCGGTTATTAATGTCATTAAAATTGAATTTCCGGACGCTTTACACAACGGTTGCTTGTTTCATTTAGGTCAAAATATTTGGCGAAAAATACAGTCTTGCCATTTAGCTACCAGATATGGTAGTGATAGTGATTTCTCTTTGAAATTACGTCACATGATTGCTTTGGCGTACCTACCGGCAGACGAAATTCCAGATGCATTTTCTATGTTAAAGGAAAATGTTCTTCCGAATGATGCAGATGAAGTTACGTCATATTTTGAAAAATATTATGTTTTAGGTAAAATACAATCGCGTGTCACAGAAAATGGAATAAACGTTACTAGGATCCCTCCAACGTTTCCACCTAGTTTATGGTCCGTTCACACAAGTAACTTATTACACCGGCCAAGAACGCAAAATAAAGTCGAAGCCTGGCATCGGCGCTGGAATGGACTTTTAAGCCAAACACGTTTTGGATTGTACACAACAATTCAATATATGCAAAAAGAACAAGTGACAAGTAACCATTATATTTCGCCGCTTCATTTTCGATATAATCAATGGTAGTCCCTTTATCATACAGGCAACATATTCGCACTTTCAGATTTTACAGTATTTCAACTGACAAATCGCATTTCCTGTTCACCTACCTATCGCGCCCTCTGGCGCTGAAACCTCATTCCTTTTTCGTGCGAGGCAACGAACGCACGCGCGCTCCTCAAGATGCCTAAGCGCACCGCGCAAGAAAAAATCGCGAAATACGAAGCGAAAATAAGGAAGTTAATGGATGGCCATAAACGTCGTTCATCAAGAGTGATATATTCGGATGACGATGATCAAATCCAAGGTAAGAAAAGTGACTTTTATACACATTAATTGTGCCAGTGCCATCTTAATAAAAATCGGAATCAACTGCGCGTTGAGGACGATAACGGGATTAACTGCGCGTTAATCTCGAAGTACTATTGTACTTACATAGCTACAGCTAGCGTATTATCACATTGTTAATTACGCAACAGCCGTACAAACCGTCCGCGAGACACACACACCAAACTACCCACTTTTTTATTATTAATAAAGTTTATTTTGTTCTTTATAGAACAAATGGGAAGTCCGTCGTACATAGAAGACCAGGACGCCAATTTCTTGGAAGAAATCCCGATCGAACCAGTAGCTGAACCAGACGATGGAAAAGATGAGGCCGTACCGTCCACATCTGCGCAGCCGATTACTGCCACAGAAAGTTCGGATTTGGACCCCGAATTATTGCTCGCCTTGGGCGAGTCCACGTCGGATGCTCCAGACTTTGGCCCAGATATTCATGATAGTCTTGCTAACTTATGGCAGCCTATTCTTAAGAAAGGGCTTGCCGATGAAAATAGGGATAACATTTTAAAATCTTACCCCGTCCCTGGTAATTGCAAGCTTCTGCTTGCCCCTAAGCTGAACGCTGAAATTTCATCTGCAGTACCAACCGTTGCTAGAGGGCGTGATAAGAAACTACACACCCTCCAGCAACAGCTGGGGTCGGGCGTTACCGCTGTAAATAAAGGAATGAATACCCTTCTTACAAGCGGGGACAAAGTCGAGGCTCTTAAAAATTTAAGTGACAGCTGTCGCATTCTATGTGACTTCCATTTTGCTCTAAGTAAATATAGAATTAAGCTTATAACGCCTAGCCTCGATAAAAATTTCTTGCATGTCTTACAAGACACCCAAAGAGATGAATTGTTATTTGGTGCCGAGTTAGGCGAAAAAATAAAAGCTAGCAAGGCTATCGAGAAGCAGGGCCAACAAATAAAAAAGAATACGCCGGTTCAGAAGCCTGCCGCAGTACAATCGACGGCTGTTCGTCCTAGCTATGTCCCTCCGGGAAACTGGAGTGCACCTCCTCACTACCATTACCCGTCGACAAGGGGGGGGCGGGGAGGTGCCAGAAGACCACAAGCAGCAGCCACTCGCAAACAGACGAACACGACGTACACCAAGACAACGCAGGCGAAAGGCCGTGCTCAAGCGCAGCAGTAACCGAGGTACATGCAGGAAAAATTAATAAGTTCTACCGTAATTGGAAAAGTATTACGAACAACGAAGTTGTCCTGTCTTGGATACGAAACGGTTATTCAATTACATTTTGTAAACAGGTTTCTCAATCAAGTGTGCCTATTTCTAATTTTTCACGTAAAGAAAGTGATAACATGTTATCAGCAATTAATAAATTACTCGACCTGGGAGCAATAAAACCTTGCAAACCCTGCCCAGGTCAATTTATTTCTAGAATATTTTTGGCACCTAAATCAAACGGAACCTTTAGATTTATCTTGAACTTAAAGCCTTTAAATTGTTTTATTAACAAAGAACATTTTAAAATGGAGGATTACCGAACAGCTTTGAGATTAATTCCAGACGGTGGCTATTTAGCCACAATCGACTTAAAAGAAGCCTACCTTCTCCTTTCCGTATCCGAGGCAGATCGTAAATACTTAAGATTCGATTTTAGACATTGCGATGATTCTAAAAATACAACCTATGAATTCACAGCTTTACCTTACGGGCTTTGTACAGCCCCAAGGGTTTTTACAAAAATTATGTCACAGGTTATTACACATTTACGAAAACAAGGTTTTAAATCAGTACAATATTTAGACGATATCCTCTGTATAGGGGATAATTACCTAGATTGTTTAAACAATGTAAATACAACTTGTCAATTGCTCTGTGACCTTGGTTTTGTAATAAACTACGAGAAAAGTGTCTTAAAGCCAACACAATGCTGTAAATTCCTAGGTTTTAATTTCAATTCTAGGAATATGACAATTTCATTACCGACCGAAAAGCGTACAAATATTGCACGGTTATTAGATAAATTCTCAAAACTGCCGCAATGTTCTATTAGAGATTATGCGCAATTCATTGGAACCCTAACGGCGGCGTGTCCAGCCGTTAAGTATGGCTGGCTGTATACAAAAAATATAGAACGGCAAAAATTTTTAGCGCTTCATACTTACAATGATAATTACGAAGCAAAGATGATACCGTCGAAAGCTATACTTGAAGACGTCCTTTGGTGGAAAAATAACATTCACAAAACATCATGTCCTATGAGAATGCAAGAAATTGAATTAGAGATTTTTACAGACGCATCTAGAACCGGTTGGGGAGCAGTCTATAAAAATAAGAAAATACATGGACACTGGTCGTCGGTAGAAAAACAAAAACACATTAATTATTTAGAATTAATGGCTGCTTTTCTAGGTTTAAAAAGTTTTGCTCGCAATAAACACAACTGTGCAATATTATTACGAATAGACAACACCACTGCCATAAGTTATATTAACAGAATGGGTGGTATTCAATTCCCTCACCTAAACGAGATAGCTCGGACCATTTGGCAATGGTGCGAGTCAAGGAATATCATGTTGTATGCGTCGTATGTCAATACTAAAGAGAATATCGCGGACGCGGAGTCTCGAATCATTAACCCAGACACCGAGTGGGAGCTCTGTGCGTCTGCCTTTAGTACAATCGTAGAACAACTCGGAAACCCGGATATCGACTTGTTTGCGTCGAGAACTAACGCAAAATGCCCAGATTTTGTGTCCTGGAAACAAGATCCTGATGCCATTGCCGTTGATGCCTTCACTGTTAAATGGAACGCTTATTATTTTTACGCTTTTCCCCCATTTTCCCTAATATTAAAATGCTTAAGAAAAATTTCTGATGAAGCGGCAAATGGTATTCTTGTATTTCCTTACTGGCCTTCGCAGTCATGGTTCCCGTTACTGATGGAACTTCTCGACTCAGAAATAATTTTCCTTGGCCCCAATAAAGAATTGTTGATGTCACATTCCAGAGAGCCACATCCGCTGCATCAGAAACTTATCCTGGCTGCAGCGAGGCTTTGCGGACGGCGTGGCAGAGCCACGGCGCCCCGGCCGAGGCGCTCGACTTAATATTGTCGTCACTCGCACCAAGCACCTTGAAACAGTACAACGTGTCCTTGAAGCTCTGGTGGGAGTACTGTGCTAGCAGAAAGTTAAATTGGTTAATTTACGACGTAAGGTCTGTTTTGCTTTTCCTAACTGATCAGTTCAATAAAGGTTGTTCTTACGGCACACTTAATAGCCATCGCTCTGCTTTAGCTCTTTTGCTATCCAAAAAACTGAGCTCTGACGAAAATATAAAACGTCTCCTTAAGGGCGTTTACCGTTTAAAACCTAGTGCTCCTAAGTATTTACAAACTTGGGACCCTCAACTAGTGCTGAATTTTATAGGTACTTGGTACCCAAATGTAGATTTGCCCTTAGACAAACTTACAAAAAAGCTAGTAGTTTCATTTGCCCTTAGTACAGAGCACAGAGTACAAACATTTTCAGCAATAAAACTGGAAAATGTTTCGGTACAACAAAACGGAGTAAAAATAATTATAACTAAAGTCTTAAAAACTTCAGCTCCCGGCCGCGAACAACCAATATTGTTTCTGCCATACTTCAACGATAATAAAAGTATTTGTCCTGCATCCGTTCTCAAGGATTATATTTTTGTCACGCAAAAATGGAGAAAGGATGACACGGGCCCGCTCCTGCTTACGCACAGACCTCCACACAGAGCCGCCACGACACAGACTGTAAGTCGTTGGATTAAGCAAGTTTTAGTCGATAGCGGAGTAGACGTGAACGTGTTCAGCGCGCATAGCACGCGACATGCGTCCACGTCTGCTGCGAGCGCCGCGGGGCTCAATATCGAAGCCATCAGGAAAGCTGCTGGCTGGACCGATCAGTCGCAAACCTTCGCTCGCTTCTATAATAGACCCATAATGGACGAAGCAGCTTTTGCGAAATCGGTATACTTTTCATCTAAATAATTAAGATTATTTTTCGGCAAATTATTGATTAAGCCATTTTCTGAATATGTGTAAAATGCACTACGCATTTGTGTTTATAAATATTACTATTGAGAATTATAAGACTGATTTGTGTTACACAAATGTGTATTATTTAAAAACAAAACATATCTCTTAACATCTACCATTGATTATATCGAAAATGAAGCGGCGAAATATAATAGACGATCAAACGAACTTCCAAGTGAAGTTCGATCACTATTATATGAGCCGCTTCATTTGAAGATATAATCACCCAGCCCTCCCAATGGAAAAATCCATACCCAATTAAGTTTTGTTTTCAATTCCTCTCTAAAAGAATGAGGTTTCAGCGCCAGAGGGCGCGATAGGTAGGTGAACAGGAAATGCGATTTGTCAGTTGAAATACTGTAAAATCTGAAAGTGCGAATATGTTGCCTGTATGATAAAGGGACTACCATTGATTATATCTTCAAATGAAGCGGCTCATATAATAGTGATCGAACTTCACTTGGAAGTTCGTTTGATCGTCTATTATATTGAAAAGGCAAGGTCCTGCATAGATAAAACTCCACCACGAAAAAAAGGAATTGGAAGAACGAATGCAATTGAAAGAATACTCCAAAATAAATTAAAAATGAATGTGATTGATTTTTTGAGAGCAATAGCCAACCATGTAGATTTATAATTTAGTTGATATTTACTTAATTTTCCTTTTTTTTCATATAAGTAACACAGAGTGCAACAAAACATGATAAGTCCATTTAATAATGATAACTTGCATTAGATGAGCAATCAGCTGATACTTAGTTTCTACGGAACTTTTATTTTGTAATTCGTATTTTTTTACATTTTCTCTATATTTAAGCAGCGATTAGACTATACAATTTAAGTGTCTTACGAGAGGAACGCCGTTATATGTTAGACACGAGTGGAGATACATCCAATCGTGTCTAACATATAGCAGTGTCCCTCTCGTAAGACATTATAAAAATTGTATAGTCTAATCGCTGCTTTAGATCTGTTGCCCTGATGCCCATTAAATATGATTTGCCAATTTTCTATTTTGTTTAATATAATTTTTTCTTTAATAAAAATATCTAATCTACATATTATTTTATTGCTTTAAACGGTTATCATTAGTTACTCCTTCCTGTAGATATCTACTATTAGTCCTCAATCCCATGTGAAACACAAAAATACAAATCTTTCCTGTACTGTAGACGTATGAATGGATGTATTGATAATCTTCTTCATTAATTTGTGTATGTATAGAAGAATGGATGACTAGCTTCGTTTTTTTTACACCAAAACTGCTGTATTGATTTTGATGAAATTGTGCCTTTAGAGAGAAATATAGACAGTTTTATTATTATCATAAATATCTATTACCCCTTCACATTTAATCTTAACTAAATTATTATTATCAATACTTCACGGTCTATCTCTACAGAAATAATCGCACACACGTAGTTAGGAGGACGAAGAAGGACATACCTACCGTTCATCATGGAGGATAGAACTGTTCCTGAGGGAACGACATTAGTGCAGGTGAAGCTGGGGCAAAAACAAGCATTTGTATGAAAAACTTTGATCAAATATATCGTAGATGAAAGGGTTTTGGACCAAATAGTTTTACATAAAATAATTCTTGTATGTAATGACTTTAGGTGAAATGAACCACCGGTGTAATGTCATTAGATAAATAGAATACTAGCTTAATTAGGTGGACGATCAGTAGTCATAGTTAAAGTGTAACAAGTTATAACGTGCTTGGGACTGGCGTAGTGAACCCGCAAGAAATACGTACACATTTTTTGTAGGAATCTTAAGTTTTCCTTCGTTATTTTTAAGATAGTTTAGTGAAAGATTAATACTAAGTTTGTAACCGAGATATTTTTATGCCACTTGCGGTCACACATCCAAGTGGGGACTGCACCCAGTGTTACTTATCATGCGGAAGCAGTAATAGCGTTCAAGCCCACAGGGCAATCAGGCTCCTCAATACTAAATAATTACTAATACCTATATAAAACTAACATTGAGTGCCTCGCAAAATACACAGTACAGAACAATTGTTGAAGGTTATTCACCGCAATTAGTACGTGCACTCTTCCTATTCTCACAAATAGTTCCTAAACAATGTCTTTGAACGACATTCAAAGGTGCATTCTGACGGTTTATCAGCACCATTTGGTGCATAGTAAGATATTCTAAGAAAAACTTCATTGCGTTTCCAGACCCGAATAGTAGACAAAAAACTTCGAACTAAGTAGATTTATATTTAGGCATTTTTATTGCATAGGATATTTATATCCTATGCAAAAGTTAAAGCTAGTTTCTAGCACAAAAGTGAAATCTATTAAGGCTATAAAAACATGTCAAAAGCGGCCACTTTAGGCAAAAATGCTAAGTTTAACTTCATAGTCACACTTTAAACTCTAGTACATACGCACTTGAGATGCTTCGAAACACGGGTTACAACCTGGAGGCTTATATAAACTGTATATAAAACCGATACCCACGAGAACAATTCGCGAGAAACAACTAGTAGTAATATTTTGAAATAACCCTGTAACTCCCCTAGAGACACAAAAGTTGGCGTGCCAGTCAATACTAGTTAGTGTACTGGTGTGAACTCGAGAGCCGGCCCCTTGACAGCTCTAAATTAGAATTATCCACCTGTATTTCTAACGGGAGTTTTTATTTATTAATTACTAGCTGTTACCCGCGGCTCCACCCGCGTTTTATATAGCCTATGTCCTTGTCAGTACCCTAACCTATGTGTATGCAAAATTTTATAATGATCGGTTCAGCAGATACGGCGTGAAAGCGTAACAAACAAACAAACAAACAATCTCACTTTCGCATTTATAATATTAGTTAGGAAGTTAGGATTAGTTAGGATTGAGATGGGCTTTTGTCTCCCATCTCACCTAATAGTAAGTGACGATGAAGACGAGGATGTTACATGCCTTTGAGATACCCATATTTATACTTTTGAATGTCCCGGGACTATACTTTTTTCTACTTCGACTTCTTACCTCCTACGGTGCTATAACCCTTTGTGGTCTCTTCCACAAGTTTCTTCCACCTGACACCCTCTTTTGCCTCTTTTTTTCAGTTTTTATTTTTGCCCATCATCTTTAGGTCTTCCACAACGCATTCCAATAACGGAACTTTAAACATATAAATAAATAATATTCAATTTAAGTATGTTTCTACCGTGTGGTTCCCGGCAGAGTAGAATAGGACCACTTCAAGTCTTCCCGTGGATGTCGTAGAAAGCGATTTAGGAATCACAAGCTAAACAACGCTAATAAACTCCGAAGAAACCTCTCCAGCCCGACTGGCCAGCGTGGAGAGTGTAGGCCAAATCCTCTGACTGCTCTGGCTAATATATAGCACTGGTAGTACAGAGAGGGTCGTGTTCCTGCAGTGGAATCTGAAAAAGACCTGATGATGATGATGATGATGATGTTTCTGCCAGAAATATTGAGCTCTAATCATCTCGACTTCAGTTGGGTGAAAATTCTTTCATATTTGACAGACTTAGTGCAGAGGTTAACACACCAGCCAGCGACAAGAAGGATCCGAGGTTCGATCCCTGGCCAAGTCATGATGGATAGTGATCTTTTTCACACTGGCCTGGGTCTTGGATGTTTATCTTAATAAGTATCTATTATAAAAATATTATATCATTGAGTTATGAAGTGTGATTTTTCCGTTTATATTTATTATTTTTATTACGACATCAAGTTCACAACTTACTGTAGGGCTACCTTAGTTTGTATGATTTGTGTATTTATTTTATTTTATGTACTGTTCACCTCTATTACCCTCAAAGTTGCATTTCTCAGTCGAATCTCGTGTTATTTTATGAGCAAGTTACCATACTTAATGGAAGAAATCATGATATTTTCATGCCACTTGCGGTCATCCATCCAAATGGAGACTGCGCCCGGGGTTGCTTAACCTGAGGAAGCGCTAATATCAGATCATCAACCATCGGGCTCCTTAATAGTGTCATCATCATTATCATTATCATCAGGTCTTTCTAGTCTCCACTGTAGGATCCTCTTTGTACTACCAGAACCATATATTAGCTAAAGTAGTCAGAGGATTTGGCCTACACTCTCCACGCTGGCCAGATGGGTTGGAGAGGTCTCTTTGATGTTTATAAGTTTTTTTCAGCTTGTGTTTCTTTAGTCGCCACATCTATTTCACAAGATATCACATTTACAAGGCATGTATTTAAATGATCGTTTTAATTTTGCAAAAACGGCAATCAAAAAATCTATATATTTTAAGGTTAAACATAAAACAAATTAAGTCAATCTGACTAATAAAAAGACATTTATTGCAAAAATAATAATATATATTAAAGTCAATCTATATCAAATTTTCTTTATAACTACGCAATAACAAATTGAGATGTAAAAATAACGTTTGATTGTTACTTGTTTGTCGCCAAAACTAAGAGAAATGAGCCTTAAATATTGAATATAAGATACTTTTTATATAATCGAGTTATCTGTTTTTGTTTTTTGTGTATATCTATCTGCAAATCACTTCAGAATAACGCGGCAATTTCGTTTCTACCGCTTCGGCGGCCGCTACCGCGACACGCTCGCTTCGCTCGCTCGCCTCGCGCGTGCTTGGCTCATGTAGAACCTAACGCTCATCGCTTCACTCCTCGCAACCCACCCCTAGTTTCTATTAACCAGTTCCTTTCTAAAACCATATTCATAACCTTCAGAGACGATTTTTCGCAAAACATGAGTCACAGAGCAAAATTAAAAAGATCAAAAGAATATTTCTGACGCATTGGCCTCCAGTGGCGCTTTACATTAAAGTTTACTTAAAATTTAGATCATCATCATCATCACAGCTACAAGATGTTCACTGCTAGACATAGGCTTCATAGACATAATTTAGATCAAAATGTATTTATTAGGTGATCAATATTAAAAGACAAACTTAATATGAAAATCATCAAATTTACCAAATTAAAGACCATTAACTAAAAAAAAACCGGCCAAGTGCGTGACGGGCCACGCGCAGTGTAGGGTTCCGTAGTTGCGAATGACAACTTTGAGTTCAAACTGTTCACACTCGCACCTTTCAGTTTAACGACCAAAAACATCTAACAATGAAAATTGTATAATATTTTACAATTTCCAGTACATTTGATAAGTTGGGTGCCCATAACTTTTTACTTAATACTCAGCTCTGATAGTTTCCCTTCAAACTTCAGTACATACACTACTGCTGTAATTTTTTTCACGTATCCATATATAACCGTTTAGCAGATAGAGGGGGGACACTTACTTCTAACAAAAATTTGCACTTTAAAACCAAATATTTCGGAAACGGATCCCTAAATCGGAAAATAGTGTTCTCAACCTCACAATATTTTTAAAGACCTATTTAACAATACCCCACACGATAAGTAAATAGAGAAAAAAAAATTACTACCCCACTTTACTTGTATGGGAGCTACCCTAAAAGATTTTTTTTTTCACGAATTATTTCTACCACTTTTTTGCCATGATTAATATACATACCCATACCAAATTACAGTTTTCTAGTACATATAGTCTCTGAGTAAAACCGCGGACGGACAGACAGACAGACATGGTGAAACTATAAGGGTTCCTTGTTTACTACGAACCCCTAAAAAGAGAATCAAATATTACTTTCGTATACCAATTATTAAACCTGTATGACGTATGTTTAAACATAAAATATTGTGTTATCTTAAAAGAAGTTAACTTATCATTTATTCGTAGATCAACTGATATAGACGCAATAATTAATACGTAGATTAAACATAAAAATAAATATCATTTATTTTTAAAGTGCTAATGTAAAATAGATCAATTCGTTAGAGGATCAAATAATATTATCCCCATCTACAATACTTTCTTCATTCGTAGTACCAGCTACGCTGAATCGTAGTAACTGCTACGAATCGTAGACGAGCTACGATTCTTTTCAATTCACAATGAGTTTTTCGATTTCCGTCCTCCTGATTGCTGTTTTTGTAAGGCGTTAAATGCTGGATGTTCTTATAGAGCCCGCCGCACAAGTAATGTTATACGATATGTTAGTGGACAACAGGAAGACGGGCTATTAGTGGTTATGTCCGAACGTCCGCTGTCGTTATTTCACAAAATTTCCTGCTCCGAAGGATAAATTAAAAAGAAATTAAATCGTAAGGTTTATAGGGAAAACCTCAGTTTTCCTTAATTTTTTACTTTAAGCAGTTTAATTACTTTTAATTAAAAAGAAAACCATAGTCATCTCTGGAATATGCCATAAAATAATCACAAAAGCTAGACGAACACTAAAGAATTTAAAATTTTTCATACATATAGCCTGGTTTGCTGAATACTTGTGTAAGGGAATATCAATATTTTTTTAAAATTTCCAGCATTGGTCACATTGGAAAAGTTGTTCATATTGACCGGCTGAGTAACCTTTTAAGGACTGGACAAGTTTTTATGAAAATATTGTATGTATATATTTAACCAATTTCCTTACAAATTATTATGTTAGAAATCCTCTGTAATGTAATATATTAATGTATTGACGAGCTCCGTGGCGCAGCGGTCAACACGCCTGCCTGCGACACGGATGGTCCCGGGTTCGATCCCCGGTCAGGTCAAGATGGAAAATGATCTTTTTCAGATTGACCTGGGTCTTGGATGTTTATCTATATATGTATTTGTTATAAAATATAGTATCGTTGAGTTAGTATCCCATAACACAAGTCTTGCTTAAGAACTTACTTTGGGGCTAGCTCAATCTGTGTGATTTGTCCGTATTTATTTATTATTATTTATTATTTATTAATAAACAAAGTGTTCTTGAATATTCTAGTAGCTGTAAGATAATAGTAAGATTTGATGTAAATTTTTAAAACGTACTCTAAGTCAGGTAATACTTGAAAGGCTTTCCTTTACATAATAAATTAATGAAATTTTCCTTTATTGCTAAACATAAGAGTTATTAAGCTTATATATTTCGTAAATTTGGTGCGTTGGCAATCAATTTTTCTTTTACAACTTTTTTTTTTTACAAAAATTTCTTCCAAAATTTTCCACTTTGCAGTACGTGCCCATTCTGGATCAACTATCTTTTTAATGTCGTTTTCCCATCGTTTATTTTGTTACTTTTATTTGTACAAGTAAAAAAATGGTATTCAAAATGGGATACTTTTCGAAATTTTATTTTAAACTCGCATTCACCCGTAGCTCCGTTCGCCTTAATGTCGGTCCATCGGGAAAAGTACTTTTCTCTGGGATGGAAGGTAGTTTATCTCCTTTTCCGTACTCCAGACAACGTCTATGACAATTGATGATCGGTTCAGTAGATAGGGCAGGAAAGCGTGACAAACAAACAAACAAACTCACTTTCACGTTTATAATATTAGTTAGGATTAGGATAGTGATAGTGAAAGATAAGATCTTTGCGTCTTCCACAACGCAATCCAATAACGGGAGTTTAAACATATAAATAAATAATATTCAATTTAAGTATGTTTCTACCGTGTGGTTCCCGGCAGAGTAGAACAGAACCACTCCAAGTCATCCCGTGGATGTCGTTAAAGGCGACTAAGGAAACACAAGCTAAACAAAGCTTTTTAACATCAAAGAGACCTCTCAAACCCGTCTGGCCAGCGTGGAGAGTGTAGGCCAAATCCTCTGACTACTCAGGCTAGTATATGGCACTGGTAGTACAGAGAGGGTCGTGCTCCTGCAGTGGAGACTAGAAAGACCTGATGATGATGATGATGAGTGAAAGATACAAAACATTCATAGAAGAATGACAGCAGGCGCCTAGTATCTCCCTTTAGTAATCAATCATTAATTACGTCACCAGTAATATTACTTCCAATTCTCAACTCCCCATCGAGCTTTTAATAGCATATTTGTCTAGCACCTGTTTAATTAATAACACCTTCTGATATCACTAGATCAAAAGGGTCAGTCAATTCATATTAGCTGATCCATATTTATATGAAATTTTAATTATCACTTAATTAGTAATCGACCCGACTGTATACGATTTTTGTTTTTCGTATGTGTAAGTGGCCAACACTGGTGTCAGATTTTCAAGCTGCCTTAAGGCATCTGACATAGCTTAACGACTGCCATCAACGATGACAGCCGGGACCAACGGCTTAACGTGCCTTCCGAAGCACGGAGGAGCTCGAGATATTTTTATGCCACTTGCGGTCACCCATCCAAGTAGGGACTGCACCAGGGGTTGCTTAACATACGTAAGCGCTCATAGAGCTTACACCCACTGGACCATCGGGATTGCCAGGCTGATAAATCGATACTTGTTGAAAGAATAACATTAGAAATATTTTACACTTTTATCCTACACAGTTAAGTTACCTTATAACAATAATGAAAAATGAAAACAGATGGAAAAAAAAGTAAAAAAAAAAGAAATATTATATAATCATATAAAACCCTTCAAGCAAAAAGGCGATCAATTACTGTTGAAAAGAGTTTATTTTGGCGTTTCTTCTATGCAGTGGTCGGTCCCAAAACGCTAGTAGTCTGTAGTTTTTGAAGAGAAATTAGTAAATGCATAATACTTAAAGATAATTTTTAATTGTGATTTGACGTGAAAAAGTGCCTGCAAGAGCCTATTTTCTGAATAAACTTTAAATCAATAAAAAGCTTTGTTTAATAGCTAAGCACTACGAAACAAATACTTTATGCTTATTCGCAGGCTACTCCAACAATTCGTATACTCTATTTGCAGAGCATCAAACTCGAGTGGACCGACCCAATTATCTCAAAGACCGTTCCCTCCCTCTCATCAGACACCTTATGTAAATTGGGTACTTTGCGCAATTTACATACGTACATACATTTCAGTAGGTTATTAAGCACGCTGCTGCTTCAGTAAACATCGTAAATCATACAAAACTAGGGGCTCTGCACACAGAATTTGCGTTTCTAATTTCCTCCTAGGCTTTGTTTGTATGCTTACCTTGATAATATTATTGTAACGTTAGTATTCGTGAACGTAGAGATACGGATAGAAATTTAGGTTAATATCTCTGAAGAAGCTGTCGAGTTTCCTTTGCCGAGTTTTGGTTTATACATTTCTCGATATTCCATTAAAGGGGTGACTCAGCCCGTCAAAGTGAACAACTTTTCCTATGGGAACAATGTTAGGACTCAAAATGTTAGGACTCAAAAATTTTCCAACTCTCAAAAACTGTTTAGCCGTCCGGGTAGTTAGTATGGGAAAGCCAAAAGATTTTTGAGTTTCCAGCATTGATCTGGAGTTTGGATTCTGTTTAGCAAATATCAATTAAGTGTGTTTTTCATACATCAACCTATTTTAGAATATGAATACACTAGAGATACGTTTAATTTTAGATTAAGTAACTACTATGGCTAAGTCAATATTTTCAAAATAGGTATCACATACGAAAATAAGACAGCAAAAACCAACTATCAAATTCTAGAACCTTTTACTTTGTCCTTTTAAAAGAGGGAAAACTTTGAACATTACATGCGCACGAGAAAATCAAAGTTTGCTCTCTCGACTCTCAACGCCTGTTTCATAACGTATTATGCAAAAACTGGCCGAAATCTGATGTGGACTCATCCATCATGCGACGACAGGGGCGGTGCGACCCTAATCGAACTACGAACATATACGTGACACTTTATAAAAGGTATATCAAGCAACAGAGGGATATATACGTATAAAAACACTTGAGTGGCAGTTATGATACGATATTGCAAACATTAGTGAATAGCATGCTAAAAGCTGTGAATTGACGATAGACCGAGATTTTATCTAAACAATATAAAATTTACTGTCTTGCCAAAAAATTCTAGGCAGTGTTATTTAGGGTTATGTAAGAATCCAAAAACTTAAAATCTGCTCAGGTATTTAGGAATTCTGATGAAATAAAAAAAACTCTCTGAATTTTTCAAAGCGCTTAAAACTGCTGGCCGATGAGGCAGAAAGTTTCTTCAATGGCGACCAAGTTCTGGCAAGTGCATTGTCAAAAACCCACTGATTGCAATGCAGCTGGTCTGACCAAGGTCACAGGACAACGGTGGATACTAGCGGCTTTCAACCGATAATTTTCGAAATCTTTCGGAGAGGTCTGCGTCCTGCAGTCGATGCAGTTGAAAAAAATTGTTCTTTTTTCATAGGTGTATGTATAAACAAGAGATTTTGTTCATCATCCAAGCCGGAAAAAGTCGTTCGCCTCTTCCCAATACGACTGTTTGGAAGTGGTCTGCATAAACAAATCATGTTGGTATCACACCTCCTGTGGCGGGTTCTTTTTCATCACATATTTTCAATTTGAATTAGATACCGAGCATTGTAATGCTATTTAAAAACGAATTTAATTGTATGTAAATATTTAATTTGCTCTATTAAGTTGTTCAAACGATTTGAATCTAGATAGGTTTGTTTCACCATAGAGTTTTGGGCGGGTTGAACACAACGATAGTGTGTCTGGGCGGGCCGTCGGTTTTATCAATCTCTACATTCACTGAGTAGCGAAGTGAGGCTCCGCCCTAACACGCAAACCTGGGCAGCTTAAGCGGTTATTGTGTTTTGTGGTAAAAACATTGTAAGGGGTTATAATTAAGTGTTGATAGATTTTAGGTCAGTGTATCATCCTTCCACTAACACGCTTAACGTGGTCTTGGGTTTTATGACCTTGGGATTCGTCTACCCCGTAACTGCCTCCGTGTCTTTCGCCTTGTTGACCCGGGTGTCGTGGGTTCGATTCCCACGGGAAGCATACTTTGTTAAGTTGTTTCCAGTTTGGTTAGGACATTGCAGGCATGAATCACCTGATTGTCTGATAAAAAAGATGATTCCGTACTTCAGAAGGCACGTTAAGCCGTTGGTGCCGGCTGCCATCTGGTAGTCGTTAAAGGAACCACGTCAGAGGCCGAGAGGCGGTTCCGAAGACCTCTGACACCAGGGTGTGCATGGTCGACTGACCGTGTCACCTACACGAACTGATGTCTATCCCGTAAGGGATAAGGACGTGATGTATGTGTAGTGACCTCAATCACTTATTTTGTATAAATTGTTTAATTTAGGTTTGTTTATTTGGAATTGTTATTTACAAAATTTATATTTACAAAAATTAAAAAGTTAATATTTACAATATGTCATCCTCAACTGCCTGTTCAGTGGTTGGATGTTTGCATCGGGTACACGCACCCGGCCCCACGAGCTGTTACAATACTTAGTCATCCCCGATTCATTCGAGCAAGTATCGCAAACAACTTTATGCCATGTCGAGCTCCGTGGCGCAGTGGTCAACACGCCAGCCTGCGACACGGAGGTCCCGGGATCGATCCCTGGCCAGGTCAAGATGGAAAACGATCTTTTTCAAATTGGCCTGGGTCTTGGATGTTTATCTATGTAAGTATATGTTATAAAATATAAATAAATAAATATATAGGGACATATCACACAAATTGAGCTAGCTCACAGTAAGTTGTGAACTTGTATATTTTATGACATATACTTATATAGATAAATCTGTAGTAATATTGTAAACGATAAAATATAGTATCGTTGAGTTAGTATCCCACGATACAAGTTCACACCTTACTGTGGGGCTAGCTAGGTTTGTGCGATATGTTCCTATATATTTATTTATTTGCCATCTGCCCAGTCCAACAAACTCCTACCCTATCTTCGCTCAAAATCGGTTTTAATGGGCAGTAACATCGAAACCATGATAAGCCGAACAAATTGCATTTTTTTTTGTTGTCCAGCAGTGGACTTCTTACAGCTGAAAGATGAGATGAGATGAGGTTTCGGGAACTAAGTTCCTTGACGCGTGTTAAGACGCTCTAGACGCCCCTTTTGATGGGAAACAGATTTTTTTCCTTTTGTTATATATGGCGCTTTTATGATGTTGCCTTTTACGATCATTAAATCAATAGTTGGATTAAATATTATTTTAATTTTATAAATGGTCACAAACAAAAAAAAATCTATGTGTAAATTTACTTTTTATTTGTTAATTTTTACTTCCCTTTATGCTACATTGTAATGAATCTTCAATAACTTCAAAGCATAGTTAGTGAATATCCCTAAAATTGATTTATTCTAATTATACCAGAACCAACAGTCCATTCTAATAACCAAGCGTGAATACACCGATGTATGGACGCTGTCACTTGTCAAACCGACTGTCCAGTTGCAGAATGGATAGGTAACTAGGGCACAAAACATCGGGAGAAGAGAAAATAGTTTACCAATTATATGTGTTGAGAATGGAACTAGAAATAATTTGGACTGGCAAATAAGAACATCACAAGTGACGCCAACTATTTACGTTACTGTGTGCGGCATGAATATGTTCAAATTTATTTATTGAGTTTGAATTTCGAACAGGGGAAATTGTAGGAAACATTGTATGTTTTTCTAATATCCATGATTTGTGTTGCGACACGATTGCATGCAGTGATATTTGTGTCGCTGTTACGTGTCTTAGGGGGCTATCCTGATTATTCATAGATCCATGATGATGAGTAGCTTTCTAGTCATCATATTCGTACGCTTTAATCGGTGAAGTATAAATATTTTTATTGCCTCTGTGGACTAGGTCGAACAGAGATCGTTACAATCCTTTAACTTCTCTGAGAAACATACCTACATTAGCTTTATTCTTTTGGAAGGGAAGTAATATGTTTATTTCATTTTTCAGAAAACATTTGTTGCGTTTAAGTTTTTCATACAACATTGTCAATGCATAATATGCTAAGTATACCTTTTAAATAATATGGTAAGGTTATTTTATCTACATCAATGATTCCACTTAAATAAATTATCGAAAACAACTGTACAAGAAGTGCAATGTTAATTAATGTGTAAGATGAAGTAAGCTTTGAAAATCTTTTGAATTTAGTTCTTGCCAAATAATGTTATTGACTGCATTTGTTTGTAGTAAACCTTTAAGATATGTTAATTTGACGAATATCACACAAGCAATTACAATTATCACATAATCACATCAAACAAAGCATTTGCTTTGTTTGACTGTTACTTCTTCTTCTTCTGTAAAACAGAAGAAGAAGAATTTAATGTGTTATTATGGCTTCCACCGAAATTTCAGTGATTCTGCCAATGTCCAGTATAATGAGATACTAAGTATCGGTGTTGTACGGTAAAGTTTTTCCAAGTAGCATCAAAGATGGCGTATGTTCTTTGACGCCTCGTGGCAGCTTGGGGCGGCAAATCTATACGAGTCCATTTATTAGTCCACTTTAACTATTTCACAAATTGTTCATGAGCACGAGCATTTATAACACCAAACTACACCAATTTCATATTATAAAGTCCACTTCTTCTTCAACTTCAACTGCAGTTGGAACTGCAGTTTGAACTGCAGTTGTGGTGGGAAGTCAAGGGGTACATGTACCCCTTGACTTCCCACCACAAAACTTACACATTAAATTATAGCTACGTCAACATTTGAGTATAATTTTGCTGTCATAAAGTATCCAATCCTTCCATTTCTATATAAAATTAAAAAAACTCATAAAGTTTTTCATAGTGTGCAGAGTCAATGGCCAATGAGCCAGGAAGGTTCTTCAATGACGATCATGTACTAGGCCAAATGCTCTGGCTGATTTGCTTTATATATGGCTCTGGTAGTACAGAGAGAGTCGTGCTCTTGCAGTGGAGACCGGCAAGGATCTGATGATGATGACCACGTATTGCGGCAAGCGCAGCGTCAGACACACACTGATCAGGTGGTCTGATTACCTTACCAAAGTCACAATAAATCACTGGACTAAAACTAAAACCGGTAATTTTGGCAATCCTGCAGGTCTATTTGCTAACCTTTGACAACTACGGTGTACATCATTGTCATGGTAACTGCCTCCGTGGTCCAGTGGTTAAGGCGTTTGCCTTGTTGACCCGGGGGTCGTGGGTTCGATTCCCACGGGAAGCATATTTTATGAAGTTGTTTCCAGTTTGGTTAGGACATTGCAGGCATGAATCACCTGATTGTCTGATAAGAAAGATGATACCGTGCTTCGGAAGGCACGTTAAGCCGGTGGTCCCGGCTGCCATCTAGTAGTCGTTAAAGGAACCACGTCAAAGGCCGAGAGGCGTTTCCTAAGAACTCTGACACCAGGGTGTGTATGGTCGACTGACCGTGTCACCTACACGAAATGATGATGATGGTAACTTCAATATTCATTACGGCTTCGGTATGAATTACTATTTTTATTTAAGATATGAAAACCGTAATGGATGCTAAAGTGACAATCAAATCGTTGTACACCGAGTTAGCAAATCGGCCTGCAGTGCTGTCAAACAGGATCCTAGCTTTCTCTCTGTACATCTCTGTTACCCAAGTAACGAGTTGGACATCGTGTGTCAAATGGGATAATTGAGCCCGGCGTCTGATATCGATCGATAGATCACCTACATCGTTAGAATGGCGATTGTTCGACATAATGGTATTGTATGATAGATTATACAAGATACCGTATTGTTCATACTGAATTCGGCCTATACGAATGTTTTTGATGGAAATTCAAGGTGTTTAGTAGGGTTTTTATATTTATGAAAACTGCAGTAATACTTAGTTTCGATGTCCAAATACATCGCTTTTGTATGGATGCATAAAATCTTCATGATAAATACAAAAATCATTACAAAAAAAAAAAAAAAAAACACGATTGCCCACAAGCAATCATATTTAGTATTTTTTTATATCTTCTAGATACCGTGATGTTAATATGGCGTACAGGGACTTAACAAACAACAATAACATCAAACCTGGAGTATGTTAACTTAATATTTTTGTTGACAATCCTTTTACTAAAATTACTTCAGTAAAGCACGTTTATGAACGTAGGTAAGCACTAAGGAAGAGCATAAACTTAGCCTTTATTTTAATAGAGTTATGAGAGCTTTTGGGTTGGTTGGTTTGGATTTTTCTTTGTTACATAGACAGCAGTTTTATAGAATTTCGTATCATTTCGTTTATTTTTATAGAATAACTAATACGTCTCGCCTACTTCATTGAAAGAATATTACTTTAATATTTTTTGGAATTTAGATTTTTTTTTAATTTTGTTACTTAAGATATGAACATTGAAATTGACATTAAAACAAATCAAATATTTTTTCTCCTCATAATATTAAGTGAATATAAATCATGCAATCAAGAAAAACATAAATTTATTGTACCATACCTTTTGTTTTATTAAGTGTTTCACCCTTAATTGGGGCCGTTCGCTCGTTTCACTCGCTGACAATTTTTTTTTTTGTCCCAAGGGATCCCAACCGACCCACTGTTGCCAAGTTCTCTTTTTTTTAGCGTGGGGTTTCGTCCACGACAACTACAGAAGGGGCTGTAGTTGTCGTTTTTCCTTCTGTGTGACTAACGTACATTGATCTTTGAGTTCTATCTTATTAAACATAATGTCTATTTTTCCATTTTTGTGGAAATGAAAGGTATTCCCAGAGTCATCAACTATAAAGAAAACACCGAACAAAACATTATACGGAAAAAATAATACCAAAAAATTGTAAAGTTTATTGAATTGTGAAGCCGTAAAATATTTTCTAAATCTAAGTCATTGAAACAAATTGTCAAAATAAAAACACAAGCACGAAATGTTATATAAAACATTTTTTGCGAAAAGAAATTCTACGAAATTTCTGTCCGGGTAACAAGAGAACTTCGAGCTTTTGAAGTGGTACTGACAACAAAATTCTGAGAAATTTCAGTCTAGGTAACAAGGGAACTCCGAGCTTTTGAGATGGTACAGATAAATGTACAGAGCTTTCCGTAAAGATATTTTATATAATGGTTAGAGTGAAATTTGATTGTAAGCATTTCTCAAAAAAGTTACCAATAATTCAAAAAAGTTACATTCAAATTAATTTATTCATTTGAAGTTTTAGGTACAGTCATGTAAGTTCATCTCTGAAAGGATGAATGAATGACTACACTAAACTACCTCTTATCACGGAAATCTACAATACGGTAAACTACAGTTAACATATACCTTTACCACCATACCAGTTAACATATACGACAGTTAACTTATTGAGTATATTTCGTTCAAAGCTTCGCTTGTGTGAATAATCCCTCAGGCATCCTTTTTCTGGAATAATATATTTATTTTTGTTTGATAACGAGTGATCATCAGATGGCCACGCTTTGACACTTCCCTTGTAGATGGCCTACTGAATAGGCTGAAACTGTCGTCATTTTCTAACTAAAAGAGCGTAAGTGCAACCGTTTTGTTTTGTATAAAATCTATCAGCCCTCCCCGGCTACAATCGGGCATGTGTTATACATATAAACGTTCCTATTGAATCACGCTATTTATATAAAATGCTAAACTGCATCAATATTCGTTGCGTTGTTTAAAAGATTTAAGCTTACATAGAGGCGAAAGACACCAGAAAGTGATTTTGGTTTCAACTATGTAGTGGTGCGTCCGGTTCTCAATGCGAAATTGAATATAAATTGGTTTAGTAGTTAAAGTGGGAAAAGGTAACGGACAGAGTTACTTCCATATTTGCAATATAATAGGATAAAATAAATGAAAGATTTAACGACCTGTAGAATCACTTTACATAAAACCTTGAAGATGAACGTAGGATACTCCAAGAAAGAGCATTAATATAGCCTTTGTTGTTTAAAAATTATGAGAGCTTCTTAAATGTTAATATTATTTGTGAGGAGGTGTATGTTCAGGTTATGTTATATAAGACTTTTACACACTGAAATGGATTAAATAATTCTTGTTATAGATTTTCAAAATGGGAAGGTTTTAATTAAATTTTTATAGAAAAAGTTAGTAAATAAATTTTTTGAGCAAGTCAAAGCGTTTATTCAGAAAAACGGCCTTTGTAGGCACTTCATGTTAAATCAAATTTTGAAAAACTTAGTTTTTAGTAATTGTATTATTATAATTAATGTTCAAAAGCTACAGACTACTAACATTTAGAAACCGACTACAGTAGAGAAAAAAACGCCGAAAATTAAATATTTTGTATCATATTTAGCATCAAAATTGTTAGCTACGCAATATAACTTATATGGAAAAAAATTGCCTTATAATCTTAAACGAATTATTTTTAACCGTTATGCAAATCTGTTTTTATACATTTAGACCCTAAATCTAGTCAAATCCATTTAGACGCCAAATATAAACTAACTTCCGTATTCTAAATGGGTTCCTCAAATTGACTTAACCTCTAATCCCAATCTCAACTGTTTGTTTGTAACGCTTTTACGCCGTATCTACTGAACCGATCATGTTTGTTTTGTTTTTCGTATGTGTAAGTGGCCAACACTGGTGTCAGATTTTTCAAGCTGCCTTAAGGCATCTGACATAGCTTAACGACTGCCATTAACGATGACAGCCGGGACCAACGGCTTAACGTGCCTTCCGAAGCACAGAGGAGCTCGAGATATTTTTATGCCACTTGCGGTCACCCATCCAAGTAGGGACTGCACCAGGGGTTGCTTAACATATGTAAGCGCTCTTAGAGCTCACACCCACTCTCTGAGGAGCCCGATGGTCCAGTGAACCGATCATCATGAAATTTCTCATACACATAGTTTAAGGTACCGAAAAGGACATAGGCTATATATTACGCGGGTGAAGCCGCGGGTAACAGCTAGTATTCAATAATAATCATTCATTCAAAAAGATTTTTCGTCTCATTAGGTTTCCTCGATCAAAGTAGGACAAAAAAGTTCAGTTTGAACATATTTGATAGGTACCGTGAAACATGGCCAAATTAGCCGAAAGATTCCCGGCAGAGTAGAATAGAACCACTCCAAGTCTTTTCGTGGATGTTGTAGAAGGCGACTTAGGAAATAAAGCTTATAAACTTAAAGAGGCCTGTCTCACCAGCCTGGAGGGTGTCGGCCAAATCTTCTGACTACTCTGGCTTGTACATGGCTCTGGTAGTACAGAGAGGGTCGTGCTCCTGCTGTGAAGACTAAAAAAGAATTGACGATGATGATGGTCAAATTGAACTAAGACAACTTAAGGTGTCTGCACTGTGATTGGAATAAAAGCTAAACAAAGAACTTAAAATACATAAGCCTTTGTAATTTTAATGTTAAGAGGTTTGGAATTGAGCGGGTACATGGAATTTGTAAGAAGCTCTCGACTTGTGGGCGTAGAGATGATTTGAAGTGGATTAATTAAGTCAAATGCTTAGTTTCGAAACTATTGCCAGAAATAGAAGGCTTTTATCATCAGTTATTTGAAAATTCATTATTTAGGTACTCTACATTACGATCCATCTAACTTTACTAGAACTACTAGAAATTTAGTAACTTGATCTGATTTTAAGCTCTAACTGTACCTAAATACCTACTAAACTAATTTATCATCATCATCGTCATCATCATCAGGTCTTTTTTTACTTTCGACTAGCCTCCACGCTGTATACCCCCTCTGTATTACCAGAGCCATATTAATATAGCAAGAGCAGTCTCAGAAGATTTGGCATACACTCTTCACGCCGGCCAGACGGGTTGGAGAAGTACTGAACTAATAACTCGAATTGAAAATCGTAATTAATAAGAAGTTACAAAACAATATTTATGTGACAAGCTAATGTAAATTGCCAATAAAATAAAATAAAAAAAAACCTGTTAAATACATAATTATAATAGTCAAATACGCTTAGTACACAACTTTGCTTATTTGAATCGTAATATACCATTAACTGTCTAAAAGTTAACATCAATTTGGTACAAACACCGATTAACAAATAACTGCGTGTAATTAATTTCAGTACTATTGGAATACTTAGAAGTTTATAGAGTTAAACTAATCGTAACTTTATGTAATTGTTATTTAATTAAAGGGACTTTGAGTTATATAGTTTAAAGTCAGCTATACTAAGGATTTGTTTTCATTATCGGTACATTTTTACCGCTCCTTTTCTCCTCATCATCAGCTGTGATGGGTCTGGAGTGCGTTCCGAAGTGTGGAGCTCTGTTAAGTGACTAAGCAAAGTTTACTCATCATCATCATCATCAGCAGGTCTGTGTTTGTCTCCACTGCAGGAGCACGACCCTCTCTGTACTACCAGAGCCACATATTAGCCAGAGCAGTTAGAGGATTTGGCCTACACTCTCCACGCTGGCCAGACGGGTTGGAAAGGTCTTTTTGATGTTAATAGCTTTGTTAAGCTTCTGTCTCCTAAGTCGCCTTGTACGACATCCACGGGAAAACTTGGAGTGGTCCCATTCTACTCTGCTGGGAACCACACGCAAAGTTTACTCATATAACGAAAAATTTGCGTGACTGCCGCTAATTTTAGGACTTAAAAGGCATTCTGGTATTAAGTGAAGGAAAGTATTAACGTAGATGCACTGATAGTATATCTACTGAAGATACTCCGGGATGGTCTTGGAGCCAGGGTTGCTCCAGCGTATGAGTTTTTGTGTGCCGGATGGATATGAGCGGCGGAGAAGGCGGCCGCCACTTCTTGCAGTACCGAACGCTAGAACGAATCTGTTAGCAAAACTATAATAATAATAATAAAAATATTTATTGTCTTGTTTTACAATTTACACAATACAATGGCAAAGCAACAGTTCACAACAATCCCGGCCTCAATCTGTGAAAGGTGCCATCATTCCGCAGCCCACCATCGAACTAGGATTAAACCTGTATCTCGAGTGGTGGGAAGCATCATGACTGCACCACCAGCAGACCGACAGAAAGAACGGAAGCTTAACTTACAAACTATTACATATTACATATTGTATAAACTGCTATTTGTGCGTGCCATTCACATTTTAAATAAGGTAGGTACATGAGCAAGTGGACCCTTTTTTCATGTCCATTGAGTGAGTTGCAAAGGTAACTTTATTTGTCAATTTTGTTATAGAAATAGTGAATTTAATGCGTTTTTGTAAAATTGAATTTATATCATTAAAACTAACGTGAGATAAAGACATTATATAATATATATATATCAACGGGTCACTCACGTGCTATTTGTCGGGATTGCCGACTATAGTTTCGGACTCGTCAGAAGCCCATTTTCAAGGCGAGTGCGGGACGCGCGGCGGTGGATCCCGAACTAACCGCTCGGTATATATATATCATTGAATTTATTAATACTATTTTTCTATAATACTTATTTCAATTAATTGTATATTTTTCTTTTATATTATTTAATTTATAACGTTTTTAATGTATTAAGGTCTAAGAAAAAATTGTATCTGCACTATCACATTGGGTATAGCCTGTTATAATTGTGTATGTAAGAGTTAAAAATAAATAAAAAAAATAAAAATAAATAGATACCATTCTATCAACTTTTACTCCCTTGCGGGATAGACAGAACCAAGGTCTGTACAACCTCAAAGCCACGTTTAGCATGTTGGTCGGCTTGTAGGTGCGAACGGAATCAAAATAGTGATGGGTTGCTAGCCGCATCACCTATTGACATTATTCCTGTCCTGATGCCCATTCCGTCGATCAGCTTTTATGACCTGCAATGCAGCTCGTACATTCTACTTTCTTTTCTTCCAGACCAGCATGGAAGTGCTTGCCAAAACAAATCAAATGAGCGCAATGCAATTAAAATAGTGATGGGTTGCTAGCCGCATCACCTTTTTACTGACGCCCATTCACTCTATCAGCTTTTTTTTTACAATCTGCGTGGGGAGAAATGCAGCTGGTACATTAAATGTTTTTAATTTCTTCCAGACCAGCATGGAAGTGCTTGCCAAAACAAATCAAATGAGCTCAATGGAATCACGATAGTAATGGGTTGCTAGCCGCATCACCTATTGACTGACGCCTATTCACTCGATCCGCTTTTATAATCTGCGTGGGGAGAAATGCAGCTGGTACATTAAATGTTTTTAATTTCTTCCAGACCAGCATGGAAGTGCTTGCCAAAACAAATCAAATGAGCTCAATGGAATCAAAATAGTGCTGGGTTGCTAGCCGCATCACCTATTGACATTATTCCTGTCCTGATGCGAATTCCGTCGATCAGCTTTTATGACCTGCAATGCAGCTCGTACATTCTACGTTTTTTGCTTTTCTCCCAGACCAGCATGGAAGTGCTTGCAAAAAAAACAAATGAGCTCAAACAAAATGGAATCTTGCACTGTTTGTCAGCCTTCAATTTCAATATCAGTGTAGGCTGTTGACATAATTAAATTGCATTGTCACTTAATTTACATGATCATCATCAAATTTAAGACCTGGGCTCTTGTCAGTGGATAAGTAGTAATTTACATATGCATGCCAAATTACTGCTTAATCAAAGATCAGAAATGCGTCTGATTTAGCTTTCAAGATTTTATCCGCACAGACGGAGAAAATAACAAAGTAAATCAAAGCTTGTAAAAAAAAGATTCAACTACAGATCACGTCACTAACTTCCACAGATACGTGAAAACGAATGGCTTGTTTAAAGGCAAAAAAGGATCCTTAATTAGGAGCCACAGACAGTTCGCGCCAAATCGTCAGAACTTGCGTGACTAGAGCACGATTTATGACTTAATATGCATTCTGGGGTTAAGAAAAGAAAAGTACTAATTAAAAATAATAAATAAAATAAAATAAAATAAAAATATATTTATTGACGTTTAACATAGGTTGGTAAATTAACAGTTATATTATATTACAATGTTATCATTTAGGGCCTTTAGCTCAGCAACCCACCATCGAACTAGGAACAAACCTGTATCTCGAGTGGTGGGGAGGATAAAAGAAATCAAATGAGCTCGAACAAGCTGGGATCTTGCACCCTTTATCAGGCTATTTTCGCCTTCACTGTCAGTGTAGGTTGCTGTCATCATGAAATTGCATTGTCATCTTAAATTACATATGCATGCCAAATTACTACTTACTCAAACATGAGGAAATGCTTCTGATTTAGCTTCCAAGATTTTATCCACACAGACAGAGAAACTAGCAAAGTAAATCAAAGCTTGTAAAAAAAAGATTCAACTACAGATCACGTCACTAACTTCCACAGATACGTGAAAACGAATGGCTCGTTTAAAGGCGAAAAAGGATCCTTAATTAGGAGCCACAGACAGCTCGCGCCAAATCGTCAGCCTTTGCGTGACTGGAGCACGATTTATGACTTAATATGCATTCTGGGGTTAAGAAAAGAAAAGTACTAATTAACAGAAATCAAATGAGCTCGAACAAGCTGGGATCTTGCACCCTTTATCAGGCTATTTTCGCCTTCACTGTCAGTGTTGGTTGCTGTCATCATTAAATTGCATTGTCATCTTAAATTACATATGCAAGCCAAATTACTGCTTAATCAAACATGAGGAAACGCTTCTGATTTAGCTTTCAAGATTTTATCCGCACAGACAGAGAAACTAAAAAAGTAAATCAAAGCATGTAAAAAAAGATTCAACTACAAATCACGTCGCTAACTTTCACAGATACGTGAAAACGAATGGCTCGTTTAAAGGCAAAAAAAGATCCTTAATTAGGAGCCACAGACAGCTCGCGCCAAATCGTCAGCCTTTGCGTGACTGGAGCACGATTTATGACTTAATAGGCATTCTGTTAAGTAGGCCTTAGATAAGCCGCTCTAAGTGATTGTCGGCGCTCACAACAATCGTAATTACTCCAAACTACTATCTTCGTTCAGCCGCACGCGATCTCTATCATAGACCTACTTGAATTGTGTTAATTGCCTCAAAACTCAAACACAAATTAGGAAAAATACGAAAGTGAAGCTAAGCGTTACATTTGTAACGGCGTTAGCGTCATGGTATTTTAGATGAAGACCAATAAAGAGGTGGATAGGGTGAGTAAAAAGGGGCTAATAAAAAAAAATAAAAGTTAGATGAACCTACTTTGCACTTTATATCATAATAACCTGTTTGGTACCTCTTTTACAAGTTATCAATCACTATAAAACTCAATTCACAATGGGTCACGATTGGTAAAAATTACTCGCATACACTGTTAACAAGCCTGTGTCCTGTGTGTGGGCTTCAGAGTCCCATTGCATGCCCAGACGTACAAAATGTACATAAGCAATTTTTTCCTATCCATATCGGATCTCAGTGTTTTTTTTTTGTTTCTCATTCACCATTGCAGGTGTTTGCAGGAAGATCTCAACAATCAAGAAAGAATTAACCATATGAGATTGGAGGCAGACCAGAATGTAAAATTGAAAATTGTTTTAAGGTACACACTTTTAAATCCGTGGAGTAGTTTTTGAGTTTATCGCGAACAGACAGACAGACAGACAGACAGACGCGGCGGAGGACTTTGTTTTATAATATGTAGTGATTATTATAAATGATGCTCAAAATATTTCATGATTAATAAATTACTTTTGAATTCCTATTTTGGTACTTTGTATTTTTTAATTAACACGTTAAGAGTCGCCTGGAAGCGCATGTCTCCATACAAACGGAAAAAGGGAATTGTGGCAATATTTGATAATTTTGGAGTAAAATTAATCATTTAATCAATTAATCTCATTATAATCTACGTACGTTCCTATACAGCTTGGTTAAAATACCAATGGTTTGAAAATTACAAGCCTTTTCAAATTTGTATGGAAATCTTGAGAGGCGTATAATTCTCAAACATTTGATAATTTAACCAAACTGTATAGGAACGTACGTAGATTATAATGAGTTTAATTGATTGGATGCTTAATCTTGCCCTAAAATTATCAAATATTGCCACAATTCCCTTTTTCCGTTTGTATGGAGACATGCACTTCCAGGCGACTCTTAAGACACAACACAAAAAGGAAAAAAAGTTTTTATAGAGAAAAGCAGAGTGATCTCTTTCTACACTATCCGTATTTTATGCTTTAGTTGATTGTTAAAGAAGACCCTGTAGATTGTTTGTAAACTTGCCGAGTTGAATAATTCCTTGATTGCGTCGGTTTAAACGTTATTTTATTTAAATTACTTTGACGGTATCGTAGATCTGAAGTTTAACTGCCAAGCTACGTCGACACCTTTTTTACCTTTTTACCCTGACCGTTTTTCTTTTTTATGTTTTTGTTGAAATTAACATACATGACATTAACATAAAACGCCTGTAGCTTTGAATTTGTTTTTCTACCAAACTATGAGCGTATAACCATCTTAATAATTCGAATTTTTCTTTTTACCCAACTTGGGTCAGTTAGGTAAAAAGAAAAATTCGAATTATAGAAGGAAGGTAATGTTTTTGGCGCGTATGCTTTTATATAGCTATGTATGTATGTAAATAGGCCTGTTCCAATGTTCCTTCCTGTAGCCTAAACGGCTGGACCAATATTGATGTGTGAGGTATCATTAGATTTGTATATTCGCTGGAGTGTCATGATAAGGATAAGCAAAGCAAAACATCCAATTTTGGCGGATGAAAACTATGAAGAAAGGCAGTCGAGTTCTTCTTTTTAGGGTTCCGTAGTAAACTGGGAACCCTAATAGTTTCGCCATGTCTGTCTGTCTATCCGTCCGCGGTACCATAAGTACTAGAAAAAGTAACTAAACTTAATTTTATTTAAGGAGTTTACATATATACAAAATGTAGGGCACAGGTAAGATAACCAATTATTATGAGATATTTCCGGACTTATATATTATCTCCCCCTTCCCCCTAAGGATTTCAATCATAGGGGGTTTTGACATAGTCATCACACTCAGATAGGTTGGTGAACGCAGTTTGATTGGCTTATCTTGGTTGCAACGCTGCTGCTCATCGAAACCCTTTTTTTAAGCGAAGCAAGGTAAGAATTTGATGGACTGGGGGAACGAAACAAAGGTATTTGGGATGCTACTTGCTTGGATAGACTGTGGATGAGAATGTAGCAGCTCGGAAAGCCGGGTAAGTATACCCCATGCCATACCTCCATCCACCGGATAGGCAATCGAGGATGACATCCGTGACACGCGTCAGTGCACGCGCACTCCGCACTTTCAAACTCTTTGCGAACAATTTGGATCAATTCTGTTATTGTCTTTTCGAATTATTATTATTTACAAGGGTGGCTTAATTCGTGATATTAAATAGGTAATTGGACTTCTCTATCGCATTAGAATACCCTGTTATTATAGATAGGTACCTATAATTAAAGAAAAACAAAAAAATATTGTCCGGTTTTTCTAGATTTTCTGCTTACCCTACAGACAGATTACCTTATCGGTATGAAACTTGAAACCGGAACTCTATCTGCTTGATAGAAAAAAGTTTTTTTATTTTTATTTCAAGGCAGTAATTAAGCTGTCGACCTCTTTTTAGAGGCGTAGAAGGGGCGCGATAATAACGGAAGAAATACTGGCTGAAATATTTAGCGCTGTATTTATTCACAAAATATAGGTATTTATTGTACGTCTTTAGTATTTTTTTCTCTATATTTGATTTTTAATGATTTCATAGCTACTGACATGAAATACGCACGTAAAAATCGCGTATAAAATAATATGATTTCAAAACGAAAACAAAATGGTACAAACTGAAATACAAAGAAAATAACAGGGTGAGCGCGAAGCATGGAAAATAATGGCATCAGGGAAATTACTAAGGCCCGGGATGCCTCCTGAAGTCCAAATAGGAAGGGAGGGTGTGTGCGCTAAGTGCCCTTTTCCGAGTTATTTGACGTGTGTTTTCTTACCACCAAGCTCTGTCGCGCGCGCAAAAAATATATGTTTGAACCCTAATAGTTTTTCTTGTCTCGGAAAGATTTTTGTGTCGACCATTATCTAACTTCAAACTTTTCACTTAATATGGAAGGTTTTTTCTAAATACTTTTCAGCATATTTGGTTTTTCGACTATTATTATTGAAAATAATTTACTTACTAAAGTATAATACCATTTTTAAAGCACACTTTACATACAATCGACTAAATAATTGACAATTCAGAGACGTTACCTTAAAAAACTGATATTGCAAAGAAAACGGGACTAAATTACCAAATACGCCGACAAATAAATATAATTATGTAAACCGTATCAAATTAGTCATTAAGCTAAACTCACGCAAAAAATATTATTTAAGGCCAGTACACAACCATCAATTGACGTAAGAAATGTTTTTAAATATATTTAACCGTATAAAAGGAAATGAATTCAAAACAAAAATAAAATGGTACAAAACTGAAATACAAAGAAAATAACAGGGTGAGCGCGAAGCATGGAAAATAATGGCATCAGGGAAATTACTAAGGCCCGGGATGCCTCCTGAAGTCCAAATAGGAAGGGAGGGTGTGTGCACTAAGTGCCTTTTTCCGAGTTATTTGACGTGTGTTTTCTTACCACCAAGGTCTGTCGCGCGCGCAAAAAATATATGTTTGAACCCTAATAGCTTTTCTTGTCTCGGAAGGATTTTTGTGTCGACCATTATCTTAGGTACTTCAATCTTTCACTTAATATTTTTTGTTTCCTTGAACTGTTATTGACATATTTGATTTTACTACAATTATTATTGTTAAAAACAATGATTTACTTATCTAAGTTCAATGTCACTTCTAAAGCGCACCGTATATAGATTTAGCAAATTAATTAAAAATACAAAGCCATTACCTTAACAGAAATTTATATTACAATGAAATCTAATCATTAAATTTGTGTTATTAGCCCCTTGCCATGGTTTTTCCGATAGACTTCAAAATAGGGTCCTTTAAAATGGACATGGAAATATTTCTTCAGGGTCGATAAAGCGCGAGTAGTACCTCTGGTGTAGTAGGCATCCATAAGCATCGGTTACCGCTGTCCGTGATGTAGGCCGTATGCCTGTTTGCCTACTAATATCAAAATAAATCTCATATAAAAGGTTTCGCTTATATTTTTTCATTAATAGTTTCCCTTTATACGAGCTCATATATATATAGACGAGCTCCGTGGCGTGACGGTCAACACGCCTGCCTGCGACACGGAAGGTCCCGGGTTCGATCCCCGGTCAGGTCAAGATGGAAAATGATCTTTTTCAGATTGACCTGGGTCTTGGATGTTTATCTATATAAGTATCTATTATAAAATATAGTATCGTTGAGTTGCATCCCATAACACAAGTATCGAACTTACTTAGGGGCTAGCTCAATCTGTGTGATTTGTCCATATATATTTATTTATTTATTTTTATTTGAATCAATCTAATTGGTTTTGTAACAAGGTAACGAACTACTGCTTTGTCAAAATAAATATAGTTTTACCACTGAAGACCGTTTGAGTAAAAAATTTAGCGCCCGGTGATAGATACTTGTGTCACTATTATTTCACTTAGTGTGGCAGGTCGCTATGACAAGGTACCGTGTGACACTTGCCGCATGATAACAAACACTGCTTTATGCAAAGCCTACATTCAGACTCTTTTTGGCGGTAATTGAGTTATACCAATCATCAGGTATCTTTTTTAGTCTCCACTGCAGAACGGGATCCTCTCTGTACTACTAGAGTCTATAGGTATAAGCCAGAGCAGTCAGGGGATTAAGCCTGTACTCTCCAAGCTGGCTGGACGGGTCTCTTTGATGATTACAAGCTTTATTTAGCTCGCGTTTTCTAAGTCGCCATCTATAGCATCCACGAAAAAACTTGGAATGGTCCTATTCTATTCTGTCGAGAACCACATGGCAATAAAGTTAAATCAAAGTAAATTTTATTTCGTATTCCTTTTTGATACGAAACCTAGAATTTCAGCTCTCAATGAAACGAGTGCACTTCAGAGCACTTTTGTTCGGCATAGAACTAACTAGTACTTTACGTACAAACAAACTTTTGCCGCATGTTGCAGTTCTCTTTTAATTTTAATTTGCTTTTTAGCTCTGAGTTGGATATTATGCCATTTCATTTTAGTGGAAGTTTCACAAACAATGTGTTTTTAATTATTGTCATAGAGAATTAAAAAGTACCTATGAATGAAGTAAAACCGCATTGTATTCAATTCAAATGATAAGATTGTTATTGTAAATAATTGGAGCACGGTAGCCTAAATTTTGTATTCCTTTTTGGTACGAAATCCTGAAATTATGCTCTCAATGCAACGAGTCTACTTCAGGGCACTTTTGTTCGGTATAAAACTAACTAGTACTTTACGTACAAACAAGCATGTTGCAGTTCTCTTTTCATTTTAATTTGTTTTTTAGCTTTGAGTTGAATATGCTATTTCATTTTTGTGGGAGTTTTCGCAAATGTTTTTTAAATTATTTGTTGTAGATTATTAAAAGCAGTACCTATAGCAAAACCGTTTTGTATTCAAAATGATAAGTTTCATATAACATTGTTATCATTGTAAATAATTGAAGCACGGTAGCCTAATTAAGAAGACGTAAGTTGTACACGGTCAGGGGTGTCATGCTCAACTGCCTGTCCGGTGGTTGCATGCATGGCATCGGGTACGCGCGCCCGGCCTCCCCGAGCTGCTACTTTCTTATCCCTAACTCTTCCGAGCAAGTAGCATCCCATTTCCCTCTATCCTCCCCCAGCCCAATAAACTCCTACCCCTCCCTCGCTTAAAACGGTTTCGATGGGCAGCAGCATCGGAACAGAGATAAGCCAAATAAACTGCGCTCACCAACCCGTCTGCCAAGCGTGGTGAGTATGGCAAAACCCCCTCTATGGAAAGAATCCTTGGGGGAGGCCTATGTCCAGCAGTGGACTTCTTGCGGCTGAAATGATGATGATGATGATGATGAAGTTGTACAATGACTAAAGACGCTGGGGTTAAATCCTGCTCGCGTGGAATTATTCAACGTAACACGTTTAAGGACAAACATCAAACGCAGCCATTTGCATGCAAATGTCAACTTATAATTTCATATTCATAACGCTCGCCGCTATATACTGTTTTTACCGTAAGGGGTAAAGACGTGATCGATCAGGGTGAAACTAGCATAAATTTTATTATATAAAGTTTCATCATCATCAGGTCTTTATTAGTCTCCACTGCAGGAGCACCACCCTCTCTGTACTGCCAGAGCAGTAAGAGGATTTGGCTTACACTCTCCACGCTGGCCAGACGGGTTGGAGAGGTCTCTTTGATGTTTATAAGCTTTGTTTAGCTTTAGTTTCCTATAACTATAAATGTAATAACCGGGACTAAACGCGATAGGCATTTCGTAGTATTACTACCACTTACTTCCTTGACGTTTCGACCGAGTTGCATCGGCCGTGGTCACAAGGCGACTGACGGGCGGCGGCATCGTCTGTTCGGGCGTCGTGAAGTATTTTCTTCCACCCGCAAGTTGTCACTTATTGAATCACTAGTGATGTGGCCACGACAAACTACACTCACGGTATCCGGTTTCGGTTTTAACGGTTTCACTCGCGGTATGCACCCATTAATTACAAGATTCCACGCTGGAGACAACTTAAATCCGTCCTCCCGATTGAAATTTTTGTACTTCTTAATTTCAATCGCTTCACGTACCATCCTGGTGTGGTAATGCCGATCAGTGGAGAGAATTTTAGGGTTATGTAGCTCCATCCAGTGGTTGACTCCCGTATCCAATAAGTGTTCTGCTACCGCGGATTTACTCGTCTGTCGATTTTTCACTGCGGCAATGTGTTCCTTGACGCGTTCGGCTATAGTCCGTTTTGTCTGGCCAATATACGAACTGCCGCAGCTACAGTCGATTTTATATACTCCCGGAGTTTGTAACGGCAAGGTGTCCTTTGGTGATCGTAGTGACTGCGACACTTTACGTAAAGGCGTATAAATAGTCTTTATTGAGAATTTTCTCAACACCGTCCCAATTTTATCCGTTACGCCTTTAACATATGGTAAAAATGCTGCCTGACGATTCACTTCTGGACATCCTTGTCTTTTCTTCTGCTTTCTCCACTCTCTAGACACCCTGTACCCGTTACGTTTCAGTACCTCCTGAACATGTAAAAGCTCCGTTTGGAGATGGTCAGGGTCACATAGGTTATGCGCTCTGTTCGTTAATGCAGACATAACGGATTGAAGATGCCGGGGATGGTGATGAGAGGATGCATGCAGGTATCTGTCCGTGTGTGTAGGTTTTCTGTATACCGTGTGAGATAAATTACCATCCGGTTTGACCTTAATCATCATGTCCAGGAACGCAAGAGATCTGTCCTTCTCCATTTCATAAGTGAATGTCATCTTTGGATGTATGGAGTTGAGATGTTTGATATATTGCTCCACTTCTTGATGGCCTCCATTGACAATGCAGAAGACATCGTCAACGTACCTCCTCCAGAGCTTCACGTGCCCAGGTCCAGTGGCTAGTGCTCTGTCTTCGAAGTGCTCCATCCAGATATTTGCAATCACCGGTGCGAGTGGACTACCCATTGCAACTCCATCGATCTGGAGGTAGAACTGGTCTCTGAAGAGGAAGTAGTTGCCGTCTAAACACTGCTCAATGAGAGCAATATACTCATTAGGTAACTCATGATCGAACAGTTTTCCCTTAATGACCTCAAGGCATTCCTTTAAAGGAACATTTGTGAAGAGTGACTCAACATCGAAGCTCACCATGATGTCTCCAGGTTCCAACTTTATGCTCCTCACTATGTCCCCAAAATGAAGAGAATCTTTCACATAAGACGGTGTTTTCCCAACTAATGGTTGCAGCACTCCAGCAATATGTTTCGCCAAGTCGTAGGTCGGAGAGTCAATTTGACTTACGATCGGTCTCAATGGGATACTGCTTTTGTGCACTTTCGGCAGACCATAAAGTTTAGGGGGTTGCAGAGCTTTGGGCTTATGTAAATGAGTGTACTCGTCCTCCGTGAAAATCTCCTCGTGGTCATGAATCAAGGCTCGAACGCGACGTGTAACCCTGGCTGTGGGATTGAACGACACAGGTTTGTAAACTTTCTTGTCTGCCAACAAATCCTTAACCTTTTCGACATATTGTTCAGTATTCATTACTACAGTGGCGTTTCCCTTATCGGCCTTTAGCACTAAAATGTTTTCATTACTCCGCAGCTGTTAGTCCCGGTTATTACATTTATAGTTATAATGCAACGCGAAAGTTTAAAATCTTAGTTTCCTATGTTGCTTTTTACGACATCCACGGAAAGATTTGGAGTGGTCATATTCTTCTCTGCCGGGAACCACACGGCATTCTGCCGGGAACCACAAGGCATAATAATAATATAAAGTTTACTAACAGCAATTTTGAATGACTACATAATTATGCTATGGTGCACGTTCAAATGTAGAATATTTCAAGCATTATCATAATATTAAATGCACAAATTTGAACGCAAGTATTTCATATTCATAGCAGTTGCACTAGGTTCTGTCTCACCCCTAAGGGTTAAAAAAATATCAGGTCGATTCTGTCAAAGTTTTGTTCAATTTTATAATAATTAATGTTTTTAATTTTTATGGGATAGATTATACTTGGACTAGCGCTGTAAAAGTGAAAGTTCAGGTTGATATTTTCATGCAAACTTCTGCATATGATAATGTTCGTAATAACCTGCCTTTTACACGTTCAACGCCGTGTCGGACAATGTTGGGCGACACTTGACTTTCTCCAGTAGCCATACAAAAAAGTTGGAAAATGACAATTTTTTTTTTGTTTTATAACTGCACTAGCAGCCCTACCCGGCTGCTCCCGGGCATGTATTATACCTTAAAACCTTCCTCGTTAATCACTCTATCTATTGGTGAAAACCGTATGAAAATCCGTGGAGTAGTTTTTGAGTTTATTGCGAACAGACAGACAAACAGACGCGGCGGAGGACTTTGTTTTATAATATGTAGTGATATGAATATTTAACATTAACAGGGGGTACTATCACAATTTTGTAAAATTTTATAACAAATAATACGTTTGAATGACGTCGTAATTATTCCATGTAACACGTTCAAAGGCAGACTATTACAAACATTATCATACGCAGCAATTTGAATGCAAATGTCAAACTGTAATTTTCATATCCATAACCTCTATAACGCACGTCTGCGTAAAACGTGTCGTAGTACTCGTAGTTAAGAGTCGCCTGGAAGCGCGTGTCTCCATACAAACGGAAAAAGGGAATTGTGGCAATATTTGATAATTTTGGAGTAAAATTAAGTAATTAATCAGTTAATCTCATTATTATCTACGTACGTTCTTATACAGCTTGGTTAAAATACCAATGGTTTGAGAATTACAAGCCTTTTCCTATTTGTATGGAAATCTTGAGAGGCGTATAATTCTCAAACATTTGATAATTTAACCAAACTGTATAGGAACGTACGTAGATTATACTGAGATTAATTGATTGGATGCTTAATTTTGCCCTAAAATTATCAAATATTGCGACAATTCCCTTTTCCCGTTTGTATGGAGACATGCGCGTCCAGGCGACTCTTAAGACGCACACTAGAATTTTAGAAGTGCTTACGAAGTTTCACCTGTCCCGGTGCCTGTGTGTCTGTCTATAACGTAAACTTGTGATGTGTCCTAGGCCGTCCAGGACACGGTGTTCTTCGTTAAATAAAATTTAAGGATTTATAAGCGCGATCACTTGTTTAATTAAGATTTTTTATTAGGACGTGACTGACATTAGAATAAAACATTTCAGAGAGACATTTCATAATATTAAATATTGTTTGGATACTTTCCAAATAATTATTTATTTGTTCGGATACATCACAAATAGCAAGCTGAGATAGCAAGTTAAATTTAATAGACTTTCTGTTGTCTATGTCTAAAATTTTGTATACTACCGATGGTTTAGACTTCACTGTAATTTTTTGGGCCCTGAAATTCTGATGAAATGCAATTGTTTTCTCCACTTATGATAGTCAAAAAAATAACGACCGTATCATACTCTGATTTTGCCATCAGTTTTATAACTATTCAAACAAGTTGCAGTAAGAAAAAAACCGCTTGCGTTTTTTGACAGTGAGCGTCCACCATATTGATTTTTGCTGGCGTTATATAGACTATCACACTCCGGGAGAGAAAACAAATATAATTACATATAAACTTATTTTTTTTAATGTAATTAATATATGAATTGCTTAGAATCCACTAAACATAATAAACATTTTTCTCGTTTATTTAACGAGATTTAGTCAACTTTTTTGTCAGAAGTTTATACATATTTTTTACATTATATTCCGCAACAATTGTAAACAACGCTACTCACGACTATTTGCGATCCCTATTTCATGCTCATAGCGTATAGTGTTCCATTATACACCATTACGGTATTATCATTTTAATAGTGCGTGGACAGGGCCAGTTACGGTGTACGAGTAGGCCATGTCATTAAGTGCCGCGGTATAGTTCACTCTGTATTATAACGAATAAGTAATTAAATGTAGACATACATATTATCACGTCTTTATACTTTGTGGGGTAGACAGAGCCCAAGGTCATAAAACCCAAAGGCCACGATTAGTATGTTAATGGGCGAAAAGGTGGAATGTGAAATCAAAATAGTGAAGGGTTGCTAGCCGCATCGCCTATAACATGATTCCTTAGATTATAGCCCAATCCCTTGACCAGCTTTTATGGTCTGCACGGGAAGAAAAGCAGCGCCAGTATATTCAACGTTTTCTCCTAAACCAGAATGGAAGTACGATTACGAAGAAAAAAAATTACAGAAGTCAATACATTTGACAGTTTGTTCTAGAACAATCGTAAACAGCGCCACTCATGACAGTTGCCGTCCCCTTTTCATGCTCTTAGCGTATAGTGTTCCATTAAACACCATTAGGGTATTATCATTTTAATAGTGCGTGGACAACGCCAGTTATGGTGTAGGCTATGTCATTAAGTGCCACCATATAGCTCGCACTATATTATAGCCATTAGGTAATTAAATGTAGACATACATATTATCACGTCTTTATACTTTGTGGGGTAGACAGAGCCCAAGGTCATAAAACCCAAAGGCCACGATTAGTATGTTAGTGGGCGTAAAGGTGGAATGTGAAATCAAAATAGTGAAGGGTTGCTAGCCGCATCACCTATCACTTGATTCCTTAGACTATAGCCCAATCCCTTGACCAGATTTTACGGCCTGCGCGGGAAGAAAAGCAGCTCCAGTATATTCAATGTTTTCTCTTTTCTCCCAAACCAGCATGGAAGTACGATTATGAAGAAAAAAAAAATACAGAAGTCAATAAATTTGACAGTTAAATCTAGAACAATCGTAAACAGCGCCACTCATGACAGTTGCCGTCCCCATTTCAAGCTCATAGCGTATAGTGTTCCATTAAACACCATTAGGGTATTATCATTTTAATAATGCGTGGACAACGCCAGTTACGGTGTAGGCCATGTCATTAAGTGCCGCGATATAGTTCACTCTGTATTATAGCGAATAAGTAATTAAATGTAGACATACATATTATCACGTCTTTATACTTTGTGGGGTAGACAGAGCCCATGGTCATAAAACCCAAAGGCCACGATTAGTATATTAGTGGGCGTAAAGGTGCAAAGTAAAATCAAAATAGTGATGGATTGCTAGCAGCATCACCTATAATATGATTTCTTAGATTTTTTCCCAATCCCTTGACCAGCTTTTATGGTCTGCACGGGAAGAAAAGCAGCGCCAGTATATTCAACGTTTTCTCCCAAACCAGCATGGAAGTACGATTATGAAGAAAAAAATATGTCAGAAGTCAAAAAATTTGACAGTTTGTTCTAGAACAATCGTAAACAGTGCCACTCATGACAGTTGCCGTCCCCATTTCAAGCTCATAGCGTATAGTGTTCCATTAAACACCATTAGGGTATTATCATTTTAATAGTGCGTGGACAACGCCACTTATGGTGTAGGCCATGTCATTAAGTGCAGCGATATAGTTCGCACTATATTAAAGCCATTAGGTTATTAAATGTCGACTTATTAATATAATGCTCCTAGTTAATTGAGACTTTTTAACTTTATTTAAGTATAATATTTGTTTTAACGTGTGGTTCCCGGCAGAGTAGAAAAGGGCCACCCCAAATCTACTCGTGGATATCGTAGGTGACTATGGGAACTCAAGCTAGACAAATATTTTGCTTATTGGAGGTTAAAAAAGTAAATTTTGTCCCCTCCAGAGACCTTTCCAACCCACTGGCCGGCGTGGAGAATGTAGGCCAAATCCTCTCACTGCTCTGGCTAAAATATGACTCTGGCTACTGCCACTCTGTACTCAGAAAGGGTCATGCTCCTGCAGTGGACACTAAAAAAGACCTGCAGATGATGAAGTATAGTATATTATGCGTCCTAGGCTTTTGAAATTAATAAAACATCCTTTTTTCATTAGAGAGTGTGGTTGGCAGTTCTTTCCTGCTTGGGATGGATTCCGTTATCAATTTAATTAAATTTCAAGCTAAGCATACGATTGCAAGACCTTTAGATACCATTTGACTAAGGTCTTTTTCTCTACACCAATCACAATTGCTCAATTTGGTGATGGCAAATCTGTTGAAGAAGGTTGTATGATGCTCATACTTAGTAGGCTGGCTATTATAGTCTGACCATACTGGCATTATAATAAGCTTTTGAAGATTGAATAATAAATGCCTATTTAAACTAAAATCTAGTAAATATTAATGGACAGTTTCATAAGGTGTATTTATTGGTCTTTCCATAACGCTTTGTTTGTTGATTTTGCAAATATAATATGAAAAAAAAATATGATTACTAAGTGACACCTTCATGAACTTAATTTGAATATGAACTATTTATTCGTATTTTATTATATTAACACAGGGTACTTTTCGTTTCCGAATTTCAATACAATTAACATGTTTTCCTTGTATTTATCAAAGTGACTCTCTAAAATCAGATATAATCTTACGAAAGACAAATGTATACTTACATATAACCATACAATAGTTAACAAAATTAACTTTAAAAAATTAATATTTGTACTTATCAATCAAAATCAAAACGTTTATTCAGAAAATAGGCCTTTGCAGGCACTTTTTCACGTCATATCATATTTAAAATTATCTCATTAGATATATGTATTTATTAATTGTTCAAAAGCTACAGACTACTAGCGTTTCGGAACCGACCACTGCAGAGAAGAAACGCTGAAAGAAACTCTTATCGACAGTTTTGGTCGCCTACTCGCCTGAAGGGCTTTATATGATAACGAATATTTATTCCTTATTGTCTTTTTCTTTCTTTTATCTGTTTTCATGTTACAATTTCAATATACAGAGATTTATTATTTTTGGAACAAGTTTATGTTAACGATCGAGTGTGCAAAGATAATAAACAACATATGATACTTAAAGTAGTCTCAAAGAGGCCGAGCAGACCAGCCCTCCCTTAGATTATAAAGCGTCATTACAGTAATATCATTGTAATGGTGCGTGGAGGGTATAACGGCACTGACCTGTCTCATTAAGTGCCGCAATGTAGTTTGCACTCTATTATGTTCATTGAGTTTTATAATTTAAGCTAATGAATATTTGTTTATCAGTATATTGTTTGTACGAGCTCCGTGGCGCAGCGGTTAACACGCCTGCCTGCGACACGGATGGTCCCGGGTTCGATCCCCGGTCAGGTCAAGATGGAAATTAAATGATCTTTTTCCTTAGAGTATCAATATATTTATACTCTAAGTCTTTTTCAGATTGACCTGGGTCTTGGATGTTTATCTATATAAGTATATATTATAAAATATAGTATCGTTGAGTTAGTATCCCATAACACAAGTCTCGAACTTACTTTGGGGCTAGCTGAATCTGTGTGATTTGTTCGTAAATATTTATTTGTATATAATATATTTATTTGTTTTTCGTGAGTGTAAGTGGTCAACACTGGTGTCTGATTTTTCAAGCTGCCTATGGGCAACTGGCATAGCTTAAGAGCGTATCCTAGCAGTATTTTTTCCACACAAATGAATTCCTCTATTTTTTCACTGTAAACTGCTTCTAGAGGCACATTCTTTTTAACCGACTTCAAAAAAGGAGGAGGTTTTCAATTCGCCTTATGTTTTTTTTTTGTATGTATGTTACGCGATTACTCAGTCAATTAAGGACCAATTTAAGTGATTCTTTTTTGTTCGATAGGTTGTACTCCAGAGGTGGTTCAATAAAATTTTTGTTGCACTGTATCGAGCACTTTTTGAAAAAATAAACCCAAAAAATTGTATGAGTATGCCGTTCGGTTAAAACTTATTTATATTTTTTCTTAAGCTAATCAAGACGATTATAATGAGAACGTTACTCCTCTGTTTTGACTGAACTTTGAAGGTGGTCCTATAATATTTTTCGAAATGTATCCAGTGCTTTTAAAAAAAATCAACGAAAATAAAAAAATGTACAAGTATACCGTTTGGTTTATTTTATTTCTGTTGAATTTTTCGCGAATCAAGACAAGTTGTTGACGACGTTGTTCCTCTATTTTAATCGAACTACCACACCCACTACAACCAAATTTTAAGTTCCAGTTTGTACATTTACGGGCTTGAAGTCGGTTTTACTTTTTTGTTAAAAATAATTATTTCATAAAATCTGTGTGATGTATGATGCACGCCCTCATTATTTTCTGTCCTTTTCTATTTGATACGCCTAGATCACTTCCTTAAACTAGATAGCCATGACTACTTAACCCTTGTAACCCTTTCTGTCCTTTTCTATTTGATACGCCTAGGTTACTTCCTCGATCTAGACAACATATCAATTTACCTATGCCCTATTACTTGTACTGTATATAAACCCATCTTCTCAACAATAAAGATGCATTCAGTTTACGAACCTCATCGACAGTGTTTCTCTAGTACACCCCCTCGTACATCCCTCCATATGGCGACCCTAGCCAGTGCCGTGCCTCGTCGGTACTGGGGGCACGGATGTCAGTTCGCGTTTACCGCGCCCTAGATGAAGAAAAGAAATTCGGCGCACATTGAAGAACAATTAAAAGAAGAAAAGATTTGTGTGCAACAAACGAATTACGGAGAAACTTATCGAAAATAAGAAAATTCAAGAAAAATACATATGAAAATATTAAATAATTACGAAGACATTATGTGTGAAGAAAGAAAATGAAGAAAGAAGAAAAAATGATAAAATGGCGTAATGACTATGAAGAGTACATGAAGAAAGAATATATTTATGATGATTTATTCTGAGATTTTGAAGAAAGAAGAAAAAAGATTTATTTGATGGAGCGGTGTCCAGGGTTATCCCGGCCCACGGAGTCCAGGGTATAGCCCGGCCCACCCAGCGTATCCAGCACGCAGCAGCAGCCAGCAGCACATCGCAGCGGCAGCCAGCAACGACATCAGTATTTCACCCCGGACAAGACAAGGAAACATATCCTTTTACAAGTATTTGTTATACCTTTTATTAGTTTTTTGATTACTATAGTCTACTATAGTCATAATTATGGAGAATTTCGATTTAAAAACGGCTATTGCCTTATTACCTATTATGAATGATGACGTAAACGTAACAAAATCATTAATTGATAGTATTGATTTTTACAGTAGTCTTCTAAAAAGTAAATCTCAGTTACGGTTAATTAACTTTATTTTAAAAACTAGATTATCGAGAAAAGCTAAATTTATTTTAAATGGAAATTATTCTAACATTAATATTTTATTAGAAGATATGAAGCGTTTATTATTACCTAAAAAGTGCCCAGTATTTTTACAACGCAAATTATTTAACTGTAAACAAGGTTTCCGATCGATAAAAGATTTTGGAACTGAAATAGAAAATATTTTCGTAGAATTGACGTTAGCCCAATCGGATGATGATAGGTTCAAAATTGAGGTCTTACGTCCTATTAACGAAAGGGCAGCTATCGATTGTTTCCTAAGAGGTATTAATAATTTTAAGTTATATGTTATAATGTCGGCACGAAACTTTCAGTCGTTGTCACATACTATTCAAGCTACGATTGATGAAGATACCATAATGACGTTCAATAGAAATAGGAACATTGATTTTGGAACACGTAATTATGTTCGTAATAATGATACTAAATATGTAAACAAATCTTACAATTGTATACAGCGTAATTATCACTCGAAAGTTTCTAAAAATAACTTATGCATATCGGACAGTTCGCGAATCATGACGACATCTATGCAACCTGTCTCGTCTTACACGAGTGACGCTCACAATCAACGACGTCAGCAAGCGCAGGAACTTAAGAAATCGAACTGCTATGAAGATTGCGATAGTTTGGATGATTTCAGTTTTGAATTAATTAATTTATTTAATACTGATGAATTTGATAGAACTTTGAAACCTATCGAATTACAAAATAAAATAAATGACAAAGGAAAACTAATTAAAACTAAATATAAACGAACAAAAATAAACAAAAAGAATAAAAAGTTTATAACCTCGGATATGACGAAAAATAAAAGTAAACTTATTTTAAATACTAAGAGACAAGTACTTCATAAAAATGATCAAGTGAAAAATAACATTAAAATAATGACAAATGTACGAAGAAATAAAATAAATAGTATACGTATTCGTATATCAAGGAAGCGTACTCTAAATATTAAAAGGAAAATGAGAAAATGTTTAAATACCATGAGTAAAGGAAATGATTATAATTTAAAATACATAAAGCAAGCATCCAAATGTAGGAATAAAAAGGATGATATGACTTATAGGTATAACCATGGATTAGACACGTATGTTTTATTACTACATAAACTGTACGATAAACAATCAGTAGGAGTAACCTAATATGTTAATAAAACAAAATATATTATTAAAAAAAAAAGAAACAACGCGAAACCTATAGTGAACTTATTATTTTTAGTAGAAAAGATGCCTATACTTTTTCTTTATTTTAAAAAGATTATTTCATTTTACACTTCCTTGTATTAAAAGCATTGTAATAATGTATTACACGCACATAGATGGTTAAATAGGTCAAGACATTCTAATAGAATACAGGTGTGTTTTAAACTTAAAGGTGAGTGAGAACGAAACATCGACCTTAACCTCGAATATGAATATATCATGTGCAGTACTTATCGGTCGAAAGTAAAGAAGAACAGTCATCACATATCAAATTACCAGCGAGATGTGAATCATTTTAGGGCTGTCAACTAATATGACTGAATATTGTGTAGATTATTCAAATACAATTTATAAGAAAATTAAATCAGCAAAATTAAGAAATTTAAAAATATTTAACACCAGATATAAAACATTAGACGGAATTTGATTACTACGCTTAGAAATAACTTAATTGTAAGTTACTTAAAAGAATGAGATAATGAAGTTGAAACAACGGTTGAATATAAAAAAAAAAAACAAACATGTTATGTTGCTTATAACAAAAGCTTTAAAATATAAAAAGCAATTAAAACTCAGGAATTATACAAAAAGTAAAAATAAAATATTTATTTAATTTTCTAATGTCTTACAATGTCAACCCTAGCACACACAGCATAGTGCAGCATTCTTATACAGGACACTATGTTTAGAAGAGGTTGTGCATAAATATTACGAAATGTATTTGTGAATATTATGAACTAATTAGGTATTTACTCGTACGTTATATGAATGTAAAAAAAAAAAAACAAGAAGTTATAATGTTTTAAATAATATTTGTACTCGGAGAAGACTTTAAAAAAAAAAGGAAAAATTGTTTTGTTATTTGAGTTTGGGAAATCTGAAGCAAATATTTTATTTCAATCAATAGTTAGGCAGGCCACCTAACTGTTGTTGACGTAACTTTGATGCTAAAGTTTTCAATATGGTTTGAATAATTGTTATGGAATCCCGAAATGTACAAATAGACTAGCAGAAGCTATCAGTAGTTTGCACGAGCTGCACTATTGAGCTTGTTGTTATGTTATATCAAGATACACCAAGATACAAGAGCAGGCACGAAATCCTTGTTTTCTGATCATGACTCGGTCGAGCACCATTCGTGAAGACACTTGGACACAAGGGATTATTATACCCTTCAATTATTAAAATATTTGGTGTTAAATGAACTGCCTGTTGTTTTTAATATGACACAAATAAATGTGTACCTAAAAGACGTGGGGCCCACACGCAAATGCATGTATGTAAATGCATATCTTGTATCTTGCAAAAGTGTAGTTAAAAAAAAAATAATCACATAAAATATAAATATTTGTGTATCTTGAATTAGAAGTCGGTAAAAGACTTCATAAATTGCTTTAAAAAGAGACATGTCATGTCAGTAAATAAAGTAAGAGTATACTCAGAAGAAGAAGAAAAAAAAGTGTAAATCGATCCGGACGATAAGTAAATGGATGCGTAAACAAGACGCATCATCAAATATGTCATTAAAAGTACACAATAATGACGGCAGACGATAATTTCTATATTAAGTCCACTAGTGGCCATGCAGGCATACGTGAAGTGACAAATAAAATAAGACGTTACTATTATCAGCCTGGCAAGAATAATACGTAGAATGACGAATAGTATTAAACGTCACTATTATTGGCCTGGCATGAATGTCGACATACACAAATTCGTGTCAACTTGTGACAAATGCCAAAAACAAAAACATCATAAAAATATAAGGCAGCAAGTGTGTATCACAAGTACGGGAACTTCTGCCCTAGATAAAGTTTTTTTTTAGACTTAGTCGGTACCTTACCCAAGTATGCGAATGGATACTGCTATATACTTACACTTTAGTGTGAGCTCACGAAGTACGTCGAGGCGTATCCGCTACTTAATAAAGAAACTGATACAGTCGCGCGCGCATTCGTAAATAATTTCATTTTACGATACGGCATACCCCGTGAAATTGGAACTGATAGGGGTACTGAGTTCGTTTCAGCCACCATGCGTGACACTTGTAAAATCTTAAACATCAAGCAACTACATCAACTGCATACCACCATTAAACCTTAGGAGCCTTGGAAAATTCCCATAAGTCCTTAGGAGCCTTTCTGAGAATACAAACAAATAATCAGGCTCATACATGGAGCGAGTGGTTACAGTATTGATGTTTCTCGTATAATACATCCGTTCATACGTCAACGGAATATACACATGCTAGAAATAATTTGCTATTATCTAAGTAATATAGAAAAAATAAGTATGATAAATCATGTAACCCCATTACCTATAGAGCAGGTGATTTAGTTTTAATAAAAAAAAAACAAAGATGGGAAAAATTAAACCCAGCCATACCCAGTAATTAAAGACGACAACCCAAATGTGAAAATTTTAATTAATAATAAAGATTATACCTTGTAAATTAGCCGGTTTTCAGCGGGACCATCTTCATAAATTATAGTTAGATAATAAAATTGTACCCCGTGCCGCGTGCAAAAATCCAAAATTTAGTCTCTCAATCAATCAATCAATCAATCAATCAATCGTTTATTTACTCAATTTGCTTAGCCTAGGGTACAATTATGTAATAGTAGCACTAAGATTAGTAAAAAATTAAATCAATTTAATTATGAATGTATATAAAACAAATCAATAATGAAAGAAAAGGTTTATGTGTAGTGTACAGTATACATAGATTCCCTATAGCTAAATTAACTATGTAGTTTCCTATCTGCCGAACTAATTAAAAATTGTATCACGGCAGATATTTCACAACGTCGTCTTTGCAATACAATAGGTAAGGTATCGGGTTTCGCGCGGCCTGCAGCGACCGCTCGGTCACAATAACAACATGTAGTATACTCAAAACAGTAAGATGCTACATTTATTCGTTTTGAACTTAATGTATTCAGTTTTGTTAATATTTAACTATTCGTTATGGAATTTTTAATATTAATATTCTTTAATTCTAATAATAATAACCATTACTAACTTATATATTTAAGGTAGTTTCTAATTTAATAATATATTTTAAAGATATAATGTAATTTTTATACTACATATTTAAGTATTTATACAACATACTTAATAACATAAAATGTATTTATAAATATTTAAAAAAATATATATATAAAAAGTAGTAAGTTAAGATAGTATATGTATATATTTTTATATAATAAGTGAGTATTAAACATAGAAACACGCGTTAACATGCATGCATAAGCATACACTATTTATATATTACTAATTATTCTATGGGCTTTATCAACAGCTCTGTCTCACTATAATTCAAGGATTTCAGATAATTGGTTAATTGCTTTTTAAAATTGAATTTGTTTTTAAAGACCAATTCTGGTTGACTTCTGTATAACTTGTTAAAAACATGTGGTCCAATAAATGTAAAAAAGTTTTGAGCAAATTTAGTTCTGCATAAGGGCACATTAAATACTAAATTATTTCTTCTTCCCCTCATACGTTCAAAATTTGTTTTTTTATGTTGTTCCAGGCTGATTGCTTGCAAGTATAACTGTCTTATTGTTAAAACTGAACTTGTGCTATATAGTTGTGTCGTAGGAAATAGGAATGGCTTGAAAAACATAACTTTGAGAATTGCTCGTTGTACTCTTTCAACTAACAATAGTGTTGATTTGTTGCATCCTCCCCATGAGTGTATACAGTAGGTAAGTAGAGATTGGCATAGAGCGAAGTATGTAGAAAGTAATTGTTTTTGATCACAAACATGTCTCAGTGTTTTAAAAATGTAAATTAATTTTCTAATACGTGTTGATAGTACCTTTGTATGCTCTTTCCAGTTGAGTTTTGAATCAATTACCACTCCTAGATACTTAATTGATGTAACATGTTCAATCAAAGGACAATCACAAGGATTACTGATGTTTGGGCAGCTATGAGCTTGAACTTTAATGGTATTAGCTTTTGGTTGCGTCTTATTTGTTATACTAAAGGTTAGGTATTTTGTTTTATTTGCATTTAATGTTAGTAAGTTATCATTTAGCCAGTCATTGATAATTTTGAAACCATTATTTGCTATTGAATTGAGGTTTTCCCAGTTTTTTCCAGAAAAGAGAAGCACAGTATCGTCTGCAAAGCTAATAATATGTCCATTTAGTAATGAAAGTCTGCACAAATCATTTATGTATATTAAGAATAAGGTTGGACCTAATATACTCCCCTGAGGAACACCAAATTCAACTTGTTGTTCATCACTTTTGTTTTTATCAATTAGGACGGCCTGTTTTCTATTAGATAGGTAATCGGCAAACAGTTTCAGTTGAATTCCTCTTATGCCAAGACGTTCTAATTTCTTAAGAAGCAGGGGTATAGAAACAGTATCAAATGCCTTTGTAAAATCAAGGAATAAACCAAGGCACTTTTTGCTTGAATCTAAGTAGTTCGTAATATATGAAGTTAGTATCTGTACAGCATCATTAGTTGATTTATGATTACGAAATCCATATTGATTATTTGAGAGTAAATTATTTGTTTCAAGATATTGTTTTAACCGTTTATTCAGTAGTTTTTCTAGTATTTTGGATAAAATAGGTAACAAAGAAATTGGCCTATAATTTTCGATACTGTCTCTATTTCCCGCTTTGTGAATTGGTATAATAATAGATCTCTTTAAAGCATTTGGAAAGACACCCTGGCTAAAACAACTGTTACATAGTGTGGTTATTGGTTCTGCCAGGATGTTCACCCCGAGTTTAAATATTTTGGAAGGTATACCATCCCAACCCACTGAGCCTGTATTTTTGAGAGAATGAATAACCCCTTTCACTTCTTCCTCATCCGTTTCAAATAATACAAAGGAATTATATAGTTTAGATGATAAATGGTTGAGTGAACGTTGTTGATTGTCTCTATTTTGTTTTACTTTATTTCTTGCAGCGATACTGGATGCTAATTCACTTCCTATTTGCTATTTGTACAAAATAAGAATAAGGGCGACACCACTAAGGGATTCATTCTGATAAAGTTATTTTTGTTTGTCTTTTTATAAGTAAGTATAATCTCTTTCAAATTTCGAGATGTAATGCATAAGAAAATAAAATTTATTAGATCAAGTCGTATTCCTAATAATGAATCCATCTTCATATTACTTACACTGAATTTAAATAGGAATGAAAGAGACATACTGATGATCAGTTACCACGTAAGCAATAATTAATCTAGATCATTGTATCTACCTTGTTCTAATTAATCATACAATAGAAATAAGATATCGAAATTATGATTGTAATCTTAGAGAGGTATAATCTCGTCTTACTAATTCATAAACATGTATAACTACATTTGTATACCCTTTTGTGTAATCTTAGCTTAAGAGATCATGTACTCAACACATTAAAAAAAAAAAAAGAAAAAAAAAATGTTTTAATTCTTATAACATATGTAATCATTTATATACATATGACTATGTAAGCATAACATGTATAACTACATTTGTATACCCTTTTTGTGTAATCCTAGCTTAAGAGATCATGTACTCAACACATTGAAAAAAAAATGTATTAATTCTTTTAACATATATAATCAATTAATCATTTATATACATGTAAGCATAACAATCACTACATGTATTAATTTTTACTTATTATGCAAAAATGTAAAAAGAGGTTTCTGAAAAAAAAATAAGAAAGAAGATAGGCGAAACTGTATTATTTTAATTCTTACATTTTATAACCCAAAAATTATTGTTAATTTTTGTCTCAAAAAAATAGGGAGGAGGTGTGATGTATGATGCACGCCCTCATTATTTTCTGTCCTTTTCTATTTGATACGCCTAGATCACTTCCTTAAACTAGATAGCCATGACTACTTAACCCTTGTAACCCTTTCTGTCCTTTTCTATTTGATACGCCTAGGTTACTTCCTCGATCTAGACAACATATCAATTTACCTATGCCCTATTACTTGTACTGTATATAAACCCATCTTCTCAACAATAAAGATGCATTCAGTTTACGAACCTCATCGACAGTGTTTCTCTAGTACACCCCCTCGTACATCCCTCAATATCTGTACCTACATTTGTATGGAAACCATACTGAAAAAAATACTGCTAGGATACGCCTTTACAGACTGCCATCAACGATGACAGTCGGAACCAACTGCTTAGTGCGAGACCTATCCTGCTAACATGAATGCTGTAAAGTGTTGGACACGAAAGGTTTATAAGTATTATGTTAATACGATAAAACTATTTTTTCCAAACTTGTGCGCGTAACAGCTTTGTGTTAGCCCATTTGTCTTGTCAACTTATGTCATCAAATTGGTAGCGATGTGTTTGCATCATAGTCACATTTTTTTCTACGGTGTCAGGCTAATAGGGTCTATCTAGATCTTTTGTTATCTGAGAAAGAGGTATTGCTACATCATAAGCATAGAATAACTAAATATAAATATAAATAAATATATACGGACGGACAAATCACACAGATTGAGCTAGCCCCAAAGTAAGTACTTAAGTAAGACTTGTGTTATGGGATACTAACTCAACGATACTATATTTTATAACAAATACATATATAGATAAACATCCAAGACCCAGGTCAATCTGAAAAATATCATAATCTTTAGAGAAATAAGAGGAAACCCCTTTTAATAACCGTCATGTAAATATATTGCCGCCATATGCGTCTAAACAAGGGTAACCTAATTACTGGAATCACGAGCAATCTAAAATAAATCTTCTTACATTATCAGGCGAATGACATTAAAGTTTATTTATCTTTTCCGCAGCGCCGCACGACGCTAAAGCCCAGAGCTTATTAAAATCTGACACAAAAAGCTGCCGGCGGTGGCGCGAGCTCCCCTACGAACCTACAGCAAAAATAATGAAAGAACAGATATGTCGCTTCATGTAAAAAAATTAATTGTTATTTTTCTCTTTAAATTAACATATATCTTCTCAGACATTGATGTCTCCCTACTCGGAAATCCCCTCAACTAAAACAAATATTTTATTAAAATCATTAGTAAAAATTGCCGTTTTCTGTTTTACATTTCATAAGCAGGTTTAAAGAGAGTCAATTTTTTTAAAATCGATCTAGTATTTAAAACTCTTCAACATCTTATTAAAAATTGTTACAAAAAGTAACCAGTGATAGCACCATAAGTTAAAAAAATTGCCTTCCCGCACTGATGAAGTCACAGATAAAAACATGTAAAAACAGATACGATATTTCACTATTTCAGCCGCTACTTAAGGGTGTATCCTAGCAGTATTTTTTCAGTATGTTTTCCATACCAATGTATTCCTCTATTTTCTCACTGAAAACTGCTTCTAGAGGCACAATTCTTTGTTCATATAATAAAATAAGTATGGCCTTATGTTTTATTTTTTTCAATAAACTTTTTTCTTAAAAAAACTATTTAAACAGTCTTTTAGAAAAAAAAACATAGGGCCATACCTATTCCAGTACTAGATTTTATGAAAAAAGAATTGTGCCTCTAAAAGCAGTTTTCAGCGAGAATACATTTGTACGGAAAACACTGCTAGGATACGCTCTTAAGAGTCGCCTAAAAGCACATGTCTCCATACAAACGGAAAAAGGGAATTGTGCCAATATTTGATAATTTTAGGGCAAAATTAAGCATCCAATCAATTAATCTCATTATAATCTACGTACGTTCCTATACAGTTTGGTTAAATTATCAAATGTTTGAGAATTATACGCCTCTCAAGATTTCCATACAAATTTGAAAAGGCTAAAGCTGTATAGGAACGTACGTAGATTATAATGAGATTAATTGATTAATTTTACTCCAAAATTATCAAATATTGCCACAATTTCCTTTTTCTGTTTGTATGGAGACATGCGCTTCCAGGCGACTCTTAAGTATTATTGAAAGAAAGTCATTCATCGGTACTAAGTCACCATTCTACAACTTTTTTAATCTGTCGGCCTTTGATTATGCGTGCTATTTGATCCGTATTAAGATTTCAGTATTATAAATATTTCTAGAGTCGATCAAGTAAAAAACATCTAGAACTTTGAATTTGACACAAAAAGTTGACGACGGTGGCATGAGCTCTTCTACAAACGTATATTGGAAATAATGTTAGAAAAGCTTTATATTGAACGACGTATTATGAAGATATATTTCTCGATGGAATAAACTATTGATAATTTTTTGAACCTCAAAACCGCATCAACATCGCCTTACCTGTTTCCACGATGGGCTGAACTCAATTAGGCAAATATCTAGTAAGATTTATAACAATACAACAGGACGAAAATAAAGTTTTGCGAATGATGAATGCGTTGACGTTATGTTGCCATGTGATTCACATGAATTAGTTCCACTTCTGTACTCTCAGCAACCTGTGCAATAGGCGACTAAATCCAATTTGCCATTTTGTGCACGAAATAATAGGTGACTGTCTATCGTAAATATTATTTATGGAGCTTTTCATTGTTTAATCTTGATTTTAGTTTACAGCGAAAAATATGTATCTATAACATCGGTAGTATATTCAACCATACTAAGTATGTATTATGTAATATCACATAAAAAGCTTAACTTTCTATTTGTTTCACAATAATTTATATCGAATGTCGCATCCTTATAATTTTGTTAATTTCATGAACGAGCTCCGTGGCGCAGCGGTCAACACGCCTGCCTGCGACACGGATGGTCCCGGGTTCGATCCCCGGTCAGGTCAAGATGGAAAATGATCTTTTTCAGATTGACCTGGGTCTTGGATGTTTATCTATATAAGTATCTATTATAAAATATTGTTTATTAAAATATTAGCGTTGAGTTAGTATCCCATAACACAAGTCTCGAACTTACTTTGGGGCTAGCTCAATCTGTATGATTTGTCCGTATAATTATATTTATTTATTCATTTATTATTGCATTGATGGTACAATTTTTAGATAACATATCATTATTTCTATTATGAGCCAAGTTCGAAAGACCAACAATAATCAACGTTTCTGTGACACTTATGTTTAAATTAAATTGATCAGTATATAAGCATTGTGGCCCACTGGAGGCCTGAAATACAGGGCAGCCCTAGTTTCAGCTCACATAACTACGATGAGACTTATGGATTTGTATTATATACCGTACCGAAAAAGTGCTTGAAATAAATCTTTGAATCTTTTACCCCGTATTTGTACTTAGTTGTGTAAGAAATAAATGATTTTTATTTTTCTTTCATTGTAATTAACAATTTAATCTATATTTAAATTATAAATTACAATAAAAGAAAATATGTGATAAAACGATGCGGCGTTTAGAATTGGGAAGTTAGTAGCCCACTTACATATACTTTGAATACTTGAATGACCGCATGAACTCATCACAAATTTTAACGCTTTAAGATAACGCCGTAACCTTAGAGTCGTGGGTTCGAATCCTACCTGCGAGTTCTTGTTAATTAATAAGAGCATCACCCGTTTGGTTTGTTTACGTAAAGTTCCTTTCTAAATAAAATAGCTTTAAACAGTGTGTATTTTGACGTGATCCGTGGCGCAGCGGTCAATACGCCTGCCTGCGACACGGGTGGTCCCGGGTTTGATCCCCGGTCAGGTCACGATGAAAAATGATCTTGTTCTGATTGACCTGGGTCTTGGATGTTTATCTTTAATTATAAGTATCTATTATAAAATAACGTATCGTTGAGTTATGGAGCTTTTCATTGTTTAATCTTGATTTTAGTTTACAGCGTTATCGTTGAGTTAATATCCCGTAACACAAGTTTCGAACTTACTTTGGGGATAGCTCTAGTTGTGTGATTTAAAAATATAGAATATAGTATCGTTGAGTTACTATCCCATAACAAAAGTCTCGAACTTACTTTGGGTCTAACTTAATCTGTGTGATTTGTCCTAATATATATTCATTTATTTATTTAAGCTAACACAGACACTGTGGCTTAATAGAATGGCTAATCAGATATGTGCCGAACGGCAGCTACTGATATCAGTGTTAATATATCAGTCAATGTCCGTCTATCGGGGATTGCCGTCAATATGGTCGTCATTAGACTGTGCAACGTAAAGCCTAAATTATAGTGACGTTAATCTATAATGAGAACTTCAAAGGTCTAGTAAGCATTTTATGCGAGTTGACAAATGTTAAGCATTATTGGACGTGGTTATGAGTTAGGATAAACGATGATTTGAGAAGCACGTTAAGCCATAAGTCAAGAGCAGAGATAAGCCGTGGGTTTTAGAGTTAATAAGTTGCCAATCCCTGCTTATCGGACATTGATATTAATGCCATCAATCTAACATAAAGTCCGAATTACAATGACATTATTCAGTAATAGTATTCGCTTAGTTCAAATATTCAGAGAGATAGAATTAGGGCTTCCTAAATCCGTAGCATATATGACAAATAGCAGTTTTACATATTATTTATAGGGGTTTTTATAAGTTGTGTTAAGTATGTGTTCCAAACAGGCGACTACTGATAGCAATGTTATTATACCAGTCAATGTCCGTCTATCGGGTATTGTCGTCAATATAATTAGCCTATCCTACAAAAATGCCAAATTAAAGCGACGTTATTCTGTAATTAAGGTATCCATAGATATCCATTGTATTCGAGCGTAAATTAGGATATTCATGTTCCAGTAAGTTGTATAAGCACTAACGCATGTTTAGCAAAACCGGAAGTGGTTACTAATTGGATAAAAAATCACAATCATCAAAAAAATATCTTGCAAATTTGTAAGTGATTTAGCAGGTATGCTTAGCCATCTATCTGAGCTGTCATCATTCAATTGTTGGCAACTTACATTAAACATCTTATCTTATCTTAATTGGGGCCGATTATAAATCGGAAGCACGTTTAACCTTTGGGTTATTTTGTACTTACCCCATACCTTACTCACCCACACGGTGATTCCTGAAGAAGGACTGCATGAGCTTCAGAATATCACCTGGTGCGTAGTGCCTGTAGTCCTCCAGATCAGGATAAGCTGATCCAAAGAGGTCCAACCGCTTACCAGCCAACGAGTCACAGCGACACAAAATGTGTCTCATTGTTTCCTCCGATTCCTCACATACCCTACATTAAACATGAAAACCAGCAAACACTAATTAGAGATTAGTGATACTGAACCGGTCGCATTGGAAATCCTTGGGGGAGGCTTATGTCCAGCGGTGGACTTCTTGCGGCTGAAATGATGATGATGATGATACTGATTTAATAAATGGCAAAATATATTCAATGGGTGCCAAGCAGGTCGTCATAATACAATAGATCACCACACTTTGATCCATTTTTTGACTGAATCTTTTTTTTCCATGTTTTATTTTTACAGATATCATAATACCATTGTAAATACATTAAAACACATATTAAAATATTGTATAGCTTCCCACATATTTATTGGTTTTCATCTTAATTGTAAGCTTAGTACCACACTTGTAATGGTGACCCCACCATTACAAGTGTGGTACTAAGCTTCCCTCTCTCATATCTCATTGCTCTTGCCCTAACATAACTACCCAGTTATGAGAGAGGGAATGGAGAAGTTCTTTGCAGTGGCCTAATCAATAAAGCGTTAGTTTAACAAAGACTATAGACGCTAGGTTCGGATTTTTTCTCATATCATATTTTCATTTAATATGATTGACATATATTTGTCAACTTACGTGGCTGCTTTGTGGCGTAATTAGTGACGCTACTTTCTGCTACATGGGAGGCCTGAATTTGACTCCAAATTATTGAATTAGTTTTGATGATATCTAGAATATCGAAATAGGTCTAAAAGGATTCGTATACTCAAGAAAAATGCGCTTAGGTATGTGATAAATGAACTGCCTGCGTCTATATTCCCAGACAAGTATAGTCCCAGGACATTCAAATGTAGAATAAATGGGTATCTCATGGATAGGCAAGTAACATCCTTGTCTTCATCGTCACTTACCATCAGGTGAAATAGAAGAAAACTGCCAAATTAAATAATTAATTTATCAAAAAAATTGTAGATCCTGGGTCAAGTATTTTGATTTTAAAATTTTCGTGATATTTTTATATTTTTGGTATTGTTTCTGTAGACAAAACTTTTTATGAATAATTGTATTAGTAATATTTTAATTAAAATCCAAAACACATCCAAAATTAAAAAAAAAATACATTTTATTTTAATAATATAAGGTAAAACGTTTTGAAATTGAATTATAAATAATAATCAATCATAATCTCACCATAGTTTAGACAAGAATATTGCCTTTGAATTTTAATAAGGCTTAAATTTCTCTTTGAGAGATCTACTTTATTATTTATCGTTAATATAATTTAGTTTGAAGGTAGCATTTAGAACCATTTAGAATTTAACAGACATAACTCTCTTAATGTTACGAGTCTTCAATAAAATTTATATTTGAACATAGAAAAATTTTATGATTAAAACTAACTTGAGATACTATCATTATATATGTAAAATACGGGTCACTCACGCGTGAAGTCAGCTACAGGCCAACATAGCTGCCGAGCGCTAACATCAGTGCGGACTGGGACGACTTCGTGCCCGCGGCTCGTTTCACATTCGCCCTTAGGAAGAGCTCCGGGTGAGGTTGAAACATGACGGCCTGTAGCTGATTTCATACGTGAGTGACCGGTATTTTATATATTAATAAATATTTGATAATTAAATAAAAAGATTAAGAATTATCTTCTGTAAAAGCAAACAGTTATATATCCCAGGTACCTGAAACAATGAATAATAAATCAGTATGCAAATCACCATAAACCAAAACTTTGCGACTTATGTTGTTTTAGGCCGATTGGCTTCAACCAACCAGCTTAATCTAGTTATAACTTGTTAATCACCTGAAAAGGTAAATCAATGGTCACCACATAGTAACCTATGTAAAGCGCTCTATATACAGGCTGATTTTGAACCTATGACGGGATCGGAATTCTTAATAGAGTACAGAATTGTAAGAAAAATAAGGAATAGCACGTAAAAATTTGTAGACCTCCCATACAAAGTCGCCGATCAGCTGGGCGAATTTCTATGGGAAGTCTGATATAATTTTTCGATTTTCACCTTTTTTTCTTTCGATTCTGTATTCCATTAGAGATTCTGATTCCGAGATATTAATATAGTTCATAAGCTCAAAGTCAGTCTGTATATTAAAAAGTCGGGTATGAAGAAAAGACGACACTAGGTTAGCAAAGCTTAAAGCATCCCATAACAAAAGCCACCGAAATCACCAAGGCACCAGAGTTAGTTCGTCCGGTCTCTTGCCATATAGAATAGAAACCAAATCTTTTTAATAAATAAAACGAGTATAGTTACTTACATTTCCAACTTCACACATAATTATGAGGAACAGATTTTAATTAAAAACTGCGGAGCGTAAAATACAAGTTCATTATAAAGGACTGAACTATTCGATGTGACACACGGATTCGAAGTTTAAATACTTGTAAAATATTCTTGAAAGGTAAATATTTATTTTAAATATCAGTAATATTTAACTTATGGCACATACTTACGGTTATTTCAAAGAAATAAAAGCGAAAGTGGGGAGCATCGCCGGAAATGTTAAAAATATTTAGTTAAACCTTAAAGTGCCTTAGCTGTTTACTATGAACATCTTTTTTTACGGGCTTTATGCTGTAAAATTGGCCACCCGAGCTGCTACTTACTTGTCTCCAATTCAGTGGAGCAAGCAGCATCCCAAATACGGGATAAAAGTATCCCATTTCTACGTACCAATGAAACTCCTACCCTTCCCTCGTTTAAAAAAACCTTTCGATGGGGAGCAGAGTCGTATCCATATGAGGTATGCAAATAATCTGCGCTCACAAACCGATCTGCTAGGCGTGGTGAGTGTGGCATAATTCTTCTTGGGGTAAACCTATGTCCAGCAAACCTCTAACGGCTGATATGATGACGAACCTCACAATTCAGACGTCTGCTACTACTAACACGAAACTTACAGCGCTTACCTCTGATTTTATCCAGATATTTGACAGTTCTGTCTGAGGTGCAAAGTTTTAAGTTTGTACTGATTTTTGTCTACGGTTCCGCTTTTGTAAATGTTAATCTGTCGAAAACAGTACCCATTCTTGGGATGAAAGCTAATTTACGTCCCTTTGAGCCTCAAACTATTTGTATTCTAAATTCATCTAAATTGGTTTAGTAGTTGAAGCGGAAAGAGACAGTGTTACTAATTTCTATACGTTTTTCATTCACAATGCTATTCTGATGATATTCTTATTAAATTAAGTAACCGTGGTGGCTAAATTAGAAAGGCGTTATCATACAAAGACAAGAACGCAGGTACAATGCCCGCGTAGAATTGTTTCCCATATATTATTTCTTTTTTTAAATAATATTTGAGAAATCAAGTTTAATAAAATTGACAGTTACTTTTGCTTTTAGGGATATTCGAACTAAAACTAAAAACCCCTAATCCGTGTAAGCCGTATGTCTCAAGTCGGGTTGGCTCGCCGCTTGTCACTGCTAATTTGCACACAATTGTTCATCCTGAAAGTATTGAAATAAGAAGAGAAATGTAGTCGGGCTCTATGTACTCGCTAATTGGACCCGCAAAATTGTATTTAATTCCGCCTGACTAGGGCGTATTTGCGGCATATCTAAAATAGCGTAGCGCGGTACAGTGTAGCATAATGCTGCCCTATCAATCACTTTTCCGGATCGTCACCGAAATATTAAAACAGGAATGGCAATCGTGCCGTAAAGTTTTAATAATACGAAAATCCGCCATTTCGAGGGCTCTGGTTCAATTCTATGCAAAAAAATCTCTCATATTTAAATTTCATATACATTTTTCTGCTGTATTGTGCTGTGTAAGTTTATTTGGGTTTATATTCAAGGAATCCTCTACAAAAGCTGGGTACTACCCCAAACCATCAAGGTTAGATTGCCTACAGAATACAGCCTATTCTTTCATTGCCAACTTTTGTTTCATTAAAAAAAAAAGATGCTTACCTAATTTGTTTATTCGATCGATGTTGCATACTGCTTATTGAGCATTAATGGGACACAAATCACAATAAAAAAATATTTTATCTAAGATGCAGCTTAAACATCATACTTAAATTAGGGGTGACAAACATATAAGCCCAGGGCCCGAAATCTTACAATACGCCTTGCTGCTATGACAATGGATCTTCGTTAAAAGTTTATATCAAATGTAAATGCGGATACTTTAAGAGTCACTTCGGGGCTTGAGCTTCTTGATTGTTTAATTCTACTCATTTTGTTGGGCCTTTTAAGAGACTAATTACAGAATGAATAAAGTAATTTCATACGACAACCTTTTTTGCACAGTGGGTAGCTTGCCATAGTGCTACAAGATGGGTTTCGGGTTCAATGGCCGGTGTAGCAAATTCTTGTAGTTAACTTTTACAGGTATGTCCGCGGTTTTGGTCTAAACCAAAGAGGGTTAAATAAAAAATCACACTTTAATTAAAATAAAATAACAGCGTTTTACCTACCAATAAAACGCTTATTAATTTACTTACCTTATTCGAAGCTTATTTAATTGAGATAGGCATTACCTTTCCCGCCTTATAGTTCTATCTCTTTCTACCCTATAGTGCTGTCCCTTTCTACCACCACCCCTAGGCAGTAGGTAGGGGTTGGCCGTTGACGGACAGACCACCTTGTTTAAAAATCATTGAGTCTCTACCAGGCAGAGCTAGTTCATAAGCTTCGAATAAGGTAAGTAAATTAATAAGCGTTTTATTGGTAGGTAAAACGCTGTTATTAATTTGACTTGACCGTTATTCGAAGCTTATTTAATTGAGACGTGTTTGTTATCGCCTGGTGGTGGTGAATAAAGGACGTCCAATGTGATTATTGTATGACAAGTATAAACGTGTCACAGTTTGTATGATTTATTTATTGATGTTATAAATAGCAATATGACAAAAATAAAATTTTTGTAATGTTTAAACTAATTTATTATAAAATAATAACATATATTATGTGAACCATTATTAAATTATTGCTAAACTAAGCAATTTTAACCAATTTTAAAGTTGTATGTTCCCTCATTGCTTACGAAATAAAACAAAAACAAATTATAAATTAAGCATTAGTCAATCACCAATGTCAGCTTTTATCAAGGCTAACCACCAATCAATATAGCTTAATCAATATAGCTAAAAATTTTAATCAGCTACACTAAACAATGTCGTCACGGAAGGCGTGACAGATGTAGGTATAACTTCCCGTTTATAAAACTTACAGAAGGTGTTTTCTGAACGCCAGTTACCTCTTGACAAAATGTCTTCCAACGAGTAATTGTCCAACCAATTTTTTGAGGCAACAGCAGATCTTATGCTCCCAGGAGTTGCTTTTATACCTGCATCTTTCAACAAAGTTTTAATCCAGCCCGCTATGATTGCTCGAGAGGCCGGTTTTGGTCCACTTCGTGTATTTATAAACAAAGAATGACATGTATTTGAAACTCTAAATGTTTTAAGCAAATTGATAGTATGTTTTATCCAGAAAACTGGATCTAGGTTATGACAACTGGAATTTGCACTTAACCTCCAGCCCGACTGCCTATGATCTGCGGAATCCGTCTTGGATCCGAAGACTGGCCATAGAACTATAGAGTCGTCAGACAGAACGCAATGGTTAGTATCTACGTTAAGGAGTGTCAAATCATGTATTCTACGACCCGAACACAATAACAAAAGAGCAGCCGTATGACGCTGAGTCTGAAAAGTATTATTAACATCAACGTTATATTTTTCTAAGTAGGAAGCTAAAACGTCTATATTCCACACTGGTGGTTTTCGACCCTTGGGTTTCTGTAACGATATGGATTTCAGAACATGTTTAATCAAAGGATGCGAACTCAATATACCTGCACATTCTACGTTGCAAAGAGTTGAAATCGCAGATTTATGTACTAAGATGGTATTGTAAGACAGTTTATGAACTAAATATAAGTCTGATAAGTACCTTGCCAGGATACTTCCATCAGGGTTACATGGGTCGATATTATTCTTTTTGGACCACACTAGCCATTTTTTCCAGGCGCAATTATACGTTTTTAGAGTAGATTGCCGCCAAGATTTCTGAATAAGATTAATTTGTTCATTATTCCAATCCTTTAAACTACTTGTCCACCCCCACATTTCCACACTTCCAGGGTCATATTGTGCACATTTGGCGGTAGAAGCCCCGTCGATACATCGATAAGGCGTTCTTCTAGATTTAGGAGAGTGAAGGGTGGAGCTAGAGCTCGTGCTTTCACGTCTGCTCTCCAATACACTCGATCCCATCGAGGTACCACTAACAGATAAATTCCTTGACATTGGTTCAGGTGACTCAATACCCTGGGAATGAGAAAGGGTGGAGGGAATATCCATGCCAGGGGATAATTCCAAATCTGTGAGAACGCGTCGTGAAACAACGCTTGGTGATCGCTTATGTCCAGAGAGGCATAATTGATCACTACGTGAGCACGGTTGGATGCAAACAAGTCGATTAGGGGAATTCCCCATTTGGCGAATACCTTTTGACTGCTGTTGGGAAGGAGATGCCATTCTGGAGCTTGCCTTAACCTCGACAGATGGTCGGCATGACCATTGTAAATTCCTGGAATATGGTAAATTTTTAGATGAATTTGATTTGCGTCCAGAATCTGATATATTTGATATGTCAGGTTTAACAGGGGAGCTGATTTGGTACCCCCTTCGTTTCGGAGATACGCAATAACAGTTTTGTTGTCGCACTGTATTAACAAAGTACTGTGACTCAGGTGCCGACAATGATCTTGTAAGACTTTTAAGATTGCGAGCATTTCCTTTTGATTGCAATGGAGGTTTTGTTCGCAATTTGTCCAAAAACCCGATAGTGACAGGTTGTCCAATTGAGCTCCCCATGCTAAGTCCGACGCGTCGGTAGTCAGGTAATGTGACGGCGGAGGCATGTGAATAGGAGACGGATGGTTGCAATTTGTCAACCACCACCTCAGATTTTTTATGGCATCCAGGGGAATCTCGTGTTGCTGCCTGGGATTCCTTCTCAATAACGCATTCTGTAGGTTTAAAAGAGCGCGAAAATTCTGTCGGCCCTGCGGCACAGTAAAACTCGCGAAATTGAGGAGGCCTACCAGGCTTTGTAAATCGAAAAGATCTGTGCTTCTCCTTTCCAGCATCGCGGTCAGCTTGGATATCAGAAATGGTAGTTTCTTGTCTGGCAAGCATTTCTGGTTGGCCCATGGGTTCCAATGAACTCCCAAATACGTTAAAGACTTTGTCGGGACCAGGATAGACTTGTCGTAATTGACTATCCAGCCCAGTAACTCCAAGGTTTGAACTGTCAAGTTTACATGGTTTTGAAGAGTGTCTTTGTCTTGGTGAACGATTAAAAAATCGTCTAAAAATACCACGATCCGAACATTCTTTTGTCTGAGTATCTGTGCGATCCAATTGGTCAAACTCGCGAAAGTTTACGGTGCCGTACTCAGGCCAAATGGTAGACAATTCATTTCCAATAGTTCGCCTCGATATAACAGGCGAAGGAACCTTCTGTGGCTGCGAGCGACAGAAAGGTGAAAATAGGCTTGCGAGAGGTCGACCTTGCAAAGCCAATCCCTCGATTGCAAAAAATCTGGTATACGGGTTACGTTGAGAAGTCGAAATTTTTCCGTTAGAACGAATTTGTTGAGGGCTTTCAAATTGAATATCGGGCGAGACGACCCGTCGCTCTTGGGGACAAGAAACATTGAGGATAGGAAACTTGGTCCTGGCTCGGCCCTTGTTAATACTTTTTGATCTATCATTTGCTTTATGATTGCAGACATCTGGTCCGATTCGGGGACACTTGGAAGATTTTTTACAGCATTTATATGAATCAAAGGTGGTTTTTGACAAAAAGTTATGCGATACCCTTTTAATATTTTCAGTATATAACTCGGTGCTTGCATGTGTTCCCATTCGTGAATGAACTGCTTGAGACGGCCCGCTCGAAAACTTCTCGAGTCAGAATTTTTTCCGTTTATTGTCATTGTTATTTCTTGATTGCGATGACGCCCTCTTTTGACCAGACTTGTTTGGTCCTTGACCCCTCGTATTTCCACGAGAGGAGCGATTTCGAAAGGAATTTCGATTGTTCGGTGCGGCCGAACGATGATTATATCCTTGCGAAGGATAATGTGAATTGCAACCACCTTGCGAAGGTGGATTATAGCAATGCGTGCCATGCGAGTAGTGTGAGCCACTGCATGGTCCTTGAGAACAACCTTGCGTAGGTTTCTTTTGTGCAGCCCCCTGCGAGGAGGTGCTAGGTTTATGCTCAGCCTGCGAGGTGGAGCTATTATTCTTTTTGACTGGCCAGAAACACTTTCGTACACCACCAGCCTTTTCGATGGCTATTGTGAATTTTTCAGCGCTAAATAAATTCGTGGCTGTTGGTGGAATCTTTTTTAAACTCGTTTTTACTAATGGGTCTTTTACTTGTTTGGTGACACTGTCTCTACGCATCTGGATAATTTCGGCCCTGTGGCCACAAATAAGCTGTAATAAATCTGAAGACGTTTTAAGAAATTCTCCTGTGGAAAAAGCTCATTAATTTTCCCATTAAGGGAATCATAAGAAAGATTGTCAGAGTCTTTAGCCCATAACAACAAGTCACGCAAAACCGTTTGCAACGACTCTCTCTGCTTTACAGCACACATCGTCATTGCAGCGAAGGCACGGTCAGCATGTATCAAATGACGAGGAGCCTCATATTGTTTTACTTCTTCATTTAAATCGATATCTGTGTAACCAGGAGTATGATTATACAGTTTTTGAGTATCTAAATATCTGATTGCATTCCATTCAGATGTATCTAAATGTTGAAAAACGTTCAGTAACTCCAGATGCACCGATGAAGTCTTTGGCATACTCGGTTCTTTAAGTTTTGTTTCGATATCGAATGAGAAGGGCTTTTGGCTATCTGTTACATTTTCTGGGGGCATGTCTAAAGAATCATTGTAAAGATTTTGGCTAATGCCAGACAAAATCGAAATAGCATCATTATCGGAACAATTTTCACAAGGTGTACTTACGGTTTGTTCCTCCTTCCTCATTAATTGTTGACGAAGGCTACGTATTTCCTTTGAAAGTTTATGTACCTTTACATGTGAACGTCGTTTCCTTCGCCCCCCCCTTTTTTTCTTTCTGCGCTTACAATCACGGCCTGAGGAACTTGAGTCACTCGATGAAGAAGAACTGCTGCTAGTCGAGGAGCTGGTACTATCCTTTCGAGACCGCTGTTTATTTAATCCAGATGGTCCTGGAACTGGTTCAGGAACTTGTCCCTTACCCAGGTCAACATCATTTACATCCATACTGTAAAAGTCGAAAATAATTTAGAACAGGTGTTAGGGTAGATCTAAAATGTATTTAGAAAATTTTATATATCAAATACGAACGAAAAACTCGTTAAATTGATTTTAACCAAATGGTTACATATTCAAAATTATCAATAATTGATACAAAATTAAAAAACAACGAATTTGTTGTAAAAGAACCGTGAAAAATAAAATTATTTCTACTTACGTAAGTATTTGGTTCTAACACAAAACGAAAATTGGTTTTCGTAAAGGGGCTGAAGTTTGCCCGTTATCAAGAAAAATAAAATTATTTTCACTTACGTAGGTATCTGTTTCTACACGAACGAAAATTAATTTTATTTTTAAAAGGTTTCATGACGTGAATTTGATATACGTCTTTACACGGCGGGAAACAAGACGCCAATGATTTTTAAACAAGGTGGTCTGTCCGTCAACGGCCAACCCCTACCTACTGCCTAGGGGTGGTGGTAGAAAGGGACAGCACTATAGGGTAGAAAGAGATAGAACTATAAGGCGGGAAAGGTAATGCCTATCTCAATTAAATAAGCTTCGAATAACGGTCAAGTCAAATTAATACTAATATTAAACATAAGTATGATTAATATTTGTGTAGTCAATACATTATGTGTCGCTTAATGATCCTATCATCATCATCATCAACAGATCCTTGTTAGTCTCCAATGCAGGAGCATGACCCTCTCTGTACTACCAGAGACTTGAATTAGCCAGCGCAATCAGAGGATTTGGCCTACACTCTCCATGCTGGCCAGACGGGTGAATACTTGACCTAATTTTAACAGGTATTTGTTCCCTCCTTGGGTACCACTAAATACCGCAGGAAGGTTGATGTCACCTGACATTACTTACCTACATATTGCATCGCTTATATGGGGTAAGGGTAATCTGTGGGTGAGAGTCTCCTCCTGCTATATGATTAATCTTTTTCTGTTAAATTCATTAAATACTGCTTTTTTTCTTCTTTTTATTAAGTTCGCTTAGTGATCCTACGAGTATATATGAGTAGTTTGTTGAACATGTTTATTTTAAGTTAAAGCCACTCTTCAGAAGTATTATGTATCGTTTAAGATATCCTTCCTAACTTAGTTGGTTAAACCGTGAATAATTTTCACGCAACGAGACGTGAGTGCAGCAAATTATAATTTCAATATTTATATCAGAAGCTGTGTCGGTCCATTCAAATCAGCCAATTAAAATTCCGCTGTATTTGCATAGTACAAGGCTTGTCTAACCTTTGCACTGATCCTGTTGCATCGTAGTATTTATGTTATGAAATATATATACAATATATAGTAAACATTAAAGAGACCCCTTCAACCTGGCCAGCGAGCGTGGAGAACACTCTCCACACTGGCCAGGTTGGAGTGGTCTCTTTAATGTTCCTGTCTTAAATGTTCCAAAACCTCTGACTGCTCTGGCTAATATATGGCCTACCAGAGCCATATATTAGCCAGAGCAGTCAGAAGTTCAGAGAGACAGAGAGACAAGCTCCGTGGCGCAGCGGTCAACACGCCAGCCTGCGACACAGGGGTCCCGGGTTCGATCCCCGGTCAGGTCATGATGGAAAACGATTTTTTTCAGAATGACCTGGGTCTTGGACGTTTATCGTAGTATCGTTGAGTTAGTATCCTGCGACACAAGTTCACAACTTACTGTGGGGCTTGCTCAATTTGTGTGATATGTCCCTATATATTTATTTATTTATAACCTGGTCTGGTAGTACAGAGAGGGTCGTGCTCCTGCAGTAGAGACTAGTAAACACCTGATAATGATGATTTATGTTGTCGTAGTTGTTATGTTGTCGTAGAAAATAAAGGTGAAGCATAAATTTTTAGAGGTCCAGTTTCTTAGAAATAAAACATATTTCAAAATAAAATGTTGATCAAATTGGTTTAAAAAAATGTTCACTGCTAAGCTTACAACAGTATGATGTACCTATATTTTACTGTAGGTAAATTGTCTATTGATATAGTACTTCTTCTTCTTAGCGTGTTGACTCGGGCAAATTATATTTGTGTTGATCAGAACTTTGCCACTGTAGCATTGTAAAGGTCCTCGCGTGTGCAGGTAGTAGGACACGTAGGGCAAGACAGAAGGTGTGCCATGGTCTGAGGAGTAGCACCACACGGACAGGAGATTTCCGTGCTGTAACCCCACCTGTTCATATTCTCCTTGCTTCGGCCGACTTGGGTCCGGAGTCTGTTTAAGAACTAAGGTCAGTTAGTATTCTATTTATCTATCTCTGAGCATTCAAAGTTAAATGCTGAACCATGAGTGAGTAATTGAAGATGGTCAATGATGAAATTAATTTAGTGCTCGGAACTGTAATACCTGTAACTTTGTTTGGTTTGATTGAAATGCCTTAGATACTATGTACCTGAACTATGTACTTGCATGTCAACACGGAATCCTAATCATATCAACTAAATAAATGTGTAAATAGAACCATATTTTGAATCCATTGTTTCATTCGGGAGTCTACTCTAGGATACCGAGTTGACATTCTTTCGTTTCAATGTGGGTTGTTAATGAATCCCTTAATCTAACAAAAAATTAATAGTGAATTTTAGATTTGTTTATATATTTGACTAGAAAAGAAAAAATAAGTAACATTTTGATTTGATGAGCTCCTTGGCGCAGCGGTCAACACGGCGCACACAAAGGATTATTGCCCGCATTTTTTTGTCTGAACGGTCACACGACCTGTGACACGGATGGTCTCGGGTTCTATCCCCGGTCAGGTCAAGTGAAGAATGATCTTTTTCAGTTTGGCCTGGGTTTTGGATGTTTATCTATATATGTATATGTTATAAAATATGGTATCGTTGAGTTGAGTCCCATGACACAAGTCTTATTAAGAACTTACTTTGGGGCTAGTTCAATCTGTGTGATGTGGCCTTAGACATTTATTAATCAACTAATTTTATCCCACTGCTGGGCAAAGGTCTCCCCCATTTCCTCCCAAGACTTCACATTGACATGTATGTCATAAAAGCATTATGAATGCATAAATAAGACCAATAAAAAAACAAGAAATCTTATCTCTCTAGTGTGTCGCGTAAAAAATTAGAGATAACATAATGGCTTTTCTTATAACCCTCAGAAACATTTTCACTTTACTAAAGATAGGCTATTTTTTGTCTGAACCTATTGTGGTAGATGGCGCGGCTTCTATATACCTACATAGAGATAAATAATATGATGAAAAAGAAAAAAACAAATAAAATAGTCGCGATTTTGATTCAAAGATTCAAACGTTTATTCAGAAAATAGGCCCTTGCAGGCATTTTTTCACGTCAAATCACATTTAAAATTATCTTATTAAATATTATGCATTTACTCATTATTGTTCAAAGGCTACAGACTACTAGCATTTCGACCTAAGTACTATTTTTACGCGCTTCCAAGCTGGTCTGGGAGTGAAGAAAAAACATAGAATGTACCAGCTGCTTCTCTTCCCGCGCGGATCGTAAAAGCTAATCGAGGGAACGGGCAAAAATTAAGGGAATCATGGTAATAGGCAATGCGGTTAGCAACCCATTACTATTTTGATACTGTTTTCCATCTCCACGTCCACCACCATGCTAAATGGGGCAAGATCTTATAGACCTCTGTCTACCCCGCAAGGAAAAAAAAAGTGACAGTATGTATGTACTAATATATTAATGTGAAATGTATTTATTCGTCAGGTCTTTTTATCTATGCTGGTCTAAAAAATTAAATATATATTATACCTGGTGTTTGTCTTCCTGTGCAGACTGTAGAACCAGCAGGCCGATTTGGTAACTCGGTGTACAACGATTTGATAGTCACTTTAGCATATATTACGGTTTTTATATTTTAAATAAAAATAGTCATTCATACCGAAGCCGTAATGAATTTTGAAGTTACCATGAAAATAATGTACACCGTAGCTGTCAAAAGTTAGCAAATAAGCCTGCTGGTCGAGGGAAGGGACAAAGAATCATGCTTATACCCGATGTGCCTAGCAACCTATCACTATTTCGATAACATTTCGAAGTCTCGAACTTACTTTGGGGCTAGCTCAACATGTGAGATTTGTCCGTATATACTTATTTATTTATTTTCACCAGAAACACGCTAAACGCAGCTTTAAGGTTATGGCACACTATCCCGGCACGACAACGGCTCGGCTCCAATCTAGCGATTACCTTGTGACGAAATTTAGAGCATTAAATCGTCTGTATTATCATCAAAGATATCAGAATATTTACATTATCATTCATATTATAATGAGCTGTCAGCGCGCTTGCCGCTATCGTCCAGCTCGGCTCGAAGCGTAACTATGAAATTGTGTTCGCGTTGACAGCAAGCTTGCATCTCGTGGCCAGCGCGCGGACTGCGAGCTTACACCTCGCCGCCGACAAGTGGCTAATGCCCTGGAGTGCTATTTTTGAACGCGTGCCACTCGTCTTCGAATGATTTTTGTATGGAAAAATCGTTCGAAGACGAGTGGCACGCGTTCAAAAATAGTACCCCAGGAGTGCTATTTTTGAACGCGTGACTCACTCAAGCGCTATTTGTGCACAACTACAAGTCACATTCGTCTTCCAAGTCACGAAATGCCATTTGCCATATTTTTGAAACCTTCGTTTTAACTGTAGTGCTGCCAACCTTCAACGAAAAATATTTGATTTCTTCTTATTTCACGCAGAATTTTTTATAAACTTTTTTAAGGTTATTAAGGATTTTGAAAATGTTTAAGAAGTGTAGCGTCAAATGGAACGTAAAATCATGGCAGATGAACTTTAAATGACAGGCAGTGACTTTGACATAAAAGCGTTCGTCGCCTGCGGAAACGAGCGGTCTCAACCGCTCGTTGCAATCACTCGTCAACTAACGATTCAAAAATGCGGCCTTTTGGAAACACTCGCGTCAATCACTCGTTTAGTGAGTCACGCGTTAACCCAAAGGTAAGACGTGCTTCCGATTTATAATCGGCCCCAATTAAGATAAGAGACACGTTTTCAAAATTGCACTTCTGGCGGCTAGCCGTAACGTGAATTTGAGGCGGAGGCTGTGCTGCAGTCGCGCCGCCGTGGTGCTGTGACAGTGTGCGATGTCCTTTAAGCTCCGTGTTCTTTTCCGTAGAGTATAAAAACGTAATGATAGGAATGTGTGTGTCGAGGAATTTTAACCCTAAATTTTGGTAATAGAGTGATTACCAAAATTTAGGGTTAAAATTCCTCGAGCTACGCATTGTCAGTGGTGATGTTTGCTGGTAGCGAAATCTGAAGTTGCTGTCAAGAACAACCGTAGACAACGCCATTCTTGACAGTTCCCATCCCCTGTACTTGCTAGCCACTGCTACTGAACTTCAAAATTAACATATTATATTATTCTTAGTTTTGAGATTTTAACTTTTTTAACTCTTGCATGAAATATCAGCATAGATATTTCATAAATTTTTAGTATACAGCAATTTCGGTTAAAAAGTAATAAAACAATCGACAAAAATTTCGAAGCCTTTATTTACAAAATTTTCCAACAAATAATATCACTTGGGGATTTGCAGTTTCACTGGAATAACGCCGCAAAAGGGTACATGCCATACAAACAAATAGTGATTACAATTCCTCAATATACGAGTATCTTACAGTTAAAGCAATACCCCTTTACTTGGATCCTGTCTGAGGTATGAAAGGGGAAGCGAAGATATAGAAGTAAGCACGGTTGTCGCTAAGTATAGCTTACTACGAAAGTTATACGAGTTAACACAGCTATAATTTTTTTTTAAATAAGAATCTAAAAGTACAAACAGGTTGATTGTACATTTCCTGGTAAAATTTGAAAATCAGAATGAAGATCTAGAATGCAAAATCATAATAAAATCGGTGAGACAAACAATACCTTCCATTGAAATTCAACCGGCAGATGGGTTTTTTTTTTAATTCTTTTCTATAGTTAACCTTTTTTATACTCTTTTATTAGATTTGCGACTCAAGCTATTTTATTTGATTTGTACTGTATCAGTGTCATGGTGTGGAAAAAACGCACACAATGTATATTTTTGGCAAAAATCGAGTGGTTTTCCATTGCGTTATCCACTTAAGTATCTGTCCCCGTACTTCCACTCCGACCAACTGTACTGACCAACTGGTTGTACAGAAATGTGCAAATTATGAATATATTTATCAATTAATTATTAGTTGTAAAAAAATGTTTTTATCATGATGTGTTAGTTTGATACTACGCTTAAAGACCCATCTCCAAAACTTCTTGCATACCTCAGATGGGGTTCAAGTCAAACGGTTTAGCTATAGTCTCCTATTTTATATAACGACAAAAATTGCAATTTATGTATGTAGCTATATTATCATCGGAAGTATTGAAGGTACTCAATCATAAATTGGAGATTGGGGAATGTATTAAAAAATATATGAAATAAAAATATTTTTTATAAAATTGAATACATAGTCATGTTTTGGCCTTGCCAAAGTAAATATACTTATCATTGTAAAAACAAAGTGATACTTTATGTTTAATGGTAATAATTTAATATAAATATAAAATATGTTTTTATAGCCATAAACTAATATTAGGAACATAATACAAGAGTAGTTCTGTTATATTTAATAAAGTGATATTATAAACGGAATATATGTATTAATACATAAGTTAGCTCTTTACAAGAATATTTATACTTTTTCAACAAATTATAGGTTTATGAAGATATTCAACCCTTTCACTTATGAGTATTTTAACAAACTTAAAAGTTTAGAAATCAAACTGTTGAACATTCTTTTAGAGAGTTCTGATGGCTTTTGTAAAAAGTTTTAAAGAGGTCCGGTCGCATTAAGTAGAACTATACTGCCTGTGGCGAGTTCCTTTTCATCGTATATTTTCAGTTTTAATAATAAATCGAGCATTATAATGCTATTCAAAAAACCATTTAATCAAATTTATCGTTTAAATTTAAATTAACCAACAAAAATAGTTTTGACGATTAAACGTAAAAATTAAAAAAATATTATTTACGCTGCAGATTATATAGTTCTGGTATTTAAGTAAATTTCATTAAAAAAATTAAGTGATAAAGTTTTGAATATTAGGGATTGGAAACTGTAACGCATCGCCTTCACGAGCGACAGTATCGCGACGGTTTTATCGTAATGCTACCTATTTTCATACATTCCCTTGTATGTGTCTACACACGGCAATGTTATTGCCGCGATGCGAAGAGTAGCAGAATGCGAGCGATTGGCAATCTTATAACCTACGAAAAGAATATAGATACACAGAAAATAAGATAGCAGCGCGGACTCGTCGCGATTCACTTGCTTGTGGAGGCGATCGCTACGGTATAGAACACACAGAAATGGCGTACGGCGATCTGCCGTGCCTTCGCCGAAGGCACTGCGCAGATATAGTGCCGGCATGGGACTCTATTATAGGATTTTAAGCCTTATTTTTATGCAGAAAACAAGCAATATCGTAAAAAAAATTAAAGCCTTCTCTGACCGCACGTGGCATCTTGCGGAAACGATTATTCTCGCGATGCTGGTTGTTTTGTATAAAAAAATAAGGCTCAAAATCCTATTGCAGTGTTCTATGCCGCTCGCCTTATCAGTAAGTTTTACGCCTAAGGTAAAGGGAAGGAAAGATTGATGAAAAACTAATGTCGAAACATATAGTTAACAATAAAACAAAAGGGAAAGACCTGTATTGACCTCATTTTATCACATGAGATAAAGAAACGTAGAAAATGCCGCGGCCTTGTCGTTCATCTTAATACAGTAGAACCTTTTCAGTTTTAGATATAATTCATTCTTCCAAATGAGACAGATTTTCAATTTTTATAAAAAATCAACTCGCTGTAAAGTTAATACCTTTGAAATATTTCAGCTAAAAATTCCTTTTAATTCCTTTAATTTTAATTGAAAGCGATCTCACAACATTTAGTACAGTGTTATTAAATAAAAAGTAAACTCAATTTTATGTTTGGCGTTTTTGTTTTAATTATCACTACAAAGCGTAATTTACATTTTATTGTCACAGGTGTGAGATGATAACTAAGAAAAAAAAATGCCCTTAAGAACCACTAAATTTTTAAAATATTTTTTACAAAATTTGCATCATACTGTACTTTACTCAGCATGAAACCTTAAAGATACAGCTTTCATTTCAAAACATGTAATAATTATCAAGTAAATTAAGATGTTTTCAACTATTTTAATCAAAACATATAATACGGTTTTATTTCATTTATTACATTGTTTTAAAACCGGTATTAAATTATTAGATTTAAATAAATTACTGTATTATGACCTGGCTATAGATCAAATAAAAAAAATATTTTTTATAATTTTTTTTTTAATTAAAAATCAGCTAATAATAACCAAATGTATGTGAAAAAGAATATTGAAGTTGGAACTATGTGATCAAAAACTCACTTGGTTTAGATTTTTTGTCTTTTCAGTCACGAGTTTTTGGATCTCATATTGGCAATTATGAAAAATAATATTACATTATTTAATAAAGACTATTTTTGTTTGTTTCGATGTGGAGGTTATTTATAAAACAGAATTCTTAAATACTTTTTCACAAAATAATAATAATGTGACTTAAAGAAAAGAGATCATATCATACGATATAAGTTTTAATACTTATTGAATCCTGTATCTTTTTTAAACAATGTTAATTTACAAACATCATAACAAAACCCTTTCTTAATTAATCATGTAGTAAATATCGTTGTTTTTTTTTAAATACATGAGAAAAATAATAAACTTTACTCACAATATAAAAAGTCAGCCAAAAGTTATATCAAGCTGCAAGGCGTTTAATATACTTAAAAATTAAAAACAACCTAAATAAATATTTTTTTATTTATTATTTTAGAGATCTAGCGTTATTCATATATATTAACTCCCTTTCGGTCTGACAAATTTTTTCCAAGTAACTTTGTACAAGAAAGTGGATTTTCCTCTCATGCATTTATATTTTCTTTTTACCTATGTATAGTTTATTGTAAGTTTCTTTAAAAATTATAATAAATAAAGTCTTATCACATTTGAAATAACAAATAACACTTGCTTATTATAGCTTATGATCATTAAACAAATTGTAGTTAAAAAGAATGGAAGACAAAACAAACAGATCAATTCCCAATAATTTTTCAAAATTATTGGACATAACGTTTTTAAAAATAGATTAATATATGCACAGTCATGTTGTATAAAACGTCTTATCATTAGATCTATTTACAATAAATTTCTACCTACTTTTTAACATTATTTTAAAATCAAAACTCCGGTTTAGATTGATATCAATTGTAATAATTTGCATAGAACTGAAAATTGGTAGAAATTTTAAGTAGCATTGTAAAAAAAAACGTTAAAATTGCTATCTTTCATAAATTATTTTGTTCTTTCAAAAAGAATACTTGTATTATTTTTCCTTAATATTTTCCTTTTTATTTTTTCAGCTCTATGTGTATTATTATTTTTTGCCTATATAGACCGGACTGTATACTTTACTGGCGACGACATGGTTAAAGATTTTATTTTTCAATTTGTTACAATAATAATTATCGGCCGAGTTTACCATTGTGCTTGCATATAAATAACAATGATTCAAATTGATTATGTCAATGGAATTTTACCTATTGTAATACATTAATGATATAAATGAGATTAATTTTCTTATTCTATTCATGAATTGAGACCATTTTCACGTAAACCAAAACATTTAAAAATTCTATCTATAACATGAATTGGTATGTTTGCAGTTTTATTAATAAATTTATTAGTCTATGTCCTAGTATTATACATTTTTTATTTGATTTGCGCCAAGGTAAGACAAATCTAGTGACAGCTGTGTAAACTAAATGTAACAAATTTAATTCAATTCAGACAAATATTGTTTGCGGCTGACATATAAAGCCTTCTCCAAATAGACACGTTATATTGACCGATAAAATTCATAACGTTACTTCAATAACGTAAGTAGGTCATTCCTCATTTGACATTCAAAATAAAAAAATACTAGAATAATCACATTATTTTCGGTTATTGTGTTTTTGTGCATGTAACATATTTTGTATCTTGATCAAAATGATAACAAAGTACAGTCCGCATCAAACTTTATTTCGGCTCTGAACATCACGCGAGTGGATGCGCAGTACACAATATTCAGGTTCAGCGGGCCACGGAGCTCGCCGCTAATATCCAAGCTGCTATAAAGTTTGATTAGGACTGTGTTTATTGCAACACAAAATAATTTTTGTGTTGCAATAAACACAGTGGAATGAAATTTCTTGTATTTTTGTGCATAAAAACCGTTGCCAAACAGACCTACTCGTATACATAACATCAGTGCGGACTGGGGCGCCATCGAGCGCATCTCGGTTCACATTTGCCCTGAGATAGGCCTCCGGATGAGGTCGAAACATGTCAGCCTGTAGCCAACTTCATACGTGAGTGACTCTTATTTTACATATTAATAATGTAGTAAGTATTTTAAGTTAGTTGTTACTAAAAAAAAATATCAAAAATTTTTGACGAACACAGATTTCACTGTCAATTTACTTACATTTTTTGGTTACACTGATTTCCCTGATATATTGTGTGATCACAGATCCGGATGGCCCGGCCCGAAAAACAGACATGGACGGCTGAGAGCCCAGATGGTTCTTATACAGAATTGTGTGAACACCGGTTAAAAACGGGGTCAAAATTAAAAATAAATTATTGGTATCACCGTCTTTTGCCGTTTTGTCATTATTGTATACTTCGTTTATTAATTTTCAATTTATTTGACACACTATCAGAACCTAGTGTACGCATGCAAGGCAGTGGTTACATTATAATTGATGCTATTGTAGTTTATATGGGATTTATTTTGCATTCACAATGCTATTTTACCTTAATTATTAAATATAGAATAATAAGAAATGGTAAAAAATTCCACGCGGGCGGAACTTGAACCTGCGTCTAGATCTCAGTACGATCTATGCGTTGCCAATTACGCCACTGCGGCGCGGTGGCGTAATTGGCAACGCGGAATGTTTTCACCATTTCTTATTATTCTTTATTTAATAAATATGATGCTATTGTTCATGATTACTGCTATAAATGTCTAGTCAGTAGCCACCGTAAAATGCATAAATTATAGACAAAATTAAAACTGTAATTAAAAAAATATATTAATTCAGTTTTAGTTAAGGCGTTTGAACAGTTTTAAATATAATAAAATCACAAAGTAAAAAAAAACACTTATTAAATTAAGAAATAAGATATATGAAAAATAAAACCACGTGGGCAGGATTTAAACTGGTAGCAGATGTAAGCCTTTGTAAGGTTAACGCCTTGCCAATTTTTCTTTCAGTAAAAGTATTGTAAGAAAACCCTTGTGAATGCATATTAAAAACACGTATAAAAAATTTATCAATTTCACAATAACGCCAGCTGTGTCACAATAACGCATCTATTTAGAAAGGCTTTAGACATAAAACTCACAGAAAAAGCGTACGGCAAAAGCACGGCATAGATACGGTGCAGGCGTGGGACACTATCATACGATTTTAAACCTTATTGTCATACACAAAACGATCAATATTGCAAAACTTGACGCCTCCTCTGGCTGCCTGTGTCATCTTGCGGTAGACAGTGAAGTTTTTTCTCGCGATGCTATAAGGCTTAAACCTATCATAGTACCCCACGCCTGCGCCATGTCTACGTCGTCTTCTCTGTTAGTTTTACGCTGAAAAGAGTTTTGACTAACATTAACTTTGGCAATTGACTTCTAAATCTGATGTGTCCAATTCTGATTAGTTTACGTTGAAGTATTTCCTAGCTATCACCGACGCCACTCGCCTCATATTGGTCAGTATGATTTCGTCGTTTGGTACTAGTTGCAGGGCCCGGTTGTAGGCCAGGACCGCTTCGGCGTATTTTCCGTTTATGTGGTGGATTGCGCCGAGATTTGAGAGGTAGTCGGCGTTCTGTGAACAAAAATTAAACATAAGACAAAACCTTCGTACAGTTTCTGATTACGACAATCGTGATGGTGATGAATTGCAGCTGCAGTGTTGTTGAAATATCTGACAAATCTCAATAATATCTCAAAATATGAATAATATCTAGAAAATAATCGCAGTTATTCTCGTAGTGACAGTAATACGACATCGATCATTTATCATTCTTCTTTCTTTTAAGTAGACTGAAAACCAATATTTTACAACTATTTGATTTAAATAAAATTTAATTGTAACAAATTGTTAACAATCATTCTATCATTATACCTGTAATTTACTGTATAATTTAAAAGGAGTAATTAAACGGATGATTAAAATTTTAGGCGTGCGATTTAAGTGAGCAACTTAAGGCAAAACTGTCAATATTACAAAAAAATTTGGCTATAGAGGTATAGATTAGATTCGTAAGGTTTTTTTGGGGCCAAAACAGAAGCGAGAAAACGAAGTGAGCGAGCGTACCCAACTTTACGGTAACGGCAAACAAAACGACTTGGTCTCAACTTCTCGTCACTCGCAGTCGCAGTTAGTCGCACACTTCGTGTTTTCGTCATAATGTACTCAGTAATTGTTGATAATTGCATCATGAGTAGATAGATAGATAGATACGTTTATTTGATATGTCACAAACACACAGGTAAAAATACAATCAATCTTATATTATCTAAACTGTATCAAATCATGCAGTCTGTATGCTGCAGCAATGCAAAAACGCCACAACTCAGCGATTCTTTTGCACCGAGGTATAAAACACTGATTTTCAGTTATCGCCGTCAAAGTGGGTAGCTAGGTAGGTAAAGAGTTAACTTGTTCTATACTTACTATTTTGCAAACTCTGTCCACTTAAAACCTTATTCCTTTATTTAAATTCCAACTTACTACACTAATCCGAAAATGTATCAGGAAAAAGAAACAGTAACTTAAAATAATTTAAGTAAAGCTTTTTGTTCAATGAAAGAAATTAAATGTCTAAGGGAGATAAGCTGAGCTTAGCAATACGAAAGTTGTAAAATAAATGTGGACTGTAGCACCCGGGATTATTGTTAAATAAGTAATACAGAGTAAGTGCAGTTTAGAAATCCTCAATGTGAAAAGTTAAATTACTCTTAAGAAACATGGGAGGCTTTTACTGTTATGTTTTTTGAAAATACACTTAGTACTTAATGTGCTAGAGTTTATGTACATGGTACCTAATATTGCCCTCTCCATGGTATCTGTTTTATGTATCTCCTCTATGGTACTAATAGCCCTCTCCAGCATGTATTATACTTATAAACCTTCCTCGTAAATAACTTTATCTATTGGTGAAAACGACAAAAAATCCGTGCAGTAAATTTTGAGCTTAACACAAACAGACAAACGGACGCAGCAGATTATTATTTTGGCTCTTTCACATTGTATTAATTGTAAGTACAGCATATAACATCTCGGGGCCATATCTGTTTAGCTGTTCCACACTTATTTACAGGTCGCATTTTTCACCGATTCTCGTAAAATTTTAAGAATAGGTTCAAGAATTACGAGTACATAGTATTCTTAGTCAATTCAATTGGAATATATTTTACTTTTTCGCCTAAACTGACGGAGTTTTAAAAAATATTTATACTATACAAAGGTAAATGACCCACCTCTGGCGTCCAATCCGTCTAGCCGGCGTGAAGAGTGTAGGCCAAATCTTCTGGCTCTGGCTAATATATGGCTCTGGTAGTACAGAGAGGGTCGTGCTCCTGCAGTGGAGACTAAAAGACCTGATGATGATGACATTATAATGACCCACCTCTGGCCTGAGCTCCACGGCTCGTCTGTACCACTTCTCTGCGTCTTTGCAGCGGTCGGCATCCCGAAGCGCCTGCCCCGCAAGCCACGCCCTCCTGCCATCTTCCGGTGAGAGGCTGGCTGCCTTCACCATTTCTCTCGCTGATTCATTGTATTTTCCACGATATTTGAGGAAAACACCTGTGAAAAGAATGAAACAATTTAGTATCTCTAGCAGTGGCGACAGGTGGCGAAGGTACAGTTGGTGTCGCTGTCGCGGAACTACAAATTTTACCTTTACGTCACGGGTGAATGCGAAACTAAGGAAAAACGACACTAACCCACCCTCGTTCGCATCAGCGCGTTACCTAGTAAATCCCGAGACCGTAGTTAGAATTTTGTAAAAGGGCAAAGGGGTGTACAAAGAAAAATCAAGGAAAGGTATGTCATAAAATTTAGAGAATGTAAAAAAGCTACAATGTTAAGAGATTAAAGTTTGAATTTATATAAATGGCCTTATGTACATTCTCTTAAGTGATCTAATTTTATAGTATTGGGTACTTAACTTTTTTAATTGCAAGGTTTAAACATAGACATTTCAATTCGTGCCTAGATTTGTTATTTATCATTACCCGCGAGTTTCCTGCTTGGGCTAAGGTTTTATAATTAAACTTTCTGAACCCTTACAGAGCACTGTTTTTTCTATAAAAAGCCCTCAAAAAACGCTTCTTTCGATAATAAAATAATAATCGTATTTCTAACTTATATTTTTAATATGAAAGTGAATTTATTTGTTACATTTTCATACTTTTAATAATAACATGCTCATCACAAAATTTGCCGACGCATTATTTAGGGTAAGGCAAAGAACGTAAGCCCTTCATCTCGGAAAAAAAAATACTTTTCCCGAGGAAAAGGCTTCAAGCGGGGCCGTTTCCCTACGAGTTTGCTTATTTTCTATCTAGTAATAGCAGAACCTAGTAATTTTTTATAACAAATTTAGCTTAATTTTCATATAGTAACTGACTTTTGCTCGAGCATTGCTCTTGTTAAATACCGTTTCACCTCATTAGTAGGTGAATTTTAGAAGATCCTTTCTTAACGAATGCCTATTGCCTTCGTCATAATAAATATCTACGTGCCAAATTTAAACTCAATCCGTTACTTCATTTGATCTGAATGTTGTTAGATCAGTAACTCAGTATCGGCAGCCTGTTACATAGTGCGTAACAAAATAGCGAAATAATATTTTAATAGGTAAATCAGTCCTCGACATTTAACAAATATGACATGGGGCTCTGCATCTTAAAAAGAAAAAAAAAACAAGAAGGCAAAAGAAGAAGATTATATATATCTGAGCAGTCCTGGTAATCAACACCTTGAGGGATAAAGCACCCCCCAGTCGTTTCTGACTACGCCCTCGCTAAATCCGGTTATCAAGTTGCAATCCAATTTTCATCTCACACTTTCCGCTGATTGCGAGGTTCTCCACAAACGTGATTTTAACTTGTGCTTTTTTTGGTTTTCTTTCAACATCCAATGCTCTTTCTTTTAGATATCCGATTCAATTTCAAATCCACGTTTTCAAACCCAAACAAGTTTAAAATGAAGCTGATTTTTTTGGTAGCGTTGCCGTATAAACACGCGAGTAAAGTACCTACCTAAATAATTTATTTATATATACTTATTAAATTTGTACATAAACTATTTATTTATCTGTGACATTACACGTTTCACAATAGAGATCTCGTCTAAGTATCGTAGTAATGGACATCTTTCTGCCAGCGGCTGGATATCTCCCACAAACGCCGCTTTCAGCCGCGCGGCCAGCGGCGCGGGCGGCGACGCGGGCGGCGACGAGCGAGGCGTCCTTTAGTGCTTTAATTGTGGGAAGTGAAACCGACGTATCGCCAGCCCTAACACTCGTTACGTCCACCCCTAACGTCGCTCTGATGATGTTTTTCGTAACATACCGAAACTTGTCAGCAATATCGACTTAATATAGGTACGTGAGTAAAAACTGTGTTACTGTGATTCGTTTGTCATATTTAAATGAATTCGACTTTCGCTTCAACATCTTTTATGATTTTTCATTATAATATGCCTTACATTATATTATTAAGTATAGATAGATTCTATTAGATTCATGCATTTAAAATAAACATTTAAGATGTTTAGCTTTAAAGTGTAGAAAAAAATGTGTCCATCTCATAGAGCGTGATCCTAACACATAACAACCGATTTGATGAAAGAAGTTGATGTAACGCGTGCCCTAAAACTTAAGCTGTTACGCACACAAGCGTTGAAAAGGTTTTGGTCATTAAAACAAAGTCATGACGGAGTCTAGAGAGTATAATCAAAGTAGGTAGTATATATACTGAATAAAATATGTATATTCACTTACTGTATTGTTCGCGCACTGAAGGGTGTCCGGGCGCAACTTTTACAGCTTTCCTGAACATCTTTTCAGCTTCGCCGAGCTTTTGAGCCTGCAACAAAAAGCTGTGCATAAGCATTCATCTTTTACTTCTGAATTGCAGAGAGCTTTAAACAAAGTCTCTATTCCGCTTGTTTTAAAGCTTGGTTCTTTTAAACTGGGCTTATGGATTGTAGTTGTACTGTGCAAATTGAAAAGATACTATAGTACCTAGACCAACCGTTTATTCAGAAACTAGGCTTTTGCAAGCATTTTTTACGTCAAATGACATTTAAATTATTTTATTAAGTAGTATGTATATAATCATTTATTAGTCAAAAGCTCCAGACAGAAAACATAAAATTTTGTATATACAGGGTTACATTGTATAACACCAGCATACTTGCAGGTTAGATTATTAGATACTGTTAGATAGCTATCATCATAAATAATATTTTTTTTATACAGAACCAATGCTGGGATTTCGATAGAAAAAAAACTACATTTTTATACAAAATGGTCGGCCGGCCCAGAAATTTGTGTGAAAATGTTAACGTTTTAAAATTCCCAGCATGTATCCCATATTTATGTTGTATATTTTGAAAAAGTACATAGAAAAAAAGATATACTAACATTTCTTGATATTTCTTCTGCTAATGAAATATACTTCGCGGCATCCTTAGGAACAGGCGTCTCTTTCACACACATAATTGTCTTAGACTTCTTAGTTTTATCCATTTTGGCGTACACTTCGTCTGCCATTGATTCGATGGACTGAAACAAAAAAAATATTAAGTTGTGTTATTATTATATTGGGTAACTCTTACATATATACGGACAAATCACACAGATTGAGCTAGTCCCAAAGTGAGTTCGAGGCTTGTGTTATGGGATACTAACTCAACGATATTATATATTATTATGTATGATTTCATTTCATTTCATATAACAAATACATATATAGATAAACATCCAAGACCCAGGACAATCTGAAAAAGATCATTTTTCGTCTTGACCTGACCGGGGATCGAACCCGGGACCTTCCGTGTCACAGGCCGGCGTGTTGACCGCTGCGCCACGGAGCTCGTTTTAAGGGAATATCGAGGGTATACTTATACTTACACACGCTGTATACTTCAAATTACCTTTCACCAGATGAGCTTTTGAGATATGGGCAGAGTGTAGTCAACCTTTATTGGCAACATCTAATTTTTTTTATAACATACAGCGAGATAGAGCCTCACCTGATGGTAAGCGACCACCGTTTCCCATGGATAACTGCAACACCAAGACAAGACAAGGTGTGAGGTGTGACAAGAGCTTCCCGGCCATTTAAGTTCCCCGAAAGGTACTGAGCTTGACTTTGAGTGTTGCTTGTTACGCGTGTCTTGGTACAGCCTATTGCCTGAAGGGCCTACGTGTTTTCTCAAACACGTAGGCCCTTCAGGGAATGGCAAAAGTCGTCGGAGAGCAGCAACGCTCACCTTGTGCCTGTTGGGTCTAAAGCTGTGGGTGCAAGTCACCTGCAACCGGATGGCCACCTGTAATCAGAGTTACTTGTATATACCTGTCTCGTCCATCCATGAGCCAGCTCATAACTATCCGGTAACATATCCAGCGCTTCTTCATATACCGAATACGCGTCTTCCCACTTCCCCATCTCCTTGTGCAGCGTTGCAAGCTGCACCAGTGCTGATACTCTAGCCGCCTCGTGTTCTCTTCGATCCCGGACCGTTCTCCCGTCCGTTTGCGCTCCGGCACGGAAGACCTTCGCTGCGTCTTCGAGCCGACCTTCTGCTATGAGCGACATGCCCATGTTGACGTACGCAACTGAAACAAGAACGTCAAATAATCATGAAGCAAGGAATAATATGGACCGAGCGCGGGGATGTCGCCAGTCACGCTAACTTTTTACGTTGTATGTATGCAGTATGCTGTGTGGTTACCGGCAGAGAAGAATGGCACCACTCCAAGTCCTGCCGTGGATGTCGTAAAAGGCGACTTAGGAAACACAAGCTAAATAAAGCCTTTAAACATCAAAGAGACCTCTGCAACTCGTCTGGCCAGCGTGGAGGGTATAGGCCAAATCTTCTAACTGGTCTGGCTAAAATATGGCTCTGGCAGTACAGAGAGGGTCATGCTCCTGCAGTGAAGATATAGTAAAAATTACCTGATGTTGATGTGATGCAGAGAAAATTGAAAATCATGCGGTAATTGAGTTGGTATTTAGAGCCCGCAGCCCGCACCGGTGACATTTGGCAATACTATACTTGAAATTTGTTTTTTTCTGGCTATTATATGGCTCCTGCAGTGGAGACTACAAAAGGCCTGGTGATGATAAGCAGTAGGTAATAGTTTGAATTTACAACAGGACAAAATTTAGGAAAAATTGCATAGTACACACCTACGCTGCTCTTTTGCAAGCTTTGACGTCACTATCGATGACCCTGGACGGATTAATTTTCAATCTATTTAATTTAATTTAGAGATGCAGATGTAAACGATTGCCTCCAGTGTGCAGTCCATCAGTTTTTTACACAACGGCACAGTTCAGTGTTCGGAGGTTCGATTCCTGTCGTGAGTGATTACTTGTTCTTAATTTTTACAAGCGATAACTTGTACCTGCTACATTTTTACAGGTAGTTATCTGCAGAGCTACCTAGGAAAGTTGGCCGGGGTTGTAACAAACTTTTGACATTATGGACCACGGAAATTGACAAAAACCTTTTATCCTGATGAGCAGTGTTGTACACTAAATAATATTTATATCAGAAAATTTGTGTTAGTGTTAGTTAATACTTACGTGCCATAGAAGGTCTATAATTGATAGCATTGTTGAAACTTTGAATTGCCTCGGGGTATCGTTTCTGCGTTTGTAGCACGATTCCTCTGAAACAATAGAAATTTCAACATTAATCCAACTTTGAATTATGACTGAGATGTTTATCTTGTTATTTACAATTAAATTTAAATTAAAACACGAATACGATTTCATTGCGTACCTATATTATATTATTTTTAAACGTAAAGTACCTACTCATATTTGCTGGAAAAAGTTTTATTTTTATGTTGTAAACATCCTAATTTCAGTAGACAGGACAAATATCAGTAAACACCAGCTACCATATCATAAATAATACAATTATTGACGTGGCGCAGCGGTCAACAAGCTGGCCTGTGACACGGATGGTCCCAGGTTCGATCCTCGGTCACGTCAAGATAAAAAACGATATTCTTCAGATTGATTTGGATCTTGGTTGTTTATCTATATATGTATTTGTTATAAAATAAAGCATCGTTGAGTCAGTATCCCATAACACACGTCTTTACTTTGGGGCTAGCTCAATCTGTGAAATTTGATATATTTATTTATTTATAGTGTAACCGGAAATCCCCCAGGCGAGGTGGAGGCATTGCAAAAAATGTTCTGGTGAATCTGTGTAGGTACCTACATTTTCCATTACAAAACAGACAAGTATCTACTAACGATACAAGTGCCAATAGCGGCAATAACCAGGTACAGTCAATCACAAACAGCTTTTCCATAGTCAGCACTATTGGTATTGATTTTAAATTGCTTCTCAGTTGCAACTGTAATGGGTGTGTTATTGTCGTAGGAAATATAAAAAAAGTACCTAATAAAAAAAAAAAAAGTTCAATATCTTTGATGACGATGACGATGCCGTGTAGTTCCCGGCAGAGAAGAATAGGACCACTCCAAATCTTCCCGTGGATGTCGTAATAGGCGACTTAAGAAACTCAAGCTGAACAAAGCTTATAAACATCAAAGAGACCTCTCCAACCCATCTGGCCAGCGTGGAGAGTGTAGGCCAAATCCTCTGACTGCTCTGGCGGTACAGAGAGGGTCGTGCTCCTGCAGTAGAGACTAATAAAGACCTGATGATGATGACGAAAGCTTATTATGTTCTTCTACCTTAATAAAAAAAGTAACTGTTTCCGTGCTTTTGACGACAAAAAAGGGAACTCTTATAGGGTCAGTTTGTTGATGTGAAACATATCCGGTTGAGCTGTTACACTTATACAAGCTGATTTTGTACCTTTGAGCTATATTGAAATCTCGGAATCAGAATCCCTATTAGAATACGGAATTGCAAGAAAAAAAGAAGTAAAACGAAAAAAAATTTGACCTCCCATACAGAGTCACTGATCCAGCTGGAATTTCTATGGGAAGTCAAATTTTATTTTCAACTTTTTACCATTTTTTATTACATTTTTGCATTCCATTAGTGATTCTAATTCTGAGATTTTAATATAGCTCAGACATAGGCTCAAAATCAGCCTGTATGACCAGCAGTGAACTGTAATAAACTGATGATGATGATATATTTACAGTGATTATTGTAGTTTGCAATTTTTCGATATTTCCTTCCGTCAGTTACAAAGACCATGGTCGCGATGGTTACTTACGGTCCATTATAACTGGACCAAAATAACGAAAACTCCCAAAAAATATCATTAGGATATCAGGACGTTTTGACTCTAACTTTTTCTACCATCGTGTCGTATAATTATTATGCATTCTGGGAAGAGCATAAAATCTTAGGTACTTTCGGTTTGTCATAAGTAAGAGCCGCTGCAGGAAGGTGCTGGATGCAAGGCGCATCGGTCATTTGGAAATTATTAGGGGAAACCCACGTCCAACAGTGGACTTCTTGCTTGAATAAATTATTCATTCATTCGCAGATGATGAAGTTATACAGAAAAATTGTAAATTCGTAACTACGTTAGGTGTATAAATAATGTAATAAACGCGATAAAAACCGTATTAAAATAATTTTATTTAAATTCGTAACTATATCACAAAAAAGTAATCAATTTAAAAAAAAATACCCGTTAAACATTTCTGTTTGCCTGTACCTATTCTTGCGGGGAGCAATAACGGCCGCATGAATAATGCAGGTTCCACCACGAGAGGGGCTTTGCCTGCCTCGGCCACACTAATGAGAGACATCCAACTTGGTCGGGTATTACGGCGTCTGGACCAATAATTTGTTAGTAATACCTCCTTAATTGTTCTTTGTTGGGGTTTAAGTGTTGTATAAAATTTCTGATAGCATCGTCAAAATTTAAGAAAGACCTATGGCACTTTCTATTTTTACTCGACCGACCGACCCAGAAGTAGGGTGAAGTGTTTTCGCGCATGTGAATGTATGTATATTATATCTATATATGTATTTATGTAAGTGAAATGAAAATCGAGATGTGAGGTGACATTAGATTAGCTAATTAGGAGAATATATGTATGATTTAAGTTTTTCAAATGTTTATTTCATAGCTGATTTATACGTTTTAATCAATAAAAATACATTATATAACAGTTTAGTATGATTTTCTCCACCTCAAAGAAAAAGTGATCCGATGCGCCTCGGTCTACCCTATTATTTTTGAAGGCATACTTTATTTTAAATACCATTTACTATCTAAGTCTAATATACTCAGGAAAAGCGCCTCTATGCCAACTACAAAAGATGAAAAGTCGCTAAGCTATAATCCATTGTACTTAGCCAACTCTAAGTAATTTCCGCTTCATTGACCTCTTCATTTCTCCGTACGATCGATTTAAATTAAGTGCCTATAATGTGCGGTTAGTTCACTCAGACTTAAAGGTACATTCTAAAAATTTAAAAGGTATTATAGTGGATATGAAACGTTATTTATTTAAAATGGGACAGCACTGGATTCCATAAAATCCATCATCATATATATAAGAACTTTGTTCTTGTCGGTGAAGTATTTTCTATCTTTTCCTATTCTACGCTATGATATGATATCTTTGATCATAAAATTCACGCATCACCCTAAATGTGAAACTGCTTTTCTACTTCTATACTAAAAATATAAGTTTTTCACCTCGATTATGCCAGAATATTGATTAATATTGATCATCATATGCAACAGTTTCGAAACTAATTCGAGCCGATAAATCAACTGAATAATTCAGCGACGCGTGTTGCGCTTGAACATTAATTCAATTCACAATTTGTCACCTGTGCCTAATCGCGGAATGTCAGTTTAGAACACAAAAAGTATAGAAATAACGCTTTTTACAATAACTAGTAAGCGTCCGCTGCCTTGCTCGTTTTAATATCGTTCCCTCGGAAATAGTACGTTTTTTGGATAAAAGGTAGTCTAGTTCTTTTTTCGTATCTAAGACAATGCCTATGCAAAACTTAATGATGATCCATTTAGTACTTAAAGCGTGAAAGAGTAATAAGGAAACACATTTGTGCATTTTAATTATTACTGAGAATTTATAAAAAAATAATCCATTCAAGTGTACCAGTATTGTTTGTACTGTACGTAAAATCAAAATAGTGATGAATTCTAACCGCATTTATCACTATTTTAATTCCGTTTTTCTACCAATATGCATAACGCAGTCTCTGAGTTTTATAGTTTTAGCATTTGTTTAACCTGTAAGGGATATAAACGTGAAAATCTGTATGTAATATCCCAGTGTATATCTGGAGTCTGGACATGTGTAGGTATAAAAAATCTACCTACAAAATAAGTATTTGTCGAGTTTTGAAGTCCATGTTTCTTAGCAGCATTAATCCGTATTAAATATGAATGCGACAGTAACTCCGTCCCGTTACAAGTTTTCAGGGGTTTATTGAAGGGACTTGCAGTGCATTTAGTACCCGGAAAAGGACTATTCTTGCGCGATCTACATAAAGCAAGCAGAGATGTTAGCAAAACATTACAGTAATGAAGGATTACTAGAATGAATACCACAATCATGGAAACCGATAAACTGCTGTCTTTGAACAATATTGGACAAGCAGCAATAACTGTCATTAAAGCTTCCTGGACCCCACGCCTCTTATTTGAGAAGACTCACTAACTTGTTGGAGATCTGTGGATTTATTTCCATACCCAGCATGTTCTGTGCCACCACCATCGCGTGACTGCGTGTTATGTGACAGGGGCATCCCCGTCGTTCGTGGAGCCCCGCTGCATAAATTACTAGCGATTTATACAGGCATTAACCTAAAGTTCCGTACTATTTGAATACATTTAGATACCAAAAAAACAGTGTCTTACGTGGAAATGAGGTTTATAAATCATCAAAAAAATATAATTATATATATCGGGCCTTTTAAAATTTTGATAATATTTTTTGACTGCTAATCAGAAAGGAGGTGGTTTATATTATTAGGGCTCATTTATGCATGCATGTGAGCTTTTTGACGACGTCCGTGGCGCAGCGGTTAACGCGCCAGCCTGCGGTACGAGTAGTACCGGGTTCGATCCCCGGCCGAGTCATGATGAACGATGTTTTTTTTTTCAGATTGTCCTATGTCTTGGATTTTTTTATTCTAAAATATAGTATCGTTGAGTAAGGATCCTAAGACACAAGCCCTGTCGGGCTAGATTAATATGAGTGTGATTTGTCCATACATATTTATTTATTTACATGACCACTCGCGTTGCGCAGGCTGATGCGCTGTCCATAGTAAGTGAAACGTCATTGTTCATCCTTTGACTCTTGACCATAGAAGTAGACGAAAAAGTTTTTTTTAAATCTATGCTCTTGACTTTATACTCTCTAGACACCGTTATGCCTTTAATTTTATTTCAATGATTAAAAAACTGGCCAATTTTTCAATGCTTGTGTGCGTGACAGCTTTTGTTATCACATGCGTCCTGTCAATTTATGCCCTCAAAATCCGTCAAATTGATAGCTTTGTGTGTGTGTGTGCGCGACTGACTATGAGTTGGACAGTAGTTTTCTATAATCTAGGCTTTATATAATCTAAATGTACATCAAAGAAAACCATCTGCAATGTACGAAGCTAATAAGACCTATATAATAATATAGGTAGGTCTGTTAATGTTCAATATATTAAACATTTGTATTACAGATTACATTACTTATTTCGAACAGTTTCATAGCGATATTGTTTTTATGAAACCCAATATTAGTAAATTGAAATGAACATTTCATTAATACGTGTCCATTTAAATAATTATAACATTCCATCACCCATAATTTGAGGTATTAAGTTACCTTGAAAACCGAACTTCCATGGTAACTACAAAGTAAACATTTTACTAAAAGGTAGGTAATAATTTATTGAGACTAATAATGGACGCCTAATGTGCCATCAAATTGATTAAAAGACCTATATTCTGGTGGCGACATAATGGCTGAACCAATTTTGAAAATTATACTTTGAAACATTTTGACTTGATTGTTTATAAAAATTATATTGAGGCCCTTGTGGTTCCTACCAGAGTAGAATAGGCCCACTCCAAGTTTCCCCATGAATGTAGCAATGTAGTCGACTAAGGAAAAACAAGTTAACAAAGCTATAAACATCAAAGAGACCTCTCCAACCCATCTGGCCAGCGTGGAGAGTGTAGGCTAAATCCTCTGACTGCCCTTATAGCTAATATATGGCTCTGGTAGGACAGAGAGGGCGTGCTCCTGCGGTGGAGACTAACAAAGACCTATTGATACAGATGATGATGATGACATCAAAGTCCAGTATTATCTCTATTTGAAGTAAATTCTTAAACAGAGATATATATATCATTCAATAATTTTTCTGCGGTGTAACAAGCCTATTAAAACGACATGAATAGAATGCAAATTTTAAGTATTAGTAATCTATGGTACGCTCATTATCCAGCAGTACATTTATTTAAGTGTTCTTCTACACCTATTGAGGCACGAAACTCTTAAAAATATAACAGGTCGGAAATACTTAACAAAATAAACGTAAACGAGGAAAAGTGAGGGAGAAAATCGTTCGTAAAATTGCTACCAAGAAGCGAACGTAATGAGGATGCGATTTCGGGCGAAGATAAGATTATTGTAATTTCAGCGAGCAGTCTCTTGAGCACGTACATGTCGTACACATTGTTAGTGTGAAGGTGTGAGTACAGTCACAAGTATAAATATACCACGAAATATACATACATTAAAGAGGGAGTAGTTGCCTTAAGAGGCTAAAATCGGCGAAACTAGCGACACCCGTTATTTAATTCTAGTTCTCCAAAATAAAAACAAATTGCAAAAATTGACATTAAGTACTTCTTTTATTTAATTATATATTAATTACTAAACTTTTCATCATTAACATAATTTCAGATCGAGAGATCTGTTCATTACCGCCAAAAGTGGCCGCTTTTGACGGTAACGTGGTCTCTTACTACGGGCATGTGGTCTCCACACCTTAATCGTACGATTTGTTCTCAGAGACTCGCATAGATGTATATCTATGCGAGTCTCTGAGAACAAATCGTTTTAAATATTTATATAAATCAGATATAAAAACATGCTTCACAAAATATATCTTATTAAAAATCAAAACAATATTTTAGGCATAATTTAACGAAGTAGGTAACAATATTAAAACTAACTTATATAAACTAAGAATTAAACCTACCTATAAAATAAAACTACTTATAAATAAAACCTACCTATAAATAAAACTTACCTATAAATAGAAAATGTCCAGCAGGTCATTGCCCTGCGGTAATGTGCCCAGAAGACTGGCAGCATTGCCACGTTGAATGGCAATGCTTATTCTTTGGGCAAAATAGTTGCCAGCCCTCTGGTCATTCGACACCTCGACCAGCCTTTTGCTCACAAACTTGAATAGTTTGTGAGCTGAGGGACCCCACGGACCCAGTGTCTCGACCCCAAACGGCTCAAAAATAAATGCTTCGCCAAGGCATATATATTTGCGCCGTTTTAGGGACTCGGCGGAAGCTGCAGCCATGCCAGCCTTACAACTTGTACCATGGAGATGAGAAAACGCTAGTGTATCGACACATGTTGCGTCCCACACCAGCGGCTTTCCCAATCTCCAAGGCACCAGTGTCATCCCGTCCGGTCTCTTGCCATCATCCCGAGCCAAACCTACAGGTTCTAAAATAGCTGGCAGCTGGATGGTGACAAGAGCGCGGCGGATAATGTTATTAATGCTAGCATGACGTGCTATGCGCCCCGCACTCCTGGGACAGGAGAGTCCGTGATGGCCAAACTGGTCGACTGTGTCGCCGCAGGGACAACGATGCGGGACATTTGCTTTAGCACCTAAACGGAGACAAGTCGCTAAGCGAAAGGCGCTGTTGTCCAAAAATGTCCCCAAGCTGAACGACGGCAACGCTTGCAACCATAAGCCAGACTCCCATTCCGCTACGGCAAGGAGACGAGCGCGTTCTACAGAGTTGTTACTAGAAGATTCAAGTAAGTTACTCTGTACAACTCTGCAGAGCGGCTCGTCCCATTGCCTCTGAGAAGCTGGGAAATCTGGAAATTTTGAGTTTGGGCAGATCTCTGACCATGCAATTCTAGCCTCTGTTAGAAAAACTATTTCATTGTTAGGACTGTTCAAAATTTTGACTGCAAGATCTTTTATACTGTGAACCGAGGACAAGAATGCAGGTAGAGCCACACTAGAAATTTTGCGGATGCCTAAACCACCTAACCTTATAGGCAAGGAGGCTTGAGTCCAAATAGATTCATCAAAGTCTATATTCAATATTTTTGATAAAGTATCTTTGATAACAGTATCTAATTTAGAAAGTAGGTCCGGGTATTTCCATAAATGGCTGCAGCGTAAATTATAAGTAAATTTTGGGACAAACAAGCAGTGTTTTAGGATAGAAAAGGCAAAATGGCTATGAATGTTTAAAAGGCGATCGGAAACGGACTTAAAATTTTGAATCTTTTCTTCAATAAAATTTGGGAATGACTCATCCAAAATTGTCCCCCTAGAAGACGCAGTGAAGATGAATCTAAAACTTTAATATTTGGTGCCAAAGAGTTGAATTGGGTGATGATTTTTATTTTAGATAATAAAGGCAACTCCTTGTCTATAAACAATTCGCATTTAGAAAAGTTTAAAGACAAACCGATGCCTTTAAATTCTTTTATAATGAACTGCAAGTCTTTTAAAACTGTTTCAGCAGTATCTCCTAAACTTCCGTCATCAAGGTACCAGGTGTTAAATTTGGAATTTATCTTTTTTATGATAGGGTGTATAGCTAGGCTGAAAATAACCGGACCTAAGGGATCGCCTTGCTGACATCCAACTGCAGAAAAGAGAAGATTATTTTTATACATCAATTTGGAATTTTGACTATAACATTGCCAAAGAAACTTATATACCGAAGGAATTTTCTCTTTTACTTGCGTCAGCATAGCACCCCTGTCAACCGAATTAAATGCATTTTTGATATCCACCTTCAGTAGGACTTCACCCCTCCGCAGATGAAGGAAGGTGCGCAAAGAACACCTCGTACAGCGGCCTCGCAGCCACCCTTGGTACCAAATCCCAACTGGGTGGGTTGAAAATAATCTTTAAGGGTGGCTGCGACGGCTCTGCAGCATATTTTGGCTGTTAGCCTTCTGTAAGTACACCCCACAGCAATTGGTCGTATGCCACCATCCTTCTTTTTCAATGCACACAAATTGGCACCATATAGAGTGGTGGTGACCAACTGGTGGACCCTTCCCAACAACATTAAATTAACCAGAGCAGTAAGATCCTTCAAAAGCGACCCGCCGGCGTCAGTGCTGTCACTGCTTAAAAGATCTTTAAGGTGTTGTGGCGATAGGCCATCTAAACCGCCAGCAGAGCCGCTTCTGAAGGACATTACCGCTTCATAAACCTGCTTAGGCATAATATTTTAAAATAACACCGTATATTTAGTAAGTTAAAGGCTAACGCAGATTACCGCCATCTAGTATCGACTACCAAGCAACTCTCCTGCGCCATACATTCGCCTGCTTTTCGCAACCTTAATTTGGTCCAATATTTTTGTATGACGTGGGCAGTCTATTACGTTAGTATTATATTGTCTTTGCTACGGGGCTCATAATCTCAAAGTCGCTCAAAGAGCTATGGAGAGAGCTATGCGCGGAATTTCATTGCGAGGTCGAATCAGAAACGGAAAGATTCGTTGACAATCAAAGGACATATCTCAGCGGATTAGCTCTTTGAAGTGGCAGTGAAGGGGCACATAGCGCGTAGAACCAATGGCCGATGGAGCAGAAAGTTTCTAGAATGGTGACCGCGTACCGGCAAGAGCAGCGTTGGATTAGATAATGTAAACCAAAGTATTAAGTAAAGCACTACAGTAACTTGAGCACGCATATGACATTTTTTTTATTCGTTACCTCACCTGATGGTAAGTGACGATGAAGCCGAGGATGTTATATGCCTATCCAAGAGATACCCATTTATTCTACTTTAGAATGTCCCGTGACTATACTTGTCTGGGAATATAGACGTTAAGTTAGTGTGAAGTTATTAGCTTATAGCACGCTCTATGCAACAATTTACCCTATACCATACTGATTTATTAATTTCATCATGCCTTCCAACAGGCATCACAACAGCCCGTATGTCACTTCCATTTAGATTAAGGTACAGTCAGCATTAAAAGTCAATCAAAAATTAAATTGATTTAGAATTTTTTTTCTAAATGTATTGTAACATCTAGTTACAATAAATTTGATGAAGGTTTTTTTCATCATCATCATCATCATCAGGTCTTTCTAGTCTCCACTGCAGGAGCACGACCCTCTCTGTACTACCAGAGCCATATACTAGCCTGAGTAGTCAGAGGATTTGGCCTACACTCTCCACGCTGGCCAGACGGGTTGGAGAGGTATCTTTGATGTTAATAAGCTTTGATTAGCTTATTAACATCAAAGATACCTCTCCAACCTTCCTTAGTCGCCTTTTACGACGTCCACGGGATGACTTGGAGTGGTCCTATTCTACTCTGCCGGGAACTACACGGCTAAGGTTTTTTTCATCCTTCATAATTATATTGGTACTCCCAACACTGCTGTTAAAAATTCTCTCACAAACATTTTCTAACATTTAAATGAAACAATATTATTGTTGTAATTTGTGTTATAAAGGTATTTATCAGGCATATTTATAATCAATATTAGTAGTAATAGCTTTTGTTTCCATGTTATTATACATTTTCATCATGTAAGAAAATGTTTGTAAACATTTTTAACAGCAGTGTGGGAGCACCATTTTAATAAAATTTTGGTAATGTTAGGGCGTCTTTCTAGTCAGTAAAGTTAGACTCCTTCCCAAGCAGGCCAACAAACGGGACTTTAAAATTTATTTCATCATGTATAATAGGAGATTGTTGTATTGTCTGTACGTGTGAAAGCCGAGCTCCGTTTCTCCTGAAGGTTCAATGGCGCGTTTTGTTCGCATATCAATTTTTTCATGCTCAAAAATATTTAACTGATATTTTACTACCTCTTTGGTAATTTTTACTACCATATGTTAGTGTTTCTTTCTAGTCTTAATAATTAATTTCAAGATGTATAATAGGAAATTGTTGCGTTGTCTGTACGTGTGAAAGCCGCGGGCTCCGTTTCATCTAAAGCTCCAATGGCAAGCTTTGTTCGCATATTATCTATTTTTTTATGCTTAAAAGTTTTAACTAAAATTATACAAGCTCTGGTTTTTTGACCAATGTTAGTGTATCTTTCTAGTTTTTTTATCATTTATTTCAAGATGTTTAATATAAATTTGTTGCGTTGTCTGTGTGTTTTAAGCTTGCACATTATTTTGCTTCATTTTTACAACCTCTTTGGTAATGTTAGTGCATCTTTCTAGTCAGTCTTTAAAAAATATTTGTTTCATCAACCTTTTTGGTTAGTTTTACCTACGAGTTTCTTTAACATTTATTTCATCATATATCATTCATATTATAGAAAATTGTTGCGTTGTCTGTACGTGTGAAAGCCGAGCTCCGTTTCACCTGAAGCTTCAATAGCGCGCTGTGTTCGCATATCCTTATCCTTATTCTATTAAGGCCGTGTATTACGTTCGTGCTCGATACGATCTTTAATAGGAGGCTCCGCATAAATTTATCCACACAATATTGGTATTACAGGTTCAATATCGAAGTAAAATGGTGTGGAAAATTAAACTGATCTCGCTATTCAGAGCAAGTAATATAGTGTCGAAATTTTGTAACTCCCGTTAGTCGGGGAACAATGTTGCGAAAGCATTGTTATAACTTGCAAATTTCAGTTAATAGCCATTTTCTATGGCAATATGTTATCCGAAAGGTATTCATAAGCTCTCTCTCGAAACAAACTCAAGTCCTTCGGAAATAGTTTTTTTTTTTTTCAGATGGCCCATATAGGCGTCTGTACCCCAGATTAATTATGCTTTATTTCATGAAACCAATAAATAAACAAGCAAAGTAATTTTTCATTTAAAATATTGTAACTTGGAATGCTACTGCTGATGCTACTTTCTCATCCCACAGGCATCCGAGCAAGTAGCACCCCAAATACTCTTATCCGTTTCCCAGTCCAACAGACACATACCTTTTCGACACTTAAAAAAAGTTTTCAATGGGCAGCAGCGTTGGAACCGATATAAGCCAAACAAACTTCGCTAATCTGTCAAACGAGGTGAGTATGTCAAAATCCTAGAGGCTTATGTCCAGCCGTGAACTTTTTACAGCTGAGCTGATAACGACTTCGGGCAACACGGCCTTCATCCGGTACGGAGGCCGTGTTGCTCGAAGGATAACGATGAATAAAAAAAAAAGGGTTGCACTCCGGGTGTGCCGGCAGAGGTAAAAACTTGAGTAACGTTGTTTTTCGATCAGGTCGCGTGACCGTCTTACGAATTTTCAATCTAACGAATCTGTCGGTCATGTGACAGAGAGTGCACAGAGCACCGCTCAAGAAATTTTCACTTGAATAAATAAATAAATATATACGGACTTATCACACACATTGAGCTAGCCCCAGAGTAAGTTCGACACTTGTGTTTTGGGATACTAACTCAACGATATTATATTTTATTATATATACATATACACGATTATTTTTGGGATAGTACAATAAATAAAATGGGGCATTGTGTTCCCGTTACTGATCATATTCGCAAGCACAAAAGATAAAAAATCGAAAACCCAATTTTTTTCTGAAAAAAGTGAGATATTTGGGTATTGCAAGTAAATGTGTACGTCCATTCATTAACGTCACATATTCTTGTTTTACGCATTCGGCATTCATTGATTACTCGCGTCAAAGCTGAGCCAAGCCGGACCAATCAGGCACATAGCTCACCCCCGCTCACCGTGCCGCACTACCTTTTCCCATTTTCCACAGAGACTACCCACCGGCTAGCAAAAAACAAAAATAGTGCAATTTTACGCGTGTTCCTTTGATTTACAAACGAAGTTGTGTTAAACGCTTTTAACCCGGTTTTCCCGGGAGTGCGTTACGTGTGTGGTGATAACGCGACCCAATGTACGAACCGTTATTAATGTTTACCAATGGATACTTTACCACGGTTTATTTCAAGCGCTGACCCGGAGCCAAGAAAGAGGCCAGGGGTATTCACAAAACATGTACGATGATGTTATGGCGTACTTTGAGGAGGATACTCGCCGTAGTGCTAAAGACGAATCAAGTTAGAATTTCAAAATTAAGTGCTATTGATCGTAAGTTTGTGTTATTTTTATCGAACTTAACATTTTCCTTTGAAGTTGACATTAATTGTGCGATCAGCTTTAATATTTGTGCAGCGGCAGCAATGTGCGAGCGAAAGTAAACGAACGTTAGCCCGAGAGATAATTATGAATTAAATTTTGACATAACTGTCTGTAATGCGTGCAAAATTTAAGCAACACTTTAGGATATAAACAAATATTAATAACAAAGCAACTAATGAGTAATATTGAATTACGATTCCACCTATACAATAAAACAGTCTTCTTTGATTAGGTCTCGAAGTCTTTGTACTATTCCAAAACTAAGAGTGTATAGATAAACGTCCAAGACTCAGGTCAATCTGAAAAAGATCATTTTCCATCTTGACCTGACCGGGGATCGAACACATACGTGTCGCAGACCGGCGTGTTGACCGCTGCGCCACGGAGTTCCATTTCTATTTTCAATAATTCAACGTTTCCCAAACATCCAGGAATAGCTTCGATTTTGCTTTTCCCAATTAATTTCGTATTTGACTAAAACCAAAGCGGTGTATTTTAAAAAACGCTCTGCACTCATTTCGTTCAATCAAAGCGTTCAATATTCGAATTTTGTCCATTGAATGTGAATTAAACTGATAGTTTTGATACGATCTTAGTCGATTCATGCCACTCAAACTTATCCCACAGGATGAGTTAACCTAATCTGATTTAAATTCGGTAACTCATTTTTAAGAATACTTTTATGATTCGTATAAAAGGGTTCATTTTATATTTGTATTTAAGTATTTAATAAAAAAATTAGTACGTAGAACCGATGGCTGATCGGGCAGAAAGGTTCTTAAATGGCAACCACCACGTACCGGCAAGCGCAGCAGTAGACACCCGCCGACCAGGTAGACGGACGACCTGACCAAGGTTGCAGGAAGGCACTGGATGCAAGCCGCTTCCAACCGGTTGTATTGGAAATCCTTGGGGTAGTCCAGCTGTGGGATTCTTGTGGCTGTGATGGTTACGATCAAGGTACGGTGCATTTGATGTGTTAAACAATGTATTTGGTATTAAAGTAGCGATAAATAAAAATTCACGTTCCTAACATGAAAACGAACAAACTTTATTCCGCAACGAAGTCTGAAATAGAGAAAAAAATATGAACGTTTCCATAGTACGTTGAATACTGATCAAAATGTATGGAGTAGGTATTTTTTTCTCGATTACAGGCTGTTTTCCAGAACAATAGTTAGCCGTTTTCATGTTGAGAGCATGCATTTAAATTATAGCTAGCTCAAGACAATTTTTTTAAATCTATGTCTAGCCTAAACCAAACACATTGTATATTCACACTAATTCTTTAAACTTGGAGCGGCCTGAGTTGACTAAAGAGTCAAAACCGGGTATTTTTAGCACGGCCTGTGTTTAAATTTTTGAAGGCTAAAATCAAAAGCATGTCTGACTAGCTCAGATTTTATTTTTACTTCACTAGTTAAGCTATCTCCAGATAAAAGACACTTGAATTTGTAACTACCAAAAGTTTGAAATACACTTTTTTTGATTCAAAATTGAGTTGATATGCTTTTAATGGAAACGTACAATCGTTTTTTTTTTCTATTTTGTAAAGTAACTTTAGTGTATTCGGATTGCTCCTTTTCTTGTTGCAAGTATCTATGAATAATCAAGATAGACCCTAAGAAACTTATAAGTGACGCAAATACCGACGCATACGAACGTGTTGCGATCCCAGCTCACGCACACATCGATACAAAGAATGCATGCAAATTTTCCTCAATATTTCCCGTTTGTAAGTTGAATTTAAACTGATCCAATTAATGTACCTAACTCTTGCTTTAGACCCAACTTACTCATGCTTCACACATGTAAAAAATTGGCGTCACTTTAAACGCCCCGAGTCCAGTCAATATAATACTAGGTAAATGGCTTGCTGCAAGACGTTACTAATTGCCAAAATATATAAACAGCAATAATAAACAGAGCAGTAATTCTTACCCAGAGGGGCAAAAAGTTTAATTAAATATCCGAGCCAACGTAAAGTTTGGTTCAGAAATAGGTATGTAATAATCTATATTGTGCCATTGAGGTGGCCAAATTTTGGTCAAGACTAGTTTAAATTATAGCCATTTTGACTCGAAAAGAAGAATAATCTATATCAAGTAGGGCGAGGAAGCGTCGGAAGGCGAGGCGAAGCAGCGTCGAGGAGCGAGGCATGCCGTAGCGACGCGTCTAAACACCAATAACATAGATTAAACTCGTGTACGTTCTGTGCTTACACATATATTATGCATTATCAGCAGCCCCTTAAGAAAAACGTGTGAAATCTAAACGTTATGGCCAAAAAACTTTTTAATGATTGTGAAAAACGCAATTTAAACACATGTTAGAAGCTTCAATGTAATTGTCTATTAATGGAAGTGTACACCTTCGCGAAAAAATTTGAGTTTTTATTTTATGTCAAACTTATCTTTAACATCTAGAACAAGTAGGAACCACTAGAAAAAAATATTCTATGATAATAATACTGCAAAGGCCTAAGTAAACTTTACAAATTTCCTGCAATAATTGATTAGCATTATATGAGTAGTATTTATTGATGGATCTGCAAATGCCATTGAATCACAGGGACACGGGTTTGGTGCCCGGCCAGGTTATAACGAAAAACGATATTTTTCATATAGGTCTGGTTTTTAGATTATTATTCATATAAATAAGTATCTTTTAAAAAAGTAGTATCACTGAGTTAGTATCCTGTGACACTAGTTCTAATTTACTGTTGGGCTAGCTCAATCCATTTAATTCGTCCTTACATTTATTTATTTACGTGACAAATGGGAAGAAAATCAGGAAAGTGTGTCGATTAATCCCGACCTAATTATTACAGGATTCGCAATATAGTCACAAAACCAACTTTTGAGCAAAACCGTTTAATATTTTGAATATCGTAATAATTTAAGGTTAAACGACTGTTTTAGGAAAAATTCGTCGTTTTAACTAATATTTATCTGGTAGTACAGTTTGTCACGGGGGCTAGAAAGCTTGCGACAACGCTTCTAGGTATTCCTAGTATTTGCATACTTGTTTGTGAAACGTTTCGTCTGGAATGAACACGCGATTGCAAATTAATGATAGTTATAGATGCGACAATATTTTGCTTGTGCACTCTAAGCATGTCATTCAAAAGTGTTTTTATGCCATTCCGATGCCAAAGTATTAACTTTTAGGAACGATGGTTTACCGGTTGAGCATCCTCCATTATTAAACATTTTTATTTCTAATACAATAATACAATAGGTATATTAAGCTAAGATGGATGGAAAAGGAATCTATTTGGCGAGACTTTTTATAAGTTAAGCCATTTCAGTGCACACAAATTTCTGAATAAAGTCGTTCTTCTGTTACAAACTATATTTTTTAAAGCGATTGCAATATCCGCTGATTAAATTGCTACGATTTCCACAATAGTGACGTAACTAGAGCTGAGCTTTCGTTCTAAATAACACTGTACTTATTGTTCACTGGCGCCTCGCCTTTTTTATGCGATTAACCTTAAATTACTGAATAAATAAATATAAATAATAAATATATACGGACAAATCACACAGATTGAGCTAGCCCCAAAGTAAGTTCTTAAATAAGACTTGTGTTATGGGATACTAACTCAACGATACCATATTTTATAACAAATAAATATATAGATAAACATCCAAGACCCAGGGCAATCTGAAAAAGATCATTTTCCATCTTGACCTGACCGGGGATCGAACTCGGGACCATCCGTGTCACAGGCCGGCGTGTTGACCGCTGCGCCACGGAGCTCGTCAAATAGTAGTAGTTTCATAATAAAAGTTGCTATAAATTTAGCGGACTACAATACAGTATTAATTGTATTTAAAGATTTTCATACTTTAAAAAATGGTACTATTCACCCAATTTCGAAGAAGCTTTAAGATCACTTGACGAATCAATCTCAAATTTAAAGTGTTTTTAGACAGAAATTAGTATCATTGGAAACATAATTCATAATTCATTTATTTACCGCTTCACATACATATACAATAAAACAAACTGGATTATAATACATGCATATGTACCCAGTTGGGGTGTTGCGATGTTACACAATAACAGGTTAATAATAAATCAAAGTCATAACTAGAAATGTCAAATTCTGAAATAAATAATTAATAATCTTAAATTTGCTAAAATAATAATTATAAAATAATAGCTATGATAATAAAAAAAAATACAATTGTCAATATCTTCATTCCTATCAAGTTTTATCTTCCATGTATTCTTTGACAGAATAATAACATTTCTTGGCCAAAAAGGATTTCATTTTATTTTTAAACAAGTTTTATATAATCTTAACATAAGGCAACTACCGTATTATGATGGTATTCGCAGAAGTTAATACGCTGCCCTGCTACACGACGGGCATTAAAATCAATTCTCAGTACCTACGGAAACTACTTACAACTACATACTAAATTTATTTTACTACATAATTTTGTGGTTTCTGAAGGTTTTCATGGAGAATTGACGTCAATAGTTAATGTGGCTCTGTTGAGAATTTAATTATCGATTCCACGGCAACAGAGCTTTTCGCCGGAATGGCAGGACCTTTTCTGTACCCAGACAACTTATATGCATAATTTCATAATGATTGTTTAAACAGATAAGGCGTGAAAATGTGACGAAAAACAACTAATTATATGCTTAAGAGTCGCCTGGACGCGCATGTCTCCATACAAACGGAAATAAGGAATTGTGGGAATATTTGACAATTTTGGGGTAAAATTAATCAATCAATTAACCAAGGTTCGTAGAAATGCTTAATTTTACTCCAAAATAATCAAATATTGCCACAATTCCTTATTTCCGTTTGTATGGAGACATACGCGTCCAGGCGACTCTATGTTGGAGTCTGCTGCAGTGGATCCCCAGTTCGATCTCCTCGGCCAGGTATTGATGGAAAATCATCTTTATCAGGTTGAATTGGGTCTTGGAGTTTATCTATATACGTATCTTAGTCTTCCTATTAATATTTGTGGCAAAGTAGAGGTCACAGAATTTTATAAGAAGTTACAATAAAAACCGGCCAAGTGCGTGTCGGGCCACGCGCATTGTAGGGTTCCGTAGTTGCGAATGACAACTTTAAGTTCGAACTGTTTACACTCGCACCTCACAGTTTAACGACCAAAAACATCTAACAATGAAAATTGTATGAAATTTTACATTTTCCGGTACATGTTGTAAGTTGTCAGCTCTGATAGTTTTCCTTTCAACTTTAGAATATATACCACTGCTGTAATTTTTTTCACGTATTACGTACACGGGGGGGGGGGGGGGGGACACTTACCTCTAACAAAAATTTACACTTTAAATTTAAAACCAAATATTTCGGAAACGGATCCCTCAATCGAAAAATGGTGCTCTCAACCTCACAATATTTTTTAAAGACCCTTTTATACGATCCCCCACACAATGGGTAAGTAGAGAAAAAAAATTACTCCCCCACTTGTATGGGAGCTACCGTAAAAAAATTTTTTTTCAAGATTTTTTTCCACCACTTTTTTGCCATGATTAATATACATATCCATACCAAATTACAGCTTTCTAGTATTTATAGTCTCTGAGTAAAACCGCGGACGGACAGACAGACAGACATGGCGAAACTGCGAAACTATAAGTAAAAAAAATATACATTTTTGAGTGTCCTGTTGCTTACGCCTATTTTTTTAAATTGTCCAATCATTTCCATCCTCATTAATGAAAAAACGCAACTTTACGTTTCCATAGCTCGGCACCCTTGAGGCATCATTACGGTATGTTTATCGTAGCTGGCATAAAATTAAGATGACGTTTTGTTTGTCTAATTCCTCACGTTTGAGTGGAATAAGGCGATTAGTACACGTATAATTTGGGTGGAGATAAATTAAACGCGTCAGAAAGAGAATTACTAAGCGAGTATCCTTATAAATAATGCAATTAAAAAGTTCTAACTCTTAAATATTAGAAAAATATCACTTCATTTCCAAACATCCGTATTATTGGAATAAAATCGACTAGTGGAATATAAAAAATATTAAGAGTGTTTACATAAAGTGTACATGTGTATCTGGCACCCTTATATGCGCCGTATAATGACGCCTCATTACGGTATGTTTGCCGTAGCTGGCGTGAATTAAGATAACGTTTTGTTTGTCTAATTTCTCACGTTTGAGCGAAATAAGGCGATAAGTACACAAGCGCGAGAGGGGAGCACACTGGTAGGGATACAAATATCTCTACCTGTGTGCTCCCATCGTACTTTGCTACTTTATTAATTGCTTCTACACGAAGTTATTAAATAGTAATGAACAACTGTTTTTGTGGTAGTCGGGCATAAATATAGGTAGTTCCTTTTGCTGTATTGAAAAAAAAAACATGCCACCAACAACGCTAACCTTCCGACGACCCTAGACTCTGTCTACCACGCAACGTACTAGTGAAAATATGTATCTGGCACCCTTACATGCGCCGTAATGACGCCTCATTACGGTATGTTTGCCGTAGCTGGCGTGAATTAAGATAACGTTTTGTTTGTCTAATTTCTCACGTTTGAGCGGAATAAGGCGATTAGTACTCAAGGGGAGGACATAGGTAGATAAACTTGTATCTCTACCTATCCTGTATGCTTTGCTACTTTATTCATTTAGGAAGGAGAGAACGAGCGTGTGCACATGCATCTGCGCAAATGCTCTTAATCTGTTGCACTTAAATATTGCGAGTCTGATCGCTTTGCTTCTGCTAATAATTTCATTAATACGAAGTTATCAAAAAGTAATAAACAACTCTTCTTTTGTGTTAGTCAGACACAAAGAGTTCCTTTTGCTGGTTTGGGTGAAAAGAAAACACATCCCACCAACAACGCTAACCTTCCGACGACCCTAGACTCTGTCTACCACGCAACGTACTAATTAAAATATGTATCTGGCACCCTTACATGCGCCGTAATGACGCCTCATTACGGTATGTTTGCCGTAGCTGGCGTGAATTAAGATAACGTTTTGTTTGTCTAATTTCTCACGTTTGAGCGGAATAAGGCGATTTGTACACGAGCACGAGAGGGGAGCACACTGGTAGGGAAACAAATATCTCTACCTGTATGCTCCCTTCGTGTATACTCTGCTACTTTATTCATTTCTTTAATAGGAAGTTGTTAAATCATCATCAGGTCTTTAATAGTCTCCACTGCAGGAGCATGACCATCTCTGCACTACCAAAGCCATATATTAGCCAGAGCAGTCTGAAGATTTGGTCTACACTCTCCACGCTAGTCAGATGTATTGGAGCTAAAAAAGCTTATAAATATCCAAGAAACGTTTGGTTCCCGGCAGAGAAGAATAGGACCACTCCAAGTCATCCCGTGGATGTCGTAAAAGGTGACTAAGGAAACACAAGCTAAACAAAGCTTATTAACATCAAAGAGAACTCTCCAACCCGTCTAGCCAGCGTGGAGAGTGCAGGCCAAATCCTCTGACTACTCAGGCTAGTATATGGCTCTGGTAGTACAGAGAGGGTCGTGCTCCTGCAGTGGAGACTAGAGGGACCTGATGATGATGATCCAAGAAACGTCTCTTGGATATTTATAAGCTTTTTTAGCTTGTGTTTCCTAAGTTGACTTCTACGACGTGAAACTTGGAGTGGTCCTATTCTAGAAATTTTGTAAATGGTAATAAACAACTCCGTTTTTGTAGCAGTCGGGAAAAAAAAATCTATTTCTGGTTTGAAGATAAAAACATATACCAGCTGTTTATATCACGCAGACCGTTGAACCTGGTCAGGGGATTGAGCGAAACTCTGAGGAATCATGTCAATATGCGATGCACTTACCATCATTCTTAGATTGTACAAAGCCTAGATACACTCCATTAGCCTAAAAGCGTAGAGAAAACTAGTGTCCAACCCAAAGTCGGTCGCGCACACACACAGCTATTAATTTGACGGATTTAGAGGGCATAAATTGACAGGACGCGTATGATAACACAAAGCTGTCACGCACACAAGCATTGAAAAATTGGCCAGTTTTTTAATCATTAAAATAAAGGCATGACAGTATCTAGAGAGTATATAGTCAAAGCTATCGTCATTAGATTTCACTTTTGACCTTTACGTCAATTAACACGCACACACAACGTGGCGTTTATGTCTTGGGCTCTGTCTATCCTGATAGATAGATAGATAGATAATAACTTTATTGAAACCGAAAAGACACACATACAAACAAAAAATACAAGACAAAATACAAATAAAAAAGAAAAAAAAAATAGTTGTCAGTTCAGTCCTGCTTAGCATGTGTGCCGCAACGATAACAAAAGGTTGTAGCTCAGCGATACGTTTGCTCGCAGAACAAACCACTGATTTTCAGCTACCACCACTGAGGTTCACGGGGACACGAGCAACTATACCGTCCGTGTGCCATTACATAATAAGAAAAGGAATAGGAATACTGTCATAAATTTAGCTGATTATTCGGAATTACCTTGTTAATTACCTTCTTAAAACCCTGCAAATAGTAAAGACATATATATGTATTTCATGCAATATTTCCAAAGAATTAGCTCATGCGTTCATTTTCTTGATGCAATATTTGATATTTCTTTGACCTAGTTTATCTCATGCGACTGAATTTCCTTGCGCACCATTTTATCGGCACAAAAGGGGGATTACGTCGAAGCGAGATCAAGCAGCTTCAGACGTCGGTAGCTTGATTCCTAAAGCTGTGATTCCTCCATCGCCTTATGAGGAAGCGAGGCGCTGTGTAAGGATAGTCTAGCAATAGCTGCGCTATATTTTCTAGTCTCGCTTAGCACAGGACTGGTTGAATCAATCTACATAGTAATATGTTTAATGATTTATTTTTTCACAGTTAAATTATCTGTGGTTAATAGGTCTGTCTAGATACATAACGGACTTTGGATTTGATTTCCGGCGTGAGTTAATACTGTACTTTATTTTTACAGATATTTGATTATGGAGCCACAAGTAGGGTTGACGTCAATCAGGTGGCTGAACGTTAAAAATATCGCCAAATTAAGTATGGAAGAATAAGCACTCAGATTAGAAAAAAGAGACAAAAAACTTTTCACAAAATAATTTCTAATATTTTCGCGATTGTGAGACATTTAAACATTTTTTTTTATTTAACCTATTATGTCCCACTGCTGGGCAAAGGTCTCTCCCATTTCCTTCCACTTGTCCCTATCCTGTGCGGTCTCTGACCCAGTTACTGGAATGCGTCAAGGTCTTCTCGCCAACGCTTTTTAGGCCTGCCTCTACGACGCCGACCACCTTCAGGTGTTCACTGAGTTACCCTATTCGCCATTTTTCGGGAGCCATTCTACGTACATGACCCGCCCAGTCCCATTTTACTTTAGCAGTGTCTTGTGCCCCACATCAGTTATGCCGGTTAAAGAGCGAAGTGTTGCATTCGGCACTTTATCTATCCGTTTGAAACCTAGTACACTTCGCTTCATACCTCTTTGACGGAAAATAATTTTGGACTACTGACATTTAAACATTACTACTTTTAATACGATTTCAACATATTTTTTTTTTATTTATCTAACGTTTGGAATACTTTACAATGTAGTTTTTTAAATATTAATGGTTTATTTGTTTAACTAAATTTACATTCAATATGAAAATACATATAATAAATATTATTCTAACTATCAACTAATTATTTTTATAACATAAATTACTTACTAAACTAAAAATTAAAAAAAAATACAATAAAATATTATAACTATACCTACTTAATTATACAAAATAAAATTAAAAATCTAATATTAAATTTTGTCCATGTGGCAAAGTGCCTAGAACGCTGGCTGCATTACCTCGTTGGATGGCGATTGCAATCCTTTGTCCGAGGTAAGAGCCAGCCTTTCCGTCACCTGCAGCGTTGACAAGCTTAGGCGCTAAAACTTTGAATAACTTTTTTGTACCAGGGCCCCATGGACCAAACGTTTCAACGCCAAGCGGAACAAATATGTAGTCACTCGAAAGTGAGGCATACTTGCGCCGCTTGGCGTCTTCTGCAGCCTCCGCCGCGGCCCCGGCCCTTAGGACTGTCCCCCCCAGGCGAGAAGGGGCCATCGTGTCGACACAAGTAGCATCCCACACGAGGGCCCTCCCCCGCTTCCAGGGGACTAGTGTTAGGCCGTCGGGACGCTTGCCATCATCGCGTGCTATCCCCGGAGGTTCTAACACACTAGGGATATCGATGGTGGCAAGCGCCCTCTTGATAATATCATTGAGGGAGCCGTGGCGAGAGAGCCTGCCTGCACTGCGTTGGCAGTGCAGTCCATGGAGCCCTCGCCTGTCAACGTCGCTGCCACATGGACACTGATGATGTTCGACAATGGCAGCACCTAACCTCAGACCGATAGCGATCCGGAAACTGCCATTGTCGAAAAGTGTTCCTAGATTGACTGATGGAAGAGCGTGTAGCCAAAGACCAGATTCGCGTTCTGATACTGCTAAAAGCCTTGCGCGGTCAGAATCACTGATAGAATTTTGAACCAGAATATCACGATCTCTTTGTACCAGTGAATCATCCCAAAGTTTTTGACGAGTTGGTGCCTCCGGGATGTTTTCATTGGGACAAAGAGTCTTCCAGGCTTCGATTGCGTCCTTTGCACAGTGTATCTCGGGGGAAGGCATTTTCAATATTCTAGCACACAAATTAGACACACTGTGCACCGAAGAAAGAAACGCCGGAAGAGCTACACTAGTAATTTTCCTTACTCCGATGCCACCAAATTTAATCGGTAAAGAAGCTTGAATCCAAGAATTTCCCTCGAGGTTTAAATTTAGAATTTTTTCTAATGCGTTCTTTAGGGTGGCATCTAAGTTTTCCAAAAGATATATGTGTTTCCAGACTGGGCATGCTCTTAAGATATAAGTAAATTTAGGGACGAAAAGGCAATACTTTAATATGGTATATGCGATATGGGAATTTAGAAGGCCCAGTCTGTTAATATTTTTCGAAAGTGTTGCAGTTTTAACATCTAAAAGAGGCCTAACGCTTTCCTCGAGTAAAGGCGCCCCTAAGAGGAAAAGTGTTTCTTTTTCTAAAATTTTAATACCGGGTGCAATATTTTGGAAATTTTGTATAATAGAATTCCGCTCATTTTCATCAAATTTGGTCGAAACGTAGAGCTCACATTTGTTCAAATTTAGATCTAAATTTATTTTCCTGAAATTATTTAGGACTCTGATAAGGTCATTTTTGACCGTATCCACTTTTCCTCCTAAACAAGCGTCATCTAGGAACCATGCATTTAATTTTGAATTTAAGTTGGCAACTATGGGGTGTATTCCTAAACTAAAAAGTGCTGGTCCTAGAGGGTCACCCTGTTGAACGCCGACTTCTGATGAGATAATTTTATCGTTGAAAAATAATTCTGTAGGAGAACTGTACGATTGCCAAATGTAGTTGTAGATATTGGGAGTGTGGATAGAGGCCTCATTCAACAGGGTTGACCTATCGATGCTGTTAAATGCATTTTTAACATCAATTTTGAGCAATACATCCGCTTCGTTGTCATGTGTTAAAAAAGTACGAACCGAATGTACTACTGCTTCACAACCTCCACGACTGCCAAATCCTAATTGCTTTGGTTCAAACAAAGTCCGTAGTGCAGTGGAATTCTTTCTGCAGGCTATCTTTGACGCCAGCCTGCGGAGAGTGCTTCCAACTGCAATGGGGCGAATACCTCCATCCTTTTTGTTAAAAGCGCAAAGGCGCGCCCCAAAAAATAATTTCCTAAAATTTTCGGTTATGGTTCCTGAAAAAAGAAAGATACAAAATTTTGTTATGTCGTTCAATAATGCTCCACCAGCGTCACCGGCGGACGCGCTAGTTAAATCTTTAAGATGCTGAGGCGTGAGTCCGTCAATGCCACTGGCGGATCCATTAGGGAACGACATAATGGCGTCCCTGGTGTCATCAACTTTAATTTCGAGGGCCAAATGATGAGAAGAAGGAATTGGAGGCGAGAAGGTTGTGATGGCCGTGGGGTGTTTATCACGCAAGCTTTCCAGCGTATCAGAGTTGTTAGGAGCTAGGGTATCATCCGAAAAAATAATTCTTGCTGCATTTCGCAGGTCGCCGTCCATCACCTTATTTTCTACTGATTTGATTATATTAAAACATCTTATTTTAGTGTTGATTGAGAGGAGTGTGTCGTGCTGGTGATTAGAGGTACAATTTTCTTTTAAAATACTTGTTAATGATTTTTTACTGTCCTTGGGAGCGTGAAAATGATTGTATGAAAAAGTTAAAAGGTCCTGCCACGCTTGGGGATTACTGTCTGATTGATTTTTGATGCAATTTTGTAAGGCAATAGACAACGACCTGGCTAATGACACTCTAGCTCCTCTGGGTATTCTCTTAACGATCGGGACGTGGGTATGTAGATTACTAAGGTACTGTTCAAAGGTAATTTTGGGTTGTGAAGGACTGGATGGCGGAGGATCTAAAAGAGTCGCAGTGGGTGTTAAAGATTTATGTAATTTAGATATGTGTATGTTGAGGCCACGACGCCCTTTGAACAGTCGACCGTCGGAACACTGGGCACATTTCAGATAATCACTATGAATATTGGGTGTAACAAAATATTTCCTTAAATGTGGTTCGAACTGTGGTGGCGGCGATCTGGTGCTGTTGGACGTATTCGGTGTTGTTGGTGGCTGCCTACTACGCCGCACAGGCTGTGTCGGCGGAGGCAGCCGTGCAGGAGAGTCTTCATCACTGCTGTTTAAAGGAGTGGCATATTCTTCCCTTGTAGGGGATGACATCCGCGTCTATTGAAACATTTAATCGTGCTTATCGTTATTATCGTGCAGATTTTATATAAATAATAAAATCTGTAAAATGTAAACATAAAATGACACCGTCAGTGTCAATTTCTGAGCATTTGTATGTCTCTGAGGTATGTCTTCATTCTGGTATTTGCTATGGCAGTTTCTTTACTTTATGAATATTACGTCTTTGATATAAATATAAAAGATTAATCTTGATTTTAATTATTAAATGAGACATGAGATTTCCATGAATTAAAAAACTCATACAATTCATATAAGGTTTTCCCAAGCCGCTATACTCTATCACAAAATTTTGAAGGAGCCTTATAACTTATAATACAACCAGTCTTTTTTAACAATGTAGTTATACTACGTACTTGCGAGCATGAACACTTTAAATTTAAAAATAATTTTATATTTTAAGCTCTGTAAACATTCTCACTACATACATTTGCTAGCTTCACCTTCAGTGTTAACACAAAAATGATCACAGCCATTCAATACATCCTCGTAATCGCAACTCATCATAATAGTAGCATATCACATCTTTGTTGGAAACGCACCTTTATACCTATATACGTTACCTTTATATACGTAAGTTGCTGTGCCCTACAGGGTCCATAAATGATCTTGAACTTTGTATGTGTCACCTTCGTACTTTATGGTTTGCAATAAAATATTGAGTATCTCGTTTTAAACAAGGAAAACAACCTTATCCTGAAATATTGAAAAATAATTGGCTATCACATGCACTTTGATGTAAAAGTATTATAAAAGGTAAAAAATAAAACTATATATAGCCCATTTTGATTAAAAGATTTTAATGTAATCTGAATAAATGTAATTATGGAAAATGTTTTTTGAGCATAACTCCAGTTTGTATGAAACATCGTCGAAATTTCAAAGATGACACACAGAACAAAACGAGTCTGTGGCGCAGCGGTCAACACGCCTGCCTGCGTCACGGATGGTCCCGGGTTCGATCCCCGCTCAGGTCAAGATGGAAAAGGATCTTTTTCAAATCGACCTGGGTCTTGGATGTTTATATAAATAAGTATCTATTATAAAATATAGTATCGTTGAGTTAGTATCCCATAGCACAAGTCTCGAACTTACTTTGGGGCTAGCTCAATCTGTGTGATTTGTCCGTATATATTAATTTATAAACAAAGCATTGTTAGACCTTACATACCAGTGTGAAAATGGATTGGCTTTGTTAAAAATCTACTGAGCATACCTTGAAAACAACTTTCCAAGGCTTGTAGTTACCGTTAATATAAAGCGAGCAAACAGTATAGGAACCTTCGTAAACAATTTAAATCGTGGGTGTTTGTTTAGGTGCCTCTACGACTACTGTAATTATTTTGACGTAGTGATGTTTAGTTTTAAGCACTTCATTAGACGAACTTTTATTACCCTAACGACCCACCCAGAAGGAGCAATACTTTTTGCGCGTATGTATGTTTGCAATGTGTCCCTGTAACCTTGTCGGACTCAACCCAAAACGGTTGGAAATAAAAAAAAAAACTTTTAATTTTGAAATTGCGTGACCGGTCGAACATTCTTATATGTAAGTGTAATTTTTTTTCGAATTTCCTGCACAGGTCTCATAAGAAAAGTTGTTCATAATGACGGTCTGAGTCGCCCCTTTTATATATCCGACATGGTTGCAGGGATACATTGTATATATGTAGCGGGAGCGAGGTGGTGTGCTCGACCACCACAAAGAGAAGCTCTTCTCAAGGGCAAGCCGTGCGCCCAGGGAGCTATATGCAACTCTGACAGAGTTCTGATGGAGGTTCTATCTGGATGTCGGATCGAAAAAACTCTTTTTGTGCGTTTCAGAATCGTTCAGCGCCATCTCGTGAGAAGTTTTGTAGTTATTTGTTATTCCGCCATCTTAACAGGTAAGTCTTCATGTTAGTTCTTGTGGCGTTTGTAGAGGTCGCCACATACGTATGTATGTATCAATATAACACGCGGTCACATGGTGTTTTTAATTTACTTGTAGAGGATTAGGTACTGAGAGCGCGCGAGTGCATGTAAATTAAAAAAAAATAAGTGCCCTTCTTTCCGTCATGGAACGCACGTCTAGAGCTATAAATAGTAATTTCATTATCAAAATCTTATCCAAACCTGTACCAATAATGACGTAACTCAACAGTATACTATGCTACTGAACACACCTTTGATAATAGCTTCCGAAGGCTCCCTCGCCGTAACCGTAAATATTAAGTGAGCAACCTTCGCAAACACTCGTAAACAATTTAACAAATCGTGTGTGTTGTTGATAATGTCAACATCATTCCATTGCCTGCGTCACGTAGACTGCTTATTTGAACAATATAGATGCGTTCTCTTTATGTATATTACTTTCTAACTCAGTTGCACACTAAAAACTAAGTAAGAGATGCAACCGGACATATTAATACGAAACACTGAAATTTTTATATATCCTTATTTTTTAATCAGTACACATACTTTAAAGGGTGACTCAGCCCATCAACATGAACAACTATTGATATGGGAACAATGCTGGGCACTCAAAATAAAAATGCCAAACCTATAACAAAAGTGGCCAGCTGATAGGACAAAATGTAAGGAAAAGGTAAAAATAATATTTAGCAATTTGGTCCCATAACAAAAGTTGTTCATGTTGATGAGTTGAGTGAGTCACCTCTTACAATTTGTGTATTGAATCAAAAATAAGGGTGTATATATATGACAAACCTTCATAATGTTAGAAATTTTAAGATATAGAATGTTGAAGTTTTTCGTGGACGAAGTCGCGAGATAATTGCTATTATTATTATATAAATGAATACTTCAAAAGATGGTAAATTCCTATCTCGGATGTTACAGATGTCTATGGGACACTTACCATCAGGTGTTTTGTACGTATGCTTGTAGTCATCTACACCATGTCCCATTCCAAAACCTAGTAAGGGGTCTAAAGGAAATTTACCGGGAAAGCGCAAAACACAAAAATGCTCAGCTATTATAAGGTTTTCTTACTAACAACAAAATTTTGTGGTTTTATCAAGCATTTAAAATACTTTAGGGGGTGTATCAGTAATATTAAATTAAGTAAATATTTATACTACAAATTTTAATACGTGAAATCCCTAACAAGCTTTGACAATGTGATAAATAAGATAAGAGCACGTTAAAACCTATTTAATAACATAATATGAATATATTCAGAAAAAAAACGTAATTGAATATTTAATTGGAAACACACTGGAGAAAAAACAAAGAAATTGAAATAGATTGAAAATTCAACAGCTTATAAAAAAAACCTATTCTGTCATTTTTTTATTTTCTTCATGTTGGTTTCAAAGGTACTGTATTTTTAAATCTAATTGATTTAATTTTAGTGTAACTAAAGCAGAGAATTCTCGCTCACAAATACATAACAAATATAAAATCAGTGAGACATCTTATCTACCGGCACTGATATTAGTGTCAACTACTGAGCCGACAATTCGGGAGGATTTTCTGTGAAGCGCGATCGCGGCCCCAAGGATGGAGTGTCAATTGCAACGGGATAAAGGTGTCGACAAAATCCGATTTTTTGGGGCAATTTAGTTCTATTTTAGAACAGAAAAAACAAGGATTTTTATTCTGAATGTAGTGAAATGAAATAGTTTTTATTCAAAATTTGGATCTCATAATATCACTTTTAGAACGTCATTTATCTTTCTTCATATTTGCAAAATCGAAAACTGCTAGCGTAAAAGCGTGTAATAACTTATTTCATAATATAGTATGAGCACTTGCTAAGTTTTGGGTTTACGGTAGTGTACTATAAACCCTTATTTTTGAAATTTAATTTATTTCTTGTTTGGTCAAGTTTAGTGACAAAAATAAAATCAGTAAGACATCTTATCTACCGGCACTGATATTAGTGTCAATTACTGAGCCGACAATTCGGGAGGATTTTCTGTGAAGCGTGATCGCGGCCCCAAGGATGGAGTGTCAATTGCAACGGGATAAATGTGTCGACTTAATAGTACATTACTGCAGAGGCCGGGAAGTAAGGGATTGCCGGACGAGTATAGTTTTCAAGGCCGAGCGTCAGCGAGGCCTTGACAATAGTTACGAGTCCGGCAATCCCTTTCCCGCCGAGGAAAGTATAGAGATTTTCTCAATAAATGTGAGGAAATTTAACTTAAAGTTACACATAAACTTACATGCCTTAAATATTTCCCCTTACTAGGTATTTACCGGTAGTAATTTTTCCACTTTCAAGTTTCAAATTAGGCGAAGTAGGTACTTAAAATCCATTGCAGTGTTGCTTTCATCACTAAAACTCATTTTGAACCGTTTCATTTCGAATAAATAACCAACTTTGCACATATTTACCGAAAACAATCAATGTCAATCAATTACTGCAAAGCGTTAATCACAAACTACGAAGAAGATACTATTACTAGTATCAGACGACCGACTGCCATATGTTTTCTCTAGGCAATAAGGATCATAGACAAATAATGGAGTGAGGGTGAAAATGAAAAAAATGCCATACAATTCCTTTTGAGTTTCTATGGGGGGCCATAAATTCAAAGTCAATTGACGTGTGTTCTATGCCCTAAAATCCGTAAAGGCAGTTTTTCGGCAGTGGCGTTAATCACTACGGGTATAGTGAAAATAACAGATCTCCCGAGTTTTTAATTTTTTTATTTTCAGTTGTCAATTCCAGCAAAGGAAACAATGCAACGAACTATAGGCCTATATCCCTTGCCACAATTGTAGCCAAGGTGTTTGACGGTATGCTTAATACCCAGTTAGAAAAATACACCGATTTTCACGATAATCAATTTGGTTTTAGACCACATTTATCTACAGAAAATGCTATACTGGGACTTAAGCATACCGTAAACTACTATTTGAACCGGAAAACGCCTATTTACGCCTGTTTCCTCGACTTGTCCAAGGCGTTTGACCTGGTTGCGTATGACATACTGTGGGATAAGCTGAAGAGTATTGACTTACCACGGGAACTTATATGTGTATTCAAGTATTGGTATGCGCACCAGATCAATAGTGTCAGGTGGGCGAGCACAATGTCAGAGCCGTACCGACTAGAATGTGGTGTCAGGCAGGGTGGATTGACTTCTCCCACCCTTTTTAACATTTATGTGAATGCATTGATTGACGCGCTCAGCAAACAACATGTTGGGTGTCACGTTGGTGGCGTATGTGTCAACAACCTGAGCTACGCTGATGACATGGTTTTGCTGAGCGCGTCGGTCTGTGGCTTGCGAAAGCTGATAGCAACCTGTGAGGAGTTCGCAAGTAAGCATGGCCTAAAATATAATGTGACCAAAAGTCAGATAATGGTCTTTGAGGCGGCTGGTGCTAGGTGCCCAACAAATGTGCCACCCGTGTACCTATATGGTGTTCCTTTGGAGAGAGTATACGAATTTAAGTACTTGGGGCACATAGTAACAGCTGACCTTGCAGATGATGCTGACATTGAGCGGGAGCGGAGGGCACTGTCAAGAAGGGCTAATATGTTGGCCCGCAGGTTCTCAAGATGCTCTAAGGCAGTAAAAATAACACTTTTCCGCGCTTTTTGCACATCTCTATATACATGCAGCCTGTGGGCAAATTACAGGAAGCGTAGCTACAGTGCCCTCCGTGTCCAGTTCAATAACGCGTTTAGGGCGTTAGTGGGGCTGTCTCGTTTCTGCAGCGCCTCGGGTATGTTCGCAGCAGCGCGCACCGACTGCTTTCATGCGACTATGCGAAAGCGGGCCGCATCTCTAGTGCGCAGAACACGGGCCAGCTCCAATGCCGTCCTGGCGATGATTGCTGACAGTGTAAGCTGTCCCTATGTCTGGCATTGCTGTAATAGACACCTGAGCAGCAGTGCTGAATGGAGGGGTAGAACATTTTAATTAAATAATTATTATTATTGTATGATTTTATATTTAATTTCAAATCTAATTAATTATAATTTATTAATAATATTATACAATTTTATTTATTATTTTTGTATTTAATTTAATTTAATTTTGTGTATTATTTATTTTTGTATTTGTATTTTTTTTTCTTTTTTGTGCTTATATGGGTCTTGTTACCTGAATTAAACGTATTTTATTTTTTATTTATTTAATGCCCATAGAGCCCAGTCATATTTTTCACAAAAAATTTAATAGATCATAGATTATTGTTTTCTTCTCTCGCAACGAAAATTAAGCATATTTTCGTATGATCACATATCGATATTTTAATGAAATTGTAGTTATATTCACGTATTATATGCATTTTTTAAAAATGCAGTGGTAGTAAACTGGCTGTATGACAAGTGACATAATTTACGTTACATAGATTAATTAAAAAGTTTTGAGCAGCGGCCGGGAAGTAATTTTCATACTTATTTCCTGGCCTAGGCCGGCAATGCGATGAATGAGCCAAGAATTACAAACTTCCGGTCTTCTTTTTACTACAGTAATGCCTACATTTCCGAGCATGTTTGAGAAAACAAATTTTTTTGGGGCAATTTACTACATTTTTGAACTGACAAAATAAGTATTTTATTTCGAATACATCTTTATTAAGGCGCTTACACCAGCCAACTAGCGCCACCCTTGGTTTTATTTCTTTTACTACTAAATAAGATCAAATTGACATATCGACGTAAGTATTTCACTATTAAATATTTTAGTATTTTTTGTATTGCTTTTCATTATTTTGCATCTGGTAAAACAAGAGAACTACGCATTACCGCCAAAAGCGGCCGCTTTTGCCGGTATTGAGTAGTTCTCCCAATCTAAAATAATAATGTGGATGAAAAGTTCTACTATAATACTACAAGTAGTTTACTAAGGAAATGCTTACGTATTTTTTCAATTTGGTCTTATTTCGGAGAAAAAGAATTAAATAACGGGTGTCGCTAGTTTCAGTGATGTAAACCTCTTAAGGATATTCAAAAATAGACGAACGGCAGATAGTCTATTTTTGAATATCCTTAAGAGGTTTACATAAGAAATATTCTTAGATGTTTGATCCCACACGGCAGTGTGGGATCAAACATCTAAGAATATTTCTTATTATCTCAAAATTTGGTGTTTACATCCTTATAACTAGATCTTTTTAATCACATCTATACTGACATAATAAAATCTGAATCTAAAATGTATTAGCTGCTTCTCTTCTCGCGCAGTCAGGATAAACTGGTCGAAGAATTAGTGGAAAATCAAAGGAACTATGTGACAATCACTTAGGGTGGAAATGTTGGGGCCGTGGGGGCCATCAACTCTCGCACTGTTCAATATTTTGAGTATAAAGCTGGTAGAAGTGTCCAATGACCAGAGGGCTGGCTTAATCTTTACACAAAGAATAAGCATTGCCATTCTTCTTCTTCTTTTCGTGTCGGTGGCAAACCAATTATTTTTAATTTATATTTTTTGCTCCCAAAATGCAGCCACTTGGATGGCGTTAGTATTAGCTATCATCAGATCGTCCAATGTACAGGAGCAGAAGCACAAAGAGCAAGACAACAAGTGGGACATTGTTTGCATTGCCATATAACGTGGCAATTGACTGAATGAGCTTTCTGGGCATAGCTACGCAGGGCAGTGATTTCCAGGATATCTTTTATCTAAGCACTTTGTTTGTTAAGTTAGGTTATTTTTTGTCAGCATTAATTTTTTATTATTAATTATGTAGCTTTAGTTTTTATATCGAGTATATTCATTCATGTATATAATATTACTCATGTCACTGGATGGCGCGAGACTTAGTAAATAAAGATTATTATTTATTTATCTACTTTTTGATATCATTTTCCATATAAGTATATGAATACGCAAAACGTTTTTGATCTTAAACCCGTAGATAGATTAACCCATCACATCTCTGTCGCCAGAAGCCCATTGCTGGACTGCCTAGCCTACCCTAAGGATTTCAAATAAGACTAATTCTAATACGTAGTCTATCCTATAAGTAGTATGTAAGTACGTTTAACCAGATGTATCTATTTATTTTAAGTAGTGAAACAATATCATTCTCACTCATCTCTGTATATACCCTGTATATTTGCTAAATAAACCAAGAGAAATTAATTAACCAAACCGCAACCGCACCGTTTGGGTGTAACTAAAAAATACAGAGAAATTTATTTAAAAATTATCATCTGATAAAAATAAACACTTTTTACATCTAAATAAGAAAACCCGCGAAACGACCGCATTATTTCAACATAATAATATTTCACATCTATCCCAAATTTATAATAATATCACAAGGTATTTATAATATTTTCTTTCCCCGCTGTCCCTAATAGGGATTGGACCTTTTGCCCTTTCTGTCCCCCGGGAGAGACGCGCCGAATATTATTTCTCCCTTCGCTAAGGGTGTTTTCTAATGGCATATTGCATTCTTCGACGTGTGGTTCCCGGCAGAGTAGAATAGGACCACTCCAAGTCGTCCCGTGGATGTCGTAAAAGGCGACTTAGGACACACAAGCTAAACAAAGCTTACAAACATCAAAAAGACCTCTCCAACTCGTCTGGCCAGCGTGGAGAGTGTAGGCCAAATCCTTTGACAACTCTGGCTAAATATTGCTGTGGTAGTACAGAGAGGGTCGTGCTCCTGCAGTGGAGACTAAAAAGGACCTGATGGATGGATGGATGGATTCTTCGACGCAGGACTGGGAGAGAAGAAAATAGAATAGAAAAGAAGAAAATAGAATGTACCAGCTGCCTCTCTTTTTGCGCAGATTGTGAACGCCGATCGAGGGAATGGGCGTCAGGAATCATGACAATATACGATGCGGTTAGCAACCCATCACTATTTTAATACCTTTCTCACCTACAAGCCCACAAACATGCTAAACAAAGCCTTAAAAGGTTTTAAAGATCTGGGCTCTGTCTAACCCGCAAGGGAAAAAGAAGTGGTAGTATGTATGTATGTTATTGCATTATACGATTTTCTACATTCTAAAATCGGTATATTAAAGTAGTTCAATAACGAATTGTTTTACTAGTACGTAAAACAATAAGTCCAACCCTCAATTTTTACAGTTCATTCTAACAATGACACATAGATGGCGCCATAGAATGCGTCAAAAAAACCTACTGCCCCTACCTTTTGATTGAAAATAAATACCTTGAATAGGAGTTATTTCTGTAAATAAAGATTCCATACAGATTAAATAATTTATCATACAAATTGACTGATTAGAACTGAAAATATCTTATTTATAATTAGAACGATATTTTTTTTAAATTACTCAGTGCAAGTCTAAAGTTTTTTATCGTTATCGTCAAAAGTAGCAGTTTTGGACAAAAATGCTGAGAAAATCATTTTTTTTTATAAAAAGTGAGTCGAGAAATTGAAGTATTATCTAGGGCTTTGTAGAACAAAATTTTGAATGATATTTTCGTTTTCTTTCTAATTATTTATTTCAAATGTCATAAATTGTTCAAAAAATAATGCAAGTAATTTACTGGAGAGATGATTCTGAATAATAGATTTTTGTCGTGTCAAGACGACGCTACAGGTTGCGCCAAACTTAATTTCGAGTCGTATATTAACAGCGAGCTGCTCAGTACGCGCCCCGCCTCCCCACTTAACCTAATAATGTGTACTGCGCATCGACTCGCGCGATGTTCGGAGCCACAATAAAGTTTGAAGCAGCCTGTGCCATGAGAATAAGCCCTTAGGGTAGACTCGGACCTTTTGAATGTTTTATTAAACTTTTGTTGTTATCGGGATTAGAATAATATGGCTCCGCATCAAATCTTCGTCTTCGTGTCGCCATTGTGTTGCAAGATTACATTTTATGTCCTTTCAATTCAATTCAAACTGGGGATGCCAAATCTTTATTATTTATTTGTGAATACAAATATTAAATTTATTTGAAACGTGCTCTTAATTCTTAAGGTTAGTATGATTGAAATATTTAAAAATTCATTTTACTTGAAACGCGCATTCAAATCTTAAAGTATGATTGAAATCTTTTGTATATATTTTATTTAAACTCTTTTAAATAAATCGCGAAAAATTACACAGTTTAGGCTGGCTGCTCAATAAGTTGTGAACTTGTCTTCTGGGAAACGAAATCAAAGATACTGTATTTTATATAGATAAACATCCAAGACCCAGATCAACATGAAGAAGATCATTTTCCATTATGACTTGGCTTTTCAAATCTGTTCAGAACAGAATTCAAATAATTCAGTTTATGCTATTTTTTAGGCAAATACTTATTTAATTTTTATAAAGAATAAATATCATTATACAGTAATCTAACATATTACAGCTAGAAAAAGAAATGTATAATAGTCCTTTCATTATTAAATGAGAATAAGAATGTTGTATGATGTTTGGTTGTGAATGGAATGTAATGTTTTATTATGTTTGGTTATGAATTTGTTTACTACTCCTTTATGCAATATTTCCTGGATGTATTTGAAGCCAATGCACAATGCACAATTGACGAGCTCCGTGGCGCAGCTGTCAACACGCCTGCCTGCGACACGGATGGTCCCGGGTTCAATCTCCGGTCAGGTCAAGATGGAAAATGACCTTTTTCAGATTGACCTGGGTCTTGGATGTTCATCTATATAAGTATCTATTATAAAATATAGTATCGTTGAGTTAGTATCCCATAACACAAGTCTCGAACTTACTTTTAGGGCCAGCTCAATCGTGTGATTTGTCCGTATATATTTATTATTTATAATGTTTTGGTGCAGTAGAGTAGGACATACGAGAAGCTATAACTTATGATGATATAGTCGCAAAAAAAGTAATTTAAAGAAGATGTAAGCAAAACAATAAAATCCGTTATTTCTTCAAGGTTAGGTTAAAGTAAAGAATAAAAGAGAAATAAAATAAAAAAGTGTTAATATCTTTTGTAAATAGTAATACATAAAAAGTAGACATACCAGAGAAAAAAATGCGTCAAGTTTACTTTTACGAGAACCAACAAAATTAAATAAAAATAAAATTTTAAACATGAAATTTAAACTCATGAAATGAATTCTTATTACCTGACTTTAATTTGAGTTCAAAACTTTGTTCTTAGAATTGAGGCTACTAAGAATTTATTAGACTTTATAGGTATTCTTAAAAGTTTACTCGATCCAATATTCTTGGAAAATTAAAACTAGGAATTAATTTCTTGCTTTAGGTAAAATTTATTCTACTTTGCTACTTGAGCTATTTAATCGTTATAAAATTTCAAAACAAATTACGAAATGATATTAAAATTGTAATCCATAAATACCAAAAAAATAGTTAAACATTTTGTTTCATATTTATTTTAGAAAAAAGCATTTTTTTTTCTTTTGCACATAATTACAATAAGGATATCTTTAGACTTCATTGAAAATTTATATGGGACATATAAATTTTCAATTGGGGGTAAAGAAATGGTTTTGCTGAGGATTCTCCAAATCAAGCTCAGTCACCTAAGCCCTACAGAAATTATCATCATCCTAGCATATTCCGGTTGCAGCCTCAGCGGTAACGCTTCAGAGCCTGAAGTCCGCTACATCATCATCATGAAGAGCATGACCTTCTTTGTACTGTATTAGCCAAAGTAGTCAGAGGAATTGGCCTACACCAGATTTTGGCCAGACGGGTTGGAGAGGTCTCTATGAGTTTTGTTTTACTTTTATTTCCTAAAGAGCCTTTTATGAAATCTGCGGAAAGAGTTGGAGTGGTCCTATTCTACTCCGCCGGGAAACACAGCATATCCGCTACGTATCGTAGGTGATTTTATTTGAGTTTGCATGTACCACCCTAGATTTTATTTGCTTCCCACCAGTTAAGATAGGGATCAAACTCACTAAATTGATTTATAAAAAAACTTATATTCACATTCAAGATGATAAATCTAATAAATAGATAATAAATCTATTAAATATCGCTTTTCATTTTAACTTGGACGAGAATTGAACCCTGGAACGTTTAAAAGGTACGTACGGTACCACTGAGCCACAAAGTCTGCCAGCAATGTACAGTTCGCGAGGCCTAAGCTGAGCTTTGCATTTGTGTGAGTGCACATAGATAGTGTAGGTGTGACATCGGCTTACAGCACGGCGCATCTCCGCCGCGCACCTGTCACACTTCACCCTTGTACTGGTAGCAGTATGACGTATTTAATTCTTAATATTTTGTTCTTGTGTCCGATTTATTAGTGAAATGGCTGCAAACAAAAGTAAACGAAGAATACGAAACCCTTTAAATAGCCATTTAATATAAATATTTTGTAATTTAAACAGTTATTTTAAAAACATGAACGATAAAGACGTGTCAAGTGTCAAATTTGTTTTTAAGAATTTTTGGTCTGACTCTACTTTTGGTGATTACTCACACAAATGCAGAGCTCAGCTTACGCCTTCCGGACTGTACTTATTTACTTGTGCCTATAATAAAAGTAATACAAACAAATGGTTACCCTCGTCCTGAAGCAATTAGATGATTATATTCCAAAACAACCATTAGGCAAATGAAAAAGCAGTGAGGCGAGACAAGAGCCGTACTACCCAAACGACAATAATAGATGAATCTATTACAAAGATTGCGGTGGGACCGGTTGAATTTCATTACGTCAAGTGTCGGGAACGAGACTTGGCATAAAGCGTTTTTGGTAGTATCCTTAGTTGTAAGGCGTTGGAACCCGGGGTCCGTTATCAGGATAGCTTTCACGCTGTAATATGACTTGCCTTGAATTGAGTCCGGCTGCCTGCCTAACAGCACAGAATAGCGGACAAATGGATGTGAAAATATTATGATTTACTAAATGAAGTTTATCTCGAAACAAATATACCTGTTAAAATTTCACCCCTCCTCATCTGAGAGCCTTGGTAGCATCCTGCATGCTATGCCTAGGCCGGGGGGCACAATTTTGTAAGCGTTGCTGTTACACGATTTGTCAAAGTTTTTACGGCCGACCGCCTGCCTGTCGCCGAAAAATACCTATGAAAATGAATTACGAGTATTTGCCCGTGCTGGGAATCGAACCCAGTAACCCCCTAAGTAGCAGGATAGTGTGAGCGCTGTACTGCACTATGCGTAACGGGAATCTATTTGTAGTAGTTTTGCAAGTTAATTAATTTATTATGGAAGTCGATGACAATACAGTAAAAAAAAGGCAAAAAAAAATTCTATGATATATTATTATTTGAATATTGGAGAATGGGTGGAAGTCGGAAGAATTATGTAAAAAAGCGATGCGGTTTGTAGTTAAATATAGTGTAAATCCATCCAGACCAATGATTTTTTTTTGATGAATTTAAAACAAAAATGGCTAGAGCTCATTTTGTGAAGGTTGTTTCCAGTAATTGTATTTTTAGATATGGTATCACACATTGAAAAAAAACTGCAATAAAAATAAACAGTTTGCAAGATATAGTTACAAAAGAAAACGGGTAAAATCTTAAAAATTAGGTATTTCAATAACGGTCAGTAACCCATTATTATTTTACCTTTTACAATGATAACACACAATAATTTCCAAATTTTATAGAAATATGCTTTGAGCCGTTATTAAGAAGATATTATTTACATTTTGGGAAAAACCCAGATAACCTAGATTAAAGCTCCAACTACTCAAATGACAATTACAGATGAATCCAATATAAAATATTGCGGTGACGACGAGACCGGCTGAATCTCATTACGTCAAGTGCTTGCTCTGCGTCTGTCGCTTCCAGTAATTATATTATAATGTCCGACCCTGCGATGAGGGTAATTTGCGGTGCGAGGGACTAAAACGAAACTTCATTTGCAATGTATTATTTTCCATTGCTGCATAATTAACAATGATGGGATTGAAAATATTGACTAAGGTTGAAATGAAATGCAAACTTTGTTTTTTGGAACAATGATAGGTACAAAAACACATTAAATCATTACGAAAACAACTTATTTCTAATGTTTTCTGGAACAGTGTGAGTCACACAATTTTACATTAAGGTAATGATAATTCGAGGTCACGGCACGGCTATTACTAATGAAATTACAGTACACAATTAGAAAATTCATCATTACAGAAAATGTAATTAGATTAGCATTATAACTATTATTTATTTCGAATAAATTAATTCTCTTAGTAAGAGTTATTACAAATAGAATTCAATAGTTTGAAATTATCATTAAAATAATGATTTAGTTTCTTGGACAGTTTTAGTGAAATGTTAAATAGCTAAAGTGGTTAAAACTGCACGCATAGCGCAGTGCAGCGCTCACACTATCCTGCTACAAGAGGGTTACTGGGTTCGATTCCCAGCACGGGCAAATACTCGTATTTCATTTTCATAGGTATTTTTCGGCGACAGGCAGGCGGTCGGCCTTAAAAACTTTGACAAATCGTGTAACAGCAACGCTTACAAAATTATGCCCCCCGGCCTAGGCATAGCATGCAGGATGCTACCAAGGCCCTCAGATGAGGAGGGGTGAAATTTTAACAGGTATATTTGTTTCGAGATAAACTTAATTCAGTAAATCATAAAACACTCTGAATTAAAACTGTACGTCCACTAGTACCATAATAGTACATTATGATACAAGTACGGTAAGCTGGATATTATAGTCGAGGTGTTTATAGGCACGAGGCAAAGCCGAGTGCTTATAATAAACCGACGACTATAATAGACAGCTTGCCGTACGAGTTTCATACGACGTTTTTCAATACATTTGCGATTACCGTAAACTAAAACAAGATTGCAATTAAGCAAATAAGGAATTTATAAAAGTTAGGAACTAAAGCAGTTTGTAAAAATACATTTATAATAATCAGGTTCATTTACTAATGTTTATTTTCTCCAAAAAAGTACATTGATAATCTTCTCCTTTTCGAAGTCGGTTAAAAAATCACATCGCACGAATCAGAAAAAAGTTTTCATGCTAAACTTGAAACTCTTTGCTCGGATTCTATGAAGAAGATTAAATTTTGCATCTGTGGCATTTGACTACTGAGCGGTTGTGATTGGTGTAAAGTAAAAGCACTAGTGGCGTAAATTCATCATTACGATACAGATTTTGATGTCATAAGAACCGTATTATTAGCAATTGTATTGAAAAATACATAATAGTACAATACGCAAAACGTGCTTCTTAAAGACCTTGGGTTTTGTCTACCCTGCAAGGGATAAAGACGTGATACTACCTATGTATGTTTGTATGTATGTATAGTGAAATTAAAAAATAATATACTTGTTTGTTTTTCGTGTGTGTAAGTGGCCAAGACTGATGTCAGATTTGTGCATGTAATTTTTTTCAAGCTGCCTAAATGCATTTGAAACCACTTAACGACTGCCATCTATAATGCTAACCGAGGCAAAGGCTTAATGTGCCTTCCAAAGCACGGAAGAGACCGAGAAATTTTTTTGCCACTTGCGGTCACCTATCCAAATGGAGGCTACGCCCGGGGTTGCTTAACATGCGTAAGCGCTAATAATACGCCAACTGGGCCATCGGGATCCTGCCTTCAAATTTGGCATGGCTCGAAAATCAATATTTATAGCTGACCAACTCCATTTTTGACGAAGGTACTTGGATAAGTTAAATCTGTTACCTTGAAGTTACATCAATCAGTCTGGTCTCAGGATTTTCCGATAAAAGTCTTGTTGTTTCAGCAAAAGCCCATGTAGGAGCTTACGTATTGTTTTCCGAGCTTTACTCAACTGACATTCCTTTGGTTTTCTAAGAGGATTCCGAGAATAGAACTCTATACTACAGTCGTAATTCACAAAGGAATTTTAGTACTTATGTGTTTCGGTAAAAACATTACTGTTTGAGTAAAAAGAATTAATAAAAGTTGGTACAACGACCTCTGTGATTTGTTAGTATCACCAGTGCCATTAAATCACAGGGTCCCGGGTTCGATCTCCGAAAAGGACAAGATGGATAACGTTTATTTTTTGAGAGTCAAATAATTTCATCTTATTTGTGGGCATCCCAAATACTTTTATCCTGTTCCCCTAGGCCAACATACTCCTACCATTTGTAGTACTTCCTGTCTCTCTCAAGCGTGGTGAGTGTGCAAGAATGGTGGTAAAACCTTGGGGAGGCCCATAGGCCTTTGTAATTTCACTGGTCTCAACAAATGTTATTTATAAAACCTCAATCTACTCTAGCGTCTGCAGCAAATTTCCACGCGATAACCCGTGTAAGCCATGATATTATTGTAGCAGGAGCGACGTGGTATGCTCGCCCGCCAAAAAGGGATGTTATTCCCGCTGGGCAAGGTGTGCGTCCAGGGAATCCTATACGGCTCTGACTGAGTTCTGTCGGAAAATTTTATGTATGTGCCATCATCATCAGGTCTTTCTAGTCTCCACTGCAAGAGCACGACCCTCTCTGTACTACCAGAGCCATATACTAGCCTGAGTAGTCAGAGGATTAGACCTACACTCTCCACGCTGGCCAGACGGGTTGGAGAGGTCTCTTTGATGTTAATAAGCTTTGTTTAGCTTGTGTTTCCTTAGTCGCCTTTTACGACATCCACGGAATGACTTGGAGTGGTCCTATTCTACTCTGCCGGGAACCACACGGCATATATATGTATGTGCCAGAATCAATAAAACTGTTTGCGCGTTTTAGAATCGTTCAGCGCCATCTTGTGAGAAAGATTGTAGTAATTGGTTGTATCGCCATATTCACAGTTAAATTTTCGTAATAGTTCTTGTGGCGAACGGAGAGGTCGCCATATTATCATTAATGAAGTCGAAATGAAAAAGACTTACAGGTTATAGTGGACTTCTGCCATGTTGGGTCTATGTTGCAGGGCCCTTTCGAAGGCCTCCTGTGCCTCAACCAGCCGCCCTTGCGAAATCATGATACTGCCCAGGTTGCCGTAAGCTGTAACAATCAATAAAAAAATAGTTATTATCAGTTCAAAAATCTTATACTAACACCATAAAAAAGAAATATTTGATTGTTTGCATTAAATAAGCTCCGAAACTATTGGACAGAAGCCAGTCAAAAAACGTCATTTTCCATCATGACTATATCAGGGATCGAACTCGGGACCGCTTGTATCACAGGTTTGCGTGTTACCCGCTGCACCACGGAGGTCAACACATAATTGCATAGATTTAAATGTCGCATATCTTGGTTACATCCACAGTATAACGTTTTTCAGACCATCGTCATGGGAAAATTGCCGCGCAGAGTGAGAGGACGCAAGATGAGGTTCAGTAACATCCGCCAGTGGACTGGCATTAAATAGGTAGAATTAATCACACTCGCCAAAGACAAGGCGCGATTTAAATAGCTTACGACCAACCTTATGTGATGACGTGGAATAAGAAGAAAAAAATATATCGATAGACAATCGATTCTATCACTTTTTATCGATATATCAAGCGGCCTCCGTAAAAAGCTGATCCACATTTTATTCGACCTTCCTTTTCTCAAGACGATCTTTTTTACTAAAATTACTTCCTTGAGGACACAACCCTCTTCTTAGAATTACGAAACAATCGTCCATTGTCCCCAATTAATTATAATGGAGTGTTTCCTTATAATTAACTTTTTCAATTATGTACAATCACGCGCCCACTTCTTCCCCGTTGAATACAGATAGCAAAAGACGAACGATGGCGATAACATTTTTAATTGGCGTTTGAGATTGTCTACTATAAAACTGAACGATTGAATATAGGTAATTAAATTAAAATCACAATGAGAGTTTTCGATGGTTACCTATATAATATCTAGCAGGTCATTGCCTTACGGTGCCCAAAAAGCTGGCCGCATTGCCCTGCTGGATGCAATGCTAATTTGCAGTGCGAAAAGTTGCCAGCCCTTTGGTCACGAGATACCTCGACCGGCTTACTTTAGAGGATGGACTACTTGTAATTTTCATACAAAAAGCGATAACTCTTCCACCCCCCTAAACCTTTATGAAAGGAGGAAATGTTGGTGTCATTCAATTTAGCAAACCTTAATCTAGGGCTAACCGTTTTTTTATTGATTCGGTTTAGATTTTTTTAAATAAATTAAAATGCCCCGGGTATTTTTTATGTAAAAAATATGGATATTTACTTAGATGCTCATAACTTTTGTTGTAAGCAATATATCTTAAATATCAAAACGTACAGCCCTACTTCTCCAATTTATCAATAATGTGTAAAAAAAATATTGAAATTGAACTATGTTTAAGAGGTGGGAAGCGTTATCGCTTTTTGTATGAAAATTTACAGGTAGTCTATCTTCTTAGGGTTTCCCTTACATCAGCACAAAAGAGGCGGTACAATAATTTAAAAACTCCGTTAATACTCTAACGTTCGTAGAAAAAGTAAAACGAGAAAAACAAAAACATAAAACCTGAACGAGAGTATGAATTAAAAATATAATGTGAAAATATGTTTTCAAGCGGATTTATTTACCGTCCAGCGAAGCCAATGAAATTCCTTTAAATGTGCACAGATAAATTTTATTTATATTTCATTACGCTTGAAGCACAAAATAGAGGAATAAGTAGACGAATAAGTTATGGTTGCTTTCTCAATGTTACAAGTTTGAATGTCATTATAAAAACTGATATTATATTATTATGAAAAATTGATTTATTTAACTTGTCTGTTAGTTTGTTAGGGCCAAATCCTGCAACTTATGAAGAACTCTTGCTTAACCGATTGATATGAAATTTTATAAACAAGTAAGTCAGGTGATAACGCAAAATTATGGTACGGATGGTTTATAGCATATTATGTACCTACTCTAAGAGTGTACCAGAAGCTTCAAGTAATAAGAAAACAACAGACAGATTCTAAGATTTTTTTGAGCATTCAAAATCGGTTAATGGTTGTGTAAAAAAACAAAAATAAAGTTGCACATTCAAGTGTTGCGTGCGTGGAATTTTTCTCAATATTTATTTCTTTATTTCATGAGGAAAAAAAGAATAAATGAACAGAAAAGAAATAACACACTGACAAACTAACGAGTGCAACTTATAGTACCCATTTTCTGATGTGTGGAGAAGATTACTTCATATTATGTGTAAACATTTTCCCTCACACTTAGCACTAAAGTCAGTGAAATATGGCCGACCTAACACTCCGTTAAGAGCGGTTTACAGTATTGGATGCGAACGGCTCAGTCGATTAAATTCGATGCGTGCGACCCTCGTTCCGACAGTGATCGTTAATGTGCCCGTAAAATACCGAATTCCAATACAATATTAACTGAGTGAGTACAAAATACCGAAAATGCAGAAAAGGCGATTTGAAGACTGCCTTGTGAGCAAGCCTCGGCTGTTCGATCATCAAGTCGAAAAATCCTTGCAATTGAACCAGTTGTTTTTAGTTCTGGAGCTATCCGATGGATCGACGTTTGTTGAATTGATAGTTGAGTTTGGATAGTGGCGTTTTTAAATATATAAATGGCCAAAACCAGAAGATTTATTGATTTAATAGACATATTAGTGTGTCAGATCATAGTGACAGTCAGAGTGAATGGCTTAATTTGCCTTTTAAATAAGGACGTAATATTATTTTAATGGCACTCGTGCAATCCCAGTAGTATCTAGGCTCAAGCTATTAATAATGCGTATTTATATTACGCTATCGCATACCGTAACTTATAGATTAGTTGCCGGTTTCTCCTAAACTTGCGCTTTAAAAGCAGTACTAAACTCTTACCTATAAAAAATACTGGCTCAAACATTTGTCGTGAAATAAAATTATGAATAGCTGTTTTAATGAACTTTTATTGAATAAAGGGCCTAAATTTGATCCGTGTAATTTCAACAACAAAAAAAAAAGAATCGAATGATCACAATTTAATAAACGGCAAAGCTTTATCTCTATAACCTCACTTATTTATTTCTGATGATGGACAAAACTGACATGAATTATATTTCGTACAGAAATGTACGCATCAAATTGTGGAGTCTGTACAAAGAGCGACAGTCATATATTAATCAGATTTTCGGAAATGTACTCGGAATAAGTAATTATAATTCCATTACATTCGTAGTTCACTGCGTTATTTTCATATCAAATGTATTAACCTGCTTATCAGATTGATTTCATGTTTGTTCTACCTATATTACTAATTCATCGCATTCGCATGTGAGATGGGTCCATAAAGTCACCTTATGCTGTGGTTATGCAATGGATTCTTCTATTGCGTAACCACATGGTTTTCATGGACGTACTTATCTCGTCAAAATGACCAACTTTTTATATAGGACCAACGAAAATAGGCACAGAGAGAGAAAGAGAGAGACAAGTGACGTCAACTTTTTACGTTAAATGTGTGTTTGAATTTAACATTTGGAAGAGTTTGAATTTCGAACACGAGAAAATTATAGGAAAAAAGTTATGCATCATTGATGTCGATGTGTGCGTAAACTTGTGTTGCGTGCGACACGTTTGCATGCATTGGTATTTGCATCACTGTTACATTTCTTACGGGCCTATTTTGATGATTATTAGATTCATGAAAATAAGGGCTAGGGGAAGCCAACGGACAAAATGGCGGGATGAACTTGACAGGTGTTAGAGTGGTTGGCAGCAAATTACACTATCATCATCATCTCAGCCACATGAAATCCACTGCTGGGTACAGGCCCCACGCCTTACCATCTTTAGGTAGGGTTTTACTATAATCAGCGCAGGTTGTTGCCCATCAAAAACGTTTCTTAATCATCGGAAGGGTAGGAGTTTTTGGACTGGGGGGACGGAGTAAAGGTATTTGGGATGCTTTTTTTCTGAGATGGATTGGCAATCAGAAAGTTGATGACGATGCCACCTTCCACCTACCACTACTTACCTTCCTACCACTGGCAGTTGAGGATGACATCCCTAACCATGTCTTGCACTAGGTGAGGATAAATGGATGAGGCCTTTGCCCAGCAATGGGAAACAAAATAGGCTACAAAAAAGCTTTGAACATTACGTAAAACTAAAACACTGCAACAGACAAAGATTCTATCTATAGATATAACATGTACATACTAGTCCTCGTAATAACATCTACTATTTGAGTTTCCAACCTGAAACTTCCAAAAGGGTTAACCGTCCTTATTTGTACGAGCATATATTGACATGTTGAGTGTAAGATTAAATCCCTCGGGCACTTGAGGACTAAGGTTAGTAAAAGGTAAAATAAAACCTTTGAAATAAGATCTTTTATATTTCGATATACGTGGATTATACTTGTAAGTCAAATAGTAAACTGATTTCAAGGGATATACAGGATGCCACTGAATTCGTTAGCATACGCAAAAAAAATACACGTAAAAATATTCTTGCATCAACATTAAATCGCTGGTTGTGTATCGGTCTAAAATAACTTGTTTTGCAAAAATTTCATCGACCGGTTGATCTAATATTGTTTAAATGAATTAATTTTTCGGTGTTTTTGGAAATTCAGTTCTGTTTTAATTTTTGGTTTTCATCTAAAGTAATAGCCTCTTTCAAAGCGTTTGAGGTAGTTATTGAGTTTTTCTTAAATTTGAAAAATGTTTAAATTTAATTTTCTCGAAAGCAGTCTTAAATATTTTCAATCATAGGTATAGTCTACATTTAAAAGGATGCCAATGAATTAAAAAACACCCCGTAAAATATTTTTCAATTAAAAATTATAACACATCTTAATTTCAAAACTTTATTCAAAAATTTAATATAACAAAATTATACATACACTTTTATAGCTACATGCCATTGACCTGTCCCAGTCCACTAAATAAACAACTTTTCATATAAAGACAATGACGACAACAAAAAAAAAATCAATATTGTTATGCAATATTTTTCAAAAGATCCTAGCATTGGTCCCGTATGAAAAGTTGTTGATATTGATTTACTGAGTCACGTCTTTGGGGGAATTTCAAGGGTCATTTACATGCTGTATCCTTAAATGAATTGACCGAGCGAGCGCAAAGCGCGAACGAAGCGTGTTTGTTTTAGCATGAGCAAAATGTATTATCCAGCTGTTCTCTTCTATAACTTTACGGCTTCGTTCGGTGAGTGCGAGAGCCGGAGGCCCATCCCCCCTTCTCCTCTGGGGAGGGAAAAATAAAGGCCAACAACGCTCTTGTCACTAGAGTTACAGTTGTTCATTGGCAGCTGTGATCACTTACCATCATGTGACCCGCTTGCTCGTTTGCCTATCTATGACGTAAAAAAATAGGACGCATTTCTAAACCGTGTCTCACTTATTTTTTAACTGAGTTAGCACGAAGCGCGAGCGAAGCGTCTTTGTGACAACTTGGGCAAATTTTCTTGGTATGTCTGTCCGGCTGTTTTTTTGTACTGGTCACATTTATCAACAGATTTCAGTGATTTTTTTAAGGCAGGTTCAATAATTACTTAGATTTTTTTTGTCTATTCCATTTTTTGGTTTAATTTTTTGGTTCGTAAGACTCGTTATCGTGCGTAAATAAAATAAAAATTACTTTCTCATTCATAATGTTAAAGTTAAGCATTATCTGTCCAAAATTAAGATTTCAGTCTAAAAATGTATATACATTGACTAATAATATCAATCTAATATTAAATCCACCAGCACAAAAGGACATATTATGAAAACGAATTGTAATAAAAGCAATAAGCCGAAATGTTATTCAGCCTGCTTTTATTTAGACAAAGCGAAATACAATATATTATTCTGTTTGTAAATCAACGGTCCTTTATCTCATATTAATGTAATAATGTATGTTGATACAGTATGTCACGAAATTAGATTTGCTAACTTGGAAATCAGAGTAAATTTTGACAACCCTGTTTGAGGTAAATATATACGTTCTAGCCAAACACATGCCAGGGTAGAAGATACGAAAATTCATATCTGTCTATTTTAGCAGCCAAAGAAATCACTTTGGAAACTCTCTTCAGACGTGTTAACACCGTTTTACTAGCAAACAATGCAACCACGAAAAATAAATATAGAGGGAACTACATATATCAAAAAGCTTTACTTAAAATTTCAACTGGCGTACAAAGGCATACGGCCCACCTGATAGAAAGCGGTCACCGTATGCTATAAACTCTTGCAACACCAGAGGTGCTACTCACGCGTTGCCGACCTTGAAGAAATCTCTTCAAGCTGTTTTTGAAGAGCCCATGTTGTAGCCCCTCGGAAAAACCATTACTTATTTGAATTAATACCTAAGTTGCGCTTGCCGAAACGTGGTTGCATTTCAAATCTCTTGCCCCTTCAGATATTGGTGTTGTACGCCATCCACTGCCACATTGCAAGGTAATTCGCTGAGCTATGCCGGTGGCCGATGTTTTTCTATGGGTCTTTTCATTTGTGATTGGATCAACTAGAGAAACACCGAGCATGACCATCCTCATAGCTCTTTGAGCGACCTTAAACTTTCTAACGTGGCCCAAAGCCAAAGTCAAAATCAGCGTCAAAATTTTTTATTTGACATGTATGCTATCTCTTTTTGAACGTTATATTTTTCTTTCGTATTTTTCCGAACGTCCACTGGTGAGAAGAATACGCCGAAAGAAACTCAATCCAGACTTGGTCCTTACGTGCCTGAAGGGCTCCGATTACAATATTTTATATATATATATATTATTCTAATGTTATTATATTTATTTTATTTTATATTTATAGTTTAAGTAACGTTAGCGGTCTGATAAAAACTTCCACGCTAATTGTAATAGACACTTAGTTTCAACTCCCTCCAAAATTACCTTTTACTGCGAGTGTTTTCTGTAAAAGATACTTAACACAACCGTAACAGGGTACTTCACTCAAACAAACACATCAAAAAGAAAATAAAATTCTTATCCTATTTACGATCGGCACCATTAGCCGTAAGAACATAGTAAAAAAACAACAAGCGTATGCAACGAAATAAATAAAAGGTTCCGTGGATAAAATACTATCCCAATCCCAAGTTTGGAATCCCAATCCCAACTTATATTTTAAATGTGAAGGTAAGTTTGTCATACACCCAGGTCGGGGTACTGAAAAACACAAAGGGCAAGTAGAAGTAATATATACAACTGTGAAGCATTCCGGTACTGTTCCCGTAGGACTGGTGACAAACGACTCGGCAAAATACGCCGTGGGTAAAAGGTAGTTAGAAATAGAAATAAAAAATATTATAAAAAGGAATGAGTTTGCATTTGTTTGGTCTTTCTTTTGTAGTTAATGTAACACAGCTAAGCAAACGTTTTCATTAATAAATACTCAACCAATTATTATGAAATAACTAAAGACTTTGACAATCAATATTTAATAGAATCTGGGTGTCTAAGCTTCGTTTGGAGAAGATTTTAAAGGATAAAATAAATTGAATTTTATCAAACTTAAAGTTTTTGCTACCCGCTAACAATTGAGCGTTCTATAAGTGAAATAGTTTTTAAAATCAGACCAGTAGTTTACGATAATCCATTACAAGCAAACACAAATGTTCTTTATAATATTATTTATTATAGATCTGTTTGGATTTACAAATTTGGATATGAGAATTTGAAATATCGTTTAAGCCGTTTGCCAACGGAACCCTAAAAACGGAACGATGTTACAAAATACTTACGCTTTCCAGTGATTGGAATTATCGGGCTGAGAGCTTTTTTGTGTACACACTTTCAGGTAATAAGCGAAATATTGCCTTCACGTTCAGCCGGTGCGATGTACAAAACAAACAAATATGTGTTTTATATAGATATGTTTCAAATGTGTTTGCTAGGACCTAATGGATCTCTTTATGAGGTAACTTCCGAACTTTTATTAGAGTTACAATAAGAAGCAACTTTTGTCAGTTGTTTTAGTATAGGAGCATAACAAGTTTGGTTCGAAAAGTCACCGTTAGATGGCAGTAAACCACCTTTATACACAATAAAAAAAGAAAGGTAATCAGCATAAATTTATTTATCTAAACTGCGTTTTATTTAGATGACAATGCAATATAATGATACAATAGTAAAAGTCTATCTATCTATCTATAATTTAAGAACTGTGTTCTTGTCAGTGAGGTAGGTACTCTACATGTTTCTCGGTTCTCTCTTAATATCCATATACGCCACAACCACTGTCTCTCCTCGCTTCAATTTCTCCTTCTAAATTCTTTTTAATAAATTGATTGTGTCGTATAAGGTGACCGAACATACGCACGCCACATTAAATATGATATTCGGAAAATTGAAGTATTTTACCTTAGATATTGAGTTGATATTTAAGACAATGTTAGTTATAATTTCGTTAAACTATTAAATTTGTATTAACATATTAATACACATGTCCAAATTTCAAAGCATAGCAACGGCTTTTAATTGCACGTAACTCAGAACAAACCATCAACAATTTATGTCTAAGTCCGAGTTATCAACTCCATCTCAGCGATAGTAAGTCCTCGGTCTGCACAAAATCGGCGCCATTATATCAATCCCAAACTCAACGCTACTTGTAGACAGACTTAGTGTACTGGTTAAGATCTCTCTATCTAGATATCTCAATCTTTGTTATAGGAAGTCCTCACCCTGCGCGAGATTAACACCATTATCTTAATCAAAAATTTCTCACGACTACTAAGGTGGACAAACTTAGTGTACTCGTCAATATCTCTCTATAATCCTCAACAAATCATGTCTAAGTTCGAGTTATCAACTCCATCAGCGATACAAAGTCTTCGGTCCGCACAAACTTAGCGTCATTATCTCATTCCCAAACTCACGGCTACTTAAAAGGACAGATTTAGTGTGCAACACGATTTCTCTATAATCTTCAACAACTCATGTCTATCCGAGTTATCAACTCCATCTCAGCGATAGAAAGTCCTCGGTCTGCACAAAATCAGCGCCATTATATCAATCCCAAACTCACCGCTACTTGTGGACAGACTCAGTGTACTAGTTAAGATCTCTCTATCTAGATATCTCAATCTTTGTTATAGGAAGTCCTCATCCTGCGCGAGATTAACACCATTATCTTAATCAAAAATTTCTCACGACTACTAAGGTGGACAAACTTAGTGTACTCGTCAATATCTCTCTATAATCCTCAACAAATCATGTCTAAGTTCGAGTTATCAACTCCATCAGCGATACAAAGTCTTCGGTCCGCACAAACTTAGCGTCATTATCTCATTCCCAAACTCACGGCTACTTAAAAGGACAGATTTAGTGTGCAACACGATTTCTCTATAATCTTCAAAAACTCATGTCTATCCGAGTTATCAACTCCATCTCAGCGATAGAAAGTCCTCGGTCTGCACAAAATCAGCGCCATTATATCAATCCCAAACTCACCGCTACTTGTGGACAGACTTAGTGTACTAGTTAAGATCTCTCTATCTAGATATCTCAATCTTTGTTATAGGAAGTCCTCATCCTGCGCGAGATTAACACCATTATCTTAATCAAAAATTTCTCACGACTACTTAGGTGGACAAACTTAGTGTGCTCGTCAATATCTCTCTATAATCCTCAACAAATCATGTCTAAGTTCGAGTTATCAACTCCATCTCAGCGATACAAAGTCCTCGGTCCGCACAAACTTAGCGTCATTATCTCAATCCCAAACTCACGGATACTTAAAAGGACAGATTTAGTGTGCAAAACGCTTTTCCATTATAATCTACAACATCTCATGTCTGTCCGAGTTATCAAGTCCATCTCAGCGGTGTAAGTCCTCGGCCTGCACAAAATTAGCGCCATTACCCCAATCCCAAACTTACGGCTACTTAAGTGGACAGACTTAGTGTACTAGTTAAGATCTCTATCTAGATATCTTAATCTTTGCTATAGGAAGTCCTTACCCTACTCGATATTAGTTCGAGATAACTTCTCACGGCTACTTAAGTGGACACACCTAGGGTGCTAAACAAGATTTCTCTATAATCCTCAACAACTTATATCTAAGTCCTCGTTATCAACTCCGTTTTAGCAATACTAAGTCCTCGGCCTGAACAAAATTAACGCTTTCATCTCCATCCCAAACTTACGGCTACTTAAGGCGCTCTTATAGTAACACTAGCGCCACCCAGCAATTAAATTCCTTAAATCATAAATGGTATCGAATCTTAAAAATTTAACAAGTACAAAACTACTAAATTACTTATAGTATTTTTTGTATATTACAAGTAATTTATTAGTGCCATATTTAAAGAGAAAAATCGGTTAACGCCAACAGTGGCCACTATTGGCGTTAACCTGTTTTTCTCTTAATTGATCAAACGAATATTAGTGAAAATGAATACAAAAATACTACAAGTAATTTACTAGGTATGTACTTGTTAGATTTTTAAAATTGGATATAATTTGGGATTAAAAGAATTAATTGCTGGGTGGCGCTAGTGTTACTATAGGAGCGCCTTAAGTGGACAGTCTTAGTGTACTAGTTAGGATTCTCTATCTAAATACCTTAATTTTTGTTATAGAAAGTCCTCAGCCTGCATGAGATTAGCGCCATTATCTCAGCCGTGAACTTCTCACGGCTACTTTGATGAACAAATTTAGTTAGTGAGCTAGTTATATCATTACTGACAAAGGATTATCTACAAGGGTTCTAAACTTCTTAGAGCGTAATGCATGAATAATTAAAGCTTATCATTTTTGATCAAAATTGTCGGGAAACTATAAAATTAAAGATATTTTCACGTTTTTCATCGTGTATCACTACATATTATAAAACAAAGTCCTCCGCCGTATTTGTGTCTATTTGCGATAAACTCAAAATCTACTGCACGAATTATCATGTGGTATTCACCAATAGATAGAGTGGTGTATGAGAAAGGTTTATAGGTAAAAAACATGCCCAGGCGCAGCCGGGTAGGTCTGCTGGTGTATGATAAAAGGTAATATCTGGAACGAAATTATTGTTCCCGCCGAATTAACGTGCACACCAGTGAAGACGCAGAAGATTGTTTTAAATAAAATCTTTAACAAGTTAATATTTAAAGTCATAAACGTATTACATCAAACTATGCACAAATCTTTAGTAACTAGCGTCTTATTCCGAGATATAAACTTTATCTAGATGAGAAGTCAGTGGTCTGTAAGAGATAAGCACCATTATCTGAGTCGTGAACTTTTCGCGGCTACTTAGGTGAACAAGCTTAGGGCAATAGTTGATGAACCACTCATGGACTTTTGCAATAAATAAATATATACGGACAAATCACACAGATTGAGCTAGCGCCATAGTAAGTTCGAGACTTGTATTATGGTATAATAACTCAACGATACTATATTTTATAATAGATACTTATATAGATAAACATCCAAGACGTAGGTCTATTTGAAGAAGATCAGTTTTCATCTTGACCTGGCCGGGGATCAAACCTGGGAAAATCCGTGTCGCAGGCTATATTGACCGCTGCACCACGAAGCTCGGCAAAAGCAAGGATAATATTAACAAGTAGAGACACGTCTTACTATTGCCTTGTTCTTTTAGCCCCACCAGCACACGCTAGAACCTATACCATTGTATAGTTCCACTTTATAGTTGTGTCACTGGCAAAGCTGTTCTAGTAAACACAAATATAATCACCCCATACAGGTCTAGACACTAAGGAGAAGATTAACCGCTGCTGTCTGAACAGATATCTGTAGATATTTACATTAAAGATTACAAATTACAATAAAGGTGACAAATTTTCAAACTGCCTGAAGTACCAAACCTGATTAGACGATATTAATACTTTTTAGGTAACGTGAAAAGTCAGCTACTGGCTGACATGATGTTACAACCTCATCCGGAGTTCCTCAGTTCACGCTCGCTGGGCCATCGAGCTCCATTTATCCATGAAAATCGAATACATTTTTGTCGTTGCAAATTTATTTGCAAAACTGAACGAGATAAACTCTTTGTAACGTTTACCGCCTCTAGAATAGCTCGGACTAACTGGATCCAATTTGTCCCGTGAGGGAAACAAGCCAATCACAGCGTCACGTGATTTTGGGACGCGAATGGTGCCACGATGTAATCAGCTAAGCTTGGCTTTATTCCGTATTCCCGTGCACCTTTATTGAAGTGCAAAATAGAAAAAGTCAGAAACAAACCTATAAAAAAGGCTCTCAAAAAAAATAATGTAATTTTTTTGCATAATGGACTAATAATATTATACGATTGGGTTAACTTCATACCTATTCATAATAAATCATGGAACCACGTGATTTTAGGATGCGAATGGTGCCACGACGTAATAAACTAAGGTTGGGTTTATTCCATATTCCCGTGCATCTTTATAAAAGACCCAAATAAAAAAGAAAAAAAAACCTGTCATAAAAGCCACTCAATTAGTAGACAACGTTATCGCTGCGTTAACGAATCATACTAGCACAAATCTATCACGAAGTGATCTTTTCTGAATTTTGGGAAGCGAATGGAGGCACAATGTAATCAGCTTAGCTTGGGCTTTACTCTCGTTTGTCTTTATTAAAAAAAATATTAGAAGAGTACAGCGACAAAGATTTACATAATATCATCATCATCATCAGGTCTTTCTAGTCTCCACTGCAGGAGCACGACCCTCTATGTACTACCAGAGCCATATACTAGCCTGAGTAGTCAGAGGATTTGGCCTACACTCTCCACGCTGGCCAGACGGGTTGGAGAGGTCTCTTTGATGTTAATAAGCTTTGTGTAGCTTGTGTTTCCTTAGTCGCCTTTTTCGACATCCAAGGGATGACTTGGAGTGGTCCTATCCTACTCTGCCGGGAACCACACGGCATTTACAATATATAGGTAACGAAATGGTTAAGAATGTCCAAACATATGTTTAAGTCCCTCAGGAATAATATGTTATCGGGACGAAAGATACCTTACGTACTTTTCCGCGACGAGCTCCGTGGCGCAGCGGTCAACACGCCTGCCTGCGACACGGATGGGCCGGGTTCGATCCCCGATCAGGTCAAGATGGAAAATGATCTTTTTCAGATTGACCTGGGTCTTAGATGTTTATCTATATAAGTATCTATTACAAAATATAGTATCGTTGAGTTAGTATCCCATAACACAAGTCTTACTTAAGAACTTACTTTGGGGCTAGCTCAATCTGTGTGATTTGTCCGTATATATTTATTTATTTATTTTCCGTAGCCCTGATTACGTGTATATAAAATTTCATCAATATCCAGTGAGCAGTAAAAAATATAATAAACGTACAAATAAAATAACTTACTCACGCATTTACAATATTCATTGGAATATATCCATTAAAAAACATTCTCACTTAAGCTTGCTTTCTGTACTTCCCTGATTTGTGCTTTGTATTTATCGAATATACCTCTGAGCTAACTGATCTATCGAAGCCAGTTGACGGAATTAACACTTTAGCCACTCGCCAATAGTTTTAAGTAAACGGGTTTAAGGGCAATCCGATTTCCATCAGAAGCGAGACGCGATATCGAAGATCCGGATCACTAAAGTACTAGAAGTACTTAATAGTTACTTATTCTAGTATATGAAACCAGTAAAAGGCTTTTTAAATTGCGGTGGAATAAATATAAAATCCTCTGACTGCTCTGGCAATACAGAGATGGTCGTGCTCCTGCAGTTTAAATAAAGACCTGACTAATAAAGACCTGATGATGATGATGATGAAATATAAAATAAACGGTGACACGTAGTTGTTTGTGGATTTTTCCCCTTACTTTTTTTTAATTTAATAAGAAAAACCTATAATTAAAAATTCTTTTTTAACCAAAAAAGAAAAAAACCGACTTCCAACCTATACATAAGTGTAAAAACTAAAAAGTAGGAAATAATGACATAATTACTAGAAATCAAACGCAATAAACAAAAATATTTATACTTTCATACCTAAGAAAAAGTGGGAAGAGATTCATACCATACCATAAGAGATTGGCAGAGGATAGAGACAGATAGAGGGAGCTCCACCGACAAGAGCTTAGCTCTTAAATTTCGATGATTTTGATGATGACCTAGTGACAATTTATAATCAGTTTTTATTAGGGTCGGTGCCAGCCAATATAACAAAGATAGAAGATTAATCTTTCTTTCTAAAAAAGGCACGTTCAGTAACCAAATGGGTTCCCACTGACGGCAAACGTTCTAGAGGGAAGCCAATAATGAGATGGAAAGACGAGTTGTGTGCATTGAATAAGGAATGGCATGACAGGACACTGGCTAGGACTAGGTGGAGAACAGAAAGGAGGGCTTTTGCCCAGCAGTGGGACCTAAATAGCTAGTAAAATCTTTTAAAACAAATCTTCGGGCAGCACGAGAAAGCTCTAAGATTATTTTTACTTTGGCTGGCAGCGACTCCAAAAACATTCATGGTGATCGGTTCAGTAGATTCAGCGTGAAAGTGAAACAAACAAATAAACTAACAAACTTTTTTCGAATTTATAATATTAGTTAGGATAGTTAGGATTAGTATTAGGACTAGTATCCCTCTCTAGCTGAGCCCGGTACGGCAATGAATACTATATTTATTGATGGAAATTGTAATAAAATAGTTTGAGTTTTTTAGTTTAAGTTTAAAAGATCTAAGCGAGCAGACAGCGGAAGAAACTTAATTTTATACTTTTAAAAGAATGTAAGAACAAAGACATGGCTGCACTCATAGATTAAAAAAAATTTTTTCGGCTGCACTAGACCCCAAAAATGCAACCCCTAAGTAAGTTGTATCCATGGGAATTGAGCAAGATTGTTGATAACTCGGACTTACGAGTAGATAGTTGCTTAGGTCTTCGAAGTTCTATTGTGACCAAGATCCGTAACTTCAGTACTTGTGGGTCAAACTTGCAAGAACATTAAACAATTTCAACACTACCTGCTTGAGACATTATTGATTTGTGACCTTTTTTGAATTCGGATTTCCCAAGTTGGAGTTTTATTATTTGTTTCCAGCAATTTTTCACGACTTCGTCCGCGTAATTTATGGCCTATGTAACCCGCAGAAAAAGTTAACGTTAAATAGATAAAGGAATTTCGAAAATCGGTCCAGTAGTTTTGGAGTATGTAATGTTAAAAACAATCAAAATTTTCCTTATTATAAAACAAAAGCTCAAGCTGCAGGTTTGTCAAAGAGCAATGGAGCGCAGTATGTCAGGTATTAAGAGGACAGATCGCGTCAGGAATACGACACTGCGCTCCATGACTCACGTTGTCGATGTTGGAATGAAATCCACTAGGCTAAAGTGGGACTGGGCGGGTCATGTTTGCCGAATGGTCCCGGAAAGATGGGCTCAAAAAACTACTTTATGGGGCCCTACTGACGGAAAACGATCAAGAGGTAAACCTAAGACCAGATGGCAGGATGGTTTGTTTGGTTTTGATAAAGATTGGAAAGAGATAGCAAAAGACAGGTCACATTGGAAACAGAAAGGGGAGGCTTTTGCCCAGCAGTGGGACATAAATGGCTATTAAAAAAAATATTAGTATTGATAAGGGGCAGCACAAGACCCCATACTCACAAATGCATTAATGTTAAGTAAGTTGCGTCCGTGGGAATTCATCAAGATTGTTGGTAACTCGGACTAACAAGTGGATAGTTGCTTAGGACTTCGAAGTTCTATCGTGTCCAATATCCGAAACTTTAGTCGTGGGTCAAACTTGCAAGAAGATTAAACAATTTCAATACTACCATTGGCTTTATTTGTGGTTTTATTTCAAATCTGATTGCTGAAGAGATGGTTCAATTATGAGTTTCTTTATTAGTTTACTATATATGTTCACATGTGGTCAGGGGTGACATATACATGGCGAAATTTTGATCGTTCTGGACCCTTAAAAGGGTGATTCAGCCCGTCGATATGAACCATTTTTCCTATGGGCCCAATGCTGGAAACTCAAATTTTATTTCGACATTTTCATACAAAAGTGTTCAGCCGCCCGGGCAATTTGTATAGGAATGTCGAATTTTTTTTCGAGTTTACAGCATTTGTCCCATAGGAAAAGTTGTTTATATTGACAGGCTGAATCACCCCTTTAATGGTCCGGAACGATCAAAATTTCGCCATGTATAACTGCCTGTCCGGTAAAGGTAAAGCGTCGGGTACGCGCGCCCGGCCTCCTGAGCTGCTACTTCCTCATCTCCAATCCATCCGAGCAAGCAGCATCCCAAATATCTTTGTCTCGTTCTCCCACTCCAATAAATTCGTACTTCCCTCGCTTAGAAAAAAGATTTCGATGGGCAGCAGCGTTGGAACCGAGATAGGCCAAACAAACTGCGCTCATCAACCCGTTTTCCAAGCGTGGTGAGTATGGCAAAACCATCCTTTGATGAATAAATCCTTCGGCAGGCCCATGTCCAGCTGTGGACTTCTTGCGGCTGAGACGACACGTGTTTAACATCTTCGAGACGAGCTCCGTGGCGCAGCGGTCAACACGCGAGGCTGCGACACGGTCAACACGCGCGGCTGCGACACGGATGGTCCCGGGTTCGATCCCCGGTCAGGTCAAAATGAAAAACGATCTTTTTCAGATTGACCGGGGTCTTGGATGTTTATCTATATATGTATTTGTTATAAAATATTCTATCGTTGAGTTAGTATCCCATAACAAAAGTCTCGAACTTACTTTGGGGCTAGCTCAATCTGTGTGATTTGTCCGTATATATTTATTTTATTTCATTATTTATTTATCTTTGGCGTAGTTGTGTCGTGAGCGTAATGGCTAATACTTAAGCCTCAACGGATGCAGCAATATCGGCATATGATTATATACTCTCTAGAGTATGTATTGATCTCAATATAAGATTAAATATACTGGCCTATATTAATGTTTGTGTGCATGACAGCTTAATGTGAGTACATGCGCCACGTCAATTTATGTCATCAAATCAGTAGCTATGTGTTTATTTCATAGCCTATGCGTTTAGGCTAATAGATCAATCTCAAGAGGCTAAGTTGCGACACTACGTTGGTGAAGATATATTTTCACAGATTCAAGAAACCCCAGATCTCAATATGTAATATTAGTTTCGACTTTTATACGTCTTCACTTTCCTGAGATAAAGGTCTAGACAGACAAATGATGATACTATAAATACGGGTTATCCTAGGGTCCTAATTTACCTTTTGAGGTATAAAAACATACACAAATTGACACCTGGCATTTAAATACAGATAAAAGACCAGCGCTCACAAAATTGGCTCAATTTCTGTTTCATTTAATATTCTACTTAATTCATGCTTCCTTTGTTTTGTGTTTGACCCCTCGGCTTGCTCGTAAATAAGTGAAACGGAACGTACGAGGTCAGCTGAAAAATGTATCGAGCTGGTGGGAAATTTCTCACCCGACTGGAACATTAATAAACAAAATTTAATAAATATATTTTCATGTGAGTAATTGACACCGATTTTTCAACTTACACTGCAGTGTATATTTCTATCATTTTTATAAAAATTCTAGGTACTACCCGCGGCTTCGCCCGCGTGATATATTCCTTTTCAGTTCCCTAACCTATGTGTATGCAACATTTCATGATGATCAGTTCAGTAGATTAGGCGTTAAAGCGTAACAAACAAACAAACAATCAAACTCACTTTTTCATTTATAAAATTAGTGATGATACATATCATACGAAAGCTATTTGATCTGCCATCTGGGAGAAATTTCGATCCCTCATTGTCACTTGAAATGTTAACGTGATTTTTAAAACTTTCATCCAAACTTAAAAATACAATAAGTAGTGTATACTTCAGTTTAAGCTAAACAGTTCATATTGCAATATTTTGTTTCGAGTAGTGTATTTGTGCATGATTTCTGATAAATAAGGAAAACGCATTTTTCAAAATCACGAAGAAGTAATTTTTCCAATACCAAATGAACGGCGAAGGAAAACGTGAACCGTTGCCAAGATGTAGCACACAAAAGTGTGTGAACTCTGATTTACGTCTATTGTGAAAATTGCCCGACGTATCTATATTCTGTGGTGTGTTACAAGTGACGCATTTTTATTTGATCATGATATATATGTGTTAATTATTCTATATCTTGTAGGTTTTAATAAGTAGACATAAAAAAATCTGTTAGATACAAGGTTTTGATGTTTAAATAATAAAATTGAATTTTTCAATATAACAAATGAGTAAATTTTCCAATACCATCGAACGGCAAAAGAAAGGTGAGTTTTTGCCAAGATGCAGCACACAAAAGTGTGTGAACTCTGATTTACGTCTATTGTGAAAATTGCCCAACGTTCTTATATTCTGTGGTGTGTTACAAGTGGCACATTTTTATTTGGTCACGATCTATATGTGTCTATCATTCTACATCTTGAAAGTTTTATTTAGTAGACCTAAAAAGCCAGTAGATACATGCATTGATGATTAGATAAGAAAATGCCTTTTTCAAAATCACAAGGGATTAAATTTTTCAATGCCAACAAATGATAAAGGAAAAAGTGAACCTTTGCCAAGATATAGCTCACAAAAGTACGAGAAAATCTGATTTACGTCTATTGTGAAAATTGCCCGACGTATCTATATTCTGTGGTGTGTTACAAGTGACGCATTTTTATTTGATCATGATACATATGTGTTAATCATTCTATATCTTGTAGGTTTTAATAAGTAGACATAATAAATCTGTTAGATACAAGGTTTTGATGTTTAAATAATAAAATTGAATTTTTCAAAATTACAAAGGAGTAAATTTTCCAATACCATCGAACGGCAAAAGAAAGGTGAGTTTTGCCAAGATGCAGCACACAAAAGTGTGTGAACTCTGATTTACGTCTATTGTGAAAATTGCCCAGTGTTCTTATATTCTGTGGTGTGTTACAAGTGACGCATTTTTATTTGATCATGATACATATGTGTTAATCATTCTATATCTTGTAGGTTTTAATAAGTAGACATAAAAAATCTGTTAGATACAAGGTTTTGATGTTTAAATAATAAAATTGAATTTTTCAAAATTACAAAGGAGTAAATTTTCCAATACCATCGAACGGCAAAAGAAAGGTGAGTTTTGCCAAGATGCAGCACACAAAAGTGTGTGAACTCTGATTTACGTCTATTGTGAAAATTGCCCAGCATTCTTATATTCTGTGGTGTGTTACAAGTGACGCATTTTTATTTGATCATGATATATATGTGTTAGTTATTCTATATCTTGTAGGTTTTAATAAGTAGACATAAAAAAATCTGTTAGATACAAGGTATTGATGTTTAAATAATAAAATTGAATTTTTCAAAATAACAAAGGAGTAAATTTTCCAATTCCATCGAACGGCAAAAGAAAGGTGAGTTTTTGCCAAGATGCAGCACACAAAAGTGTGTGAACTCTGATTTACATCTATTGTGAAAATTGCCCAGTGTTCTTATATTCTGTGGTGTGTTACAAGTGGCACATTTTTATTTGGTCACGATCTATATGTGTTTATCATTCTACATCTTGAAAGTTTTATTTAGTAGACGTAGATTATCTAGTAGAGACAAACATTAATTTTGAATATGAAAATTGTATTTTTCACAATCACAAAGGAGTAAATTTTCCAATACCAACGAATGGCAAAGGAAAATGTGAATCTTTGCCAAGATGTAGTACACAAAAGTGTGCGCACTCTGATTTACGTCTATTGTGAAATTGCCCAACTTTTCTATATTCTGCGGTAGGTATGTTACAATTGACATAGTTTTAGTGTGCTCAGGATTCAGTATGCTCTTCAACAATCTTGAATACTAGGTATATAAGTTGTATTACTGTTGATGTGAGCCACATACCTAATTAACAATTTGATTTAGTAGTGATGAAATTATAAAGTAATACAAATAGCAGAAAAAAATTGATTTTTGCATAACACAAAATAGTCTAAATTCTGATATATCAATTGAGAAAAATGCTTGAATTTTCTATATTTTGAAACTAAATTAGTTTGCTTAGCAACTTACAATTACTTTTATTTCGGTTATGTATCCTCGATCAAGGTTTTGAAAATTAGCCTAAAATATATGTCGATGTCGGCCAGAACTTTGCCACTGACACAGCGTTATCAGTAGCATTGTAAAGGTCTCGCGTGTGCAGGTAGTACACGCAGTGCAAAACAGAAGTTTTTTAGTTCTGTATAATTCCACAACGGCTGTTAGGTTAGGTTGGAAGGAAGTTTTGACGTAAGGCAAGCGACCCAATGATCACTTTTCTGACGTACAGTTGTAAGAATTTGACAAATGATATTATAGCAACATGAATCACCGTATGCCCGTTTGTCTACTTGGTAGTATAAAAAAACATTAAACAGTAAGGGTTTTCATAGTTAAGGCCGCACACTATGCACAGTAGCGACGCCAATCATTTTATTTCTAATACTTTACAAATAGAAAGAAATTCAGGAATGTAAATCATATAAGAACTAGTAAATAACCTGAAGTATTTTTGAAATCATGTTTAATATTATCAGAATCAGTGAGAATCAGATTACTGAATGATAGATTACAGAAAGAGAAAACGTGATTACCGCCAAAAACGGCAGTTTTTGGCGGTAATCACGTTTTCTCATAATGACTGATTCTCATAATATTAAAACATGATTCCAAAAATATTTCAAGTTATTTACTAGTACTTATATGGTTTACATTCTTGGATTTCTTTCTATTTGTAAAGTATTAGGAATAAAATGATTGGCGTTACTACTGTGCCTAGGGTGCCCCCTTAAGTGCCCGTCCTCTGATTGCAGGGAGATCTTCGGGTACGCGCGCGAAGCCTCCTGAGCTGTTATCCTCGATTCATCTAAAGTAGCATCTCAATTCGACGAGCTCCGTGGCGCAGCGGTCAACACGCCGGCCTGTTACGCGGATAGTCCCGGGTTCGATCCCCGGTCAGTTCAAGATGAAAAATGATCTTTTACAGATTGACCTGGGTCTCGGATGTTTATCTATTTTTGTATTTATTATAAAATATAATATCGTTGAGTTAATTTCACAACACATTCCTTTGGGGCTAGCTTAATCTGTGTGATTTGTCCGTATATAGGTATCCATTAATTTATATTTATTAATTTATTAATACCCTTATCGCCTTCCCCCTAGTCCAAAGCAAATACTACCCTTCCCAGGCTAAAAAAAGACGCTGCTACCCATCGTAACCGAAACAAGCCAAATGAACTTCATGCTATTTTGCTCCCTCCAGCAGAGACGCCTTAACTTAATGCATAGGTACCAATCTGTAAAGTAGTATTTCTATTCATTTTTTATAGGTATTTGTTACCAATTCTGCCAGGATGCTAGGCAGACAGCCGTAAAAACTTTGCAACATTAAATCACATTTTTAGCGATAAAATAAAAAACAAAGAACTCCAAAAACTACATTAAGAACCCAACAAGACGGCACAATATGCTAGGGCTGCCAAAAAACAATATTTCAAGTAAATTATGACACTTTACCGAAGGGTCCCCTATGTAAAACTATCCAACTCCCCACGATAGGTTTGTAAGGAAAAAATAAACGGCCAGCTTCGCTTTTAAAAGTTCTATCAAACTTGTATTTTTACGATATCCGAAATCACTTGTGAAATATTGAGGGCGTCGAGGCAGCTGTTGGAAGTTTCTCGACAGCAGCGGGACAAAAAGACAAAGTAATACTCTTTATATGGAGGATTCTTTTAGACTTTTCTTTTCATAATAGACGACGGACGTTTCTCTTTGTTCTCTCTTGAGGATTTAACGATAGCACTATTGAAATAGAAATGTTTATGTATAAATGTAGATTCGTTGGAAATTAAATATGTATATGTACAAATACAACTGGAAACCTCCTAGGTGTAGTGGGTAACACGCCAGCCTGCTACACGAGGAACTGGGTTCGATTATCAAAGCGAGCAAATTGTTTTTCATTTTTACAATTCTCAAGTTAAGTCGGGAGTTCTCAAGGATGTAGGTCTACTCAACACCTTGAGTAACTCTAGATGCCAAACAGCCAGTCATGAAATATTTGCGATCTCCGTGGCGCAGTGGTTACCACGCCAGACTGCGACACGGGGGTCCCGGGTTCGATCCCCGGTCCCAGGTCATGATGGAAAACGATCTTATTCAGATTGACCTGGGTCTTGGATGTTTATCTATATAAGTATATATTATAAAATATAGTATCGTTGAGCTATTATCCTGCGACACAAGTTCACAACTTACTGTGGGGCTAGCTCAATTTGTGTGATATGTCCCTATATATTTGTTTATTATTATCCTTTATTTATTTTAACACATATTATTTACATTTTTAAATATTTAAATATATAAAAAAAAACATTTAAAAATATAAAAATAGTAGCCCACCGTATCGGGAACAGGGTCCAAGCTACCGGCGGTCAGGGCTCCAGGGAAAGGAATCTCCTTACAATACGGGCCGTGTCCAAAAGTACTGCCTTCTGAATCAAGCACTTGATCCAGCTGCCTAACGAGAGCCTCTTTAGGTGTTGATCGAGGCTCTTGGCAATTAAGCCATGGGCTGTTACTACTATCGGCACAATGATCGCTGAGTCAACATCCCACATGTCGACAACCTCGCGAGCCAAGTCAAGATATTTAATTTGCTTATTATTATTATTATAATTACATCACAGCGTTTTCTGACAGAATAATGGACTCTGGGATCCGATTTTCCTCTGTTGAGAATGCAACTAGGAAAAGGTTTAAATGAGGAATAGTAGATTGTTGCACTGAGCAGAAAGTAAGTTATTGCTGCACGAGTGTTTATTTGGAGCCCAAGCGTTAGCGAGGGCTCTAAAAAGCACGAGTGCAATATAACTTACTTAATGCGAGGTGCATAATCTGCTTTTCTTTCAACTACTGCAATAAAAGTAGGTGAAAAATAAATCTGAAGACAAATGACAAAAGATAGAAACTTGTTGTTACTTACATTGCCGCCTTTTTTTCTTTATGGCCAGTATTTTTTTTTAGGCTAATTAGTACACACGTCCCTTTGTAAACTTCATACGGCCGTTAGGTTTGCCAACCTTTTTTATGACATATGACAACTATCGTCCCGCGATTAAATAAAAACTAAACAGTGCAGTAAAGGATTTCCATACATTTTTGCTGCTCTAGTGCAGCAAAGTTCCGCTTTGTGCTGGATAAAGTAGTGCAGTTATGATAGAATTGCAGCGTAGTTGGAAGAAAAAGTATTATAGAATCAAGCTAATTTTAAACATTTTAACGTATACAGCGTGTAAAAAACGTTGACATTCCCTTATAGGGGTGACTCAGGCCGTCAATATGGACAACTTTTCATATGGAACCAATGCTTGGAACTCAAAAACATTTTTGATTTTCTCATATAATTTCCCCGGTGTAAATATTATTCTTTTCCTTGAAAATATCAAAAATGTTTGTTGATCATCACCCCAGGCTCAAATAATGCTTATATGTGTATAAAGTTCATTGTAAGGCTAGTGCAGCAACAAACTTTTCTTTTCAGAAAGTTAGTGAGAATCCGTGCAGCCGCTCTTGGGTTCATGCATGTTTAATGGCGTCCTAGAAAGGTCACGGGATTGTATATTGTACAGGGTTTCTCCTCAAACTGGGTCAGTGAAGACATTTTTTTAAACTATCACTACATCACTACATTACATATTATAAAACAAAGTCCTCCGCCGCGTCTGTCTATCTGTCTGTCTGTCTGTTCGCGATAAACTCAAAAACTTCTCCACGGATTTTCATACGGTTTTCACCAATAGATAGAGTGATTCACGAGGAAGGTTTTAAGGTATAATACATGCCCGGGTGCAGCCGGGTAGGACTGCTAGTAGGAAATAAAGAAAAAAATCAAAGGTCATTTAAAAAAAATAAAATACAATAGCAGTCTTAGAGTTTTAAAATAACAAGGTACTCTGCCGGCAGAACCTTTAAACGTAAATTTAGAAAAGAAGAATGGTTCATCGTAACGTATATTTTATTTTATTACCTACCAGAATTGAAAGTTAAGTTTATGACCATATAACAAATACCTCAAGAAAACGCTTTGAGAATGGCCATCACTTTAGATAAAAAAAAAAAAAAACTGGACTGAATATTAAAAACCGTGAAAAAAATTCATTTAAATAGTAGCAAATGAGTCCACCATCGCACTCACACATTCTATCTACCCCGTCAGGAACATAGACGTTATTTCTATATTTATGTTCGTTGTGAAGCTGTCAAGTGCAGCAACAAACTTTTCCTTTCGAAAGTTTGTGGAACCCGGGGTACCTCCCTCGGGAACATGCATGGTTAATGACATCCTAGAAAGGTCGCAAAATTGAGTGAAAAGGTAGCGAATATGTTATGCGCACCACGTTGGGCGCCAATGTAAAGTCCCAGCTTCGATAGAATGGGTTTTAAATTAAAAAAAAATACAATGGCAGTTCGGAAGAGCTGACAGAAGTGAAAATTTGAACAATCACGTGTGTGTTGAATTGTCAGATAATATTATTATGTGCAGGAAAGACTTTTAAATATACTGAGTGTAAATTAACCCTCAACAATACCCATAGGGAGGTAACTCAGCCCGTCAATATGAAAAAAGTTCTATGGTATCTAAGTTGGGAACTCATTTTTTTTTACATTTCTATACAACAGTGTTCTGCCACCCGAGCAATCAGGATGGGAAAGTAAAAAAAAATGGAGTGCCCAGTGTAAATGTCTGAGTCACCCTTTAATAGGCCTTTCTAGGGTTTTGAAGGTATAAGGCATTTTAAACGTAATTTTATATTTTAAATAATACTCATCTAGTTCATCATCATCATCGTCATCATCATCAGGTCTTTTTTAAGTCTCCTCTGCAGAAGCACGACCCTCATTAACTTATGTTTAGGTACATAATAAATTAGTGTTCAAAAGCTACAGACGACAAGCGTTTCGGAACCGACCACTGCTGAGTAGTTACGCCTCTTTTGTGACAGGCTAGTATTAACGGTTAACGAATAACAACTAGTAATTAAATAAATAAATAAATACATACGGACAAATCACACAGATTGAGCTAGCCCCAAAGTAAGTTCGAGACTTGTGTTATGGAACCAACTCAACGATACCATATTTTAATAGATAATTATATAGACAAACATCCAAAAAGTAATTGAACAACCTTAACTAGATAACAACCAGTAATAATCGTCAATTTAGGTACTCAGTGCTAGACAGGCGTGGTCTGACAGCCTCTTACCAAGTTTGAGCAACTAACACTACGTGGGCAGGTAGTTTGTAGCTGTCTCTCAAACAAATTAATTGTGTCTCAGTTTTGAGCCAAGCCACAACTAAGTTTTGAGTGAGGTACGCATCGGGTCTGTCAGGCACAAATTGATTTGGTAACAGAAGAGTAACCTGTTAGTATAATACATATTATCTAGTTAATAAGGAGTGTTGATTGTTAATCGTTGCTTCTTAATTTTATTTCATTAAGAAGAAAATCCACTATACAGTAAGTATATGTATTTGATGATCATCAATCCTTAATTTTGGTAAATCAAAATAACAGAAGTATGTGGAAAATCAATTTATCTTTTCAGCAGAAATAGAGGCGTAGAGGTAGACTTTGGGAGATATAAGGGAGATGTCAATAGGTTTCTAAGAATAGAATGCTCCAGATAGAAATAATTAGAATAACAAATGAAGGGAGGATTTGGACACAAACCACTTATAACTCAAAGTAGACGGAATATTTACCGAAATTGTACGAAGCAGTGACCAATAAAACTCAAGGCACATAAAGCAAAATAAACCGTCATTTAACCAGACTACCTATTTTTTTTTTAATGATTCGTATACTTACTCAAAAACAAAGAGAGTAAAATATCTTAATTTATTCGTATTGAATTTTTTTAAATAATTGTAGGCGGGAATTTTGTTATTATTTTATATTATTGTTTGTTGTTGTTATTAGACACGCAGCGCTGTCATGCTGCAAATCACCGATAAAATTGAAAAAAAAAAACTATGTTTAAGTTAGAATATATTATAGGTATTCATGTTCACTCTATCACAATACGGTAGTTGCCTAATGTTAAGATTATATAAAATTTATTTCTAATGAGACTAATTTCTATCTAAAAACACTATAAAGAACACTTTTAATTTGATATCGATTCGTTAAGTGATCTTAAAGCTTCTTTAAAGTTGGGTGAATAGGACCATGTTTTAAAGTATGAAAATCTTTCATTACAATTATACTGTATTTTAGTAAATTTAAAGCAACTTTTATTATGAAACCATTACCATAAACGAAATATTTCGTATAGTTACAAACAAAGTTCTCTTGCCACCCATACAAAATACAAACTTGTTACGTCACAAATATGTAGGCATTTCAGCGGCGCGTTTTCACGTCTAAAAATTTACGTCTAAAAACATGTGTCTTTAAAACTTTTATAACTGAAAGAGTTTTTTGTTTAGAAATGTTTTTCTGTCACTATTGTGTTTATTTTTGGCAGGTCTTTACATAGCAACATGAAAAAAATTTTAGTCAACATGCCCATTGCCTTTTTTCTTACTCTAAGGTATCAGGGTCACATTTATACTTATTTTAATTTGCACCGTCAGACTGGCAACTTCGAATGTTATGGCGTGAATCCGCAATTTTGACGTGACGTTGACTGACGATTACTCAGGCGAATTGAAAACTTTTTTTGTTTATTATGTTTTAATATTTTATGTTGTCTACTATAGGGTTCAGAATATTGAATAAATAAACTGTCCACCATTTCTCTCCTGAACATGGAAAGCGTTATTACTTGGCATTGCAGGTGCTGCGGCTGCTGGAGCCAGAACCATATTATATACCGTGAAAAGTGATGTTATAGTGGTATATAATGCATACTACCATATTGGTATTGAAAAGTCATTAGAATTTCATCATAATAGCAAATTTTTAACATTAATTATTTGTACTGAGCACACAATTTAATTTTACTAGTCAACTAGCTTACAAAATAGCTATTCAAATATCAGTAATGATCTATAAATAATTTTCATTTACCCCGATATCCCAGCTAATGTAATAAATGTGGAACTGGGTTTTAGTATCTGTTTATTTATTAACAGTCGAGGTACCTAATGGACCAATTAACTAATCCCATTTGCATGATAGTCTATTTCTTCACTCTCTTTCATTTGACTATTCTTCTATTAGTAGTTTTGTTTCCAGTTTGATCTATCACTTGCCAAATTTATCCCTCAGTTTTTAACGAAAGGCTACAACACATATATCGATCTTATCTTAGAGTTATAAGCTCATCTTTCTGGCACCGTGTAAACGTGATCCGCCTCAGCCCACATCAACATGGCGGATATTATTTCAGTATGAATCTAACAAACTTCCTTCGACTACCCATGTTATTAAGCGATGTATTGTATTCCTGAGATCTGTCCTTTTTAGGGTTCCGTAGTGAACAAGGAACCCTTATAGTTTCGCCATGTCTGTCTGTCTGTCTATCTGTCTGTCCGTCCGCGGTTTTACTCAGAGACTATAAGTACTAGAAAACTGTAATTTGGTATGGGTATGTATATTAATCATGGCAAAAAAGTGATAGAAAAAAATCTTGAAAAAAATTTTTTTTAGGATAGCTCTCATACAAGTAAAGTGGTGGAGTAATTTTTTTTTTCTCTACTTACCCATCTTGTGGGGTATCGTTAAATAGATCTTTAAAAAATATTGTGAGGTTGAGAACCCCACTTTTTGATTTAGGGATCCGTTTCCGAAATATTCTGTTTTAAAGTGCAAATTTTTGTTAGACGTATGTGTCCCCCCCCCCTCTATCTGCTAAACGGTTATATATGGATACGTGAAAAAAATACAGCAGTAGTATATGTACTGAAGTTGAAAGGAAAACTATCGGAGCTGAGTACTAAGTTCAAACTCAAAAGTTATAGGCAACCAACTTATAAAATGTACTGGAAAATGTAAAATTTAATACAATTTTGATTGTTTGATGTTTTTGGTCGGTAAATTGTGAGGTTCGAGTGTGAACAGTGTGAACTCAAAGTTGTCATTCGCAACTACGGAACCCTACACTGCGCGTGGCACGACACGCACTTGGCCGGTTTTTATTACTAAACTAGCAATTTATCCGCGACTTCACCCTCTTAAATTATAGACCTGTTACCCGCAAATAAATTAACTTTCTACATAGGTGAATGAACTTAGAAATACGGTGCAATAGCTTCGAAGCCTGTTCAATGCAAACAATGTTCAGATATACAGCGCTATATTAGTCTTAGGCAAACCTGCAATATTTTGATCAGGACACTAAAGGTGATGGACTGAACGTAGATTTATTTACTTGCGTGGGTGTTATGGTTAAGGGGGCACACTAGGCACAGTAGCGACGCCAATACTTTACAAATAGAAAGAAATTCAAGAATATAAATCATATAAGCACTAGTAAAAAACTTTCATTCAGTCATTAAGAGAAATAGTGATTACCGCCAAAAACAGCCGTTTTTGGCGGTAATCTCATTTTCATAATTCTCACTGATTCTGATAATATTAAACATGATTCCAAAAATACTTCAGGTTATTAACTAGTGCTTAAATAAATAATAAATAAATATATAGGGACATATCACACAAATTGCTTGCTAGCCCCACAGTAAGTTGTGAACTTGTGTCGCAGGATACTAACTCAACGATACTATATTTTATAATATATACTTATATTGATAAACATCCAAGACCCAGGTCAATATGAAAAAGATCTTTTTCCATCCTGACCTGACCGGGGATCGAACCCGGGACCTCCGTGTCGCAGGCTAGCGTGTTGACCGCTGCGCCACGGAGCTCGACACATGACAATGATTTACATTCTTGAATTTCTTTCTATTTTTAAAGTACTAGGAATAAAATGATTGGCGTCGCTACTGTGCCTAGTATGCCCTCTTAAGCCTCTGTGGGAATGATTAAGCCTCTGTCTACTCTGTGGTGCAAATGAAAAAGTTAGTAAGTACTATAAACTTAGTTCTTACAAAATTAAGATTTGTTTGTACGTATTGTGTTACATGTAATGACAGTTCTAAAATAAAACTTATTAAAACTAGACTCACCTTTAGGAGGATTCACGTATATAGCGCTGCGGAACAAGGTTTCTTCATCATGCCAGTCCCAATTCCTCAACACCGTATTCCCGCACATGGCTCCAAACACCACCAGTAAACACAACAAAAATAGACGATTCCGTAAATCATGTTCATAGTTATTCTTTGTCAAAGCACCAGCCCCGTATCCTAACAGCAAACAGAATCCAACACTTGGCATATACAACACTCTTTCAGCCACCACAAATCCTACGTAGTAAAAAATATTCGTGGCTGGCACGAATGGTAGTATCATGAATGCTAGCATCATCAATACAGACACATGCGGTCCATGGCAATGATATTTTCGGGCGTTAACAAATGCTAGGCATTTTGCATTTGGAAACGGACATATACAGTCGTACATTAGTATATTATTATTGTTTGTTCCTCCATTTGCACTCATCTCTACATCATTCATAGGATGTCCGCAGCCTTTACAAGGACACAATAGCTTAGGCTCGCTTGTTCTAGTACTTTTCCTTTCATCGCCATCTTGTGTTTTTTTACTTTGTTTCCTCTTCTGTTTCGCTTTAGAATTCTGTTTCTTGTTATATTTGTTTTCTTTCTGTTTTTGAAATAGTAAGTCTGGCTTTTTGAATAAGTTTTGCGTCGTTATGACTGTGATTAAGACTAGAGATAAGTAAAATACTATCGTTGTTAAATTCCGTGCGTCGTATAAGCTAGTTATTTTTGGTATTGCGTCCATTGACCAGTCGAAGCTGAGTTGGTACGGGTATAAGAGTAGGTAGAAGTTGAAGACTGGTAAATATGAGAATGTAAGTAGTCTGGTCAAGAAAGACTTGTCTCTGGCTGCAGGATTGTCTGCTGTTGCGAAGATCGGTGCCCCTCCAATGTATATCAGTCTCCAACTCATGAGAACGAGTTGAGCGATGGCAAGAGTCGTTATACTTCGCCACCGATTCTGTAACAAAGAGAAAAAACTTTTAGAAATATGAAGAAACCCTCATAAAAATTGTTATGTCAGCAGGTAAATGAGGATTGTACACTATACCAATACATATGAGAATACAATTTATTTTATTTATAAAATGTGTTGAGCCCAAAGAGCTACTGTAGGTGGGCTTAATGCTAAGTGCATTCTCTCCCAGTCAACCATCAACCATTCAAACATTTTTTTAACATGATTAAAGCGAACTCGTGAATAATTGCCGCGCCGACAAACGTGCGCAAAACGTGATTGGGCAATCACGTATTCTGATTGCTTTTAAAATGTACATGATTTATGCTACATTATTTGCGTAGATTAACTATTTGATGGAACAACTTAATATTGCTAATATAACTATTAAAGGGGTTTTTATGCATTAACAATTTAATAACAATTTGGGTCTATACAAAATGTACTCTGGTAGGCAGCAAACCTCGTGAAAAATGGCCGCGCTTTCAAACGTGCACCAAACGTGATTGGGCAATCACGTATTCTGATTGTGTTTACGATTTACTCGACATGTCTGTAAAATGTACATAATGAAGCGTATTTACGTAGAGCAATAATTTGATGGAACTATAAAATATTCCTTATATAAATATTATAGGGGTATTTATGCATTTATAATTAAATAAAAGTATGAGATTGTACAGACAAACTGTACTCTGGCAGGCAGTAAACCTCGTGAATAATGGCCGCGCTTTTAAACGTGCGCAAAACGTGATTGGGCAATCACATATTTTGATTGCGTTTACGATTTAATCGACATATGTTGTGTAAAATGTACATAAATAAGCGTATTTACGTAGAACAATAATTTGATGGAACTATAAAATATTGCTTATATAACTATTGTAAGGGTTTTTATTCATTAAAATTTAATAAGAGGATGAGTTTGTACAGACAAACTGTATTCTGGCAGGCAGCAGTGAGTGATCCGTTGATATATATACATAGCGAAATTTTGATCGTTCCGGACCATTAAAGGGGTGATTCAGCCCGTCAATATAAACAACTTTTCCTGTGGGACAAATGCTGTAAACTCGAAAAAAAATTCGACATTCCTATACAAACTGCCAGGGCGGCTGAACACTTTTGTATGAAAATGTCGAAATAAAATTTGAGTTTCCAGCATTGGTCCCATAAAAAAAATGGTTCAGATCGACGGGCTGAATCACCCCTTTAAGGGTTCAGAACGATCAAAATTTCGCCATGTATAATATATATATATTTACGTAGAGCAACTATTTTATGGAATTTCTATGGAACGCAGGCAATTTTAGTATTTCATAAATGAATATTGTAGGAGTTTTTATGCAATCACAATTTAATAAGAATATGAGTTTTTACAAACAAACTGCTTTCTGGCAAGCAGTAAAACTCGTGAATAATAGCCGCGCTTGACAAAAGTGCGCCCAATCACGTATTCTTATTGTGTTTATAATGTACTCGACATGTGTCGTGTAAAATATAGCGAGGTATGCAACTATTTTATGGAACCGAGGTAATTTTGTCCTAATCCTAATCCTATTCTAACTATTCTATTCTAACTTTCTAATCTAACTTCTTCTAACTTCTATATTATAAATGCGAAAGTGAGTTTGTTTGTTTGTTTGTTACGCTTTCATGCCCTATCTACTGAACCAATCATCATGAAATTTTACATAGGTTAGGGTACTGAGAAAGACATAGGCTATATATCACGCGGACGGAGCCGCGGGTAACAGCTAGTTATTCCATAAATACTTAATTTTAAAGGGGTTTTTACGCAATCAAAATTAAATAAGAGTTTGGGTCTGTACAAATTCTACTGTGCAGGCAGTAAACATCGTGAATGAGTGCACCTAACAAACGTGCAATCACGTATTCTGATTGTTCTTACGATTTATTTATTTATTTAGAGTAACTTTTTATGGAATTGCGGCAACTTTATCTAATACTAGCTGATGCCCGTGACTTCGTTCGCGTGGACATTTTGTCTCCGGCGCATTAATATACCTCAATACGAACTAATGTCGATACATAAGAAAATACTTGTAGCAGTGTTATATGTTTTATATAAAAAGGTAATAAATTAAAAATTAAGTAATAAAAATCAACGTTTGGCCTTGGTTCTAAGACATGTTTTATGTCGTCGAAATTGGTTCTACTGTTAACAAGATGGAGGGATTTTCGTGTCGTCTTAAAAAAAATAATTTCATATTTATCTTTGCTGAATTGGAGGATATGATAAAAAAAAGTGTGCACAATCATATTTTAACTCTGCAGCATGCAGTAAATTCGTGACAAATGGCCGCGCTTGACAAATATACCTACGCCAATCACGTATTCAGAATCCGTTTACAATTTTTAGGTATTTAACAACTGAATTTTATTCGTAATTTTACAATTTTCTTTTTTTAGTTGAACTTCTATAATCGACCCGCGATAGATTAACAAGTGTCTGTTTATATAACTCTGTAGGGTAATTTTAAGTTACACACATAGGCCGTATATACCTAAGGGCCGTGGTTTCAATCATCCCTGTAGAAAGATCTTTTAGAAAATAGGTGCTTGCTAATTTTCTATTTCAATAAATAAGAAATCTTGCATGTTTAGTTGTCTGCCACAATAACTCAATTGCTAAGTAGTAAATAAGTAATTTAGAAACATTATCAAAATATCGAAAAAAAATATTGGTATTATACACTCTCAAGACACCGTCATGTTTTTATTTCAATGATTTAAAAGCTGGGCAATTTTTCAGTGCTTGTGTGCGTGACAGCTTTGTTTAAGCCTCAGATTAATAACTAAAGCAAGTTTTAGCACACGTGTCCTATCAATTAATGCCATCAAAATCCGTCAAATTGGTAGCTACTCGTATTGTGTACGTGATCGACTATGGGTTGTAGGTGCACTATTTTTCCTACGATTTTAGGCTAATAGAGTCTGTCTAGGCTTTATATAATCTAAGATCCTGTATAACAATGATAAACATTTATCGTAGCATTTAGTTTGAAACTACAGCGTCATCTGAGTAACGTTATTTTATTTCTATTAAATACTTGCCTTTTTAGTATTAAAATAACTCTGTTATCTTTTGAAAAGTTTCAACGATCTTATTCTAAATAAATCAAGATTTTTTCGTAGATTACGCAAGGTGACTTTATTTCGCTGAGTTCTTTTTTTTTTTTATCTTTCAACATCTGACATTGCGATTTACTTGGTATAGGCTCTAGTGTTTTATCCTAGCTTTAAAATTGTTATGTCGAAAAATTGTGAATAATTCTAAATATATTTTTTTTAAATTGAATTTATTTTGAATATATTCTAAAGAATTCTAATATCTCCAACCCGTCTGGCCAGCGTGGAGAGTGTAGGCCAAATCCTCTGACTACTCAGGCTGGTATATAGCTCTTGTAGTACAGAGAGGGTCGTGCTCCTGCAGTGGAGACTAGAAAGACCTGATGATGATGATGATGATGATATTCTAAAGAAATGTATAGACGACATAATGACGACAAATCACACAAATTGAGCTAGGCCCACAGCAAGTTGTGAACTACCTCAACATTACTATATTTTATTATTACAAGATAATATAAATATTGAATAACTTGTTCCATGCTGATTATGAAAACACGGCTTTACTCACGTTTTATTACGTCGGATCTGCCGACTAGTTTCGGTCTGTTACGGTCTGTTAAGCTTTCGGCCCGCGTAAAATACGCGAAGCGATTGAGATACAGAGGCGTCCGAATTTCAATCGAGATGGTGGTTGGTCATTACCTACGACTTGGAAACCGGTACTTCAAACGTTGGGAAACTCTTATAGCAATACTGTAAAAGGTATCGACACGGTCAGCTCAGTTCATACGAGTGCTTTCGTAACAACGGACTCACAAAACGATGAAGACACACCACAGGCAACATCCTCTGGTTTATTGGCATCCCCTCCACCGGTCATCCTTTCGAGCCGCGCAGCGCGGGCAGCGGCGCGGGCGGCGACGCGGGAGGCGGCCCTCAGTGCTTTGAGGGAAGCGTAACCGTCGTGTCGCCACCCCTTTCACTCGCCCCGATGATGGTCTTCGTAACAGACCGAAACTAGTCGGCAGATCCGACGTAATAAAACGTGAGTAAAGCCGTGTTTTCATAATGAATTTATCTCGCGTAAGTTTTAATATTATTATTGCTAACCTTTACGGTGAGGTATGGCAACAACGAGCAAACCGATTTGCCCGATTAAGAACTAAACTGAATAGACTCGAATGTGATTTTGATTATGTGGTGAAGTGTCGTGATAATGGTGTAGTGCCGAGATTCATGCGCGTAAAACCTATAAAATGCATTCGGGATCATAAACAGTTCTTTGAAGCGGTACACAAGAAATTGATGGTGCGGGTACTTCGTGAACATCGTCGAAAAATTGCCAACATAAACAAAGAATTGTATGCCTTGCACATCCAATTATCTGGAGTCCTGCGGGCGGATTTATGGGACACACTGGATTCGATGACATTTATTAGGTCTCAGACGCTGCAACATAAAGTGCGTCAAAAACATCTCGGCAAATTTAAGCGCCTGATGGAATATGATGATCAATGTTCCAATAAAGTGCAAAATGGGGAGAATACTGATAGGTTTGTGATAAATCTATCATCACAACCAATAACGCCTAATATTAAGACGGTGCTTTCAAAAGGCCTGAATTTTGCCATAACACCCAATAGAATACCTGTGGAGGATATAATTACGGGTATTGAAAACACAATAGCGCACAATAAAATCCCACAGCGAGATGCCGAATGTCTGAGACAAGATGTATCAACTCTTGTTCGTAAGTCAAAGCTACCGAAATCAAACATCACAAAACAAGAGATTGTAGGTCTTAAAGAATTACGTAATAATCGAGATGTCTTAGTACTGCCTGCAGACAAAGGGAATGCGACTGTCATAGTGGATACAGCGGTTTATGAGGAGAAAATTGGACAGTTATTGAGTGATACGAACACATACAAACAGGTAAACTACAACCCTACCTCGCGTGTGACCTCTGGCTTAGATAAACTGCTGCGGTCCTGCCCTGATGAAAGTCTTAGAACTCGGCTACGTCCACAAAATCCTACCACTCCTAAGATATACGGGTTACCTAAAATTCACAAACCCGATTGGCCTTTAAGACCTATAGTTAGCCAAATTGACTCGCCAACATATAAAGCCTCACGATTTATGGCAGATATATTACAGCCACTGACGGGAAAAACTGCGAGCTACATAAAAGATTCCACGCACTTTATCAATTTGTTGGAGGATGTGAAACTCTCAGACGAAGAAATAATGGTAAGTTTTGATGTGACATCATTATTCACAAACGTGCCGGTAGCGGACACGTTACTCATTATAAATAGTCTGTTAAAAAATACGGATATACCTACCGAGTACGCAAGTATCGCTGAGTACTGCCTTACAAGCGGTTTCTTCGTCTGGCGTGGGAATCATTACCTGCAGACGGATGGGGTTGCGATGGGATCACCCATAGCACCAGTAGTGGCTAACATATTTATGGAGTGGTTTGAAGACAGAGCCTTAAGGACATCAAGTGACAAGCCCAGATTTTGGTGGCGTTTTGTTGATGACGTTTTTGCCATTATGCACAGAGACAGCGTGATATCGTTTCTTGCTCACATTAATTCCATCCACAAAAAGATAGCATTCACTGTCGAGCAAGAAAAAGATGGTGCCCTAGCGTTCCTGGACGTGTTGGTCGTGCGACAACCTAATGGTAGTTTAACTCACACAGTGTATCGAAAACCTACACACACCGACCGATACTTAAGGGCTGACTCTCATCATCATCCAGCTCACTTAGCCTCAGTTCCGCGCACTCTTATAAATAGAGCCCTTCGCCTATGTGACTCTGAATATCTTGATGCAGAACTAACACACGTTAGGAGAGTGTTAGAATCGAATGGCTACACATGGAAGCAGAGCTTAAGAGTCAGTGAAAAAACAACAGCACGGGTGCCATCTGTGGATAGAGCCCTCGTATTTCTGCCCTTTGTTAAGGGGGTTACGGATAAGATAGGTCATTTATTACGGCGTAAATACAGCATCAAAGCCATTTTCCGACCCCAGACAAAGTTAAGAGGCCTTATACGATCTCCCAAAGATAGGGACCCGCTGAATGTGCCCGGCGTATACGAGGTTCCCTGTGACTGTGGCAAAAGTTATATCGGAGAAACGGGACGTAATGTGTCAACAAGGCTGACTGAGCATATACGGAGTATGAAGAAATTGGACAAGGATGGATCGGCTATCACCGAGCATGTATTGGATTCGGATGTGTCTCACTATATACGCTTCGATAAGGCCAAAGTACTAGTGCGTGAAAAAGCTTTCGGCCCGCGTAAAATACGCGAAGCGATTGAGATACAGAGGCGTCCGAATTTCAATCGAGATGGTGGTTGGTCATTACCTACGACTTGGAAACCGGTACTTCAAACGTTGGGAAACTCTTATAGCAATACTGTAAAAGGTATCGACACGGTCAGCTCAGTTCATACGAGTGCTTTCGTAACAACGGACTCACAAAACGATGAAGACACACCACAGGCAACATCCTCTGGTTTATTGGCATCCCCTCCACCGGTCATCCTTTCGAGCCGCGCAGCGCGGGCAGCGGCGCGGGCGGCGACGCGGGAGGCGGCCCTCAGTGCTTTGAGGGAAGCGTAACCGTCGTGTCGCCACCCCTTTCACTCGCCCCGATGATGGTCTTCGTAACAGACCGAAACTAGTCGGCAGATCCGACGTAATAAAACGTGAGTAAAGCCGTGTTTTCATAATGAATTTATCTCGCGTAAGTTTTAATATTATTATTGTTCCATGCTGGTTTGGGAGAAAAGAAAAAAACCGGCCAAGTGCGTGTCGGGTCACGCGCAGTGTAGGGTTCCGTAGTTGCGAATGACAACTTTGAGTTCACACTGTTCACAATCGCACCTCACAGTTTAAAACGACCAAAACATCTAACAATGAAAATTGTATGAAATTTTACATTTTCCAGTTCATTTTATAAGTTGGTTGCCTATAATTTTTTAGTTTGCACTTAGTACCTAGCTCTGATAGTTTTCCTTTCAACTTGAGTATATATACTACTGCTGTAATTATTTTCACGTATCCATATATAACCGTTTAGCAGATAGAGGGGGGGGGGGACACTTACAACTAACGAAAATTTGAACTTTAAAATCGAATATTTCGGAAATAGATCCCTAAATCGAAAAACCGGCCAAGTGTGAGTCAAACTCGCGCAATGAGGGTTCCGTACAAACACACACACAAACACACACACAATGTGCAAAAAATGTTTTATTCAATTGACTAGCGCCATCTAGTGGTGTTTTAGTGAACTATTTCCCTAGATGAACTTATTATTGTGAGTTTACCACTTAATTGTCAAGTGATAGAATTCTTATTATTTTTCCTGTAATCTTCAAGGAATGAACTACATTTAGTATTTTTTTTCAAAATTTTCGGCCCAGTAGTTTCGGAGATCAGGGGGGGGGAATGGTCAATTTTTGCCTTCATTCGTGAATAAAATCAAAAGTATTGATTTTACCCGAACAAAAAAAAATATTTTTGAGATCCTCATAATGAGCCCTTTCATTTGATATATGACACAGTAAGGTTTTCAAAACTTTCTTTTAAAATTTTGTGATTGGGCCCCTCAAAATGACCCTTATTTCAAAAAAATCTTTATTTACTTTGCACATCCGTGTTTGGGTCATAGGATTACACTATCTTACTAAATTTCATCTAATTTGGTTCAGTAGATTCGGAGAAAATCGGTTGTGACAGACGGACGGACGGACAGACAGACGCTCGAGTGATCCTATAAGGGTTCCGTTTTTCAACTTTTGTACGGAACCCTAAAAATGGTGTTCTCAACCTCACAATATTTTTTAAAGACCTATTTAACGATACCCAACACGATGGGTAAGTAGAAAAAAAATTACTTCCCCACTTTACTTGTATATGGGAGCTATCCTAAAAAAAAAAATATTTTTTCAAGATTTTTTTTCTACCACTTTTTTGCCATGGTAAAAATACATACATATAACAAAAAACAGCTTTCTAGTACTTATAGTCTCTAAGTAAATCGCGAAAAGACGACAGACAGACAGACATGGCGAAACTATAAGGGTTCCTTGTTTACTAAGGAACCCTAAAAAACATAGAATATACCACCAGCTGCTTTTCTTCCCGCGCAGACCATAAAAGTAGGTCAAAGGATTGGGCGAAAATGAAAGGAATCACATTGATAGGCGATGCGGCTAGCAACCCATCGCTATTTGATTCCGCTTTCCATCTTTACGCACAGTACGATGCTAAACGTGGCCTGTAGGTTTTATGACCTTGAATTCTGTCTACCCCGCAAGGGATAAAGACGTGATAGTATGTATGTATGTATATAATAGATAAATAAACATTTAAGACCCAGGCCAATCTGAAAAAGATCGTTTTCCATCATAATCTGGCTGGGGATTGAACCCGCATGCACCTATGTCGCAGACTGGCGTGTTAACCACTGCGCCTCGGACACCGTCAAACGTCAACTCGGTAAAAAAGAAGTGGTTCATACCACAGAACACAGAATACCGCGACAATCATGTTATTTTACTTAAAATAGTGTTACTATGAAAGTTTTCGCGTTTATTTAGTGTGGGTTTTCTGTGAGCTAGTTAGTGGTGGGGGCTCGGGGAAGATTTATAAGGGTTGTCCCGCCTGCCCTGGGGAACCTGCGCAACTAACGATGCCGTTTCGGATTTCTAGCACAATTTACACTGTGCCATTGATAAAAATATTGAGTAGATATGTAATAATAATAATAATTTTGTTTATTTTGCCAACACATTTCCTGTACATGCAAATTACAAATTTAAAGTTCAAATATGAAAGTTAAATTTGTATAACAAAACACAACTACACCGTTAACCATTTGGGAGACCATCGTCGAACTACACGTGAGTCTGTATCTCGAGGAATGAGCTAACAGCAATAATTTTTTTTTAATATATAAATATATATATATATATATATATATATTTAAAAAAAATTAAAGCTAACATCAATATAGTACAATGTACACCCTCTTGATTTTATTTTTTTACTTTCTGGATTTCCTTTTTTATGTATGTGCAGCTTGTAAATTCGACCGTCGCTGCCTAATAATATGGCTCCGATAGTACGAGAGGGTCGTATTCCTGCAGTAGAGACTAAAAAAAACTAATGATGATGATGATACCGTTAATGGCGTGTCTCCTAAGCGTGACTCAGACCTTCAACATGAAAAAGAGTGGGATCTATTTTGGGAACTCCTTTTTTTTTACTTTCCCAAATTCATTGCTCGGGTGGCTGGACTAAGGCTAAAAATAAAAAAAAAACACCATTCTCGTACAAAATGCCCAGCTGGATGAACACTTTTGCATGGGAATGTATCATCTTTTTCGAATTTTCAACATAATTCCAAAAATTTATATATATATAGACGTACTCAGTCGCCCCTTTCGCTTGGACGGGGTTTTATTAACAAATTGTACAACTGTCTTTAATTTTTTTATTAATATTACATATATTGAATATATAGCATCTACAGACCATTTTATATTATATCCGTGCAGAGTACGGAATAGAAATCGCAGATAAACTTAGAAGAACATCAAATTAATCAATTGGAATGAGGAAAGGCGGTAAATAATACAAGTGAGCTCTTTCTCACCTCTCAGGACGTGAGCTGTGTATATTGATTATACCACCCACGGGCGGTATTGCGGTGTTTTGTAGCGTGATAATATATTAATTACTCGTGATGGATGGGGAATGATATGGATAATGTTATGGCTAAATTATGATGACTTATATTAACATAACAACAAAAGGTAAAATGTAACATGTGGTGTAGGGCGCTGTCAAGATAGCGACGTATTGTTTCCTTTTACAATATACAATATAAATACATACTGATCATATTTTTATCCTTTACGGGATAGGCAGAGCCTATAGTTGTAAGGATTAAAGGTCACTTTTATTGTGTTGGTGAGTGTGGAGAAGAGAAGAGAAATAGAAATAAGTTACTGGCAACATTTTGTGAATAGTTCCTGAAAAAATTATCCATATCCTGTCTCTGTTTTTTTTAGTAATTTATATTTCATTCAGATGATATATGACCCACATTTCTTATCTACAGTCCATTTTACGTTATTTTCTTGCAGTTTTAGATCTTGCAGTTACAAACTGAAAATCTCAGAGAGAATTAGAAATACATCAATTTAATAAATCGGAATGAGGAAAGGTGGTTGAATAATACAAGAGCGCTCTTTCCCACCTCTGTAAATACGTGAGCTGTGTGTATTGATTATACCGCCCATGGGTATTATTTCTGTATTTTGTAGCGCGATGAAGTATTAATTACATGAGATGGATGGGAAATAAAATGGGTAACGTTACAATAATAATATTTAAGCTAATGTAAGACTATATAGAATACAAATTCGATGAACTTCACTAGATGAAGAGGCAACTTAAGAACATTTTTTTATGTTTATTTATTTGGTCAATATTGAATAAATTCATCAAGTTGTCAAAGGTTATCTTAACTAGTTTATGACTTCCATTCGGTAGACTAGCTCATAGACCAAGAAGGCTTAGCGGGCGTTTATGAGAAAATGGCAAATACTACCTTCACTACCGCATCATTCTCTATTACTGACAAAAAATTGATTGTATGAGTTTTCAATCGTAACGACAATAACCTTTTGTGTCCTTTAAATTGCAGGGTCCTGAGAATAACTTATGAAAAACGACTTTATTCAGATTGTCGGGAAATCACAAAAATTTACGGATTGATGAGTCTGAGCCCGCTTTTATGTTATCATTCATTCTGTGACATGATTTGGCAATAGTTTTTATGGCCAGATGTCTGCTTGACGCTATTCCTTGGGTATCTACAGAACTGCAGATATTTGTATTTCATTTCACAGGAGTTTTCTGTGAAAATGAAGTACAAATATTTTCCCGCGCCGGGAATCGAACCGCCTTTCATGCCTCAAGAGGCGTGTTTACCACTGAGCCAAGGAGTCCGACACATACACATACGCTTGTAATTAAGCAATTAGAACCCGTGTCGAACAGAGATATAATGTGATTTACATACAAAATGGCATATTCGCAGGAAGTCGGCTCCCGAGAATTTGTAGGTGTAATCATATCAGTTATAATTAATTTACCTACGTTATAATATATAATCCTAAAGGACATTTTATTATAAACTCACCAAGTAACCTTTAAGGAGTCCATACATACTTAAATTGGCACACAGATTAGTTAAATATATCAAGCTCCGGTGTGGCCTTTGATGTTTATAGATACACTAGCTGATGCCCGCGACTTCGTTTGCGTGGACTTTATGACTCCGGCGTATTAATTTACTTTAATAGGAACTAATCATACATAAGAAAATACTTGAAGCAGTGATATCAAATTGTATGAAATTATCAAATTGAGCCACTAACTCCATAAGAAGAAGACTATATAGCTAGCTCCAAGTGAGCTTGCGTTACTTCACCAAACTTTGATGTATGAGCAGAGTGCCCTCAACCTATCGCACATCTCCAAAGCACCTTTGAGAGGGACGGACCTCGACTTTAGGTGTTGCCTGTGTGTTCAAGGCTTTGAGAGACAGCAAACTCTCATGTTTTGCCGTATGGGCTTAAAACATAATAACGTTGCCAAAAGGGGGACCGCTGGACGGTAACCAGAAGTCTAAGCTAATCGTACTCTACGCACGCACTCTACCCCAGTGGAGAGTGTGACTATGTAAAATTGTCATTACATGGTAGTGTATGTTATTAAATCTTCGATTTTTTTACCTCAACAAAAAATAGTAATCAGGCTGAACAACTTTTACTTTAGCGTCATTTTTATATTTCCTATAGTTTACCTGGACTATTAAGGTTCTGCGTCAGGTGTTCCATATCTCCAAATTACATACCTCAACAAAATATGCTCATAAGGTTGAATAACTTTTGCTAAGGCGTCATTTATATATTTCTTGTAGTTTACCTGGACTATTATGGTTCTGCATGAGGTGTTCCAAATCTCAGATATTTTATACCTCAACAAAAATGCTCATCAGGATTAACAACTTTTGCTAAGGCTCTTATATTATGGATACTATACTTTCACTTCCATGCTGGTCTGGGAGTGAAGAAAATACATTGAATATACCAGCTACGATCAAGGAAATGTGTAAAAATCTAAGGAATCATGGTAATACGCGATGCAGCTACCCATCACTATTTTGATTCAGTTTTCCATCTCTACGCCCACCACCATGCTTAACGTGGCTTAAGGTCTTATAGACCTGATTTCTGTCTACCCCGCAAGGGAAAAGACGTGACAATATTTATGTATGTAATAACATGTATCTGGGACTGTAGGTAATTAAGCTGGAATCCCGAACAAATTTCATATCGCTTATATAACCGGGAGAACGCAGTAATTCTAGTCACGTTTTCGAGCCGGCAAATAATATAATCAGAGTGTGCCGTGTCTGCTTGAAAACATAATGTTATCACTCTTTCGTAATAGGTTAATAACTTTGTATATTAGTAATAGTCTTCTTCTTCTGTTTTATAATATGGCTTCCACCGAGATTTTAGTGATTCTGCCAATGTCCAGTAAATTGAGATACTAAGTATCGGTGTTGTACAGTAATGTTTTAACAAGTAGCATCAGTAGCAGTAGATAGCCTATGTTCTTTAATGCCTCGTGGGAGCTTCTGATGACAAATCTATACGACTCCATATAATAATCTACTTAACCTATTTTACAAATTGTTCATGAGCACGAGCATTTATAACACCAAACTACACCAATTTCATATTATAAAGTCCACTAAAATCGATTTGCAAAATCATTTAAGGCAAACCCCAACTACACCCCTTGACTTCCCACCACAAACTCTCTAGAAATAGTAAAAGTATGTTTTCGTTTGTTTGACGATAGTAATAATTATTCATCCTTGGCGGTCTTAGTGGCGCAGTGGTTAACACGTCTGTCGCAAGTCACGTCTACGCGACATGCTCTGGATTCAATTTCAAGCGTAGGCAAATACTATTATTTGTTTTTCAAAGCTTTATTATCATAATTTTTTGCCGTGTGGTTTCTGGCAGAGTAGATTAGGACCGGTCCAAGTCTTCCCATAGATGTCGTAGAAGGTGACTTAGGAAAACACAAGCTAAAGCTTATAAACAACAAAGAGACATCTCCAACTCATCTGGCCGGCGTAGAGAGCGTAGGCCAATGCCAAATCCTCCAAATGTATGGCTAGTACAGAGAACGTCATGCTCCGAGTCTTCTCGTGAATGTGGTTAAAGGCAACTTAGGAAACACAAGCTAAACAAAGTTTATTAACATCAAAGAGACCACTCCGATGTTAAGTATAGGCAAAATCCTCTGACTGCTCCGGCTAATATATGGCGCTGGTAGTACAGAGAGGGTCATGCTCATTAAGTGAAGACTTATAAAAGACCTGATGATGAAGCGATCGAGAGTTGTTCAAGCAAGCATGGTGCCTGTGTCGAACAGAGCATAGATATTACATTAATGCAATTTACATACAAAATTAAATTTTCGCAAGCCGTCGCCTCTCGGGTAACTCTGCAGATGTAATTATGTCAGTAATAATTAATTTACCAGGTTCCATTACCACTTTCTAAAAAAAGGTTATTCACATATTTTTTAAAAGTATGTATGTATTTTAAGTGGGGCATTTGCGTCTTTTTTCTTGGTCAAGGAGTTTGATTTGTGACTGAAAGTGATTCTTGATACGTCTCTTTTACACGTCCACCAGAATAATTCTTCTTCTTCTGTTTTATATTATGGCTTCCACCGAAATTTCAGTGATTCTGCCAATGTCCAGTATAATGAGATACTAAGTATCGGTGTTCTACGGTAAAGTTTTTCCAAGTAGCATCAAAGATGGCGTATGTTCTTTGATGCCTCGTGGGAGCTTCTGGTGGCAAATCTATACGAGTCCATTTATCAGTCCACTTTAACTTTTTCACAAATTGTTCCTGAGCACGAGCATTTTTAACACCAAACTACACCAATTTCATGTTATAAAGTCCACAATTTGCGAAATTGTCTAAGGCAAACTTCAACTGTACCCCTAGTAGAGTAACTGCCTCCGTGGTCCAGTGGTTAAGGCGTTCGCCTTGTTGACCCGGGGAGCGTGGTTCGATTTCCTTGGGAAGCATACTTTGTTAAGTTGTTTCCAGTTTGTTTAGGACATTGCAGGCATGAATCACCTAATTGTCTGATAAGAAAGATGATTCTGTGCTTCGGAAGGCACGTTAAGCCGGTGGTCCCGGCTGCCATCTGGTAGTCGTTAAAGAAACCACGTCAGAGGCCGAGAGGCGGTTCCGCAGAACTCTGACACCAGGGTGTGCATGGTCGTCGGTCGACTGACCGTGTCACCTACACGAAATGATGATGATGATGACTGTACCCCTTGATTTCCCATCACAATTATTCTGGGGGAGTCCCAGAATAATTAAAAACATTTCAACTATGTCGTTCTTATGTCAAATGATGATGTATGGGATACTTACTCAATGATACTATATTTTATTACAAATACATACAAGATGAACATCCAAGACCCAGATCAATCTGAAGAAAATCATTTTCATCTTGACCTGACCGAAGATCGAACCCAGGACCAAAAATGGTTAACGGGCTAGAACGTAAGGACTGGTTGGAATTGTTATTCCCATCCCGAGTGACATAAGGTGCTCCCTCACACACAGCAGTTATATAACGTAAAAAACAATGTGTAACAACGATAACATTCATACATTATCAAGAATGTTATTGTGTTACACATTGTTATATAACCTTATATAACTGCTGTGTGGGAGCACCAATAGGGATTTTTTTTATAATGCGGTATGCTGTGCTTTTATACTCTCATTTCCATTGATCCATTTCGGTGCTAAATTATGATTTTTCTTCTAATCAACTTATAAAAGCATACATAATTTAAGACACTTTATAAAAGCATACAATCTTCTAAAATTTGTTAAAAAGTGAATACAAAAATATTGTGTCTAACACCTAAGTAGAACAGACATATGACGAGTGACGATGTCGGGGACCATTAATTTTAATGCCGCCATTACTGCTTCAAATCTGCACAACACGGAAAAGGTTTTGGAATATTATGTTCTCCATTTTTCGTATATGACTACCTAAGAGGAGTGTATTGATTTGAGAGTTCACCTTCATGTATGTGTGTTTACTAACCCCATTCCTTTTTTTTGTTACGCGAAGAAAATCCCTTCAGATACCAAGCCAGCCACGGGAAACCAGCTCGGTTATGTGGTGTAGCCACTAAAAACTGTCAATCTGAGCCACTTTGTGCCGGGGGCGTGTAGTTACTAATAATAATATAATAAACTAGCTGACCCGGCGAACTTCGTACCGCCTAACAGTCAATGATTAAGTATTCATTACACATATCGAGTTTTCATTGTTTTTAAGATGTATTCTGCTATTCGGGGCGGAGACAAATCCAACGAATCAATAACCATGAAAATTGGTTCAGCAGATCTCGAGTTATAAGTGTTGTAACAAACCCGTCTTTGTTTTATTTGTTTCATATATATATATATATATATATAGAAAACAAACTCACTTTCACATCTATATATATATATATATATAGATGTGAAAGTGAGTTTGTTTTGTTTCGCTTTTACGGCGTACCTAACTACTGAACCGATCACCATGAAATTTTGCTCACACATTGTTTTGAGTACGGAAAAGGACATTAGCTATCTTTGGTCCCAGAGAAAAGTACTGTTCCCGAGGGATCGACACTAACGCGAGCGAAGCCGCGGGCAAAAGCTAGTACTTTATAAAAGCATATATTTTATTTTAAATTAGATACAAAGTGAATACGAAAATATTGTGTCAAAACACCTAAGTAGAACAGACATATGACGAGTGACGATGTCGGGGACCATTAATTTTAATGCCGCCGTTACTGCTTCAAATCTGCACAACACGGAAAAGGTTTTTTCATATTATGTTCTTATTTTTATGCATACATTCATATTATTACGTCTTTATCCCTTGTGGAGTAGACAGAGCCCAAGGTCATAAAACTTTAAGGCCATGTTGAGCGTGTTAGTGGGCATTAAAGTGGAAAGCGGAATTAAAATAGTGATAGTTTGCTTTGAAAATGAGCATTAAGCAATGATTTTTAAAAATTCGACCCTTAAGGGAGTGAAATAAAGGTGAAGTTTTACGCGGATGAAATTACGAAAAAATAGCTAGTACACCATAATATAAACATAACCTCGTTTTAAGCCAGTCGGACAACGAAGTGTGTAAGGAAATACTTGTGTCAAGACACCTTAGCTGTAAAAGCTATGTGGGTGACGGTGTCAGTACCATTAAGTTTAGTGCAGCCATAAATCGCGGATAAATAAGCTATATATATTTTTTTTAATTAAAAATTGTTATAGTTTTTATATTTTGGAGCCTATTTATTATTCAATGCAAATAAACAATCACATTTTTCATTTTACTAAAAAAGTATAGATCTAAACATGACCTCATATTAACCCAGTCGGGTAAGGAAGTACGTAAGAAAATATTAGTGTCAAAACACCTTAGCCGTAAAAGCTACGTGGTTGACGGTGTCAGGACCATTAAGTTTAACGCCGCCATAACTGCATGAAATCTGCACAACAGGGAAAAGCTTTCTTATGCCGACCGCGCCTAAAGCTTTGCGATAGAGTCATTAGGTTTTTAATGGTTTATTGAAGTTATATTATATGAATAACTACGGTAGACATTGCTGGTTTTTAGGGTTCCGTACAAAAAATGAAAAACGGAACCCTTTTAGGATCACTCGAGCGTCTGTCTGTCCGTCCGTCTGTCACAGTCGATTTTCTCCAAATCTACTGAACCAATTTAAATGAAATTTGGTAAGATAGTGAAAAACCTATGACCCAAACACGGATGTGCAAAGTAAATATATTTTTTTTTTAAATAAGGGTCAGTTTAGGGGGTCCAAATAGAAAATGTTAAAAAAAGTTTTGCAAACCTTACCGTGTTATATATCAAATGAAAGGGCTTGTTATGAGGATCTCAAAAATATTTTTTTGTTCGGGAAAAATCAATACTTTTGATTTTATTCACGAAAGAAGGCAAAATTTGACCATTCCCCCTCCTGATCTCCGACACTACTGGGCCTAAAATTTCGAAAAAATTACAATATATAGTTTATTGCTTGAAGATTACAGGAAAAATAATGAGAATTTTATCAGTTGACAATAAAGTGGTAAACTCACTATAATAAGTTCACCTAGGGAAATAGTTCACTAAAACACCACTAGATAGCGTTAGTCAATAAAACAAAACATTTTTGCACATTGTGTGTGTGTTCACGAAGCATATTGTACGGAACCCTCTTTGCGCGAGTTTGACTCACACTTAGCCGGTTTTTTTTATAACAATAGCTATTTCCCCGACACTTCGTCCGAATAAACAAATTTTTTTTTGTTTCTTTGCATTTAATAGTATTTGAAACTACTTGACCGATTTTCTCAATTCTTTCACCTTTGAAAAGCTAATTTACCTTCTAGTGATACAAGCTATTATTTATGCGAATAAAGTCGCAGGAAAATTGGTAGTTGTTTATATATGTGAAAATTTGTTTGATTGTAAATAATTTTGTTACTTTCAGTTTATCCGATAGATTTTAGGCAAAGTTCGTGGCCACTATCATAAAGAGAAGATTATCACATAGACTATAAATAAGATAGGTAGCCGCTATTATGGGAAAATGCTACTGGAAATGTTAAAGTTGTTCTTACAGAAACAGTACTTTTTTCCAGAATACAGACGAACGTCTGATAAACGTGTACGCAAAATTTTATGATCATCGGTTCGGTAGGTAAAACGTAACAAACAAATGAATAAACAAACTCACTTAGTTATTTACGTTATAGGATGGCAAACGACGCACCTGATGGTAAGTGATCACCGCTACCCATGGACAACTGCAACACCAGGGGTGTGACGACAGCATTGCCGACGTTGCGATAGGCCTCCGGCTCTCTGCCTCACCGAACGAAGCATAACAGCGGTAAAGCTACTACTCAAACGTCGACTTTCTGTGAGAGTGTGGTACTTCCCTTGACAAGCCGGCCTATTCATGCAACTAGCAAAAGTGAATTTTGCCGGTAGCGTCGTAACTTATGCGTTTATAATATAAGTAAGATACAGAATTAATTCACATCAATGTATTCAAAAGGGTTTTTATATTACTAATATTTTCACAGAGAGCACAGAAAGACAATATCTTTTTGAGTTTTATGTATTTGCAGAATAACCATGAATCCTCAGAAAAAGGTATTACAAGATATTTTGTAAAAGTAGTATTCGCTTTTCGAGGAAAAGAATATTAGCATAATGTTTCTACATTGGGAGTTGTTTATCTAAAAGGGTAAAATTGACACCCTGTTCGCGACCCCAATTCGGGGGATCGGTTCAGGGGTCAGGACTAAAGGTCAAAAGCCTTCTTAAAAACAAGTTCCTTTGAAGTTGGATATTTCCAAGTACTTATTTGTTTTTGGCTAATAAATAATATTCGTACCTCATCTTTGAGTTCATTTTCAAATATGGGCTCATCCGCATATTGAAACTTTTTATCATTAGATTATATATGATTATATTCCAGATGAAATACTTTCATAAATATAAATGAATAAAATATATACGGAGAAATCACACCGATTGAGCTAGTCCCAAAGTAAGTCGAGACTTGTGTAATGGGGTGCTAACGCAACAATAGGTACTATATTTTATAACAAATACATAATTACGTAGATAAACATGGAAGACTCAGGTCCATTTGAAAGGTTTAAGTATGTATTAACTATGTAAGTACGTTCACGATATGGCAATCCGGGTTTAAGCTTAAAAGTCGCCTGGAAGTGCATGTCTCCATACAAACGGAAAAAGGGAATTGTGGCAATATTTGATAAGTTTAGGGGAAAATTAAGCATCCAATCAATTAATCTCATTATAATCTACGTACGTTCCTATACAGTTTCGTTAAATTATCAAATGTTTGAGAATTATACGCCTCTCAAGATTTCCATACAAATTTGAAAAGGCTTGTAATTCTCAAACCATTGGTATTTTAACCAAGCTGTATAGGAACGTACGTAGATTATAATGAGATTAATTGATTAAATGCTTAATTTTACTCCAAAATTATCAAATATTGCCACAATTGCCTTTTTCCGTTTGTATGAAGACATGCGCTTCCAGGCGACTCTTAAGCGCGGGGGAGGGGAGACCCCGCACACCCGTATGTCGCCCACGCCATCTTAGTTTAAAAATGCATCATCATTATCATTTCGTGAAGGTGACACGGTCAGTCGACTATGCACACCCTGGTGTCAGAGTTCTTCGGAACCGCCTCAAATGAATGCATGAGTCCGCATTAACTGCGTTTATCGATTTTGATCTTTCTCACATTGTCATATTTTGTTTTGTATTAAAATAAAATGTCTCTGATCACTTTCTCGTTATGTGCAAAAAACAAATAAAAAACACAGTCGGCCATCGTTGTAAGAAGTGGTTTATTTGAGAAATTTTCTGCTGGCTGACATCGCCGTCCCCACCTCAAAAATAGCCGCTCATTTGCCAGAAAAAACCCGCAAAAAGCAGGCGACAAACCACAAAAATTAAACTTTGTGTGACCAAAGTGACAGTTACAGTAAATTCAATTAAACGAGCAAGCCCATTTTGGCCAGCATCTGAGATGAATCTGAGAAATTTACAACTAGCTGACAACTTCATCTGCGCCTCGTAATTATCGGCTCATATGCCAGATAGAGCTGCAAAAAGGAGCCAACAACCATTAAAAATTGTTTTCCTTGGTGTGACCAAATACCCTAAAATAACTCAATTAAACGAGCAGACCCATTTTGGCTGTCGTTGGAAGTGGCATATCTGAGAAATTTACAACCAGCTGACATCATCGTCCCTACCTCGTAGTATCCGCTCATTTTCCAGACTGAAACCACAATAAAAGTGCAAAAAACTTTAATAATTAAAGTTTTCCTTGGTGTGACGTACGTGACACTCACAGTAAAATAATTCAATTAAACGAGCAAGGTCGTTTCGGCCGGCGTCGTCGGAAGTGGCTTATCTGAGAAATTTACTGCGAGCTGACATCGTCGTCCCCACCTCGTAAATACTCGTACCCACTCATTTGCCCAACACAGGCCTCAAAAAGCTACCGAGAAACCTTACAAATTGAAATTCATAGTATTAGGACTTTTAAAGTTTTTATACAAAAACCTACTGCACGGAATTTGTTTGAGTTACATTAAAGCATTTATGAGGAATGTTAATAGTACATAGGGCCGAGAAAGGCTGTTTTTTTACCCGACTGACCCACCTAGAAAGAGGGTAATGTTTTTATATTGATGATTGGTACATAATTTTAAAATATACCACATTTTATATATTTTTCCTTGTTGTGACCAAAGTGACAGTCACAGTAAAATAATTCAATTAAACGAGCAAGGTCGTTTCGGCCGGCGTCGTCGGAAGTGGCTTATCTGAGAAATTTACTGCGAGCTGACATCGTCGTCCCCACCTCGTAAATACTCGTACTCACTCATTTGCCCAACACAGGCCTCAAAAAGCTACTGTGAAACCTTAAAAATTGAAATTGATAGTATTAGGACTTTTTAAGTTTTTATACAAAAAACTACTGTATGGAATTTGTTTGAGTTAGATAAAGCATTTATGAGGAATGTTTATAATGCATGCCCACATAGGGCCGAGAAGGCTGCTTTTTTACCCGACTGACCCACCTAGAAGAAGGGTAATGTTTTTATATTGATGATTGGTACATAATTTTATTCTCTCATTTGCCCAACACAGGCCTCAAAAGGCTACCAAAAAACGTACAAATTGAAACTGATTAGACTTTCTAAGTATTACTCATATTCCCAAAAAATAGTTTAGTTTTCAGGGATCATGTACTTACGTATTATAGTAGTCTGTAGCTTTTGAACAATTAATAAATACATATTATCTAATAAGATAATTTTAAATATGATATGACGTGAAAAAGTGCCTGCAAAGGCCTATTTTCTGAATAAACGTTTTGATTTTGATTTTTGATTTTGATTATGTAAGTAAGAGCAAGCGTGTGTTCACGAGTTTTTATAATTTTTTTATATGTAACAATATGTTTTGCAACAGTTGAATAGATTTGGATAATCTTAAACATCTTCAGAATTTTTGCCTTATCCCAAGATAAAAAAGCTTTAACTTAACAAAGAGACTTCTCCAACCCGTCTGGCCAGCGTAAGGAGTGTAGGCCAAGTTCTCTGACTGCTCTGGCTAATATATGGCTCTGGTAGTACACAGAGGGCCGTGTTCCTGTAGTGGAAACTTAAGGCTTGTACATGCGCAGGCATATGTGAGAACAATACTCAAACTTTGGGCATATTTGATAGCTAGTTACTGTTATCTACCTAGATAACAGTTATGAAATGTATATAGGCTATATACCTATACAGCCTATATACATTTATATGTGTCTAACATACTTTCTACTAGCAGTCGGTAAATATTTATTTTTGTATCGTTCTTTACCTTACTCTGTTTTAAGAAAAAGAGAATTTTAATTTGCCTCGATGCAGATAAACAGATTTTACATCCGCTCATTAACATTCAAGGACCCTGTTGAGAATTAATGAGGTTCTAAAAATATTTAAACATAGCTATCTATAGGTTAAGTAATATAAGATATGTATTTATAGATAGAATAAGAGAAGAGAAAATAAATACAAACAAAATGCATTATTTCGTTTGGCATAACTTTCTTAAATTTCATAACTTTCAACAAAGATAAAAAAAAATGTATAAAATCATTGCAATAAAAAATATTTAATCTTTAAAATCCTTACCCAGTAGGCATTTAAAGTGTTATAAAATTAACAAAACCATAAGGTTATAATGTATAATAAACTTTTTATACATAAAATATTAAATAGAATAATCATTAATGGCAGAAGTTTTGTTATATGTAGTTATCATTCATCATCATCATCAGGCCTTTTTTTAGTCTCCACTGCAGGAGCATGACCCTCTCTGAACTGTCAGAGCCATAATTAGCCAGGGCAGTCAGAGGATATGGCCTACACTCTCCATGCTGGCCAGACGGGTTGGAGAGGTCTCTTTGATGTCTATAAGCTTTGTTTAGCTTGTATTTCCTAAGTCGCCTTCTACGACATCCACGGGAAGACTTGGAGTTTCCTGGTCATTTATATAGGTTATCATTAGATTTAACAATTTTTCATATAAGTCCATCTTATCACTCGTTCGGTCCTATCTTAGTCACAAAGAAACCAAGCGAATCAAAAATGCCCAGTTATACCGGGGATTTTACCCTAAGGGATACTTACCGAAGTAAGTCTCAAAATGTTTAAGTTCTTAAATATTTTCTTGTTAGAATTGAATTTAATCAATTTTGTTTTGTTGATTGAATAAATCTAATAAAAATAAAGTTAAGTAACCAAACATGGTTGGCGTTCTCTTTATTTTAAAAAAGTCATTAGTAAAGCGATTCTACAGTAAATCAAGAAGTAAATCTATGCAAGTTCTTGACTAGCAGACAGTGGCTGGAATATAAGTCACTGTGTCATTTTTGACCTACATATGTCTCCTACCCGACGTTCGTTGTAAGGCGACACACTCCGCTGAATAACTTTCACAAATTACGTCTAATAAACAAAAGGGTTTCCATGATGAATACACATTGTTTGTAGTTAATGGAGATTGTACGTTAATAACACATAAACATTAAAAACCGACACAGCGACCAACAGCCGTAGTAGACCGCGAAAAATTCATATAGAACCTTACCATAAGAATTTTTCGGGTTCTAGTGCTGTTCTAATTCGAAATAAATAAAGGGACAAATCAGACAAATTAAATAAAAATAAATAAATAATAATTAATAAATATATACGGACAAATCACACAGATTGAGCTAGCCCCAAAGTAAGTTTAAGACTTGTGTTATGGGATACTAACTCAACGATACTATATTTTATTACAAATACATATATAGATAAACATCCAAGACCCAAGTCAATTCGAAAAAGATCATTTTTCATCTTGACCTGACCGTGGATCGAACCCGGGATCATCCGTGTCGCAGGCCGGCGTGTTGACCGCTGCGCCACAGTGCTCGTCAAATTAAGTTAGCCCTGCAGAGAGTTGTGAATTTATGTCGTTGGATGTATACTGAGGATGTATAGTCAATGATACTTATTTTGTAATAGATACTTAAATAATATATTCCAACCCGTCTGGCTAGCGTGGAGAGTGTAGGCCAAATCCTCTGACTGCTCAGGCTAAATGGCTCTAATAGTACGGAGAGGGTCAGGCTCCTGCAGTGGAGACTAAAAAGACCAGATAATGATGAAGACTTAAATATTTAAACATTTAAGACCCAGGCTACTTTCATCAAAGCTTGTATAACAAAAATGTACTTTTCAAATTAAACCTACTCATAGAAATATACCTATAAATTGAATCAAAAACCAGCTCTGACCGCCCTCGGTATTAAAAATAAACTGACATTATTGAACTCATTTATAACTCAATATAAAAATAATTGAAGGTTTCGTGACATTGGAAAGTTTGTAGATCTTTTAAGGCGCTCTTATAGTAACATTAGCGCCACACAGCAATTAAATTCCTTAAATCATAAATTGTATCGAATATTAAAAATCTAACAAGTACAAAACTAGTTAATTACTTATAGTATTTTTGTATATTACAAGTAATTTACTAGTGCCATATTTAAGGAGAAAATTCGTTTCTTCTGTTTTTCTCTTATTTTATCGAACGAATATTAGTGAAAATGAATACAAAAATACTACATGTAATTTAATAGTTATGTACTTGTTAGATTTTTAAAATTCGATATAATTTAGGATTAAACGAATTAATTGCTGGGTGGCGCTAGTGTTACTATAGGAGCGCCTTAAGCTAGCAATATAAAAAAAAATCTGTTTTTTTATTCGTATTTTTTATATTACTCCTCGTGAGACATCACAAAAATTAAAATAGAAATGTAAAGTGTATTTATTTGTTTGTTAAGTTTATTACGCTTTCATGCCAACTTCTATACCAATCATCTATCGTACCAGTATATACATTGTAAAGAGTATGGAGAGGGACATATGATATATGTATAACATAACAAAAAATGTTGCTCTCGAGATATCTACATTAAAGCGAACGTAGTGGCGGGCGTAATAAAGTCATGTTTCCAAGCATGACGGAAGATGATAAAGTTCAGCAGAGCATTCGGCTGTTTTGAATCTACTCCTGTAACTTCTAAACGATAGTACCATGAGTTTGAATCGAAAACTCAGCAATCAGTTTATATAGGTTCAAAATGTTCATAAATAAATAAATAAATATATACGGACAAATCACACTGATTGAGCTAGCCCCAAAGTAAGTTCGAGACTTGTGTTATGGGAAACTAACTCAACGATACTATATTTTATAATAGATACTTATATAGATAAACATCCAAGACCCAGGTAAATCTGAAAAAGATCATTTTCCATCTTGACCTGACCGGAAATCGAACCCGGGACCATCCGTGTCGCAGGCAGGCGTTTTGACCGCTGCGCCACGGAGCTCCTCGAATAAAATCTTGTATGATCTTTTTATGTTCTTAAACATCAAAGAGACCTTTCCAACCCGTCTGGCCAGCGTGGAGAGTGTAGGCTAAATCCTCTGACTGCTCTGCCTAATATACGGCCCTTGTAGCACAGAGAGGGTCGTGCTCCTGCAGTGGAGACTAAAATGACCTGATGATGATGATGATGAAAGAAAATTAAAGTGGTGACTCAGTCTGTCAATATAAACAACTTTTTTCAATAGGACTAACGATGGAATTTGGAAAAAAATTGACTTTCCCTTAAAATGTGTTCAGCCCGCCGAAAAATTTATTTATATGAAAATGTTAATATTTATTTGAATTTCAATCATTAGTCCCGTAGGAAAAATTGTTGATATTGACGGGTTGAGTTGCCCAATCAAGGAACGGACAGAGCTTAGGTTGTCTAAACAGCTTGACTGATTTTGAAGTATAAGGTCCATATTTTTTTTTCGGAGTGTCTAGGCTATGTGACGTCAGCAAAATCTATGTTACTTTTATATTTTTTTAATGAAATAATCCACTTGTCATTGGAACAAACAGTACCTATGTATTATTAGGGATAAAAATATTGTCATGCTATAGCATAAACTATGGAACGCAGCGGATGAAAGAAAGGGATATGTGTGCAAGCGAGAAAAGAGATATATGGCAATTCTCTCTGTGCTCACGACGAACGGAGTTAATATTAAAACCTACGCGAGATAATTACATTATGAAAACACGGCTTTACTCACGTTTTATTACGTCGGATCTGCCGACCAGTTTCGGTCTGTTACAAAGACCGTCATCGGAGTGAGTGAAAGGGGTGGCGACACGTAGGTTACGCTTCCCTCAAAGCACTGAGGGCTGCCTCGCGCGTCGCAGCCCGCGCCGCTGCCCGCGCTGCGCGGCTCGAAACGATGACCGGTGGAGGGGATGCCAAAAAACCAGAGGATGTTGCCTGTGGTGTGTCTTCATCGTTTTGTAAGTCCGTTGTTACGAAAGCACTAGTATAACAAACCGAAACTAGTCGGCAGATCCGACGTAATAAAAAGTGAGTAAAGCCGTGTTTTCATAATGAACGGAGTTAAGTTGTAATTTTTTATTTATTTTCTAATACACAGTTTTATATAAACAGTTTTATAGGTTTTTACACTCGTTTATTTTGCCACAAAATCTTACATGTATTGTAAAAGAAAACAATACCTCCCCGAGCAAAAAAATTCCTAGCGACATCACGGTTTACCGTTTGTTATAGATTCGTTAATATCAGTCACCGCCGTTTACCTGCAACATTACCTATTTCATTTCGCGTCCATCCCGTGTAATTAATACTTCATCACGCTCCAAAACACCGCAATAATACCCGTGGGCGGTACAATCAATACACACGGCTCACGTTCTCAGAGGTGAGAAAGACTCTCTTGTATTATTCAGCCACCTTTCCTCATTCCGATTGATTAATTTTATGGCCATCTAAGTTTCTCTGAGATTTCTATTCCGTACACTACACGGATATAATATAATATAGACTACAGAAAAAAAAAACAACTCTAATGAAATGTGAAAAGTTTTTCCTTTTCCTACGTAGATTGCAAATGCGATTGCGTTGAATACTACTGATCTAAAATGTATGGAAAAGCTGATTATATAAGTATTTTCTCAATATAAGTCTTGATAGGCAATTCCAAACACTTTGTATAATATGTTTATATAATACTTATATACTTTAATGATATCAAACAAAATTTGGTTTATGCATGCGCAATAACTACACTACAACTAACCTGAGACTAATAGAGAGTTAATGAATATGGAGATTAAACATTAATCTTTTTATTCATCTAAATATCCTTATATCCTTACATCATTATAATCTATCCATTGTAATGAAATTTAGATCACACATTTCAGAATAAAGTCTACGTCTTTAATCTAAAATATGTTTACCTCAATGGCACAGTGTAAATTGTGCTGGAAATCCGAAACGGCATCGTTAGTTGCGCAGGTTCCCCAGGGCAGGCGGGACGCAACCCTTATAAATCTTCCCCGAGCCCCCACCACTAACTAGCTCACAGAAAACCCACACTAAATAAACGCGAAAACTTTCATAGCAACGCCACTCTAAGCTGATTAACATACCTCATCGTAGCCGTATTAATCATATAGAGAAAGGGTCCCGACGTAGGTGGCAGTAATTTAATAATCCAAAGGGACGTCTTACCGCCCCCTTTTAAATCAATTTAATCGAGCGGCCGTTCCCGGGATTAAAATTAATGCTGGTTGAGACGAGAAAGGTTCATTTATTACAATGTAGTAGCAATGTTTGGTAGCTTTGTAATTTATGGATACGGGTTTGCTTTTAGTCTAGTTAGTACTTACCTTTATTACGAAAAGCTATTAATGTAAAATGTTAGGTATTTGAATAGTGTTCCAGTAATGGCGAGGCGTAACCTAGATCTTAACGTCCCTAGTTCAATCCAAGCAAACTAATAAAACAAATAAATATATACGGGTGAATCAGATTGAGCTAGCCCCAAAGTAAGTTCAAAACTTGTGTTAGGTATATGGGATACTAACTCAACGATACTATATTTTATAATAGATACTTATATAGATAAATATCAAAGACCCACATCAATCTGCAAATCATCACTTTTCAACTTGACCTGACTGGGGATCGAACCCGGGACCATCCGTGAGTCCGTAATGCAGGCAGGCGTATTGACCGCTGCGCCACGGAGCTCGTCTTAAACTATTAGAACTAAAATTTTTACCTTTTCTTTTTTTCTTATTTCATGTCAATAGAAAATAAGTAAACTAATTGCGGTGTGTCCAGTAGGTGGCTACATCTATAACTCTCTGATTAACCTTTAACAAATCGTCTTATAAGCTGGAAGGTATACGTGGGTACGTGAGCAGGTGTTCAATAAATTGGACTTCTCCACGCGAACAAGTTTCATCCTTGGTATTATCATCATCACAGGTCTTTGTTAGTCTCCACTGCAGGAGCACGACCCTCTCTGTACTACCAGTTACCAAAGCCATATGTTAACCATAGCAGTCAGAGGATTTGGCCTACACTAACCACGCAGGCCAGATGGGTAAGACAGGTCTTTTGAATGTATATAAGCTTTGTTTATTTTGTGTTTCCTTAGTCGCCTTCTACGACATCCACGGGAAGACTTGGAGTGATCCTATTCTAATATGCCGGGAACCACAAGGCTCAACCTTGGTACAGTTCCACCTTTTACGAAGCTCCTTGCATCTTCCAGCTCTCTTCCTTAGATTTTTTGGAGATTGGGAAAAATTGCATGACTCTAACTTATAGTTTATATTATATAAACTTATAGTGAACATGGGCATGCCATAAATAGGCTATAAAGTAGACAATGTCTACTTTATCCTTGGTATAGTTCCACCTTTTACGAAGCTCCGGGCATTTTCCAGATCTCTCCATTAGATTATTAGGGTTTAGGGATAATGACATGCCTTATCTCTGAATAAGTAGTTAAAATAAATAAATAAATATATAGGGACATATCACACAAATTGAGCTAGCCCCACAGTAAGTAGTGAACTTGTGTCGCAGGATACTAACTCAACGATACTATATTTTATAATATATACTTATATAGATAAACATCCAAGACCCAGGTCAATATGAAAAAGATCTTTTTCCATAGTGACCTGACCGGGGATCGAACCCGGGACCCCCGTGTCGCAGGCCAGCGTAGTTCAATCCCATATATAGATCAATAGTAGATTTTTCGACCTTTTTAGGGTTCCGTAGTAAACAAGGAACCCTTATAGTTTCGCCATGTCTGTCTGTCTGTCTGTCTGTCTGTCCGTCCGCGGTTTTACGCAGAGACTATAAGTACTAGAAAGCTGTAATTTGGTATGGGTATGTATATTAATCATGGCAAAAAAGTGGTAGAATAAAAAATTGAAAAAAATTTTTTTTTAGCTTAGCTACCGTACAAGTAAAGTGGGGGAGTAATTTTTTTTTCTCTATTTACCCATCGTGTGGGGTATCGTTAAATAGGTCTTTCAAAAATATTGTGAGGTTGAGAACACCATTTTTCGATTTAGGGATCCGTTTCCGAAATATTTGGTTTTAAAGTGCGAATTTTTGTTAGACGTAAGTGTCCCCCCCCCCCCCCCCCCCTCTATCTGCTAAACGGTTATATATAGATACGAGAAAAAAAATACGGCAGTAGTATATATACTGAAATTTAAAGGAAAACTATCAGAGCTGAGTACTAAGTAGAAACTAAAAAGTTATAGGCATTCAACTTATAAACTGTAAAATTTCATACTATTTTCATTGTTAGATGTTTTTGGTCGTTAAACTGTAAGGTGCGAGTGTGAATAGTGTGAACTCAAAGTTGTCATTCGCAACTACGGAACCCTACACTGCGCGTGGCCCGACACGCACTTGGCCGGTTTTTTCGTTTTTCGTTTTTAGCACAGGTATGGTGCTTCATACAATCGGAGCGATACATATTATTACGACTTTCCCTCTTGGGGGTAGACAGAGCCTAAGGCCATAAAATCGAAAGTCCACGTTTAGCGTGTTGGTGGGCGTTAAGGTGGAAAGCGTAATCAAAATAGTGATGGGTTGCTAGCCGCATCGCCTATAACATGATTCCGTAGGTTTTTCACCCAGTTTCTTGATCGGTTTTTACTGTCTACGACGAAAAGCAGCTGGTATATTCCATATTGTTTTTCTTTTTCTCCAAAATTTTATTTTATACATATTAGACTACAAAGGAAACTGAAAAACGATTTATTGTTGCATATCACTATCACTACATATTATAAAACAAAGTCTTTGTCCTCGTCTGTCTGTCTGTCTGTTCGCGATAAACTCAAAAACTACTCCACGGATTTTCATACGGTTTTCACCAATAGATAGAGTGATTCACGAGGAAGGTTTTAAGGTATAATACATGCCCGGGCGCAGCCGGGTAGGGCTGCTAGTAAAACATAAAATATTATTGAAGCATACTCAAAATAATACTAACTAGACATAATTGGGACTTGCACAGGTATCCACTAAGGGGTAAAAAGTCCTAGAAAGTTCCTAGAAACCCTCAAAGGTTGAGCACGTTCCAAGTAGCAAGACTTACTGGCTTTCGTACAAATTTGCCTTCCTTTCCCGGTGTAGTCATTAGGAGCTACGCAAATGAACAAACTTATAGTGAACATGCTACGAAGTAGATATATGATAGATGTCTGTATTGCTTATAACAATATATAAATAATTTTTTTTTAGCTTTTCAGCAAGCTATTTTTCTTCTTTCACGTCTTTGTTAGTCTCCACTGCAGGAGCACGACCCTCTCTGTACTACCAGAGCCATATATTAGCCAGGGCAGTCAGAGGATTTGGCCTACACTCTCCGCGCTGGCCAGACGGGTTGGAGAGGTTATTTTTAGTAACCGCTTTTTAAAAAGAAGGTTATGAATGAGACGCGTTTGTGTGTATTACTGTCAGAATTGCACGGTCTTAGTGTACATGTACTTGATAGTCTACATCATTTGTGCAGAAATTCATAACTATACGTATATGTATATATTTGGATGTTTGTTCATGCACATCTTAAAAACGCCAAGTCAGAATGTGAAAACTCCTTTCAAGTAGAAACAAGTTGTCAAAATTTCATAAAAAAAATTGTTACGTAAGTAGTTATTGAGATAGAGAGTTAAGAGTCCCACGTAAAATTACAGCGAGTAAAAGTTTTCGATAAAAAACTTCTACTCGCTGTAATTTTGTATAGGTATTGTTTTTAAAATTGAAATTTGATTATAAACATCAATCAATATGCCTTATCCGGTCGTATGTACGAAATTTGGTTGAGATTGGCTTAACTGTTGTAAAACTAAAACCAAACTACGTTTGTATGGGATTTCGGCTTTACGTGGGACTCTTAAGTTTGCATACAGCGTGTAAATTGAAGGTGTAACTCAGCAAGTCAATATAAACAACTTTTCCTATGGGATCAATGCTGAATACTCAAAAAAGTGCCTCCGTGGTCCAGTGGTTAAGGCGTTTGCCTTGTTGACTCGGGGGTCGTGGGTTCGATTTCCACGGGAAGCATACTTTGTTAAGTTGTTTCCAGTTTGATTAAGACATTGCAGGCATGAATCACCTGACTGTCTGATAAGAAAGATGATTCCGTGCTTCGGAAGGCACGTTGGTCCCGGCTGCCATCTGGTAGTCGTCAAAGGAACCACGTCAGAGGCCGAGAGGTGGTTCCAAAGAACTCTGACACCAGGGTGTACATGGTCGGCTGACTGTGTCACCTACACGAAATGATGATTAAAAAAGTGTTCAGCCCTCAATTTAGAAAAGGCAAAGAAGTTTAGAGTTTCCAGCATTGGTCCCGTATGAACAGTTGTTAATATCGACAGTCTGAGACCTTTAGAGAACATACACTGAGAAAATTCGGAGTCGGTTTAATTCATCATCATCATCATCATCATCAGGTCTTTGTTAGTCTCCACTGCATGAGCACGACCCTCTCTGACTACCAGAGCCGTACATTAGCCAGGGCAGTGAGAAGATTTGGCCTACACTCTCCACGCTGGCCAGACGGGTTGGAGAGGTATCTTTGATATTGTAAAGCTTTGTTTAGCTGATGTTCTCTAAGTCGCCTTTTACGACATCCGCAGGAAGACTTGGAGTGTTCCTATCCTACTCTGCCGGGGACCACACGGCAAACGGTTTAATTATTTCAAAGTATTTCTTGTGAAAATCTCTAGTCCAAGTCAAGTTCGTTAGTTGATCCCATAAGTTAAATTTTAACTTCTAAATTAGTTTCCTTACTTACGGTTTGAAGGTGATCCGTCATTTTGAACGATCACTAACTTGGACCACTAAAGTAGAGAAATGGGCCGCAGTTAAATACTTGGAAGTGGAGTTTCTGCTCCTAGAAATTCGCGAAATACAATTACGGAGTCTGACAAGAAACTTGAAGTTTTATGTCCGAAAACAACTTTGAAGGGAAACGAGCATCTGAAGTAAATCGTGTTATCTTTTGGAAAGGGGGTTTCTATACAATATATTTAGTATTGAGCTCGCGATAATTAACATTCGCGTTCTCCGTAACTCAGCCCGGCACTATAAACAATATATCCTGTGGGACTAATGCTGAAAATTCGAAAAATATATATGACATTACCATACAAAAGTATTTAACAGGCCAGGAAAATTTGAAGTTGTTAAAATATTTTTTGATATTCAGCAACCCATAAGAAAAACTAAGTCAAGCCTTTTAGAATCGGACAGGGCTTTCTTAACATATTGTATATGGATTTGTTCTAAAATATAGTATCGTTGAGATAGTATCCTATAAAACAAATCTCTAACTTATATATTGGATATAACGCAATCTTCGATTTTATCCGTATATATTTATTCATATTGTAATTTCAATAAAATAAATCATTTAGTTCAGCTAACAAGTTAAAATTAACATTTATGAGACTAAATTAATCACAATAAACTCCCATTACTTTTCCTTTTCGCCGTAGCCGGCTAAAATCAATAAACGGAGCTCACCATTCCGAAATAAAGGAAACTAAACTAGAACTATATAAGACTTATCAACAGCCCGATCGTTGCCTGGGATCTTTCACTTGCACATGTATATAGTAGGTATATATGTACGTGAAGATTTCCTCCACATCCTTTACCTTTGTTTGCTGACGGTACAAAGCGACTGTTTATTGACACTGACAGTCGTGGTAAGGCTGTGTTCCAGCAACGGGCTATTTGAGTTTTATGGTCAAGGGTTCTGTTAGGATTTACTTTAGATGATTTTACGAATTGGTTCTAATGGACTATGTAATGTAATGTCAGCCGTGTGGTTCTCAGCAGAGTAGAATAGGACCACTCCAAGTCTTCCCGTGGATGTCGTAGAAGACGACTAAGGAAAAAAAATGTCTAAAACTATCTCCAAAAATCTGCTTTCAAGTAAAAAGATGCATAAAAAGTAGTCTATCCATTTAAGAACTTTGATACTCGGTTTGCATTAGGGGTTAAAAATTGTGGATGTAGGAATCCTTAATACTGAATGGCTCAAACACCAAATTCTGCAGTACTAATTGACTTACAAAGAAAATATTCACAAATAAAAAATAAAATACTAAGTTCTTGAGCTCTAGTGTGAACGCAGCCTATACGTGGTCACTTTATTTACTCACGGACGTAATACGCTGAACATTCCACTGAGCAAATATGAGGAAGACATCGTGGTTAGTTCACACACAAAGGTGTATTATGGGCGCAGATCGAATATTTGGACCCACATAAATATTGACTTAAAGTTGAGAAGTCGGCTATTATGGAAACCACTTAAATCACTCATACATATCCCGGAATTTTGGGATTAACAAATGGATTTAGAGTGAGATGTAATTGTTGCCAAGGTTGCCAATTGGCTGGAGTGCGACCTATTTTGTATAAATGGATGTCAAGATTGAAATAGAATTTGTCTTCTCCAAATCGGTCATAGAGATTGTCTTATTTATTTATTCAACTTTATTGCTTCAAATTTATTTATTTTTTACAAAAAGCGTACTTAATGCTAGAGCATTCTCTCTCAGTCAACCAAGGGATAAACAGAAAAAAAATTGTACGGCTAATAAAGTGGATTAGGTAACATATTAAATATATAGGTTATTACTTTTAGGATTTTTGTCTTGTGTGTGTCATTGCCGTGTCGGGTTTGTCATGTGAATAATTAATTACATAAATACATTTTTATTATATTTCCTTACGGATATTTCTTTACGTGTTTTCTTTATCACCACACACCATCCTTGATTACAGCCCGCCGCTCACTAACAGTAATAAACTCAGTTTAAGGCAAAGACTGAATGAATGAATTAATGAACTCTTTAATGCACCAATTTAAAATTAAATAAAATAAAAACAATAATAAGCAGGTGTAAAAAGGTTCTATCGCTTGAAGTGATATTTCTTTCAGCCAACCTTAAGATATACAGAAATTTAAAATAATTGTGGGTAGGTGCAGTGCAGCGAAAATGCCCAAAACACTGATGCCCTGTTCCTAGCGTGTAAAAGACGTAGATAACAATGATATATAATAAAACTAGAATAACAATAAAATAATGGGTATTATTATCTAAACATTCTTAAAACTTGTCTAAAAACTTAGAAAAAATTGTGTCTCACTCACAAACTATGATGCAAACACAAAAGCTACCAATATGAGATGGCATAAGTTGACATAAATGATTTGATAAAACAAACTATATAAGCATGTTCCCAATATGAACATTCCCTCTTATTATTTACTATGCCAATAATTATAAATAGTTTGTTAAAAAGTAAGTATCACTTTATAAAAAAAAATATGTATGATTTCTTACACTGCAAAATTAGTCAAGTCATTTATATATAGGAAGCGACAATTCAATAGACATAAAAACATACATTTATACATACATCATCATCATTGACTCACTGTGCGCATCATCAGACTGTGGGCTTATTAAATAAATTGCCAATTAAACTAAAGACAGAAAAAAAATATATCTATATTCAAAAATCAATTAAGACCATTGCTGTTGAAAAAGTGCTGTTACAGTGTAAATGACTTTTGACGTGTATATTCTGATTTTGACATGATAACATAAATTACACTGCTACTAAAATAATCAGTAAATTTTTTAATCTGCTCGTTTTTTTTTTGCGTTAATTCAAATGTATTAATTTAATTTAATGACTAGTTTTAAGTTACTATATTCGCATGCAATGTATCATTGTTTTATGAATAAATTGAATTGAATATCACGTCTTTGTAGTCTCCACTGCAGTAGCACGACCCTCTGTGTACTACCAGAGTGTATTCTAAGTAAGAGATACTTGTATCCAATTTGAATAAAAATCTTTGACTTTTGACTTTCTTTTGAAACATTACTCAGAACAGTCAGAGGATTTGGCCTACACTCCACACTTTGGCCAAACGGGCTGAAGAGGCCTCCTTAATGTTCGTAAGCTTTGTTTAGCCTGTGTTTCCTAAGTCACCTTCTACGATACCCATATACATACATACGCGCAAAAACTTAACCCTATACCCTTCTGGGTGGATCGGTCAAGTAAAAATGACGAGGGAGGGGTATTCGATCAACTTGCCTACAGTTTACTGATGTCATTAACGATACGGTTGATTTATTTTGAATGTCATTAGCGCTTATGACATGATAAAAATTAATCATCATATTTATTGACATATCGATAAAGTAAAATGACATACAAGTAATGAATGACAAGCAATGTTTACTCAAAATGAGAATGTCAAACTGAATATTAATGTGTACCAATTTATTATAGGAACACATTATTTACCAGGAATGAATTTATAATGAATTATTATGGATTATCGGTGAAATTCAAGTAATTTCATATACAGTCTACACCCATGCTATAAAATCTCTAATAAAGTTTTTGATAACCAGCCAAACGTGGTCTTTAGGTTTATAGACCAGCAGGCCTATTTGCTAACTTTTGGCATCTACGGTGTACATCATTTTCATGGTAACTTCAATATTCATTACGGCTTTGCTATGAATGACTATTTTTATTTAAGATATGAAAACCGTAATGGATGCTAAAGTGATAATTAAATCGTTGTACACCGAGTTAGCAAATCGGCCTGCTGGGCTCTGTAGGGGGCAAGACAAGACTTTTTGGGCAGGAAAAATTACGTGGTAGTATGTATGTTTAAAAAGTTTTTGAAACAGCTCATAGCTACTACTACTAACTAGTCAAAGAAACCATAATATCATTCATCAAAGTGAATGTTATTATCTGTAACTCGATCCATTTTTTATATTTATGGTGTTCATGAATTTCAAAAAAACGTTATACACGCATTTCACCATCACAGATCTGTGTATGTGTAAATAAACATTTCACAAGTCCCGTAATTTTTTATCGTATTAGCAAGGAATATTACCTTGTTGATGGCAAGCATTAATGATACAAGCTTTGATAACACACACACCACCATATATTTATAATGCACCAAAGGACATAAACAATTATTGCCATTAAAGTTGAGAAAGCACTCGACTCTTCTGGTAATAATTGGTTTTCATATGAAAAAGATGATGGCAATAAGCTATTTCAGAACATTTTTAGAGGGTCCATAACATGGGTAAAGATAAAGTGTTGTAATGTATGTAACTGTTCATAATTAAGCGTTCAAACACTCATGTGTTACTATTAGCACATAGTATTTTATTGTTGTGGTAAACCCTCATTCGTGTTTAATACATGCCCTTATTAAGTAAGTAACATTTGCCAAGAATGTGCATCTTCTTTTTGTCGTATCGATTGGCTAATAAAATATTTCACGGGGTATAAAACTATTGCTATACGCGGTAGTTGTATTCTACCGACACCAATACAGCTTCATCGATTTATTTATATTGTATTTGATTATCATCATCATCAGGTCTTTGTTAGTCTCCACTGCAGGAGCACGACCCTCTCTGTAGTACCAGAGCCAAGCTTAGCTACAGCAATCAGACGATTTGGTTTACACTTTCCACGCTGGCCAGATGGGTTAGAGAGGCCTTTTTGATGTTTGTAAGCTTTTTTTAGTTTGTGTTTCTTAAGTCGCCTTCTACGACATCCACGGGAAGACTTGGAGAGGTCCTATTCTACTCGGCATCATGCACGGCACTTGTATTCGATATTATACTACGCCACACTACACTACACTACACATTGTAATATTTTGCATGTGTATTTGAATTAGTATTATTATATGAATTAAAATTATTAAATAGTGTACGTATTTAAAATCGTCTTTGCGAAAGAGACTGGGTATCCACGACACAGGATATCCTAGTGTGGAGCCCAGAGTTTCCTGTAAACAATGTTTGTAAAAACGAATATTTCAATAAAGATTTATTATTATTATAATAATTATATTAAACCATAACAACAATGGTTAAAACAAAGTAATCGTTTCCCCATAAACCTAATGTGCGTTCGGCGTGCGTAGCCGACTTTTAAATCCTACTAAATTTATGATGACATTTTCTCCTTACGTCACAAAATCTATGGCCATAGGTAGCCATATGTAATGGAAAGGACGAACGGATACAGGAGCCATATATCTTTATTGTTCACTTAGAAATATGGGTTAGATAGGTAAAGTTTTCTAAAAGTATAGTTTCGCCATGTCTGTCTGTCTGCCGTCCGCGCTTTTACTCAGAGACTATAAGTACTAGAAAGCTGTAATTTGGCATGGATATGTATATTAATCATGCCAAAAAAGTGGTAGAAAAAAAATCTTGAAAAAAATTTTTTTAGGTTTGCTCCCATACAAGTAAAGTGGGGGAGTATTTTTTTTTTCTCTACTTACCCATCGTATGGGGTAGCGTTAAAAGGGTCTTTAAAAAATATTGTGAGGTTGAGAACACCATTTTTCGATTTAGGAATTCGTTTCCGAAATATTTGGTTTTAAAGTGCAAATTTTTGTTAGAGGTACGTGTCCCCCCCCCCCCCTCTATCTGCTAAACGGGTACATATGGATACGTGAAAAAAATTACAGCGGTAGTATATATACTGAAGTTGAAAGGAAAACTACCAGAGCTGGGTACTAAGTGCAAACTAAAAAGTTATAGGCAACCAACTTATAAAATGTACTGGAAAATGTAAAATTTCATACAATCTTCATTGTTAGATGTTTTTGGTCGATAAACTGTGATGTGCGAGTGTAATGTAAACAGTGTGGACTCAAAGTTGTCATACGCAACTACGGAACCCTACACTGCGCGTGGCCTGACACGCACTTGGCCGGTTTTTTATTAAAAGCCTTTATTATTACTTAAAACCAAAGGACTTATATACCAAATAAGTTTACTAACGTATGGTGATGAAAATGAATTCATCATCGTCATCATTAACGATACTGATTAAATATAGTATGAAAAATGAATGGAACCCAGTCTCAAAAGCACTGCACTTCAGGATATTACCGAAAATGCGGAATAGAGAGACGATATTCAGTTTTTAAATCCCACTAGATTTATATTGACAGTTTCTTTGTTATTGTGCGGAATCAATGACCGTTGGTAGCCGTGGGTCATGGAAATGGCTGACGGATACATCAGCTATATATCTTTGGTGTTCGCTAAGAATTATGGGTTAGGTGGAATTTTCAAAAAGGACTTTTACTTCCGATACACGCGTAGAGTAAACGGTAAAGTATACGGTATATTAACTTACTATGTTACTAGTTAACAGCAAAGTAAGTCGCTCTGCATTCATCATCACTATGTATTAATATATAAGTCTATTTATATGTATATTTTTCATATATAAATAGTTTATGTATGTGTTAGTAAATGTCAATAACTTTATATTTGAATATATTTAAATAATTCACCTTTAGCGCCGAACAAACTTTTCTGTTTATCCCTATGGTTGACTGAGAGAATGCTCATAGATTAAGTCCGCCGTAACAAGTTTTGCTTTGGTTTAGTAAAGTTCTAATAAAATAAATAAATACTATATCGTCTACTCCAGACGGTACAATACTTAATACGCCACTTATAAGTAGCAAAGTGGGTACTCTACCGTCTACTCTACCAATTTCTCTACACATGTGCCGGAAATTCACAAACTACTTACGTGCTACCAATATAATGCTTTGTCTTCTGTCTATCAATTGTGTCTATCATACTTGGATTCACCTCGTGTGATAAAGCCAAATTTGTGTTTTAATACCCCTTATTATGAACAATTGCATAAATAACTATAATGTTACGGTTTTGTTTAACTTTAGAAGAGCAAACAAAAGTAGGAACCATCCCAAATGAGTAGGTTCTAATACCGTATATCTCTATCATTTTAAAAAAGTGAGCTTACTGCTTAGCCACTGTAGTACTTACTGGGCATAAAAACTTTTTTATAAAACTGGAATAATAGGTCAAAGCACTTAACAACCAGTTCAAGTTAATCTAAGAAAGAATGTTACAACTACATAATCGATCTACAGGCCGTGTTTTTACCAAAGCTGTACTATAGACCAAAACTTGTGTAAGGAAAAAATAATAATAGCTTTGTTTAGTCCTAGCCTATTTTATTTAATATTTTTATTAATGACCATCTCTGTGGCGCAGCGGTCAACACGCCTGCCTGCAACACAGATATAGTTCCAGGTTCCATTGCCGGTCAGGTCAAGATGGAAAATAATCTTTTTCTGATTGACTTGGGTCTTGGATGTTTATCAATATAATTATCGTTTAGAAAATATAGTATCGTTAAGTTAGTACTTATCCCATAACAGAAGTCTCGAACTTACTTCGGGGCTAGCTCAATCTGTGTGATTTGTCCATATATATTTATTTATCTAAACATGAATGACATATAATATCATATAAGATTTTTTAATGAAATGTTCAGCGGTTTTCAAATTTGCGGTTTGGTTCAGTCACCTATTTAAGTATGACACTACAGTACTGGTCCAACTTAGTGTCTTTTTTTTTGTTGTATTCTGGGAGCATATTTCCGTGACGTCAAAAAAAAGGTTCGACGAAAGACTAGCATAGGCAGTTATTTACAGCCAGCTTGCTGAGTTGGATTGGTGTCATAAGATTTGTTTTTATTTCCCGAAGTGACATAGAATAATGGACTGTCAAAAAAGGACAGTCAGGGTTTTTATTTGTTTAAATAACGCTACATGCTCTTTGGTCAAAACACAGTCGCATTCTGTGTAATAACATTCATTTATAAAAAGCTATTTGACAAAGAAAATAGTAAATTCTACTATGTTATCACACCCTGTATAATCACACTCACACAGCACTTGAAGTGTCGTGTGTAAACCTCATAAAATTATCACGAGTTACGACGAAACTTGGCAACAAGCTGTTAGTAAATTGATCCCTAATAACAGGGGACTTTTGAAAGCACAGAAGGTTATTCTTTCTTTTGTTTTTACTTGGCATTAAACGTGCTTTTGAATTGCATGGTCACGGGTTCGATCCCTGGCCAGCCCGTATTACTGACTCGGATGACAGGTGTCGATGCCTATCAATCTAGAATTTACTACTACAATGCGGGTTTTGCTTGCTCGAACTTTTTATTTGGAATACAAAAACCGCATTGTGACAGCAAATCCTAGATTGATAGGCATCGACACCTGTCATCCGAGTTAGTAAATACGGGGGCAGGTCATAATGAAAAACTGTGTTTCAGATTAACCTGGGTCTTAGGGTCTTAGTATTTATCTAATGTTATAAAGAGGTAGTATCATTTCGTTAGTAGAATTTACTTAGGGGATAGCTTAATTTGTGTAATATTTCATTATCATCATCTGTTACTGTTAGCGTGTGTTAAACTATGATAAATACTGGTTATGATCTCATAACGCAAGTTGCAATACAACGGTAAAATATTTTTTAGATACAATTTACGCTTTTGAAATTGACTTTTCAACCAATTTTTTTATTCAAACTTAATGTTTCAATATCTAAAATAGTATTTTTCAGTAGATGATCGGATCATATTATAAAATCTCCTTCAAAAAGTAAACAAAAAAAAAATACAGAGAAAATTGTGTCCTTAAAAATTTCAACGAAATGATTCAGGCTGATAATATAAAACAAACAGTAAAATAACATTCAGGATTCCTGATTAAGTTACAAGTGACAAAAAATAAAGTTTGATATTATGAAATTTGTGTTTGGTTCATTTATTGCCATTATACATTATTACGTAATTACGCTACCCATTCAGTCAGGTAATTAAGTAAATTTGAAATGGTTAATATCTGTCATTTAATTTTAAAAATAAATTTTCAAAGTTATTTTAGTAAGTTTTTAAAATATATTTTGTTTAATCCTTTTCATGCGATTACATGATAAGGAGCAAAGAGTAATAAATTACACTCAGCCCACTCTGGCGAAAATCTACAGCGTAAATTTTGTGTCTAAAAATTCAATAAAATTAATCATTCCAATTAAAAAAAAAAAACGGCCAAGTGCGTGTTGGGCCACGCGCTGTGTAGGGTTCCGTAGTTGCGAATAACAACTTTGAGTTCACACTCGCACCTCACAGTTTAACGGCCAAAAACATCAAACTATGAAAATTGTATGAAATTTTACATTTTCGAGTAAATTTTATAAGTATATAGTTTGTACTAAGTACTCAGCTCTGAAAATTACCGTTTGTTGTTATGATTATTTTTATTGCCACATATATTACCATTTCCATCATTACGTAATTAAGTTATCCACTCAGTGAAGTAACTTAGTAAATTGGAGATGTTTGTTTGTTTTTCGTGTGTGTAAGTGGCCAACACTGGTGTCAGATTTTTCAAGCTGCCTTAAGGTATCTGACATAGCTTAACGACTGCCATCAACGATGACAGCCGGGACCAACGGCTTAACGTGCCTTCCGAAGCACGGAGGAGCTCGAGATATTTTTATGCGACTTGCGGTCAACCATCCAAGTAGGGACTGCACCAGGGGTTGCTTAACATACGTAAGCGCTCACAGAGCTCATACCCACTGGACCACCGGGTTCCTCTTTTCTGACACAAAAATTGGAGATACCTAAATGTCTGTTACATATAGTGAGTATTTTTTCACATTATAATTTTTTCACTACATATTGTAAAACAAAGTCCTCCACCGCGTCTGTCTGTTCGCGATAAACTTAAAAATAACTGCGCGGATTTTCAAATGGTTTTCACCAATATATAAAATAATTCATGAGGAAGGTTTATAGGTATAATACATGCGCGGGCGCAGTCGGTGAAGGCTGCTAGTAAGTTTTAAAATAATCATATAGTAAGAAACAAATTTCTCTCAGTTACTTTTGGCCTTATCTATCATCGTCCGATTTTATTACTTACGCTTTAACCAACGTGATGTCCCAGAATTTACCTGAAAGCAAAGATAAGCATATTAACTTTGAACGTTGAACGCCCAACGGCCCACCGGTGGGCCTACTGACAAAATCCATTCAGGCCAAAGAGAAATAGTGTTTTCCGTAATTTTTTACAATATCGTTTTATTGTACCAAATGATTAGAAATATGTTATTTGGCAATATACTTTCATTTTTTCTTAAATTACTATGTACAATATGGAAATATTGAACTAGGCACACCGGTGATCCCCGTGGCCCGAATGAAAGGAATTTCGTAAATCCCTCCCCGCAGGCCACGGGGTCACGCGGCGGCCCACCCCGCGCCCCGCTACAAAAAAAACAAATGATCCCAAAACAATAAAATTTTTCACGTAGACAACTGCTGGCTCCTGCTGAGCTGATGCTTCATGGGAATAAAGACTATGGAAACAGTGAGTCAGAAGATGATCTTCCGCTTGCAGCCTTAGCTAGTCGAAACGCAACATCGGACGTTTTTGGCATGAAGTAACCGTCAAGGTTACTTCATGCCAAAAGCTTCAAGTCAACTTACATGCCAAATGTTTTATAGCGTTTTATTACTAAAGTTAGTTCCTAAATATGATCCTCCTAAATTTGGCTTAAATTGTTTGTTTGTCAGTATTTTAGATTCATGAATATATAATTAAAAAATAAACACAGAAAAATGTTGTTTTTTCTTTACTCAAAGTAAATGTATGGGAAGTGCCCGATGATTCGTTTTCGAAACACTGATTTTATATACAGCTTTTAGGTATTTAAATTCAACCATTTAGTTTCTATAATTACACAAACATATTTAGAAACTATTTAACTTTATCATAGGTTACGCAAAACCTCTAAATAAGAGATAATTTGGATAATTTCTTACTTTTTTGGGAAAGTCGCCATGATTTCTGCACGTCATAAACAGGTGACAACTTGCACTGATTCATTATGAGAATTTAACGTTTGTCTAGTTGGCATATTCAATTACTACTAGAAGAAGATACCTTAACCTTGACAAAGATGGTAGTAGAAACCACTTTCCGAACGAAACGCGAAAGATAATGAACTCTCATGAAAACGTAATTTTTGATTCGTTTTCGAATCACGAGGCAAAAAAGGAACCAAATAAAAATATAGTTCTGGGCATATATGGGTTAAGTATCCAAATTAATAATTAAAAATACCTTTGCTATGGAAGTTCAGTACAACCCTAATAAGTTGCCAAAAAATTGCAAAAAATTTCAAACACAAGAACCAAGCCGATTCTTATATTCTACAGGGCCAAGCGGCCCACCTTAGTAACGTTTTTGCATAGTATCGTTGCGTTTCGGCCAGTAAATCGCGTTTGAAGTGAAGGCCTCCGATGGCTCACCGGTGACCACCACGGCCTGAATGGAACAACACCCTTCGGCTCACCGGTGACCCCCATGGCCTAAACGGAACAACATCCTTTTCCCCTCGGCGTTCAACGTGTTAATTGGTTTTTAAATAGCATTACAATGCTCGGTATATTATTAAAATTAAAAATATGTGATGAAAAGGAATTTGCCACAGGTTGGAATCGAACCCACGAGTCTTAGGTCTGCGCCCTAAGTGTGTTACCAACTACACCACCGTGACTTCGAATCACCGCGTCGAATTTTCTCATAGAGTCAGACAGTCGGCTTGAGAACCTCCTCCTTATTATATTCTTATAAAATAAGAAATAAGATATGGGAAAATAGATAAGATATGGAAATAAGGCCGCTGGTGTGGGACGCAACATGCGTCGACTCTCTCGCGCATTCCCATCTCCACGGCACAAGTTGTAAGGCTGGCATCGCTGCAGCTGCCGCAGAGTCCTCCAAATGGCGCAAATATATATGCCTCCATCAGGTCTTTTTTTAGTCTCCACCGCAGGAGCACGACCATCTCTGTACTACCACAGCAATATATTAGCCAGAGTAGTCAGATGATTTGGCCTACACTCTCCACGCTGGCCAGACGTAGGCTAGCTTTGTTTAGCTTGTGTTTCGTAAGTCGCCTTTTACGACATCCACGGGAAGACTTGGAGTGGTCCTATTCTACTCTGCCGGGAACCACACGGCTTGCCTGGGTGACGTATATATTTTTTAAGTTGTTTGGGGTCGAGACACTGGGTCCGTGGGGTCCATCAGCGCACAAACTTTTCAAGTTTGTGAGCAAAAGGCTGGTCGAGGTGTCGAATGACCAGAGGGCTGGTCACTATCTTGCCCAAAGAATAAGCATTGCCATTCAACGGGGCAATGCTGCCAGTCTTCTGGGTACAGTACACAGGGTAATGACCGGCGAGACATTTTTTATTTATAACTAGGTTTTATTTATAGGTTTTTTTATTTTATTCGCGGGCAGGATTTAAACCACCCGTTTTGTCTTTGTACGAGTAGACAACTAAACTAAAGACTGCACAACTAGTAGGTGTAGGACTAGTCGTATAAACACTAAAGATAGCTGGTTCAAATCCTGCTCACGTGGACTTTTTCCATATCTAATTTCCTAATTTAAAAAGAGTATATCAAAATAGTATTGCATAAAAAACACCTATAAAATAACATACATACATATAATCACGTCTTTTTCCCTTACGGGGTAGACAGAGCCTAGGTCTGTAAAACCTTGAGGTCACGTTTAGCATGTTGGTGGGCTTGTAGTTGAGAACGGAATCAAAATAGTGATGGGTTGCTAGCCGCATCGCCTATAGACATGATTCCTGATGCCCATTCCCTCGATCGACTTTTACGATCTGCGCGGGAAGAGAAGCAGCTGGTACATTCTACGTTTTTTCTTTCTCTCACCAGCATGGAAGGACTAACCTCATCCTTTTTTGAAGTTGGTTGAAATGCATCCAAGCTTTATGCAAATTGTGCCGAGGGGCGCCATAAAAATAAAAACCCTTTGCTTTATTTCCGTTTTCCAATGAAGCAAACCTATTTGTTGATTTCTTATTGGCGCAATATTTCTAGGAAAGCTTAATGGAACTCTATATCCCTTTGAAGCTAAAGGAAAATACACAATTTGTTTACTTCACGCTAGTTTGCAGTGTCCATACATAGAGATTGGCTTAATTATATATTATTCAATTATAGTATTCAATTTAAAGTAAGAGTTGCCTGGACGCGCATGTCTCCATACAATCGGAAAAAGGTAATTGTGACAATATTTGATAATTTTGGAGTAAAATTAAGCATTTAATCAATTAATCTCATTATAATCTATGTACGTTCCTATACAGCTAGGTTAAAATACCAACGGTAAAAGAATTACAAGCCTTTTTAAATTTGTATGAAAATCTGCTCGGTCGTGCTCCTGCAGTGGAGAATAAAAAAGACCTGATGATTATGATGATGATGAAGTATGTAATCCCCTAATATAATAAATAATAATAAATAAATATATAGGGACTTATCACACAAATTGAGCTAGCCCCACAGTTAGTTGTGAACTTGTGTTGCAGGATACTAACTCAACGATACTATATTTTATAATATATACTTATATAGATAAACATCCAAGACCCAGGTCAATCTGAAAAAGTTCATTTTCCATCTTGACCTGACCGGGGATCGAACCCGGGACCATCCGTGTCGCAGCCTGGCGTGTTAACCGCTGCGCCACGGAGCTCGTCAGTTTCATTTTAATCAACTTTTACGTTGTTTTACTGGTACTTCCTGTTACATAACATATTTATTGACCTCAATTGAACTAGACTGCAGCGTTGAACCGAGTTAATTAAATGTTTGGTCTCGTCCACTGTTCGAATTTATCTGCTTAGTTTCAATATTCTATTCATTGTATAATTAAAACTATTCTGGCTATTTTCCTTAATGTTAATTTAACACGTTCTAATTCTCTTTGTTATTTTTTATTCCTAATTCAGTGAACAATTAAAACAAATAAGATAATTAATTATCCTCTTTAAAAGTTCTGGATATTGCATGTATTATCATTGAGTTTGTATCCTACAACAAAGTTCCTAACTTACTTTAGAGCTAGCTCAATTAATGAATTTGTTTATTTTTATATATTTAACTAATATTTTTTTAATAAAAAAATTGATTGCTTTGCGAGTTACTGCTTAGCTAGTTGCTTACACTTATTCCGATGGTCTAGTGAGCGTGAGCATTATAAGCGCTTCCGCTTGTTAAGCAAGCCCGGGCGCAGTCTCCACTTGGATGGGTGACTGTAAATGGTATAAAAAATATCTCGAGCTTCTCCGTGCTTCGGAAGGCACGTTAGGCCGTTGGTCCCAGCTGTCATTATTGATGGCAGTTGTGAAGCTATGTCAGATGCCTTAAGGCGGCTTGAAAAATCTGACATTAGTGTTGGCCACCTGCACACGCGAAGAACAAACATAACACTAATGCAAGGGTGCGTATACGGTAGAACGTAGAATTTATGTCTACCCACTCTTGCAACTCTTAGACATCCAATGTAGACGTAAACAATAAACTTGAAGCGCGCCAAACAATCAGCAATTCACATCATAATTAAGCTAATTAAGTGAAGATTTCACTGTGAACTGCCGGATGAATTGGACGAGGCTAATTACTTCGAGTATATCCGGATGGATCTCGTTAATGTTACCACGAGGTTTTTATACGATTACCCAATAAAAGAACTATTATTTTTCAGACTTCATTTATTTATGAAACAGCAAGATGAGGAGGGAATTCAGAACGGAATTCCCTCTTCACTTCTTTTTTGCTGGATTTTGTTGCGTAGCGGTTCACGTTATAAAAAGAAAGGTGCAAATCTGGAGGAGCAATGAGTATTAATATCAATAACATATGGATGGAATCACTACCTACGCCCGATTCAAAATAAATAACTAATAATTTCATCTAAGAATTTCACATACCTATCTCGAGACGACATCTATATAAAGCTCTTAAAAGCTTTGCAAAGCACTTAGCACAGATTCCCTTAGTGCACGTATGGGTGACATGAATGCCCCTACATGGTACGCACACAAGGTATACATAAATTAATCACGAGCTCTTAGACAACCGTTGTAGACGTAAACAATAAACTTGAAGCACGCAAAACAATCAGCAATTCACATCAGAATTAAGCTAATTAAGTAAAGACTTCACTGTGAACTGCCGGATGAATTGGACGAGCCGAATTACTTCGAGTATATCCGGATGTATCTCGTTAATGTTGCCACGATGTTTTTACACGATTACGTAATAAAAGAACTTTTATTTTCTTGAACTTCATTTACTTATGAAATAAAATCTAAATGCCTTTTATAGGCCTAGCACTTAAATAATTTTATTTTGAGGTAAGAAGTCAATTGTGTGGTGAGGTATAATCTAACTTGGCCGATTATGTGTTCTCACATCAAATAAACAATATAACAAACACTAAGAAAATAAGCGATTATATTATTTCTTTAATTATTTAAATATAATATTTTAATTTTTATTTTATTTTCGAATTTACCAGAACAACTAAACTAATTTTGATTTTAATATACGCAAATGGATTTTATACTTTTCCAAATAAAGGCAAATCAAATGAATTCATAAATGACGGCGAATTATTAACTAGATAATATACATGAAAAAAATATTATTTGATGAATTGAAAATCTCCTTTTTTGCCGTTTGTAATTAAGATTATGACATTAATGTTAAAGCTTTTATTTGGAGGAAGTTTACAACAAAAGTAGCTAATTAGTTAATACTTGATTGTAAATAGCCGGATGAACCAGCGAATTCAGCTCAGCCGGCAATTTTAATGATGCCTAATTATAATATCCGCGGGAAAACTTGTTAATCTTGCTTCATTTTATTATACGATGTGATTAAAGTGCTCCTTTGGAACCTTAATGCCCATTTGGGAAAAAAAAATTTGGGAAAATATTCCAGCTGAAACTTTTATATACGCAAACTGAAGAATGCCAATATGCAATGCCGTAATAAAACGTAGTTGCCACACTATGTAGAACTTTTTTTTCAAATTTTTTTATGAGTCGATTAAGTGCTTTTGATGTCTTGCCTGATGAGAAGCAACAATGAGGTCTAGAGGGTAAATGCAAACTCACAAAATGCATAAGCATTATGTGAGTTTGGGTTAGCATTAAGTGAATTATCATTTTCTCGTAGATACCGTACAAATGGCCTATGCCCTTTATTATTTCAGACCACAGCTTTGTATGTCTTGCATTCTCTTTTTATCATTCTATGCTAGCGCAGAGGAAAAATAATAATACACGCTATTCAGGGTAATAAAACTAATAATATCAACGATGAGTTTCATTATTTTACAAACCCATGGAGTCAGTGAAACTAACAAAATGTTATAAACTAAGTTATTTTTGAACTACCTTGGCAGTATTCTCTTATTTTCAAAACAGGCCACAAATTCTGCACTTTTGCGGCGCTTTATGGCGTTACATTACTCTTGTTTATGTGACATTGGGAGTGCACAGCTACGGCCAAAGTTATATGGATAGCGTGGGGCGAAGCACAGTGTACACACTTATAAACTAATCACGTTATTATCTTTTACGGGTTAGACAGCACCTAGATTTAAAGAGCCAAAGGCCACATTATGCGATTGTTTATTTGACATTGGGAGAGCACAACTACGGCCAAAGCGCATGGATATATGGATAGCGCGGGAAGAAGTTCATTGTACACACTTACAAAATAATCCCCTTTTTATCTCTTGCAGAGTAGATTTACAGACCTAAAGCGATGTGACAACGTAACTACTTATTTTTTACCCAACTGACCCTTTCAAAAGGAGGGTTCTGGTTTACACGAGTTTTATGCATATGTTTGTAAGTATATACATACATACATATTATCACGCCTCTTTCCCATAGGGGTAGGAAGAAACTATGGACTTCCACTTGCTACGATCCTTACAAACCTCTTTCGCTTCATCTACATTCATTACTCTTTTCATACATGCTCGCCGGTTTCGGGTACTCCTTACATCTCCTTTTGCGAGAATTGTAAGTATGTATGTTCTATTATTGCATTCAATTTTAAAGTAAAGTCTCTATTTATCACAGTTCAATGGATACAGCTATGTGACAGATGGACAAACATCGGAGACTTAGTCATAGGATCTTGTTTTTTTTTCTTTTGTTTCTACATGAATTTTCCCATTCTTGTCGTGCCACTACAAACAAGAAGAATAATTCAAGTAAAAACATTGGAATTCGAACATATTTGATTCAGGAATTTGGGACACGGATGTCGTATGCAGATCCAGTGTCGCTTATCATGAATATGCTTTGTTCTTTTGTCAAACTGCTGACACGGAATCAGGATATGCAAAAAATTCTTGCTCATTTTTATAAAATGTATTACCGATGACGGAACGGAGAAACTGTGTGCACTGATTTATTTTTCTATTAATAAATTAACAGTCAGGAAATTTGGTATGGTTGCTATCGCATTTCCATGTTTAGCATAATAATAAACCAATTAATAAGTGTTTAAAGACCTATATTATGTAAAAAAAAAATATCTGTGAAACTCTAGTCTAGTAGTCTAGACTAATTTAAAGTTGATCATAAATACAGTTTACTGACCTCAATGACACAAGATAAAGTAGATGGCTAATTTCACCACGGCTATCAACATTTGCATAAGCCGAGGGTGCCGACGCTAAATAACTGCCGGATATCTTTACAGGGAAAGAGGGTATTATAATTAAGTTTACAGTAGAGATAACACTTTTTTGAGGATCCCAACATGTAAATGTAGCTGGAGGTATATGCACAAAATGTCTGGATTGAGTTTCTTTCGAGGTATTCTTCTCACCTGTGGTCATTACGATAAGCTTGTAGCTTTTCGAATTTGCAAATTAAAAATTAAAAATAATAAGAAATAAAAATATGACGTTCAAAAGAGATAAATTTTTCAGATTATCCAATTTTGAATAAAAATCTTTGACTTTGACTTTGCGTAAAGTAAGAGGTTTCAAAGTCAACATTAAGGTGATGATAAACATTAAAAAATCGAAAGAGCAATAGGCTGGCTATAATGGCTACCCGGTTCTACCGGGTAGCCTGTTATCCTGTAATTTATATATCCTGAAATTTGCTCAACTATTTTTCTCTGCTTTTGCGTATATTCTGTGTGATAATCCGCTTTGGAAGCGGAATTAAGAACTAAATTAAAGTTGATCATAAAGCAGAGTACAGTGATCTTACTGACAAGATAAAGTAGATGGCTAATTTCACCGCGGCTATCAACATTTGCATAAGCCTAAGGGTGCCGACACTAAATTACTTCTGCCGGATATCTCTGCTAGAAGCTCGGAATTGTAATTAAGTTCATCACGAAGATAACACTTTTTTGGGTATCGGATGGTTTGATAATTTTTTAAGGGGCTTTATAAATTAAGTAGAGCTACCCATAGAACTTAATGTTTTCTGATACAGGACCCTATTAATAAGCCTCCGATGTTCGTAAGTCTGTGACGATACTTATTATTTGAGTCGTAAAAGGTAAAAGCATGAACCTATCCCAAAATGTGTACATCTCTTGCCGCCATGATAGCAAATATTGAAAGTCAAGGTCCGGTCAGGTCAAGATGGGAAACGATCTTTTTCAGATTGACCTGGGTCTTGGATGTTTATCTATATATGTATTTGTTATAAAATATAGTATCGTTGAGTTAGTATCCCATAACACAAGTCTTTCATAAGAACTTACTTTGGGGCTAGTTCGATCTCTGTGATTTGTCCGTATATATATTTATATTTAATTTATCTGCGGGTGACATAGGCTATTATTTACGTGGACGAAATCGTGCGAGCTTGAATAAGCATTTTTACCCAAAACGGTCATCATCATCATCATCATCAGGTCTTTGATAGTCTCCACTGCAGAAGCATGACCCTCTCTGTACCACCTAAGCAATATATTAGCCTGAGCAGTCAGAGGATTTGGCCTACCCGTTCCACGTTGGCCAGACGGGTTGGAGAGGCTTCTTTGATGTTAAGCTTTGTATAGCTATTGTTTCCTAAGTCACCTTTTACGACATCTACGGGAAGATTGGAGTGGTCCAATTCTTTTCTGCCGGGAATTAAAACGGTCACTTTTGGCAATTATGCTAAGAATTCCTGTCCATCTTTCTTTAAGACACACAAAACAAAGTACGTCATGTCACTCACCTTCATGAATTGCAAGAAATGTAATATTGCTAAGAAATAAGCTATTTTTGCTGAAACAAATGAAACTTTCCGATAGACGTGGCAATGAAGCAATTGACAGGTTCATTTGTCAATGTCTGCCAATAGTTTTAAAGCCACCGAGGAACATGTAGTGAGGGGCACGCAATCGTAACTTTGAAATAGAGGTGTAAGTACCTATAGAAGTTATTTATTTAGTTTTGATTTATGTTTTTTTATTATTCTTTCTTTTTTATTCCTAAGTATTTATATTTTTTTATGTTTAGTTATATTTGTAATTATTGTTTTTGTTTTTTTGTTTTTCGTATGTGTAAGTGGCCAACACTGGCGTTAGATTTTTCAAGCTGCCTTAAGGCAACAACACAGTCTTTTTCTCGGTAGAGTGAGAGAGTAAAAATACTCGTTGTATTGGAATAACTCAAGGATAAAGGCTTATTCAAACTTTAATTAATCGGTTCATATATTCAAATATGACGAGAATCGAATTGAAATAACATTAAATTCAGATATCTGAAAATTCTCTTGAATATTGGTTAGCCGCAAATTTATTTAAATGCATATTTCAATAATTTTAATCAGAAAAGCTGCAGCAAATCTGATTTATTTTGTAGCAATCCTACATTATTTCATCCTTATACTTTACCGTAGACACAGAGCCTGATGCCGAAATACCTAACCAAATGACCCATAAAACAACTTTAACGTTATTAATATGTAAAATACGGGTCACTCACGTATGAAGTCACCGCACTGTGCGGACTGGGACGACTTCGTGCGCGCGTCTCGGTTCACATTCGCCCTGAGGAAGACCTCCGGATGAGGTTGAAACATGTCGGCCTGTAGCTGACTTCATACGTGAGTGACCCGTATTTTACATATTAATAATGTTAACATCTCACGTTAGTTTTATTTAAAAAAAAAACTTTAACGTTTGGCGTATAGGTGCAAAACAGAATTGCATAACGACAAATTATTCCTTAGATTTAAGATTTACATTTTCTGTTTGTGGTAGAGCCACGTTATTGGCAAAAATCGCTTTTGCGAAATTTAAAAAAAAAATACATATTAAAAAAAAAAACACTCACCGGCTAAATGGTCTGCTAAGGAAAATGAGCAGCAGGTACTTGCTACATTTTTCTTGTCCAACAAGATATAGAGAGAATAATAGGGACATATTAAACAGATTGAGCTAGCCCCCCTGGGCTCCCCTCTGGGAAGGAAAAAAAGGCCGGCAACGCTCTTGTCATACCCCTGGTGTTACATTAGTCCATGGGCAGCGGTGATCACTTACCATCAGGTGACCTGCTTGCTCGTTTGCCGTCCTATGACATAAAAAAGCCCCTAGTCAGTTGTGAACTTGTGTCGTAGGACACTAACTCAAAGATGCTATAATTTATAATACATTACGTCTAAAGCCATTCAAGACCCAGGCCAATCTGAAAAATATTGTTTACCATCATGACCTAACCGGTTATCGAACCCGGGCCCCTTGTGTCGCCAGTTGGCGTGTTAACCACTGCGCCACAAAGGCTGTCAGATAACTAAAGTATTTGTTTCAACAAGTTTGTAATAAAACAATTCGGAATTAGTATCATTGTTAAAATTGTTCATACTGATGTAAAAAATTCCTTCATCAAAAAGATTTCATTCTATATTTCAGTTTCTTTTTATTTGAGATCAATATAAAAGTTATTGAAGATCACTGACTTTGTTAATCAATATAAGAAGTTATTATAATGTTCACTGATTTTGTTAATATAATTAAATCAATGAATAATCGTAAGCAGGAAATGAAAACGTAATATTAAAGATACAATCATTAATTTCCTTTCGCTTCGAAGTCACTGAACACAGAACAATAAAGGTAAATTAAATAACGTAAACAAAGGCAAATTTGTTTATCAAACCCAGTCGCAATAAGCTCGGAAAGAGCTTCGCAAAGCAATATTGACTTGTAAAGGTAGAACCCAGGGGTGGCGAATCAATGGGACGTAATACAATATTTATGTACGCCACCAAACAAAACAATCATTTTTTCATCTACCTATACCTGCTGTGTTAAGAGAAAAAAACCGGCCAAGTGTAAGTCAAACTCGCGCTATGAGGGTTCCGTACAATATGCTTCGCGAACACACACACAATGTGCAAAAATGTTTTATTCAATTGACTAGCGCTATCTGGCGGTGTTTTAGTGAACTATTTCTCTAGGTGAACTTATTATAGTGAGTTTACCACCTTATTTTCAACTGATAGAATTCTTATTATTTTTCCTGTAATCTTCAAGCAATGAACTATATATTGTATTTTTTTCGAAATTTTAGGCTCAGTAGTTTCAGAGATCATTTGGAATGGTCAAATTTTGCCTTCTTTCGTGAATAAAATCAAAAGTATAGATTTTTCCCGAACAAAAAAAATTTTTGAGGTTCTCATAACAAGCCCTTTTATTTGATATATAACACAGTAAGGTTTGCAAAACTTTTTTTTTAACATTTTCTATTTGTACCCCCTAAACTGATCCTTATTTAAATATACCCTTATTTACTTTGCACATCCGTGTTTGGGTCATAGGTTTTCATCATCTTACCAAATTTCATTTAATTTGGTTCAGTAGGTTCGAAGAAAATCGACTGTGACAGACGGACGGACGGACAGACAGACGCACGAGTGATCCTATAAGGGTTCCGTTTTTAATTTTTTGTACGGAACCCTAAAAAAGAAGGAATATACCGCTGCTTTTCTTCCCACGCAGATTGTAAAAGCTAGTCAAAGGATTGAAGGCGATGCGGCTAGCAATGCATCACTTTTTTGATTCTGTTTAACACCTTTACGGCCACTACGATCCTAAATGAGGCCTGAGTATGACGTTGAGCCTGAAACCTCTGTTTATTTAAACAAGAATTTAAATATAAGGCACAGCATATAAAGTTATAAAAACGCCATTTATTGCCATACTTTAAGAACATTTAAATTACAAGGTATATTAATTAATTATTAAGTATTATAATTATATTATATAATAATTATTTGTATCTCTCTGAGACTCACGGGTGTTACCCCGGTCCTTTGGAAGGCTTGCGTGGGGATATAGATCCAACACGTAGAGGCCCTTTGGAGAAGTTGATGTAACGTAGGTCTCTAGCCGGAACCCATTCCTGGTATTATGTAAGTAGGCATAGGAATGCCTCAGCTTGAGCTACCGGGGACTGATTTTCAGGCACCCCTTTTCCCTGAAATGTCATGCGGGAGACATTGATATGAGGGCTAAGACTTTACAGTTAATAAGAAAAAATTACACCAATTAAACATTTAAAAAAAACTAAATTAAAAATTTCTGGCAATATGCAGCAAATACAAAATGAACCGAAATAACAACAGTGAGGACGGATGTGCTGTGATGTACGGGTGTATGTACTTTAACAACTTCTTAAATAATAAGTATCTATTTGTTGCCAGGAGCCCTACACTTATAGGCATATTTATAGGCATATTATATGTCTATGCTGTGGCGGCCGATGAATTTTAACAACATCGTAAAATTATAAAATATCGCGTAAATATATTATCATACAATGTATGCTATTCCCAGCGTAACAGCATACATTGTATAAATAATAAAATAGCAGCCTGGACATACAATGTGGCTTAGATCATTGTGACCCGCCTAAATTTGTTTATCATTGAAACAACAAGAGGTCTTGCCATTTTTAGCGGTGTAAGTGCAAAATTTCATCAATATTGCCATTTCTCTTTGAAAGAATGGCTGAAATACAATTACTTAAACTCAACACAAGCGTCCTATTTCTTTCTCTCTTGCAATAATGGGTTTGCTCCCTCGCTCAGACGGGAATGGTGGCTTCAGGGGGAGAGGAGGGGTCCCCTCCTCCCATTCATGTACACTGCAACTCGCAGTCTCTGACATTATTGGATCTATGACTTTGTTGGACCCTGAGCGGTAAAATTTTATTGTCGCCCCATTTATGAGGTACATAATAAAGTTTAGAAAGGAGTTGATAAACCAAGTTGCAACTTACTCGTTGGTAATATTATAATATTGATTAGTTCTTCTTCTCGAATCGTAATTTCAATCACAATAGAAGGAATAAACAATGGCAAATCACTTCATTACTCTTGCCATTTTGATAATATGTGCTTTCTTTCTACATAATGACTTTGACATAAGGAATCAAAATTGTAATGGGTTTGTTTGTTTTTTTTTTGTTTTTCGAATGTGTAAGTGGCCAACACTGGTGTCAGATTTTTCAAGCTGCCTAAAGGCATCTGACATAGCTTAACGACTGCCATCAACGATGACAGCCGGGACCAACGGCTTAACGTGCCTTCCGAAGCACGGAGGAGCTCGAGATATTTCATGCCACTTGCGATCACCCATCCAAGTAGGGACTGCGCCAGGGGTTGCTTAACATACGTAAGCGCTCATAGAGCTCACACCCACTGGACCATCGGGCTCCTCAAATAATGCTGTAATGGGTTACTAGACGCATCGCCTTTAACGTGATTCCTTACGTTTTCATCCAATGCCTAGACCGGTTTTTATGGTCTGCGCGGAAAAAAAAGCAGCTGTTATATTCTGTTTTTTCTTTTCTTCAAACCAGCATCGAAGAGCTCTTAAAACGTTCGTGAGAATTTTGCGCCCCCATAAATCAATCGTCCCTGGTTGTCTTCTATCCTATCACAGTGGTGCCACCAGCAATGACCTCGTATTTCACTCGGAACAGCGGGATAGTGTTCGTGTGCTTCATAACACGCTCACAGCCACTTCCAAGTTTGCAAATTTTGATCATATAATTTATTACCATCTGAATATTATAAAATTAAAATTTGTCTAGCAAATAATTTGAAAATGTTGATCTACTGTTTTGGATTGAAAACGGCCTAAACTTTGTGATAAGTTAATAACTGATGCTTACTCTTTTATTGTGAAAAATGTGAAATCAAATATGAAAATTATTAAGTGTTCATAGAAACGTACATTAAATAAACGTTTGAAATCTTTGCAATCTGGATGTCATATTGAATTGTTTGTTTTAACGCATAGTTTATGTTGTAGATGAAGGGGTTGAAAGAATTTTATAATGTTATCAGAATATAGTTGAATGTAAACTTTCCTATACCTTTAGTTTGATGAGATCAAATGTGGTAGAAATGTTATTAAACAAAATGCATTATTTAATTTCACATTGTGTAGTATTAGTATTAGTATAGTAGTATATATAAACTATACCATGGTATAGTTGGACATTAGCAAAGCAAAGTGCCGTGTGGTTTCCGGCAGAGTAGAATAGGACCACTCCAAGTCTTCCCGTGGATGTCGTAGAAACTTAGGAAACACAAGCTAAACGAAGCTTCTAAACATCAAAGAAACCTCTCCAACCCGTCTGGTCAGCGTGGAGAGTGTAGGCCAAATCCTCTGACTGCACTGGCCAATATAATGGCTTTGGCAGTACAGAGAGGGTCGTGCTCCTGCAGTGGAGACTAACAAAGACCTGATGATGACGATGATGATGATGATGATGATAGCAAAGTGCCTACAGCACATTTCAACAAAGCTGAATGTCTAGGGAGTAAACTACCTGAAGTAATTTGAGCCTAAACAACAACAATTTGACTAAACCAGAAGAAGTTATTGAAGCAAAATGCTTAAAATTAATTCAAAACGAGCGACTGTCTAGTCGCTCGACTCGACTTAGTTACGTGATGGAAATCGAATCCGGTGCACCTTGTGTCGCAGCCTTGCGTGTTAACAACTGCACCACGGAAACAGTCCTCATGGACACCCTCCATTCCCATCCCCACACCCTCATAGATTATTCAATATCAAATAATTTTGTGTAACAATTAAAGTATCTATTGCTATCTCTCTTTGTAGTACCCAGGGGTATAACAAAAGATAAAGTAGATTGCTAATTTCTCTGCGCCGATTTAAATTTGCATAAGCTGCGGGCGCTGACACTTCCTTTCTGCTTTGTTATATATTTCACAGTTTCTAAATTATTAGATATGGTAACAAATTATTTTTCTTCCAACTACGCTGCAATTCTATCATAACTGCACTACATATCCAGCACAAAGCGGAACTTTGCTGCACTAGAAGTAAAAAAAAAACTGAACAGTGCAGTAAAGGATTTCCATACATTTTTGCTGCTCTAGTGCAGCAAAAATGTATGGAAATCCTTTACTGCACTGTTTAGTTTTTTTTAATCGTGGACAATAGTTGTCACCTGTCATAAAGAAGGTTGGCCAACCTAACGGCCGTATGGAGTTAACAAAGGGACGTGTGTATTGCCTTGCCTAAAAAAAAAATACTGGCCATAAAGAAAAAAAGCGGGAATGTGAACAACAAATTTTTAACTATTGTAATTTGTCTTCAGTTTTATTTTTCAACTACTTTTATTGCAGTAGTTGAAAGAAAAGCAGATTATGCACCTCGCATTAAGTAAGTTAAATTGCACTCGTGCTTTTTAGAGCCCTCGCTAGCGCTCGGGCTCCAAATAAACACTCGTGCAGCAATAACTTACTTTCTGCTCAGTGCAACAATCTACTATTGTATTATACAAGGTCGAATAACTGGAATGAGACTTCATCATTCATTATTTTTTATCATTTACATCTATTGAAAATGTTGCGATGTACACATGTTGTACCTAAAATTGGTGAATGACTGTAGTATTGTAAGACCTGTACAATGTTGAAATGCAATGAATAAAAGAAATAATATAAATTAAATTAAATCATCCCACGCGCATTGGTTTATTCATAACGTTTACATTATTAATTTTGCCACTCAAGACACCTTTCCTTTCGACACCCTAGAGTCATATTTGAATTAAAATTATATTTTGTTTAAGTGATAAAAATGTGCAAATCATTGCCAAGGACAGAGAGCTATGACGGACTAGAAGAGAGGCCTTTGCCCAGCATTGGAACTCTATAGGACAACAAAAAAATATATTGATGTCCTCGAAAGACCAGCGTTGTGGTCATAAGGCCGCAACATTATGCTGAGAGGAGGCCATTTTGTTATAGGCACAAATATTTGCTAAGAAGCTATAGTCATTGTAAACCATCTTTTTTTAGTTCACGGGCTTAAAACCGTACATATAGTTGATTATTTTCACGGACTGAGTAACCCTTTCGAAGAAACGCCTTGGATCAATTTACACGCAGTGTTACTATATTTTTATGTGTTAAATTTGTTCTGTTTTGTAATGGTTCGTGTTGTAATAAAATTTTGATTTTCCTGAAGTTTTTGTTAAGATGTTTCTGTCGTTGTTTTACTTTACTAATTCCGAGAATCTTGATTCGGTTTTCCTTATTTTTCAACTGTGTTTTTCCCAGAATATCTATGCGAAAAAATTTATTTTTTGTATTCTTTTAGAGATTATTCTAAGAATGAGGAAAAAATATTTCTATTAAGATTTTAGTATCTGTCAGGTTTTAATCGTAAAAGCCAAAGAAATGATGAAAAAATGCTTTCAAAGGATCACTCTGATAGAATGATATACCTAATATGTATGTTCTTTATTTTTTAACGACTATAAGTACTAACTAGAAAGCTGTAATTTGGTATGTGTATGTATATTAATCATAGCAAAAAAGTAGTAGAAAAAATCTTGAAAAAGGATTTTTATAGGGTAGCTCCCATACGAATAAAGAGAGAGTAATATTTTTTTTCTATACAAATCCATCGTGTTAGGTATTGTTAAATAGGTCTTTAAAAATATGGTGAGGTTAAGAACACCATTTTTCGATTTAGGGATCATTTTCCGAAATAATTGCAAATCCATTGCAAATTTTTGTTAGAGGTTTTTGCCTCGGCTTCGCCTCAGCCCACTTTCACACGTTCGTCCATCAATGCCTCTATTGCCGGCCGCTGCAGTAATTAATTATTAATAAATAAATAAATATATAGGGACATATCACACAAATTGAGCTAGCCCCACAGTAAGTTGTGAACTTGTGTCGCAGGATACTAACTCAACGATACTATATTTTATGATAGATACATAATAGATAAACATCCAAGACCCAGGTCAATATGAAAAAGATCTTTTTCCATAGTGACTTGACCGGGGATCTAACCCGGGACCCCCGTGTCGCAAGCTAGCGTGTTGACCGCTGCGCCACGGAGCTCGACTATTATTAAAACTACCTTTTAAGAAATTCAGATATAAAATTAGTAATTTCAAATTTTATTTTCTTTAAATAAAAAGAATTATTCGACCTATCCCTAATACCCTTCAACATTTTCGAACGGCTGCTACCAACTTTCCGCTACAGTCCTATCTTATTTTCGGGGTTCCTATATCAATGGAGCGTATCAGCGCAGGTGTCGAACGGTTCTTCGATTCCGAACTTGGGGACTATTCGCAACTTTGTTCGGAGTCGTTTCTATCGATTTCAGATTAAGGAACTTAGGACGCCTGTAAAAACATTCAATAATAAATTTTCGTACGGCGCAACTTTTTTGATATAATACTGGTGGGGCGGGAGTCAGCTGTTAGAATATTTCTTTTTCCACGGGTTGTATTATTATTTGCCTCCAAGTTATGTGTTCACTGTTAGCACACTAATCTGCACGTTAATACTGACTATAGAAATACCTTTACTAGTATTAGATAACCGACTGCCTTTTGTTTTGTACTACTTAGGAAGTTGTCTATTATTTTATTTATTTCTTTAAAAACTTTATTGTACTAAAAAAAAAATGTAACAATTGGCGGACTAAATGCTATGAGCATTCTCTCTCAGTCAACCATTAGGAAAAATAAAAGAGAAAGTTGTGCGGCGCAAAAAGTAACCTGATTAAATAATTTACTATTTTATAATAACAAGATATTATATTTAAGATATATAAAAAAAGTATTTACATATACTAAAATTATATGACTATTAAAGACAACTTACTAAGTACGAAAATCGTACGACGTTTTTCAATACATTTGCGCTTACCTTAAACTAAAATTCAGTAGGTATAGCACACAAGGAATTTATTTAAGTAAAAAATAAAGCGGCTTGTTAAAGTACAGGTACATTCATTCAGATTTGTTTTCAAAAATCACTCACCTCATGAATCAAAAAAGTTTTGCTCGGATTCAATAAAAAAATTACGATTTTGTATCTGTGCCATTGGCTATTTGAACAGTCGTGATTGTTGTAAAGAAACCCTTTTCTTTACACCAATCACAACTGTTCAAATACGGACTAGGCAGGGGCCTAGTCCGTATTATACAATATTACGATCCAAGTTTCTATGTTTATAAGGACCTTATTAATAATAAACGTATTAAAAAATAAATTTAGTTTGAATTTGAATCCCCCTGCGTGTTCTACGCCCAAATATTCATAACGTCAATTTTTCTCGCCAAGATGTGCCAGGAATAACATGCGCAAATTTTTAAACTTAAATTCCAACACAAAATAAAACGAGACGCGTAGATATAATTAAAATATTTCGTCACAGAGAGAAAAAAATACAAGTATTAGTACTTCAAAAGTAAAATTTCATTTCACACGTACCGTGTGATCGTAAACGGAGAAAATGTTACATAATACATTTCGTATTTTGTCTTGACGTGAAAGAGCTGGCGTAAAAAAAGCTACAAATAAAAATGTCGGCACAAAACGTTGAGATTACAGACATAAAATTCTTTGGCATACTTACTTTTTAAGAGTCATTATTTTGTCGTATATTTTAGCGATTCATTAAATTTCATTCATAAACTTCAAATGTAATTTTTCTGTAATTCGTGTAAGTTGTAAGACTACTTTTTATTTTATTAGAATAACACAGGAAATCAGTTTCAATCCTAACTTTCCAATCGCTATTTTAAATGCAAAAGGGAGTTTGTTTGCTTGTTACACTCTCACGCCCTCTACTGAACCGATCATTATGAAATTTTGCATGCATATTGTCTAAAGTACGCATAAGGACATAGACTGTCGGTAACGACGAGCTCCGTGGCGCAGCGGTCATCACGCCTGCCTGCGACACGGATGGTCCCGGGTTCGATCCCCGGTCAGGTCAAGATGGAAAACGATCTTTTTCAGATTGACCTGGGTCTTGGATGTTTATCTATATATGTATTTGTTATAAAATATAGTATCGTTGAGTTAGTATCCCATATCACAAGTCTTTCATTAGAACTTACTTTGGGGCTAGCTCAATCTGTGTGATTTGTCCGTATATATTTATTTATTATTTATTTAACAGTACTTTCATCCCGGAGAAAAGAACTATTCCCGAGGGATCGACATTAACTTGAGCGGTGCCGCGGGCGAAAGCCAGTATATTTAATTATTGTCAAGTATGATGTCTATTAAAAACGAAAAAGTTCTTGAAAAAAATTCGACGCGAATGGGTTTAAATCGGAGTAAGCATAGATGCGTCACCAAATGCGAATTTCATTTATAAAGTATCTCTGTTATCCTTCATTTCCTTAATCTGTAATATTGAAAATATTGTCACTTGACAAGATAAAGTTAGCTAAGCAAGTAACGATCAAAGTCGTGTTTTTAAAATATTCTTATCTGCTAAACGAAAAAACCGAATGATAGCAAATTTTCATTCAGCAATATAGAGCAGTTGCTTAGTATAAACATACAAACATATTTACCTTTATAACATTAGTATAATTTGCACCTTATAAATATTAGTCGGGTTTATTTCTGTATTCCCTATGGTTTGAGAAGCAAGGCTGGCTTCAGTGTAAAATGAGATATCTCTTGAAAGCATGTAAAATGTAAATAGGAGGGGAGTACATTCGCATCTCATTAAAATATGGAATAAGTTTGGTGAAAGTAGACCTAATAAGTTAAGTCGAGACTTCGAAAGCAAAATTAGTTTTTAGTTAAGAGAGGGATTTAAGATTAATTATGGACTAATTAGTCAACATCTCATAATTAAGCTGTGTTAATGGATAAAAAGACGTTTTCCAACGAGGATGGTTTTCGACTTTTTTTATATTTGTTTTATAACGAAGTTATTTGTGTCTGGCTTTTTTAGTGAATCCCGACAAAGCATCAAAGGTATCCAACACGAACGTTCAAATAACGTACATGTATGTGCGTGTTGGTGAGCTGAATTTCAAATAATATACGAAATTCAGTCAGTGCTTGGAACATGTTGTTTGACAGTTTAAATCTCATTTCAACATTTGTAATTATATTCTACGAGGCAGTACATATCATCATCGTCATCAGGTCTTTTTTAGTCTCCACTGCAGAAGCATTACCCTTTTTGTACTAGCAAGGCAGTCAGAGGATTCGGCCTACACTCTTTGCGCTGGCCAGACGGCTTGGAGATTGGTTTAGTCCGTGTTTCCTAAGTCGTCTTCTACGACATCCATAGGAAGATTTGGGGTGCTCTTTATCAACTCTGCCGAGAACCACATGTTGTAAAGTCGAGTAAAAGCTAGCTAAATGAGTTAATATAGAGAAACACCTGAGTGGATCTAAGAATAATCAGGATATTACCCAAAAACCATAATAGTGACGCAATACCATGCAAACTTGTTCTGACACACTTAAATACACATCCACACGGTTCAAAACTCAAATTGAAATAGTTTCAATGTGTGTTAAGTTGTACCTAGACGGTAATATAAAGTCTAGATAGACTTTATTAGCCTAAACACATATATTTATTAGTGGTCGTAGATTATCCAGGTTTTTAATAATTAGTATAAAGGCATGACGGAGTCTGGAGAGTATATAGTCAAGGATTAGTACATATTTATGCTGCCCACATCATGTCGTCAAAAGTTAGCGTCACTTCCAACACAAGCTAGAGTATACCGGAGCTTTGGTAAATATCCAATTAAATTAATTTATAAACATACATACATACATTTTCCCTTCACGTCTTTTTCCCTTGCGGGGCAGATAAAGACCAGGTCCGTAAAACCTTAAGGCCACGTTTAGCATGTTAGTGGGCTTGTGAAAACGGAATCAAAATAGTGATCGAGGGTTGCTAGCCGCATCACCTATTGACATTGCCTGACGCCAATTCCCTTGACCGGCTTTTACGATCTGCGCGGGAAGAGAAACTGCTGGTACATTCTACGTTTTTTTTTCTCCCAGTCCAGCGTGGAAGCGAATTAATAAAATAAATATCAAATCTTCCATGCTGGTAAAGAAAAAAGAAATAACGTAAAATGTGCCAGTTTCTTCTCTATCCGTGCTGACCGTAGGTGCCGACCTGTGGTGCCGACCAAAGGGGATCGGTATTATACATGACGAAATTTTGATCGTTCTGAACCCTTAAAGGGGTGATTCAGCCCGTCGATATGAACCATTTTTCCTATGGGACCAATGCTGGAAACTCAAATTTTATTTCGACATTTTCATACAAAAGTGTTCAGCCGCCCGGGCAATTTGTATAGGAATGTCGAAATTTTTTTCGAGTTTACAGCATTTTTCCCATAGGAAAAGTTGTTTATATTGACAGGCTGAATCACCCCTTTAATGGTCCGGAACGATCAAAATTTCGCCATGTATAAATCATTGAAATCATTTAATAGCCGATGCGGCTAGCATCCCATCACTATCAAAGTACGGTTTTCCAACTATATGCCTACCAACACATTAAATGTTCGGATCTTATGGGCATTGGTTCTAGCTACCCCGTAGGTGATAATATGATCTATGTATGTATGTCAAGACTCTCAAGGCGTGATATCAAGGTGGGTAGAACACGGAATAATTATTATTATTTTAAGGAGGTGGGGTGAAAAAGTGGGTTGGAAACGGAGAGACCCGTGCTCTCAAGGGTTGCAACTCTTAAATGGAACTGGGCGGGACTCCTGGCTAGGAGGAACGATGGTAGGTGGAGTAAGGCTGTTACCAAGTGGTATCCCAGAAATGGGAACCGTAGTTTTAGACGTCCGGTAGCTAGGTGGGCCGACGACATGAAACAGATTTCAGGGAAGAACTGGATTGCGAAGGCTAGGGACAGAGAAGATGGCGCAAAGAAAGGGAGGCTTATGCCCAGCAGTGGGTTAAGGATAAGCTGATGATGATGATGATGTATCAAATGAAAAAATATCTTTTTAGATTGTCCTGCGACTTGGATGTTTATATGAGTATTTTTTGTAAAATGTAGTATCGTTGCGTTATTATCTTATGTCACAAGTTTACAACTTACTGTGGGGCTAGCTCAATTTGTGTAATTTGTCCCCATATATTTTTTTATCGAAATTTTGACGACTTAATGTCATCAATTATTCTATGCTGTGAGAGAAATGTGAACTTATTTCGAAAGTAATTTCTATTGAGTTAATTTAAAGTGAAATTGAATTCGAAAACAATTTATTTGAAAATACATTGACTTCGGCTTGCTTCTCTTAAATTTTAGCTATATATTTTAGCTAGAGTTTTGGAGCCTATTCAATTAAAACAATCAAATCTTTTTTCTATAGATATCAGAATAAACAAAATGTATTCAAACGCCTGTTGCAAATATAGTCACCAAACTACACGACAAGAAGGTAGCTCGCATCTATTAAGACAGATATCAAGAACTTAGCTCAATTAATCAAGTATCATAAGAAATGTAAGAAAACATAAAGACAAAAGATTACCTATCTTGAAATATAAGAACCAACGGCGAGGAATAATTTCCGCTGACACTAAAATATGGTTATGCAAAAGGCGAATCTGGAAAATTTATTGTATCAAAGCTTTTTCTACCACTTGTGATCCTCATTTCGTGGCACAAAGATGAAAATATAACACGAAAGTCAATAAATTTGGTCAATAGTTATTATACGATGTCGGGGTGAGAAAATATGGCAAAGTGAGGGGGACATCTCGGCTCTTTGATTTAAGACCAACTTCGGATGTCTTGACGATGGGAAGCGACATCAACTAGAAGCTGTGAAGTTTTAAGACCTATAAATTCTAATATTTGTCTACTAAATGATAAAAAGGTAACTACATCCATCAAGTCAAATATAAAAATCTTGACTCTATCAAGTATCATAAGGAATATACAATACCATAAAGGAAAAAGATAATCCATCCCAAAATACAGATCTAACGGCGAAGAATAATTTCCCATTAATAAAATATGGTAATGCCAAAGGCGAATCTGAATAATTTATTGAATCAAAGCTTTTTCTACCACATGTGATCCTCATTTTGCAGCATAAAGATGAAAATATGACTCGAAAGTCGATATTATACAATATCGGGGTGAGAAAATATGGCAAAGTGGGATGGACTTCACGGCTCTTTGATTTAGGACCGACTTCGGATGTCTTGACGATGGGAAGCTACATTAACTAGAAGCTGTGAAGTTTTATGACCTATAAATTCTAATATTTCTCTACTAAATGATAAAAAAGTAACTTACATCTATCAAGACAAATATAAAAATCTTGGCTCAATCAAGTATCATAAGGAATATACGATACCATAAAGACAAAAGATAACCCATCCCGAAATACAGATCCAACGGCGAAGAATAATTTCCGCCATCAATAAAATATTGTTATGCAAAAGGCGAATCTGGAAAATTTATTGTATCAAAGCTTTTTTACTACATGTGATCCTCATTTCGCGGCATAAAGATGAAAATATGACTCGAATGTCGATAAATTTGGTCAATAGCTATTATACAATATCGGGGTGAGAAAATATGGCAGAGTGGGATGGACTTCACGGCTCTTTGATTTAGGACCGACTTCGGATGTCTTGACGATGGGAAGCGACATTAATTAGAAGCCGTAAAGGAAAATAAACCAACTTTTAAGACCTATAAAATCAAATATCCCACTACTAAACAAAAAAGGTAACCTAAATCCATTAAGTCAAATATAAAGAACTTAGCTTAATTAATAAACTACCGTAAGAAATCTAAGAAAATATAAATCGAAGGCAATAGACAACCTATCTTGGAATATAGAACCCAACGGCGAGGAATAATTTCCGCCATCAATAAAATATGGTTATGCAAAGGGCGAATCTGGATAATTTATTGTATCAAAGCTTTTTCTACCACATGTGATCCTCATTCCACGGCATAAAGATGAAAATATGACACGAAAGTCGATAAATTTGGTCAATAGCTATTATACGATGTCGGGGTGTGAAAATATGGCAGAGTGGGGGGACTTCACGGCTCTTTGATTTAGGACCGACCCCGGATGTACAGACGATGTGAAGCGACATGCCTCGTGTGCGGATTCGTGGTTTTATTCTATGTCTGTGGAGTATTGATTTACGTTTGTATTGTGTAGTCTGTTTGTTATAAGGCTTTTAAGCATCTAAAAAAACGAGTCAATCTCACAGCACATAACAAAAATATTGAATTTCATAGATACTGAAAAATGGCTGTAAGTGTTTTATAGAGGTATTGAAAATTTCATTGTTATTGTTGTAACTTGCAGTGATGCACATTCCGTAAAAAAATATATTTTACTGATAGTATTTATTAAGTTGACGAATATACAAATGGGTTTGTATTTTAAAGAATATATGACGTAGAAAATGACTACTCTCAAAACCTTGAAAAACGTTTTCTTTCTTCTTCTTCTGTTTCATATTATGGCTTCCACCGAAATTTCAGTGATTCTGCCAATGTCCAGTATAATGAGATACTAAGTATCGGTGTTATACGGTAAGTTTTTCCAAGTAGCATCAAAGATGGCGTATGTTCTTCGATGCCTCGTGGGAGCTTCTGGCGGCAAATCTATACGAGTCCATTTATCAGTCCACTTTAACTATTTCACAAATTGTTCATGAGCACGAGCATTTATAACACCAAACTACACCAATTTCATATTATAAAGTCTTCTAAAATCAATTTGCAAAATTGTCTAAGGCAAACTTCATCTGTACCCCTTGACTTGCCACCACAAACCCCAACGTTTTTCATTAATATATATTTACTGGATCGGATTAGACATTCCGTAATGTTTACTAGTTTGCCATTTTGGGGTTTTGAGATTATGGCATGCCATAAACCTCTTCTTACTTATTATATAACTGTAGATATTCTCTTAATGAAAACTCTTTTTGTTAGATAAAATATTTTTGTTAGTCCTACTGTAACGACTAATCTTCGTTTGTTTGCATTGAATGGGCTCCGATACTACTGAACCAATTTTCAAAGCTTTTCATATATATTCAGTTTTTTAAACTAATTAATTTTCGGATGACATAGGTTATAATTTACGCGGTAGTAGTTGCAGGAAAATGGCTAGTTTCAAATATAAATAAACCAAATTCAGATTTTCAGATTCATATTTAACTCCTTATCTCAAAAACTACTGAACCGATTTTGATGGAAACGTGTTCTGTGCCATGAGTTAGATTTTAATTTCTGAGATACTCGTATGTGCGACCAAACAATTAATTTCACATACATATACTTATGGAATTTGTACACATATTTAGAAGCTGGTATAAACTCTTTAGTTTTAGTTTAGTTAGTTATTTTTTAAGTATTTTTTGTAAGTTTATTCTGTCTTCACAATAAATAATTAATAAATAAATTCTTGCTCTTTTACTTTTAAAGAAAAAAAAATTACATTTACAAAATCCTTGCAATTCGGACAATAACTCGTTATTAGTTATTCTGTAAAGGTAATTTGTCTATTCACTTGTAGCAGTGGCTTTCCACGATCCACCCACTTTTTTTGATTTCCACGAAAAGATAAAAGCTTCGAGATAAAAATGCCTTCAACATTTTTATTTCGAAAGTTTGCAAACAACTTTTCTCGGTATCGTTATGTTAATTTTATTATGAAGAATTCTTAGTAGATATAAAAAAATAATTAATATACTAAATTGATTGCCGCTCTCAAACCTGCATAATGTTACATTTATTTTTGTACTAGCTGTTAACCGCGGCTCCGCCCGCGTGATATATAGCCTATGTCCTTCTCAGTACCCTTAATTTCATTTTGATCGGTTCAGTAAATAAGACGTGAAATCGTAACAAACAAACAAATAAACAAACAAACTCACTTTCGCATTTATCATATAAGTTAGGATTAGGGTTAATTTATGTAATAAAATAAAATAGCTAATTATTGAACTTAATAAGTTGATAAATTTCTAGTTTATGATATAACAAAAAGATAGACGGGCTCCGTGGCGTAGCGGTCAACACCTCGGGTCCCGGGTTCGATCCCCGGTCAGGTCAAGATGGAAAATGATATTTTTCAGATTGACCTGCGTCTTGGATGTGTATCTATAATAAAATATAGTATGGTGGAGTTCTTATTCTATCGAGTCGTAGAATGGCAAATATTTGTGAATATTAAATATGTTTTGACCAGCGCTTTGCAACTATGATTGCCCGTTCGTTTGCCTTGTTGAGACACGACATAGTGCAAAAAGTTTGGTTTTCTAGGCACACCAAAAGGTGAGCCATAGATCGTCGAGTTAGTATTTTATGACACAAGTCTCGAACTTACTTTGGGGCTAGCTCAATCTGTGTGATTTGTCCGTATATATTTATAATAGAATATGAGATATATATATTTATAATAGAATATAGGTAATTGTTATCATCAGTCCATTTTATATTAAATTATAGAAATCGCATTGGTGAGGCTCCATAGCACTAGCTATGAATGCGCCTACTTAGACGTTTCCTTGGCGTAGGCTTCCCTTAAAGTGCCCTAACATGTTCGTTATAGTTAAAAGTACATATATAATTCAATTATCTCAAGATGATTTCGTTTCAATGTACCAAATAAATTCCAATTTTAGCACAGCTTCATATCGCCATATTTTCTCACAGTCTATGTCGTGCCATACGTATAAATCAGAGCTAATAGTGTTTAAATTGACCCTCAATGTTTCCTTTAAGGGGTGACTTAGCCCTTCAATATAAACAAATTTTCCTACGGGGTTAAAAGTCAACTTCTGGAATCTTAAAAACATTGTGAGGATGATACATGTTGAGGTCACTTTACACGCTGTATAATCATCATCAGGTCCTAATCAGACTCCACTATAGGAGCATGACCCTCTCCGTACGACCATAGCCATAATTAGCCAGACCAGTCAGAGGATTTGGCCTACACTCACCACGCTGGCCAGACGGGTTGAAGAGGTTCAGACAGATTTGATACACCGTATGGGAATTCATATTAATTCAGTTAATATTAAAATAATTTTGTTCCAAATTTCCAAATAAATTTCAATTTTAGCACGGCTTCATATCGCCATATTTTCTCACAGTCTATGTCGTGCCATACGTATAAATCAGAGCTAATAGTCAGTGGTTTGAAATATCGCATCCAGAATGGTGTACATCCGAGGAGTAGAGGGTCGCATGGATTGCGTCGCAGCTGGCAGCCATCCGAGTAGAACTACACACCCTCGCCACGCCATAGAGATAGTATTGGATGGAGAGAATAGACGCACAGAAGGCATGTTTTGCGAATTAGATTTTTTCAAATCATAAATAAGAAAAGGAATGTGTAAAGAAAAGTTACTTGACGCTGATTTACTTGACTACTCACAAAATGATGCTCTTCTTCTTTGACTGCGACTTTTAATTGTATGCAGTCTTTAATCGAGTAATTATTTCTTATAAAAATTGTAACTTAGGCATTTACTTTACTTATTGCAATAATGAGTAATATTCACAGGCAATATTGATTCAGCCGGGTTCGTGAAATAAAAATATTACCAATATAAGTCAGTAAAAAGAAATGTGAGCAACAAAAGTCGAACATAAAAAGTACACTGTCTTTAATTGTTCATTAATATTCATGATACTTTACTTGACACCTTGCTTAAAAATATAATGTTGTGAGTCTAGTTCTGAGTTAATCCTCATTGGTAGGGTCAGATCACAAGGCCCGTTATAAAAACCATTTCTTAGATAAAAAAATCAGAGACAAATTTTTAATGGCTTTAAATAAACTTACCTAACGACAACCCTACCTAATGCCACCAATACATGTGTCTATCAGTGTTTCGTCCTTTTCTCGCCACTTCGTACATGCATGTAAACAAACAAAGTGAAATTCTAGTTTCGCATTTAATGTACTCATTTCTGTATCTTGAGTCTATTTTCATAGATGTACAACTCCATGTTCCTAACGAAATAGAAAACGCCATTACTCTTCCCGCAAGACAAGAGGCGTTCGACCATTGTTATTTATAATGCCATTGTTTATCTGTTTCGATTGAAAAATAAAATGGATCGTTCATGCTCTGATGAGGATGCTGCGCTTTGCAGATTCGGAATTTATAGAACCAATCTTCTTTTTCTTATATGTTTGTAGCCAACACTTGATTTTATATCTAAAGTCTATAAAAATCGGCCAAGTGCGATTCAGACTCAATGAATTCCGTTAAACAATATGTATATATTTTTTGTTATAATTACTTATGTACAGTTTTTAGTATTATCCTTTACTTACACCAGGAGACCTTATTACTTCATGCCAAATTTAAATATTTTAAGATCAACAATAACTATCCCATAGGATTTGATTCCTTTGAAAATTTATGTAAATTTACAAAATTTACGACATAAATGGCCATATCTTTTGATTTATACAGGGTGTAACATGACGAGGTTCATGTTACACTCTCTATAGCCTATGACACTCCGGGGAAGAATGACATCTCACACTTCAAATCGGTCAAACCATTAAGGCTACAGGAGGCAACAATGCAACTGACATACTTACAAACATACATATATATGCGCGAAAAACATTACCCTCCTTCTGATTAGTCGGGTATAAAGATAGACTACCTATATACGTACAGTATATATTATTATCATTATGTCATTGTGTCATTGACTCGAAAAATTCTTCGAAACAAATTAGACTTGCTTAATTTCCGTCATAACTGCTCACACACGTAGCAATTCAAAGGCAAAAGTCACAAAAGAACGGAAGCGGGCTTTGAAGCAACTACCACATTGATAAGCGTTAAAAGCCGGAGCAAAAAGCCCATTCAAGAGATACTACATGTAGCATTTTAAGGGTTCCGTACCCAGCAAATAAAAACACACACAAAACACATACAAATTATCACTTTTTTTTTTAGTCTTTTCTGTCGTCATCATCGTCTATATCGGGTCTTTTATAGTCTCCACTGCAGGAGCACGACCCTCTCTGTACTATCAGAACCATATATAAGTATACGCCTGAGCAGTCAGAGGATTTGGCCTACACTCTCCACGCTGGCCAGACAGGTTGGAGAGGTCTCTTTGATGTTTATAAGCTTTGTATAGCTTGGGTTTCCTAAGTCGCCTTCTAGGACATCCACAGGAAGATTTGGAGTGGTCCTATTCTACTCTGCCGGGGCCACACGGCTAATTTTGTCTTTCGTTCCTTGCATTGTACCGACAAAAAAGACGTACGTTTGTACGTACATTAATTCTGTACTACTGCACCACGAACGCCTTTATTATATACTAATATAGGAAGTAACCTACAAAAAATTGCCTCACCAATAATAGATGACATTATTAGCTCATTAGTGTCGCGTGAACTCGCCACGCAGGGGTGGTAATAATTACAGATCAACACGAATGAATAATGGCAAAATCATTACTTTCGGAAGCGAAACAGCATTATTTTCATATCATTATATGAAAATCAGGTGCCACAGAACATGCTTATTTCCTTATCCTCTGCTTACCAAAACAAAATTAGTATCAGATTTTTTGATCTGCTTATACCTACGTCTGACATATGCATGAATACTAAAAAGCATATTTTTTTTGGACAAATCACACAGATTGAGCTAGCCCCAAAGTAAGTTCGAGACTTGTTATAGGATACTAACTCAACGATACAATATTTTATTACAAATAGATAAACATCCAAAACCCAGGTCAATCTGAAAAAAAAATATTTTCCATTTTGACCTGACCAGGGATCGAACCCGGGACCTTCCGTGTCACTGGCAGGCGTGTTGATCGCTGCGCCACGGAGCTCGTCTAACTATATCAACTATTTTATGTCAATCGGCAATGTCACATCTCATTCTGTCAGTATTTAGTTAATCTAGTGAAACGAGGATAGCCTGAGATCTGAAATTGTCTGATCAATCTCTAAAATGAAAGCCGAGACTGAAAAAATGAAAAATTGTGTGATATTGTATGCCAGTTCACTTTTGTGGTCACTAAGAAGAAATTTTGCACAGGGAGCGCTAATAGAACAGCTTACTCAAGCTCAGAGCTTAAAAAAAACACTTAAGATAAAAAAAAACCGGCGAAGTGCGTATCGGGCCACGCGCAGTGTAGGGTTCTGTAGTTGCGAATGACAACTTTGAGTTCACACTGTTTACACTCGCACCTCACAGTTAAACGACCAAAAAATCTTACAATGAAAATTGTATGAAATTTTACATTTTCGAGTACATTTTATAAGTTGGTTGCCTATAACTTTTAAGTTTGTACGTAGTACTCAGCTCTGATAATTTTCCTTTCAACTTCAGTATATATACTACTGCTGTAATTTTTTTCACGTATCTATATATAACCGTTTAGCAGATAGAGGGGGGGGGGTTTTTCGAATTTTTGTTAGAGGTGAGTGAGGGGACACTCAATTTCGATTCGAAAAATTCGAAAAATGGTGTTCTCAACCTCACAATATTTTTTAAAGACCTATTTAACAATACCATTCAATACCATTCCACCTACAGCTCTCTACTTTTAAGTCTACGAAACCAATAGTTAAAAGAATTCCCAAGAGCGCCCGCATTTGCGTCGCTCAAACTTTATCTAAATGTATAAAAAATGTAGTTTCTCACAATAACCAAGAAACATGGGAGCACTTACTTACCTTCCCCTACAGAATACTACATGTTGGGAAAAAGGATATGGCGGGTCATAACTCTTTAGCATCCAAAATCAAATATAATTGTAATGAGTCGATATCAACAACAAACATTTCGAATCAAAATTCAAAAATTAATAGATCCTTTTCCCAATATGTAGAATCAAAGATAAGCGAAGGTGATATCAGAGGGGTAGCCAGAGTTCTTTTCTCCGACGATGCTATTGCACCAGATACCCCAGAAACTCTTTCTGCTCTGCGTGACAAGCACCCATCTTCAAGTAATCCAAACCTTCCTGATCCACCTGACGCCACAGAGAGCCCGCTGACAGCTTCTCTAGAGGATGTTCTCGGGGCAATAATGTCTTTCAGAAGTGGTTCGGCTGGCGGTCTTGACGGTCTGTCTCCCCAACATTTAAAGGACTTGATAGGGGGCGACTGCGGGAACGCTGGCTCAGAACTTTTGAAAGACATTACGATGCTGGTAAACATGATGCTTGCTGGAGAAGTTTCATAGAACTACTCTATGGCGCCAATTTATGTGCCTTAAAGAAAAAGGACGGTGGCATTAGGCCCATAGCAGTTGGGACATCGTACCGACGTCTCACCTCAAAAATATGCTGCAAGGCCATTTCAACCTCCCTTAGAAATTATTTCCAACCCCATCAAGTAGGTTTCGGCTCTAAGGGAGGTTGTGAAGCCGCCGTCCACTCTTTAAGAGCTTTCTTAAATAATCGGGAAGCAGAGGTATTGCTGAAGGTGGATGTTAAAAATGCCTTTAACTCTGTGGATAGGGGTGTTTTGCTGACAGAAGTCAAAAATAAAGTTCCGGCTATTTATAAATATATTTGGCAATGTTATAGTCAAAATTCTTAATTATTGTATAAGGACAATCTTATACTTTCTTGTGTTGGATGTCAGCAAGGCGACCCACTAGGACCTGCAATTTTTAGCCTAGCCATTCACCCTATCATACAAAAGCTAAATTCTAAATTCAATACATGGTATTTAGACGATGGCTGTTTGATTTCGGGGGCCCAAACTGTCTTAGACGATTTTCAGGCCCTCACCAACAGCCTCCACAATATTGGCCTAGAACTAAATTTTAGTAAATGCGAATTATTTATTTCAGAGTCATGTGCAGAAAAAGAAAAAGTTTTAGAAGATTTTAATGCAGTTTGTCCAGGAATCAAAATTTTGAATAAAAGCTCACTCCACCTTCTTGGCTCTCCTATTTTCGATGAATCATTTTCACATTTTATTGATCTTAAAATTCAAAATTTTCAGATTGCTTCTGATCGCCTTTTAAAAATACAATCACATTTTGCTTACATTATTATTCGACACTGTTTATTTGTTCCAAATTTTACGTACAATCTCCGTTGTAGTCATCTATGGAAATATCCACAACTTCTCCACAAGTTAGACGCATTCGTTCAAAATTCTCTGTCGTCTATTTTAAATATTGATTTTAGTGAACGTATCTGGGACCAAGCCTCCTTACCTATCAAGTATGGAGGCTTGGGTATCAGAAAAATATCACATGTAGCACTCCCGGCGTTTTTGTCTTCTGTGCATAGTATTGAAGCGCTATTTAATAAAATTCTAGCAAATAACGTTTCTTCCATTTGCTATGCCACAGAGGCCATGGACGCCTGGCGTGCTCTGATTCCAAATTCTAAATTCCCTGATTTTCCGTCATCGCAGAAACAGTGGGATGACCGCTTTGTCGGATTGCCCAAGATAAGTTACTTCAAACATCTTGTGGCTCTGCAGAGCGCGCCCGCCTGTTGGCTTCTGCAGAATGGGAATCTGGGCTCTGGTTACAGGCACTACCATCTGCCAACTTGGGTACTCTGTTGCATGGTGACACTTTTCGTTTTGCAGCAGCTCTACGATTAGGGGCAAAATGCACAGTCCCCCATCGTTGCCCCTGTGGGGATACCGTAGATGCTTTTGGGCATCACGGTCTCTCATGCTCCAGAAGCGCTGGCCGTTTAGGGCGACATGCCGCTCTAAATAATATAATTCACCGTGCTCTTGCCAGCATCCATGTTCCTGCGGTTTTAGAACCAAACGGCCTGACACGGGATGATGGCAAGAGACCAGACGGAATGACTCTGGTGCCCTGGAAATTGGGGCGACCGCTAGTGTGGGACGCTACTTGCGTCGACACACTGGCGCCATCCCATCTTCAGAGCACCAATTCAAAGGCAGGCACAGCTGCTGCTGGAGCAGAAACCCTTAAAAGACGCAAATATGTAGGTATCGGAGGTAACTACATATTTGAGCCTTTTGGGGTAGAAACGTTGGGTCCGTGGGGTCCATCAGCACATAAGCTTTTTAGTTTCCTGGCTAAAAAGCTTATTGAGGTAACCCGTGACCAAAGGGCTGGAAGCTACCTGGCTCAGCGTATCAGCATTGCCATTCAATTTGGCAATGCTGCCAGCCTTTTGGGCACGATGCCCAGGGGTGAGCATCTGGAGGGACTGTACGATTTGTAAATATATATATATTTTTTTAGTTAGGTTTATTTAGTAATTTATAGTACAATCATGAATCTGTTAAAAGTTATTATATAAATCCCAACATCTTCTGTATCTTAGCATTATTATATAATCTATCATTTTATGTCTAATTTGGATCCAATACATATAAATATTTAACAATACCCAACACGATGTGTTGGTATAGAAAAAAAAATATTACTCCCTCTTTACTTGTATGGGATTTTTTCTACCACTTTTTTGCCATGATTAATATACATACCCATACCAAATTACAGCTTTCTAGTACTTATAATCTCTGGGTAAGACCGCAGACAGACGGACAGACAGACAGACGTACATGGCGAAGCTATAAGGGTTCCTAGTTTACTACGGAATACTAATAAAAATGAATGTATAGAAACAAATCACACCGATTGAGTTAGCCGGTCAGGTCATGATAGAAAACGATCTTTTTCAGATTGGCCTAGAGTTTCGATGTTTACCATTATGTTTGTATTATAAAAATTAAAGCTTCGTTAAGTGAGTACAAATGACACGAATTTTCAACTATCAGGGGATGGCTCATTTGTATGATTTGTTTCTATAATATGTTTATATTTTGTTGTATTGTTTTAGGAATTTGGTTAAACTTTAAAAAAAGAAAATTTTAAAACGTAACGGACGAAAAAATCTGCAGCTCAAAAGAATCTTATTTAAGGACTGCAGTGCGCTACCACTAGAGCTGGGTTTTGCTGAAATTCAGTCTATTTTCAGGTCAGTTTTTAATTTTCCAGCCACTGCGCTTGAAACTGTCAAGCGAAGAAAATACTAGTTGAGATCGTGACGCCATATGCAAATTTTATTTATATTTGACCTTTACTTACTTTGATGTTTTCTAAAAAGCAAAACAAGTTTTTTCTCAAAATAAAATACATAGACATTTATATCGAGACCAAAGTCTACCTTCAGCAAAATTAAGCCGTTTTAAAAAGATAAAAATTAGAGACTGGCTTTTGGGGAACATAATTTGAGATATTTTTTTTGATGTTGTCCTTCCTCATCATGGAATGCATAGACAAAATATTATAGAACAAGGATCTACGTTGAGCAAAATAGCGCCATTAATAAAATAAATAAAAAAAGACCCATATTCCCAACTTACTGTGGTGCTAGCCCAATTTGTTATTTTTTCATAAATATTTATATTATTTTGTTCTACTTAATTGGTCGAACTTTAAAAAAAAGAAAGTTTAAAAAGTCACGGACGAAAAAATCTGCAGCTCAAAAGAATCTTATTTAAAGACTGCACTGGGCTACACTAGAGCTGGGTTTTGCTGAAATTCAGTCTATTTTCAGGACAGTTTTTAATTTTCCAGCCACTGCGCTTGAAACCGTCTAGCGATGAAAATACTAGTTGAGATAACGTAACGCCATATGCAAATTTTATTTATATTTGAGCTTTACTTACTTTGATCTTTTTAATTAAAACTAGTTTTTACTCAAAATAAAATACATATCAATTCATAATGAGACGAACGCCTACCTTTAGTTAAACAGCGCCGGATTTAAAAGAAAACAAAATGGCTTTTGAGGTTGACAATTCGATTTTTTTTTGTTTAAAATATTTACTCCTTTATCATAGAAATACATGACCAAGAGATCATAGGACTGATCAAAATCAAATCAAAATCAAAACGTTTATTCAGAAAATAGGCCTTTGCAGGCACTTTTTCACGTCATATCATATTTAAAATTATCTTATTAGATAATATGTATTTATTAATTGTTCAAAAGCTACAGACTACTAGCGTTTCGGAACCGACCACTGCAGAGAAGAAACGCCAAAAGAAACTCTTATCAACAGTTTTGGTCGCCTACTCGCCTGAAGGGCTTTATATGATTACGAATATTTATTCCTTATTGTCTTTTTCTTTCTTTTCTTTTTTTTCTTTCTTTTTTTCTGTTTTCATGTTACAATTTCAATATACATAGATTTATTCTTTTTGGAACATGTTTATGTTAACGATCGAGTGTGTAAAGATAATAAACAACATATGATACTTAAAGTAGTCTCAAAGAGGCCGAGCAGACCAGTCCCCCCTGACAGCACCCGTTCACGAGTTGACTTGTGGATCAGCCATCGCTGAACTCAACCATATTAGAGGGAACTCAACGACCCGACACACAACGCCGCCACCAGATTGAACATTTTTAGTGAGCATGACTAACTCTAACTCTTAAGACATTGTCAAACAAGGTTAAATAAGGTTATGGTCTCTACTTGTTGCAATCTCTATTATCTACTATATATCGATCTACTATATAATTTTAAATATAGATGATTAAAAATAGTAAAATGGGCAAGTGCAAAAATACTGTATATTTAGATATGAACGAACATAATAGATAAACAGTCAAGACCCAGGCTATTTTAAAAGAGATGCCATCTTGACCTGACCGGGGATCGAACCCGAGAGTCTGCAATTTAAAGGCACTTGCGAAGCAACTAAGCCACAGAGGTTGTCAAATAATAAAAAAGAGTAGTTATTACACATTGCCGCCATCTAACTTGAGAATTGTTCATGACCCAAAAAAGGGACTGTATCTGAAACGTCGGAGCTTAAACATGAATTATGTTTATGATATGAAGAAAAGGAGCAAAACAAAATATTCGCAAGTTAGCGCTTTAACGGCACTTTTATTTGTTTGCCGATGTGTCTGGCAGTTTGGTAGCTGACTGTTTATCACTTTATTGCACGGTATCGCATAAACTTGGGGCCGTGGCTATAAAATGTTACTGTAGGATTTACTTGCAAATTGTGTATATAGAATGTTTCTGATCAATCTGGCAATATTTTGATGTTGGAGTCAGAATTTCTAGTAAAGCATATAAATTGCTATTGCCCTTGAAGTTCTTTTGAAGGGGAGATTCAGACCGTCAATAGCTTGTTTTTCCTATAGGAACAATGCTGAGAACTCGAAAATAAAATTTACTTTCTCATACTTATGGCAGCTGAACACTTTTGTATGAAAATGTTCATTTTATTTTAGTTACCTGGCAGAAAAAGTTGAACATGTGGATGGGCTGAGTTAACACTTGAAGGGTATGTCTAAGGTCGATTTACAGGCACATACTCTAATAAGAAAAAAAGGTAAAAAATTAAAAATAATAAAGCTTTATATATTCTCGTAAGAAAAAAGGTGAAAAATTAAAAATTATTTATAGTTCTAGAAGTTTTATAATATAACATAATATTATTGACCCTGTGAAATTGATTCCAACTGTCCAAATGCGTGTCGGGCCATTCACAATGTAGGGTTCTGTAGTTGCACTTCATTTTATAAATTGGCCGACTGTAATGTCAAGTTTAACCTCTTACCATGGAGATCAATGTACTACGTCACTTTCGTGCCTTTAACCTAATCCGCGAATAGACAGACAGACATGGTGAAATTACAGCGGTTCATTGTTTACTATGTAACCCTTAAAATGACGTAATACCATTCCTATAATGTTGTCGATATATCCAAGACAGTTTGGTAACGCTGTGCCACTGAACTGTTTTATTGCTTTATTGCATAAGTTCTCGTAAACTTCGAGACGAGGCAATAAAGGGTAACTGTAACTTTAAGATTTATTTAGTTGATACTATACAGGTTAAGTATGGAACTCATTTTTATATTCTTTTATTTTTACTTTTTTCTTTTGATGTCGTAAAAGGCGACTAAGGAAACACAAGCTAAACAAAGCTTACAAACATCAAAAAGACCTCTCCAATCCGTCTGGCCAGCGTGGAGAGTGTAGGCCAAATCCTCTGGCTACTCTGGCTAATATATTGCTGTGGTAGTACAGAGAGGGTCTTTTATTTTTACATTCAAACTTTTGTCTTTTCAGTGAAATTAAATCATCAAGGAAAATTGTAAAGCTCATACATACATACATACCTATTATCATCGTTTTTATCCCTTACGGGGTAGACAGAGCACAAGTTTGTAAAACCTAAAGGACAACTTAAGCGTGATAGTGGGCGTTATTTTAAAGCCCATTTTAAAGAAACAGTTTGATGTTAAATAAACATGGGTCTCAAGCTTGTCTCGCAAGAAAATAGCGTTGGATATCCACCAACCAGGTGGTCGGAATACCTGACCAAGGAAGCAAGAAAAAAATCGCAGCGTTAGATACCCATCGACCAGGTAATCGGACGACCTGACCAAGGACGCAGGAAGATGCTGGATACAGACCGCTTCTAACCAGTCATACTCGTATTAGAGATCCTTGAGAAAGGGCTATGTCTTGTAGTTGACTTCTTGCTGAGACGACGACCGAACCTATCTTATAAAATATGGTATCTACCCGGTTATAAGTAACTTCTTTTAGAATCCCAGCGTACCGTGTATTTTTGTAGCTGTAGCAATTGGCGTTGTAGTGACTGAAGATATTGCGCAATAGACTCCAGTTGCGGAGAGATGATACAAAATTTTAGAGGGTATGAGTCATCATCATCATCATCAGGTCTTTCTAGTCTCCACTGCAGGAGTACGACCCTCTCTGTACTACCAGAGCCATATACTAGCCTGAGTAGTCAGAGGATTTGGCCTACACTCTCCACGCTGGCCAGACGGGTTGGAGAGGTCTCTTTGATTTTTATAAGCTTTGTTTAGCTTGTGTTTCCTTAGTTGCCTATTACGACATCCACGGGATGACTTGGAAGGTCCTATTCTACTCTGCCGGGAACCACACGGCGGGTGTGAGTCAGAAAAGGTAAAAAATGAAAAAAAAAATATTCCAGGCCCTATTAGAAATAGAACCCTTCCTCTTAAATTTTTAAAACTACGCAACGGATTTTGATGCAGTTCTTTAAGATAGATATAAAAATTCAAGAGGAAGGTTTACATGTATATACAACATGCCTGGGCGAAGTCGGGGAAGAATGCTTATTAATAACAAATTTAACTAATGAATGGATTGAAATAATAAAACCAAGGAAGTTATATTTAATTCTACACTCTATTTATATCTTTCGTTGAAGAATCCCCACATAAAAACATAGAGTAAAGAGATACCAAAGCCGAGATCTATCGTGTGGTTCCCGGAAGAGGAGAATAGGACCACTCCAAGTTTTCCCGTGGATGTCGTAGAAGGCGACTTAGGAAATACAAGCCAAGCAAATAGGTAAACATCAAACATGACATGTAATATTATTTATGACTTCATTACAGACCAATATTTATTTATGTCTGATGCTTTAGGGATATAGGTGCTAACCATATACGTAGGGTTCTCATATTACCTTTGTAACGATGCGCATGATAAACTTCATGCTGCATCTTGCTTTTCACCTCATTTCCCGATCATCATCATCCTATCCACTTTTATTTCGAAATTCATTTTACATTCCAAATTAAATTCCAAATTCCATTTTCAAATCTTCTTCGCAGTCCTTCCTCATCAGTCATTCATTCCATTCGATTATTTTCACCAGTTTGGTCGTGATCACTCGACCCTCGTTTATAGGCCTCGCCTACCATATTGTTTTAATAATTGTATTTATCAAGTAACAGTGTAAAACTATGTGTGAAGCATAATATAATATCATAAACTGTGTTGTGTTTGTCCGCTGAGCATGTAATACACGACATACCTACTTCATCATGTTGGGCCTACTCTAACTAGAGCTGAGTGAGTAGGACCCGACACCTTTATTAGAAATCTTGCATCTTTGACACAAAAATTACATGATACAAGCTACAAGGAAAATTTCTTCACAAAACAAAAGAAGAGCTTTCCCCAACTTACGCGTCACGTACCTATAAGTTGTTCAAGCTCTTCTATAGTTTGCCCAATATTACAATATGGGGTTCCTTCAAAAAGTGCTTCGAAAGGTTCCGTCGGGGTTGGCTACGCGTGATAGCCCCCACCCCTTTTCATATACGCTCGAGTGGATTCCGTTTAAGAAATGAAAATGTTCCATTAATGTGTTATACAAATTATTTAATACTACTTTTCGACCGCGGCTTGGGTTAATGTAACGATTTCCCTGGGACTTCCTTTTCTGAGATGAGGGTTTTGTCCTTTTCTGTCATTTTGACTGTAATTTTTATGACGTGCGGTTTGAGTAAAAGTCTTATGAATAGATAGAAGGCAACACAAAGGGAATACTACAAACAAGCATGCTCATTTTAAGTACGTCATCATCATCATCATCAACAGGTCTCCACTGCAGGAGCACGATCCTCTCTGTACTACCAAAGCCATATAGTAGCTAGAGCAGTCAGAGGACTTGGCCTACACTCTCCACGCTGGCCAGACGGGTTGGAGAGGTTTAAGTACGTATGTGCAAGTCATGTACGAGACACAAGCATGCTAATATTATGCGTTTATGCAAGTTCAAAATAAGCACGTGTATCCGTAGCTTAACTTTACGCATTAACTATGAAGTAGCTATCTGATAAGTGCAGTAATGTGTTTGACAAATGAACAGACTAATATAATGAAGTACCTATTTTATCTTCGCAAAATACATAATAGACAAACAAGACTTTCAGCCACCAAAAGATATAACAGATTCCTATTCTAAGAGTATTTTTTTAGCCTGCTTTTGTGTCCCACTGCTGGGCAAAGGCCTCCCTTTCTTATACTAGAGTATTATATGCCTGAATAAAGAAAATATTGAAATATTACACATTTTCTCAATATAAACATCTCAATGTTCCATAACGCAAAATGATAACATGGAATTAACTCCCAAAGATCTGTAATAAAGAGAACAAAATGAACCTAAATAGATTAATTTTATCTTTGCAATACAAGAAATAGACAAACGAGCCTTTCAACCACTAAAAGATAAACGATATTTCTATTTCAAGAGAATGATATCCCAATATATTGAAATATTACACATTTTCTCAATACGAACATCTCAATGTTCCATAATACAAAAATTATAATATGGAAACAATTCCCAAAGATCTATATAATAAGGAAAGCAAAATGGACCTAAATAGAGTAATGTTATCTTTGCAATACAAGAAATAGACAAACGAGCCTTTCAACCACTAAAAGATAAAAGAGATTTCTATTTCAAGAGAATGATATCCCAATATATTGAAATGTTACACATTTTCTCAATACGAACATCTCAATGTTACATAACGCAAAAATTATAATATGGAATCAATTCCCAAAGATCTATAATAAGGAAAACAAAATGGACCAAAATGGAGCATTTATCTTCGCAATAATAATAATAGACAAACAAGAATTTCAGCTATTAAAAGGTAAAAAAGATTTTTATTCTAAGAGAATGATGTTTTTGTTTGTTTTTCGTATGTGTAAGTGGCCAACACTGGTGTCAGATTTTTCAAGCTGCCTTAAGGCATCTGACATAGCTTAACGACTGCCATCAAGGATGACAGCCGGGACCAACTGCTTAACGTGCCTTCCGAAGCACGGAGGAGCTCGAGATATTTTTACGCCACTTGCGGTCACCCATCCGAGTAGGGACTGCACCAGGGGTTGCTTAACATACGTAAGCGCTCATAAAGCTCATACCCACTGGACCATCGGTCCCTAACCAAAGAAAGTATTAAAATATTACACATTTTCTCAACACGAACATCTCAATCTTACATAACGCAAAAATGATAACATGGAATCAATTCCCAAAGATCTATAATAAGGAGAACAAAATGGACCTAAATGGGGCAATTTCTCGGCGGCTAAAATGAATAAGATTTTGTAAGTGATATATTTCACGTCCAGATGCTCGTTCCAGCGAACTGCGGCAATCTTGGGGCATTCAAATTGATGGTAAGGGTACATTTCACCATTAGAGGGGACTTATTAATTCCCCTTTCGACAGGCCGACCGAGGAGCCCATAAATTCACCTCAACCAAAGGGATGACCAATTTCAGAACATTTACGAGCCACAAATTACGCACCACTGAAATATACTGGGCTCGAATGCCAAAGAACGAAGGGTAAGAGAGAGAAAAAGCCCAAATGTTAATTTAATGTTGAGAGCTACAGAAAATTGCTTCAGTCCTCAAGATGGGAGAAATATTGGACGCCGTAGAAAGGTCCAAATACTAATTTTATGCAGGGCAAATGAGGCGAGGGTCGGCGATGTAAAATAAAGACAATTCAGAAACGAACGATTGGTATGTGATTTTTTATTTATTTATTTTTTATTATATCGTCGAAGGCTAAGGAATAGATACGTCGCCTAAATTTCTTATATCAGTCGTGTGAGAACTTTTTTGACATATTTCAATAGGTTTCTTACAAAAAATATCAATTGTATGATAAATTGAAACAGAATAATGACCTACTCGATTGTGAAAGTGGAGTAACATTAGAAAGATTAAGCTTAAAGTATCACAATATTATTGTGTTACATTTTAAAAGCTGTTTTTAAGTCGGTTAAAAAATAAAAACATGACGACCCTGTAAAAAACTAAATGATAAAAGTGACGAGCTCCGTGGCGCAGCGGTCAACACGCCGGCCTGTGACACGGATGGTCCCGGGTTCGATCCCCGGTCAGGTCAAGGTGAAAAATGATCTTTTTCAGATTGACCTGGATCTTGGATGTTTATCTATATATGTATTTGTTATAAAATATAGTATCGTTGAGTTAGTATCGCATAACCTTGTGTTATGCGATACTAACGTATACGATAAGTAAGACTTGTCTTACTTAAGAACTTACTTTGGGGCTAGCTCAATCTGTGTGATTTGTCCATTATATTCATTTATTATTATTATATAGCTTGAGATTGATGTAAGATTGATGTAAAGTTTAGTAAGTAAAAGATATTTAGAAGTAAAAAAAATAGAAGTTATGTAGCGATACAGTCACTAATTAAGTAAATCACAAATACGAATTAGTAATGAGTCCATGAGAACCTTTTAAAAAAGCATCTTTTATGAATATTTTAAGCAATAATGTAATAAAAGCGGATGCTATCTTTCCGTACCCTCGTTTCGTGTGTCGGCGTGTTGAATCGATATTCATTTGGCTAAACGTACCGCTAATTTTTCCTGTTGAGTGATACCCATGAATACAGTTTAATCACACGCATTTTCATTTATTTCGGTCAATGGAATTCCATTTGCGGGATATTCATTTGCGACGCCTTTGTTTTTCTTTTTATGCTTGTCTTTTTTATGAATGAACTAGACAAACATACAGACAACTCATTTTATGAAAAGCGGTTACTTTAAGCCTACGAACGCCTGCAATCCTTGCAAGGAATGCTATTCGCTCGTTTCCGACTCTGAAGAAATCTTTTTACGCCCATTTTAACATATTCCTAAAAAGGTTATGTGAGTTTGTTTATTCTAGATAACCTAGACTCTATGGCAGACTTATATAATGTTTCAGAGCGATCAAAATTTTTCCAGCGCCTTTGTTTTGTTTTTTTGATCCTATTTTGCTTGTCTTTTTGATACTACGAAATAGGTAAATAGCTTCGAGCAACACGGAAGGGAGTAGCCATACGCTGCATTCCCCTCTGTCAAGGTACAAGCCAAAATTAGGCATATGCATGTCTATGTGTTAGTTGTGTGTGACTCATCTGTACACAAATTATTTTTTCTTTTTGTGTCATTTTTTGTGACAATGTCATAATTACTATCAAGTGACAGTTTAAGTTTTGTATGTAGGTGTGCGGAACTAAACTTGTGTGCACATTTCCCCCCGCAAAAAACGCCAGAAAAATTGTAAATTATCGCATAGTAAATTGTCGCTTTGCCCACTCCCTCCGTCCGGTACGGAGGCCGTGTTGCTCGAAGGTAAATAAGGAATGCGGCCTACTAGAAAGCTGATATCCTATCCTATCCTAACTAATATTATAAATGTGAAAGTGAGTTTGTTTGTTTATCTGTTTGTTTGTTACGCTTTCACGCCGTATCTACTGAACCGAACATCATGAAATTTTGCATACATATAGGTTAGGGTACTGAGAAGGACATAGGCTATATGTCACGCGGGCGGAGCCGCGGGTAACAGCTAGTTGTAGCCTATGGATGCTTGCAACCTCGGGGTGCCAATCGTACGTTGCCGACTCTGAAGAAATCTTTTCATGCCCATTTTAAACGTTATTCAAGAAGTTAAAGGTTAGTCGACGTCACAGGAGACCGAAGAGCTGGCAGCTACCTCAGACAAAGAATTAGTCTTGCTATTCAAAGGGGGAACGCTGCCAGTATCTTCGGAACCTTGCCTAAAGGGACTCCTTTTAATAATATATATTAGATATTGTATCATATTTTTTGGTTTTTAGTTTTAGGTTAATTTTTTCATAATTATTTAATATGTTATTAGTTTATTCTAGTTAAATTAATTTGTACTAATTATTATAGATAAATTATATGTTTTTGTGATAAACTTTCAAACATGTTAGTTCAAGAAGTTATGTGAGTTTTTTTATCTTATTTAACATAGACTCTATGGTAGAATTAAGAAATGTTTCGGAGTGATAAATTTCTTTCGTAATGGGAGCAAATCCACGGGTAAAAATGCATTAAATATAAAACTGCAAAGTTAAGTCGATATTTATTTGGCTAGCGGTGCGTTACCGCTAAATCTTCCTGTTGAGCAATACCCAAGAATACAATTTAATTACTCGCATTTGTACGATATTCATCTGCGACTCCTTTGTTTAGCTTTTAGATTTTATTTTGTTGGTCATTGATGCGATCAAAAGAAATAGTAGACAGACACTTTGATTATTTCTGGTCATGGTCAAAGATCAGACATAACTTTCAAACTGCCATCAATGATGACAAACGGTAGTAACGATACGGGCTTTGGTAGGTCATTGAAATAAATTAAAATATGCAAACCGCTTGATTTTCGATTGATTTCCGAGTTTTTGGTCAATTAACCGATGTCCAGTTTAATGAGATAAAAAGTATCGGTGTTGTTCAGTATACAGCATGTAGATATGTATACTATACTTCCGTGGTATACAGATAACGAAAAGCAATCAAAGATAATAAATAAATATATAAGGACATATCACACAATTTGAGCCAGCCCCACAGTAAGTTGTGAACTTGTGTCGCAGGATACTAACTCAACGATACTACCTTTTATAATTTATACTTATATAGATATGAACATCTAAGACCCAGGTCATACTGAAAAATATCGTTTTCCATCGAACCCGGGAACCCCGTGTCGCAAGGCTGGCGTGTTGACCGCTCCGACACGGAGCTCGATAAAGATGACATATTTCTATGCTCACCAATGATATATAACAGCTGCTGTCAAAAAAGTTCTAGTCACTATGCCTCCCTGGGCCAAAACCGATTTCGAAAACCCTCAGTGTACAAAATTATATCGTACAAAGATGCATAAAAAATTACAATGCTCTGATGAAAATGTCTGTATTTGTATTTAATTGACAAATTACAAGGCAATTAAGGCTAACCAATTACAACAGTATCTGCAAAGCTGTACGCAGTCGTGTGATCAAAGTTTCTGCGCAAGTTGGAAACAATCAAGAACTGGATACGAATTGGATTAGTGAGGACTCTAGTTCGAGAACAGATTGCTGTGTTTTCTCCGAAACTGCAGAAGTTTTTGCCCACCTTCGCAAAATGGTAGGTATTAGCGTTTAAAAGCTTTGATAATCCTTTTTGGCTATGAGTTCGAAACTATCAAATCTCTAATGCAGTCAAATTCAATGAAAACTCCAGTTTAGAAACTGATTACAATAACAGCTAGCAGTCCTTTTAATCTTTACCTTTCATCAGTCCCATTAAATATTTAATTGGCAATAGTTACTTTTCTACATAGATATCAAGAAAATAAAAAAATGGATCTAGTACTTTGGCGCTTAATTCATGAAACAGCAACTTTTCTGTACATACCCGTTAAAAAAACCACGATCCAACAAAGTAAAATATTCACAGCAGTTTATTGTTTATCACTACATATTATTAAACAAAGTCCTCCGCCGCGTCTGTCTGTCTGTCTATTCGCGATAAACTCAAAGACTACTTGCACGGATTTTCATGCGGTTTTCAGCAATAGATAGAGTGATTTACGGGAAAGGTTTTTATATATAATACATGCCCGGGAGCAGCCAGAAAAAGCTGCTAGTTATGTTTATAATTAATTTTTATTTATTAATAAGTATCTACCAAAGTAAAGATTGTCTAATCTAAAAACAAAGGCTCCTCCCCAGTGTTTTAGCTCGTTTTTAGTGAAAGTACCGGCCCATTATCCAGAGATCTTCATGAAGGAGGAATTTGGCTACGTTCATTCTCACTAGTTCTACTAATCAGTTCGATGATCGAACTAGTGAGAATTTATTTTCTCATTTGTTCGACCGTCGAACTACTGAGACTTTTATTTCTCATTTGTTCTACTGTCGTAATTATTTAAATCGATGAACATATGAAATAATAAATGCAATTTAAAAATGCTTCTTTATTAAATTCAATCTACTAAATCATTAAAAAATACCTGTGAAGCTAAACCATAAAAAATGCTGCTATGCTAATATGGGGGGTTGTATATCGGATGTTTCAAGGACGGCTACCTGTTCATACATCACGATTCACATCACCACTGACAATAAATGGAAACTATATTATAAAATATTAATAATTTATTCATCAGAAAACGGCACTCTACAAATACTGCCGCAATGCTGGAGCCTTGTGCTATGTTAAAACATTGTGCTACAGTTTTTAAGATAGTAACGTAATAATCTAGGTCAATGTAAAATTACTCATTAGCCAACTAATAGGCTAGATTGTAATAATATTCGCGTATGTATGTATTTAAATACAAACATCGCGAAACAAAAAAAAAAAAAAAGTTTTTAAGATATCGAAATATTTTCGTATGTCTGTCTGTCATAAGTTATACACTTGTATCTATTGGGCCTAGGTAACGTTTTACCTACTCGTTGCCTGATGATAAAATAATGTAATGGATTACATAAGAACATTTGTAATCTATAAACACACATTTTCTGAAGAAATTTCTGTAAACCAAAGAGAAACATGAAATTTGAAATGTATGTCAAGAGAACCAGTAATGTTCAAAAGCATAAAATATTTGAGTACCTAAAGTATACAATTATTCTACAGACAGTTTCAAAGTAAAGCAATAAATCATTCTTGATATCCACTTCGAAAGTTGAAAGCAAAAACCCTTCGATCTCCAAATCTCTCATAAGAACGGTGCTTGACTTTATACAATGAAAATAGTGAACCCTTTGGAGTATAAAGGGGTTTTAAGAGATTCTTACCTTGGAATAGAAGGCTTCCTGCCGAATGCCTTTTAGGACATCGTAGATTATGCAAAGAGGAAGGACTACTATAGCCGACTCTTTGCAAAGCGTTCCAGCGAATGCGAACACAACTGTTCCCGCTAACGCAAACCACTGCACTATATCACTAATCGCTTCACTCACACAAACACTTTCACTAACACTATCTTGAAACTTCACCGTATTCGTTTTTACATTCGTCTTTCCGTTGACTTTCCCATTTGTTTTAACATTACTCTTAACAACAGCCTTCCCATTTGATTTCCCATTAATCTTCCCATTCGCTTCAATAGGATTTAAGACATTCAAAGGCCCGGTATTTCCTTTCTTGACAAGACGATAGCAACTTATAAGTATATGTTGCATCAATCCATGGCAGCTCATCCGGAACGATTGTTCGCTTTGTATTTGTTGAGGGGCAAGATTTTTCAGATTCTTTAGCCTTGTTATGCAAACTTGTTCTCTTTTGTCACGGAGCCAGACATGTTTGCTGTATAGGAGGAAACTTAGTAGGAAAAAGTTACAAGCGGCTATGTCCGCTCGTCCGACAATGCCGGCTACTGCCTCAGTATGTATTGGATGTGCTGCAAATGCTAGGCCTGCAACAGCTGTGCCAACTTTAACGGCATACGCTGGTAAAAGTATCCTTGCTAAAATAACTACTAATATGGTAGCTGTGCAATGTAGTAAAACATTTACAAAATGGTAGCTAAATGGTTTTAATCCACTCAAGAGGTAGTTGAGCCGGTATGTGAAGACGCATAGCGGCCGGTAGGAGCTGTGTGAGCCTGTGTCACTGAGTGGGGTCCCCCAGAAGTCGTTGGAGAACAACGCTCCGAGGGAGGTGTATCCGAGGACATCAGGGTTGGTGATGATCGCCCGTCTGTGGACAAAATAATATTTTTTAATATTTCTGTATGAAATAAACGTATGAATCGACAAAAATATCTACATTTAAGTTTGGTTTATAATTTTATAAATAAGTAGTCGTAATATTGGTTTTATTTATTATTTACTTTTTGATTTTAAGCTTTTTGGGGGTTTAATTAGCTTTTTTATCTTTATTCAAAAGTTTTTTTAAACTTAAATATAATTATTAGTTACATTTAGGTGAGTAATAGAGTGAAAATTATATTTCAATTAAAATAAAGTATTACGACTAAAAAAATCCATGTGAGGTTCTAATTATACAAAATTAGAACCCCACATAGAATTTTTATTATCGCTTTGCCCTCTCTCAGTTAATACAAACATGTAAGCCACTATTATTAGTACAAACAAAAAGATTTATTATATTTTACATTTCCAATACTATATTTATATTACAACTATTAATCACATATTCATTCATTCCGATGATCGATCATATACCTACGTATTAAATAATAAACAATTCAAAATACCGACGTTGAGGATAGTAATTAATCAAAATTCATTATTCTTTGGAGCAATTACTTAATATTCATGGAATAAATAAGTATACAATTTCCTGTATTGATCGGATAATCCCTATGGGCATCATTTAATAAATTGTAATTGTCGAGCTCCATGGCGCAGCGGTCATCACGCTTGCCTGCGACACGGATGGTCCCGGGTTCGATTCCCGGTCAGGTCAAGATGGAAAACGATCTTTTTCAGATTGACCTGGGTCTTGGATGTTTATCTATATATGTATTTGTTATAAAATATTCTATCGTTGAGTTAGTATCCCATAACACAAGTCTTTCATAAGAACTTTATTTGGGGCTAGCTCAATCTGTGTAATTTGTCCGTATATATTTATTTATTTATGTCTAGTAGAGTTCCGTAGACATAAATTTAATTGTTGTTTTTCGTATGAGTAAGTCGCCAACACTGATGTCAGATTTTTCAAGCTGCCTTAAGGCATCTGACATAGCTTAACGACTGACATCAACGATGCCAGCCGGGACCAACGGCTTAACGTGCCTTCCGAAGCACGGAGGAGCTCGAGATATTTTTATGCCACTTGCAGTCACCCATCCAAGTAGGGACTGCACCAGGGGTTGCTTAACAAACGTAAGCGCTCATAGATTATCGTAATCATTTTAATTAAAAATTAATAGGGACGAAAGAGTTCACAAATACATAAAAATAAAAAACATATTAATCTGTTACTAATATTATAAGTAACCAGCTTTTACCCGCGGCTCTGCTCTCGTTAGTGTCGTTCCCTCGGGAACAGTACTGTTTTCCGGGATGAAAGACAGCCTATGTGCTTCTTCGTACTCAAGACAACGTTTATACAAAATTTCACGATGATCGGTTCAGTAGATAGGGCGTGAAAGCGTTACAAACAAACAAACTCAGTTTCGCATATATATTAGCTGTTACCCGCGGTTCCGCCCGCGTGATATATAGTTTATGTCCTTTTCAGTATCCTAACCTATGTGTACGCAAAATTTCATGATGATCGGTTCAGTAGATATGGCGTGAAAGCGTAACAAACAAACAAATAAACAAACTAGCTTTCGCATTTATAATATTAGTTAGGAAGTTAAGATAGGATTAGGACTAGCTGTCACCCGTGGTTTCGCCTGCGTAATCTATAACCTATGTCCTTTTCAGTATCCTACCTAACCTATGTGTATGCAAAATTTCATGATGATCAATTTAGTAGATACGGCGTGAAAGCGTAACAAACGAACAAACTCACTTTCGCATGGGATTAGTTAGGAAGTTGGGATATTTGAAGTACTATTAGGCATAAATATAAATATTGCTCTTATTGTATGAAGCGTCATACCTGTGAATAAAGTGACGTGCTCCGTGGCGCAGCGGTCAACACGCCTGCCTGCGACACGGATGGTCCCGGGTTCGATCCCCGGTCAGGTCAAGATGAAAAATGATTTTTTTCAGATTGGCCTGGGCCTTGGATGTTTATCTATATAAGTATCTATTTTAAAATAAAGTATCGTTGAGTTAATATCCCATAACACAAGTCTCGAACTTACTTTGGGGCTAGCTCAATCTGTGTGATATGTCCGTATATATTTATTTATTAAGTAAATCTACTTTTAGCAGTGGTGACATGAAGACAATTTATTTCTTTTCATTAGAGAACTAGTTCTATGTGGTGATTATGACATAGTAGCTAAGTATAGTAAGGCTTACTCATGTTAAGTGACCCAAGGCGTGGTCCACAAAGGTATGGCAAATCATAAAATGCATAAAGTGATTGTTTAGGTAAGTCAGATGCATTTAAAGCTAATTTTAAAGACATGATGGGCATAAAGAAATTTCAGGGTTTAAAGTATCAAAGGTAAGGATACAACAAGGAACACGCTCAGATGGGAGATAGGTATAAGAACCTAAATTTTAATATCAAACAGCTATTTGAAGACCCATCCAGATGGATCCACGCGCGACGTTGCTTGCTACGCATAATCGCTATTAAAGAGCGTAACGGTTAGTATCAAGCCTCTCTTGTTAACACAATTGACCTTCATGTTTCATTAAAAGCTCAAGCCCCGCAAAGTTGAGCGGCAAAAGTTTTTTAATCAAAGCTGATGAATGTGGCTAACGCTGCTGTATTTTTAATCTCATGAAAACATAAACGAGAAAAAATGCCAAGTTCGTTAATGGATTTCAAAACAAAAGAAGTGAGATCTAACTGGAAACTCTCTACAAACACTCTACACTAGCTCCTATTAGGTAGTTTTTCTATCACTTCATATATTTTCACAACTCAAAATTATTTGTTTTGTTATTTGCTACTGAATACTGCAATTTGGCAATTTTTTTTCTTACACAAATTTCGGCTCTTGATTGATCTGAACTCAACATTATTTATTTTTTTATCAATACCTAAATTTCGATACAATTATGCGTACTTTATTGACTAGAGCTTTGCCAATGACACATTATTTTAATTTTAAGGCACTTGTAAGTGGTTAACTATTATAACGAGGGAGTGAGTCAGTCAGTGATTTAAATATTTCTATGTATTTGGACGTCAAAATATCGTAAATAGAGTTTTTTTACTAATTTAGTATTTCATTAATTAAGTATTAGTATTATGAAGAGGAGTGTTAAAAATGACTCGAAATACTAAAGTGTGATGTAACAGCAGCTGATGTGTCGCCGGCTGACCCTCCCAGAACAAGGGTAATGTTTTTACGCGTATTTTATGTATTTAAATACGTACCTATTTATGTATGTAAGTATGTCTATTCTATTGTTGCCTCCTGTAGCCTAAACGACTCGATCGATTTTAAAGTGTGAAGTGTCATTTACATGTTAGTGTAGTACAGTAGTAAGTGATTCGTATTCTTACCGAGAGTGTCATAGGCTATATAACGTCAACAATAAAAAAAACAATATGGTGGTTATAAACTATCAAAAACCGGCCAAGTACGTGTCGGGCCACGCGCAGTGTAAGGTTCCGTAGTTGCGAATGACAACTTTGAGTTCACACTGTTCACACTCGCATCTCATAGTTTAACGACCAAAAACATCTAACAATGAAAATTGTATAAAATTTTACATTTTGAGTATATTCTATAAGTTGGTTGCCTATAACTTTTTAGTTCGTACTAAATACTAAGCTCTGATAGTTTTCCTTTCAACTTCAGTATAATTATATACTACTGCTGTAATTTTTTTCACATATCCATATATAACCGTTTAGCAGAAAGAGGGGGGGGGGACACTTACCTCTAACAAAAATTTGCACTATATAACCAAATATTATCCCTATCATATCTATGATATATATTATATCATAGATCCCTAAATTGAAAAATGGTGTTCTCAACCTCACTATATTTTTCGAAGACCTATTTAACGATTCCCAACACGATGGGTTTGTATAGAAAAAAAATATTTTTTTTTAAATTCAATAGATAAAATCTCCCACTTATTTAGCATGATTAATATACATAGGTACCCATACCAAATTACAGCTTTCTAATACTTATAGTCTCTGAGTAAAACCAGACAGACAGACAGACAGATATGGCGAAACTATGAGGGTTCCTAGTTTACTACGGAACCCTAAAAAGGTAGTCTGATTTTATTTTGAAATAATTCTACTTGTTCGTTTAGCGAACTTGGTATAGCACTACCGTGTGTCTACATCTGAGTAAAATTTTAAACGGTATTTATTTCACTGGCGTTGTTCGCGGAGTTTTCTGAGGTTCCATTGCTTTTAATAGGAAACTTTACCCATCGATACAATTACGTCGTTCTCATTTACTGGCTACACAAAGCCAAACGTTGCAACACTTCTCTATGAATATCCTTACTCGTATATTTAGCTAGATGATAGAGTTAAATGTAAAGAATATCGTCTTTAAACTTTCGCGCTTAAAATACATAGTTATGTGTATAGACATGACTAGCACGAACCTTTTATTTATTTGTTTCTGCTGGCGTTTCAATCAATAAAGTAATCCAAAAGTTTTAAAATTACAAATTATTTTGGTCAAAATATGCAGCAAAAAAGACTTAAACAACTTCTTGCTTATGTATATTGCTTAATTTTATATTTAAAGAATGTACAACACGATACAAAAGATGATGACCACATCACCTATTGGTATTTAAATGAGAAGCTACTATCACCATCGGATGCCGTGTGGTTCCCGGCAGAGAAGAATAGGACCACTCCAAATCTTCCCGTAGATGTTGTAAAAGGCGACTTAGGAAACTAAAGCTAAACAAAGCTTATAAACATCAAAGAGACCTCTCCAATCCGTCCGGCCAGCGTGGAGAGTGTGGGCCAAATCCTCTTACTGCTCTGGCAGTACCGAGAGGGTCGTGCTCCTGCAGTGGATACTAATAAAGACCTGATGATGATGATGAAGATATCACCATCGGACGACGTGGCGTGGACAGGAATTCCATTCACATGTGGTCAATTCCTGATCAGTAAACCTCTAGCTTCACCTCTTCCTTCATTATGCGAAAGCTAAAGAATTCCCTTCCCGCGTCACTACTTTTCGACTCGTGCAATTTTGGAATTTTCACGGCAAGAGTGAATAGGCATTATTTAAATTTGCGTGTTAGACCTTTGTCATCTTTGCTTCCCATAAAGCAAGATTGACATCAAATGTACTCAATTCATACATACTGTCACGTCTTTTTCCCTTGCGGAGTAGACAGAGCTCAGATCTATTTCATAAAACCTAAAGCCACGTTTAGCATGGTGGTGGTGGTAAACGGAATCAAAATAGTGATGGGATGCTTGCCGCATCGTCCATTACCATTTAGATAAGATTCCTTAGATTTTCGTCCATTCCCTCGATCGGCTTTTACGATCGACGTGGGAAGAGATGCTACTAATACATTCAATGTGTTTTCTTTACTCCCAGACCAGTGTGAAGCACTCAATTGATTCAAAAAACAAAAAAGAAAGGTAAAGAAAGACCTTCGCAAAATTATTATATTGAAAAATTCAAAACAGAAACCTTGCCTCCGCTCTTCATTGACTTTCAGAAAAACAATCCCTTTTATTCATTTCCCTCGAATAGATGCAAAAGATACAATCGGCAATAAACTGAATAAGCAAAAGAAGGGTAGCTTGCAATCAAAATTTAGTATCACATAAAAAGAACAAATCCCAACATTCGTCCCAATGTTTAATTTAAATAAAATATCACCCTGCACAGGTAGGGTGCTCAGTCATCTGGTACTTGAGGGTGTTCGGTGGAAATCGTGTAATATCAAACCTTTTGTGTGTTTAATGTGTCAAAAATTGTATTTGTTTTGGGTAAATGTATTGAATCAAAAATTTGGCAAGGAGTTTCGAGAGAAAATCCATTTTGGGTCAAAGCATGTTTGATTCCTTTGGCATATTGGGAGGTATAACAAATATCTGTCTTTATTCTCCAACTATAGTTAAAGTGGATCAAGGGGGTAGACGAAAAACTAGGATTTTATTATTAGGGCTGTCAACCTGTCAGCTTTCTAAACGTAGCCTCACTCAAGTCTATTTCTGACATATTTTCTTTTTAAATATACGGATCATTCTGATATAGAAACGTCAATTTCGTTCTTTTGTGGCTCCGGTTTGTGCTATTTGGTCACGTTTGCGACGTCTGCAGAATTGAATCACGCAAAGTGTTTAGTAGCCAATGACAACCTGCGCGAAGTCATAGTTAATACGCCACAAATAGTGTCGTGTTCGATCCTCGGCCAGGTCATAGTAAAAAAAAGAATCTTTTGTAGATTAGATTGGGTCTTTGATCTTTTCTTTACAAAATGTAAATAAACTTTTCCGATCCTTAAGGGGCAACTCAGCCCGTCTTATGAACAATTTTTCCTGTAGGAGTGATGCTAGGAAATGAGAAATGCTAAATTGGAAAAAAGATCAATTTCATACGAATTGCCCGAATTCGAATGAAAACGTTGAGTCTCAGAAAAATTAACATATTGTATAAGAATACAGTATCGTTGATTTAGTTTCATACAATACAAGTTCACAACTTAATATGTTGCTAGCTCAGTCAGTTGTTCTGATATATTTATGTACAATTAAGTGATTTTTTTCACTTACACATTTCAATGGCACGATGGTGCAAACTCAACTCATACACGTATAAATTAAACCATATAATATCCGAAAGCGTAAGCCTTAAAACCAATTCCCTTCTCCGCCAGAGCCGTCTAAATAATGGACATGTTACGCGCAGCAATCGCTCCTAGAATTGATTTTCTGAACGTATTTGACGCATTTTGTAAGATGCGAGAATTCACGCCGTTTTAGATTGGCTGCCAATCATATAAGTATATTATTATTATTGCTAAGACACAATGGCGCAAACTTACCTCATATAGAATATCCGAGAGCGTTGTGTTGCCTTAAAACCAATTCCCTTCTACGCCAGAGCCGTCTAAATAATGGACATGTTAAGAGCAGCAATCGCTACTAGAATTGATTTTTTTAACCGTATTTTGAAACTGTTACCATGATACAAGTACTTATGCCGTTTCGGATCCCCGGCCAATGTTTTATGCTACGATCTGACTAGCTTACTTTATTTCAGTTTCCATGTTACATATATTATGTGTAGGCCAAATTTTAAAAACTTAACCGGTGGCTCCCTGACCTGTATAAGATTACTAGTCTGACGATGGAGTCAGCCGTAAAAATCTTATAAACAAAAACATGATACCGATTGTGAAAAACTAAGCTGAATATGTTTTGTGCAGATAAATAAAAAAAATATGTCTAACCTTAATTATTTTTAAGACAGTTTTTCTTATCATAGTATACTTTTGTTTTAATTTGTGCAATAAAGTTTAAATAAATAAAAAAAATAATATGACAAGTCAATAGTTTTGAAAATTCATAAATGCAAATAAAGGTTTTTACTCTCTGTCAAGGGAAAAAGGCGGAATTATATACATGAAATTTAAAAACGTGATAAAAACGTGAATTAAACAAAACACAAATAACAAAACACTTAAATTACATGTTTGCAGCTTATAATGAAAAAAAGAAAGCTAATATTGATTCAGTAACTTTGTGGAATAATGGAACGTTGGAGGCAAAGAAAATGTGAGGAAAAATAATAAACCCACAAAATAAGAGGAGGAAAAGGAAAAAGTACATTAAACAGCAAAGATCGTTAGTAAGAAAGAAAAAGTTGACCTCCGTAGATAATCTGAAAAATAGTGAACTTATAGAAACGATTGCAAAAAATAACTTTATCAATTTTTTTTTTGTTGTGGATCTTTTGTGTGTAGGTATGTATGTATGTCATTTGGATTATTTTTTCTACAGCGTGTAAATTTATCATCATCATCATCATCATTTCAGCAGCAGGAAGTCCACTGCTGGACATAGGCCTCTCCTAAGGTTTTCCAAAATGACCAGTTGGAAGCGGCCTGCATCCAGCGTTTTCCTGCGACCTTGATCAGGTCGTCCGGTGGGTGTCCGACGCTACGCCGGTACGTGGTCGCCATTCGAGAACCTCATAATCATAAATTTATCACTGATATGCCTTTGGAGAAGTGATCCAACCTGTCAAAATGAATAACTTCTCAGTTGTCGTATTGGACCAATTCTGGGAACATAGTACGATCAACAATTCCATTGAAATTTCCGGGCTGGCTAAATATTGTGTGTTTTTATTTTATTTTCAACCCGTCTGGCCAGCGTAGAGAGTGTAGGCCAAGTCCTCTGACTACTCAGGCTAGTATATGGCTCTGATAGTACAGAGAGGGTCGTGCTCCTGCAGTGGAGACTGGAAAGACCTGATGATGATGATGATTAATTTATTTTATCATCATGTTGATAATCGATCGATTATGATGCTATATAAGGCATCTAACATAACTCAACCACTGCCATCAATGATGACAGCCGGGATCGACAGCTTAACGTGCCTTCCGAAGCACGGAGTGAAATGGCATCAAATATTAGTCAGGAATTTAGGAAATTGATCTTATAGACGAGATAGTTCTAATGTGTTCTGATATTTTTGTCACTTTCGGTCACCCATCCAAGTAGCGCCCAGTGTTGCTTAACATGCGTAATCGCTAATATTACTCACGCCCACTGGGCTCCTGGGAAACAAAATATTTCACCGGATCAAACGGCACTTACTATGCGAAGAAAAATCATCCTAACACCGCCATTGTATTGCAAATTGCGGGGAAGACGCATTTCCCTTGCTATTTACATAAAAAGTTCTCGGGTATTTTGTTCACAAACGACTTGCGCTTTGAACTTCCTCGTTTCGGAGCTTTTGGAAAGAATCTTATTAAAAACCGATAAATAATCTTTGTTTCTCGGCGGAGTAGAATTCTTCTTCTTTTCGAGTCAAAAAGGCTATATTTATAAATCTTATATTATATTAGACCAGAATTTGGCCACCTGGACGGCGCGATTGTCAGCCTCTATCAAATCCCCTACGGTGCAAGAAGTAGGACAAATGGGGCAATTTATGAGATGGGTCATCGTCTGAACAGCGCCGCAGTTACATAGATTGTTGCTAGAGAAACCCCACCTAACCCGGTTATCTCGGCATCTTCCAACACCAGCCCTTAGTCTATTTAACGACTTCCAGACTGACCAGGGAATTATTACCAGAATAGAATTGGTCTTATTCTTCATGCCTTTCCGTGGATGTTGTAGAAAGCGATGGAAACACAAGCTAAACAAAGCTCATAAACATTAACGAGACCTCTTCAACTCAAAAAGTGTAGGCCATACCTATCCTCCGACTGCTCTGGGTAATATACTTAATATGTCTCTAGCAGTACAGAGAGAGTCATGCTCCAGCAGTGGAGACTTAAGAGCGTATACTAGCAGTATTTTTAGGGTTCCGTAGTAAACTAGGAACCCTTATAGTTTCGCCATGTCTGTCTGTCTGTCTGTCCGTCCGCGGTTTTACTCAGAGACTATAAGTACTAGAAATCTGTAATTTGGTAAGGGTATGTATATTAATCATGGCAAAAAAGTGGTAGAAAAAAATCTTGAAAAAAATTTTTTTTAGCGTAGCTCTCATACAAGTAAAGTGGGAAAGTAATTTTTTTTTCTCTAATTACCCATCGTGCAAGGTATCGTTAAAAGGTCTTTGAAAAATATTGTGAGGTTGAGAACACCATTTTTCGATATAGGGATCCGTTTCCGCAATATTTGGTTATAAAGTGAAAATTTTTGTTAGAGGTAAGTGTCCCCCCCCCCCTATCTGCTAAACGGTTATATATGGATACGTGAAAAAAATTGCAGCAGTAGTATATATACTGAAGTTGAAAGGAAAACTATCAGAGCTGAGCACTAAGTGCAAACTAAAAAGTTATAGGCAACTAACTTATAAAATGTACTGGGAAATGTAAAATTTCATAAAATTGTCATTGTTAGATGTTTTTGGTCGTTAAACTGTGAGGTGCGAGTGTACTCGTAAACAGTGTGAACTCAAAGTTATCATTCGCAACTACGGAACCCTACACTGCGCGTGGCCCGACACCACTCGCGTCAATGTCGATCCCTCGGGAACAGTACGTTTTTACGGGATAATAGGTAGTCTTTATGTTGTTTCCAGTTTGGTTAGGATATTGCAGGCATGAATCACCTGATTGTCTGATAAGAAAGATGATTCCGTGCTTCGGAAGGCACCTTAAGCCGTTGGTCCCGGCTGCCATCTGGTAGTCGTTAAAGGAACCACGTCAGAGGCCGAGAGGTGGTTCCGAAGAACTCTGACACCAGGGTTTGTTTGTTTGTTTTTCGTATGTGTAAGTGGCCAACACTGGTGTCAGATTTTTCAAGCTGCCTTAAGGCATCTGACATAGCTTAACGACTGCCATCACCGATGACAGCCGGGACCAACGGTTTAACGTGCCTTCCGAAGCACGGAGGAGCTCGAGATTTGTTTATGCCACTTGCGGTCACCCATCCAAGTAGGGACTGCACCAGGGGTTGCTTAACATACGTAAGCGCTCATAGAGCTCACACCCACTGGACCATAGGGCTCCTCATGGTGTGCATGGTCGACTGACCGTGTCACGAAATGATGATGGTAGTCTATCTCCTTGTCCATAGTCCAGAAAACGTGTGTGCAAAATTTCATGATAAACACACACTAACTAAAAACACTTCCCTTCTTATTGAGTCAGATGGGCTAAAAGAAGAAATGTTATTACGGGAAAAAACTAGAAGAAAAGATTTAAAAAGAAAAATAACTCCTGCTTTACAAATTGTTACTCACTGCCCACGAAATCAGACTGTAGGTCTATTCAACAAATTACCAATGGACCTAAAGTTAGAAAGGAAACTTTCAACATTTAAAAGAGGTTTAAGGACACTACTACTAGAGAAGTGCTGCTACAGTGTTGACGATTTCTAAGTAATAACAATAAATCATAATGAAATATCGACTAAATGGCACTTGTATTTTGACATTCGCAATTGTTTCACATTTATAATTGTTTTATGTTAATTTATTGGAATGCTAATATTTATTAATATGTAATTGTAAAATTGATTTGATTGTTTAGTTTAAAACATAATCATTAGTATAAGTATTGAAATTCGTATACAATGTATTATTGTTTGTGAATAAAATGAATTGAAAGCCTAAATTTCTAAGATAATTCAATCAATAAAGATGGCCGTCTATGTCGTTTCCTATTTCAGAATTTACTCGCAACTCGCAAGAGACTCAAAATCTTGTTGACCTAGAGTAATAAAATTTGGCGATTAGCAAATGGAGTACAAAATTGGAAAACCGTTAAGACCGTATGTCTTCATACAAACAGCAAAAAAATAAAGAATTCAATTGATTGAATCATGCTTTCTTTTTGTACCAATATTATCAAATTTTGCCACAATTCCCTTTTTCCGTTTGTATAGAGACATGCGCATTATAATGTACGTACGTTCTTATACAATATTTATATGTATAACAGTTCGAGAATTATAAAGTCTCTCAATATTTCTACATAAATGTTACGAAACTTATAATTATCAAACCATAGTCCGACTCTTACTTGAACGGTTTTTTAGACACAAGTTCGGTGCTTTGTTACTACCATGAAAAAATTCTAAAGTAACAATATTTATAAAGAAGAAAAATTTGTTTGTTTGTTTGTATTGAATAGGCTCCAAAACTACTGGACCAATTATTTGAAAATTCAATCCCCAGAAAGCTAATTTATCTGCGGGTGAGATCCCAACTATCCCGTCCCAATCCCAATCCCATCCCGATCCCAATCCCAATCCCAATCCCAACTAATATTATAAATGCGAAAGTGAGTTTGTTTGTTTGTTGGTTACGCTTTCACGCCGTATTTTCTGAACCGATCATCATGAAACTTTGCATACACATGGGTTAAGTTACTTAGAAGGACATAGGCTATATTTCACGCAGGTGGAGCCGCGGGTAACAGCTAGTAGGCTAGCGTAAATACAAAACTTGTTATTCATGTGATATCACCATCATAATGCCCACGCGCCAATGCCCCGATGGATCAATAAAGATATAACGAAGCTTGACGGAGATGAAGCAGTGTCAACGCGGTCATGGATATAAAAAGCAACTTTTTACACGGTTTCAAAGAGAGAGGGTTTAAATTCGTTAGAACTTTTAAAAAATGAAATAAATACAAATATATTAGGTCGGGGAGAAAGTAATTTTGTATGAAGATTTTATCCGTCCATACAAAAGAGGTGTAACTTTGACATCAAAATTCTCAGACACAAAACGCTTGAACCAACTTTGTGCTATGCTTACTGGGACTGCAGTATGTTTATAAATACCACGTAGGGACCAAGACTGGATTGAGTTACTTTCGGCGTATTCTTCTCACCAGTGGTTATTACGAAACGCTAGTAGTTTTTCGATTTTGAATATTAAAAATTAAAAAAAAAATAAGAAAGTAAAAATATGATGTTCAAAAAGAGATACAATTATCCAATTTTGAATATCTTTGACTTTTGACTTTTTTTTTGACTTGACCAAAATTCAATTTCTGCGTATTTTTCATAATATTATATAGACAAATCACAGAGTTTGAGCTAGTCTCAAAGTGAATTCGAGACTTGTGTTATGAGATACTTACTCAACGATACTAATAATAGACTAGTAGCCCAATCCGGCTGCACCCGGGCATGTATTATAATACATTTATATACAATAAGGTATACCTTCCAACTTTTTTCGTGGATCACTCTAACTATTGGTAAAAACCGCAGCGGAGGACTGATGGTCAATCTGAAAAAGATCATTTTTCATCTTGTCCTGACCAAGGATCGAACCCGGGACCATCCGTGTCGCAGGCAGGCATGTTGACCGCTGCGCCGGGGAGCTTTGTTGTGAAAATGTAAAACCATGAGGATGGCAATTGGTTTTGGTCGTGATAGCCGACATCCCCGCGGGATAAGCAGCAGTCATCATCATCATCAGGTCTTTCTAGTCTCCACTGCAGGAGCACGACCCTCTCTGTACTACCAGAGCCATATATTAGCTTGAGTAGTCAGAGGATTTGGCCTACACTCTCCACGATGGCCAGACGGGTGGGAGAGGTCTCTTTATGTTTAGAAGCTTTGTTTAGCTTGTTTTTCCTTAGTCGCTTTTTACGACATCCACGAGATGACTTGGAGTGGTCCTATTCTACTCTGCCGGGAACCACACGGCGCAGTCATCATCATCCGGTCTTTTTTGGTCTCCGCTGCAGGAATATGACCCTTTCTGTACTACCAGAGCTATACACCCTTATTTTTTTAAAAGTACCCAACTTTTAAGGGGTGTCTAAGCCCATCAACATGAACAGCTTTTGATATGGGATCAAAGCTGGGAACTAAAAAAAAAATGTGTATGGAAAAGGTAAAAATAAAATTCAGCATTGGTCCTATAACAAAAGTTGTTCATGGTGATGGGCTGAGTCACCTCTTAAAGTTTGTGTATTTAATTTTAAGTTGACGTCATTTTGAGAAAATGCGTTGTGCAGTTTGTTGCCGCTTCTTCTGCACCCCGCCTTGGAAGCGGTGTAAACTTAGCTTTAAGTAACTTATTGACGTCAACAATAACATAACATTGTAAACCAATTGTAAATGTACATTGACGTTCACCAAATGATATTTCAAATATCTTTTCTTTCTTCTTTGTAATTATGGCTTCCACCGAGATTTCGGTGATTCTGCCAATGTCCAGTGTAATGAGATACTAAGTATCGGTGTTGTACGATATATGGCATCAAAGATGGCGTATGTTCTTTGGCAGCCTCGTGGGAGATTTTGGCGAGAAATCTATACGAGTCCATTCAACAGTCTACTTTAACTATTTCACAAATTGTTCTCGAGCACGAGCATTTATAACACCAAACTACACCAATTTCATATTATAAAGTCCACTTAAATCAATTTGCAAAATTGTATAAGGCAAACGACAGCTGAACCCCTTGACTTCCCACTAAAAACTCTTCAAATATCTAATAAAATGTTGACTATTGACTATTTAAAATAAGGGTGTGTAGTAGCCAGAGCAGTCAGCAAATTTGATCTGACGCAGTAATGTACTATTAGCTCCTATTACTAAGCGTTTTCTGCGAAACAGACGGACGATATACCTACATACATACCATCACGGCTTTCTCTTTTGCGGGGTAGACAGAGCCCAGGTCTGTAAAGCTTTAAGGCCACGTTTAGCATGTTGATCAGAACGGAATCAAAATAGTTGCTAGTTTGTTTTTCGTGTGTTAGTGGCCAACACTGGTGTCAGATTTTTCAAACAAAATATTGATGGGTTGGGTTGCTAGCCGCATCGCCTATTGAAGTGATTCCTGACGCCCATTCCCTCGATCGGCTTTTACGACCTGCGCGGGAGGAGAAGCAACTGGTATATTCTATGTTTTTCTTTTCTCCCAGACCAGCATGGAAGTATACCTCATTCAGTAAAGTACTGTTCCCGTCATTAATGCGAAAGGAGCCGCGGGCAAAACCTACTGTGGTATAAATAGTAAAACTACATAGGTACTTGCCTATGCGAAACAAAAACAAAAAAGCGTTGCAAGTAAAAAAATACACATGGGAACAATGTGTCCGTTCATTTTTATCGATGTATCGTTTGTCATTTGTTTTGCTGACGCTCGCATGTCATTTGTTTTGTTAGTAGTACGTTTATCTTGTTTAGAAGAACGATACGGCAACTTTTTGTTTATGAAATAGTTGCAAATTAGCGAAAATAAGAAAAACTGCTGTTGTTGTTTGTTATTCATCTTTTGCGAGTCTGGTATTTGAATTTTATGCTTCCTAAAGCTAAAACATTTGACATTGACAACGTCTGTGGCTCATTGTAAGGTGCCGCAGAATTGAATAGCAGAATCATCATCATCATCATCATCATGTATTTTTTTATCTCCACTGCAGGAACACGCCCCTCTCTGTACTAAACACTTTAAATTATTAGCCGAAGCAGTCAGAGGATTTAGCCTACACTCTCCACGCTGGGCGGACGAATGGGAGAGGTCTATTTGATGTTTAAAAGCTACGATTAGCTTGTGTTTCCTAAGTCCCCTTCTACAAGATCCACGGGAAATCTTGGAGTGGTTCTATTGTACTCTGCCGGGAACCACACCGCAGATTCCTTCGGCAATCGCAGAATCCTCACTCCTTAATTCCAAAACGGTCACATACAATACTTTTTGAGTCTAATGTAATTCCACGTACACTAAAGTTGTGGAACAAACTCCGAGCCATGGTTTTTCCCGAGAGATTACAATATGGGCTTCTGCAAAAAGAGTGTGAATGATTCCTTCAGGGTCAACAACTCAGGCAACGCATGCGTAGCACCTGCTTGATATTGCAGGCGCCCATAGACTAATGGAAAACGCTTTCCATCAGGTGGGCCGTAAGCCTATTTGCTCTACGGATCACAGGTTGGATCGATACATTCTTTTCTCCTTATCAGCTTCAATATTTTTCTAAATACTCTAAGTATGTTTGTACAAAACATCAGTGTCTTATGCTTATTATGGGTTTCGTCACAGACTGAAGTCCCTAAAACAAAATGACTGTAACAGAATACCAATAACTCACAGCATAAAACGCAAATGCGCGGAACCAAACTGGTGATGTACAGTCCACCCCTACCTCCTCCACAAACCACGACCCACGCCACGCTTGCTTACTCAATCACACGGATCCGTCGATCAATCCGTCGTTGGCATGGTTGACTCGACCGGGCTGTTAAACCACAGAACACGGAATGTCATTCGTGCGCGAGCTACAATGGGATTCCTTGTTCTTGCTGTCAAACAATACCAATAACTATATCATTAAAACTAACGTGAGATAAAGACATTACATATAACAACGGGTCACTCACGTGCTATAGTCCTGACGACTCCGAAACTATAGTCGGCAATCCCGACAAATTGCACGTGAGTGACCCGTTGTTGTATGTAATACCAATAACTCCCGTATAAAGTGCAAACGCGCAGAACCAAACCAATGATGTACATTCCTGCCGCCTTCACAGACCGCGACCCAGGCTTGCTACCTAGGCTGTCACACGATCCGTTGATCAATTCGTCGTCGGTAAAGTCGACTTGATGGCTGTTAAACCGCAGTGCACGGATTGTCACGCGCGAGCTACAATGGAATTCTTTGCTCTGTGATATTAAACAATACCTACCAAACTGCAAACGCGCAAAGCCAAGTCGATGATGTACATCCCTGCTGTCTTCACAGACCAAGATCTACACTTGTTTACTTGCTTACTAGGCGATCACACGATCCGTCGAACAATTTGCTGTCGGCGAAGTTGACTCTACCTTCTAGCTGTTAAACCACATAACATGGAATGTCGCTCGCGCGCGTACTACAATGGAATTACTTGCTCTGTGCTGATAAACAATACCTATGTATAACTTCTAGTAAGTATAAAATGCAAACGCGCCAAACCACACCTCAATACCGTTCCGTTTTATTATAAGCCGCCGTAAATGTAAAAATATTTGTATTTCAAGGAAAATATGCTTAGACCCGATAAAATCGTAGACATGGCCACTTCTTGCGAAAATCGGCAAATGAAATAGAGAACAAATTTCTGGCTATGCCGCCTTCGCTGGGCAGGCAGAAGGGCGAAAACCAATACGTGCTCGTTTAATGTTGATAATGATGGCGAGCTCCGTGGCGCAGCGGTCAACACGCCAGCGTACGACAGGGATGGTTCTGGGTTCGATACCCGGTCAGGTCAATATGGAAAATGATCTTTTTCATCTTGACCTGGGTCTTGGATGTTTATCTATATAAAAATATAGTATATAAGTATCTGTTATAAAATAAAGTATCGTTGAGTTAGTATTCCATAACACGAACTTACTTTGGGGCTAACTTAATCTGTGTGATTTGTCCATATATATTTATTTATTTTTATTTTATGATGATATGCATGCCATTTTCAAGCAGGCGTCATCTTCTGATAACAAGAAGTTCTAGACAACTCAAAAATTCCAAACCATTCGTAACGTATTATTGGCCACGTACTAACGTGGTTGCCACTAGAAATTTTTTCTGCTCCATTGGCTATTGGATCTGTGCGATGTATTGTTTCACTATTGTAAGAATGAAATAGGACTAAATACTAATGTCTTCTAAAAAAACAGTAGGTATTCCCCTTTTCTTAGTAAAATAAAAAGAGCAGCCATTTGCAATGTTTTATACTCGAACTACTATAACTAAAAGTTATTTTCGAGGCCGTAGCCATCTTTATTTACCGAAACTCATTCATTTTCTCAGGGTGAACATAGTAAACTTTTCTTGACAGCTGACCAAAGCCCCGCTTGGTGGCAACGCCTCGAAAACCGCTAAGTTTCTTTTTAAAACTGAACTTTCTTAGTTCCATTGCAACAGAAAAAGATGCATCTTTTTTTATTTAGCTTGTAGAGTTGTAAAGTTTTCGATAAAGTATCGATACACTTATAATAACAAAATTCCGTATGGCTTGAATCAGTTATCCGAAATTTTGTGAACTAATATATGCATATAGCATGCGTACAAAGTTATTAATAACAACTAGGCATGGGATCACTTGGATAGGCATTAGGCATGTAACATCTTCTTCATCGTCACTTACCATCAGATGAGATGGGAGACAAATGCCTAGTTCAATAATCCTAATCCTAACTACTATCATAAATGCGAAAGTAAGTTTGTTTGTTTGTTTATTTGTTTGTTTGTTACGCTTTCACGCCCAACCTACTGAACGGATCGTCAAGAAATTTTGCGTACACATAGGTTAGGGTACTGAGAAGGACATAGGCTATATACCACGCGGGCGAAGCCGCGGGTAACAGCTAGTTATTAATAAAAAAACGGATAAAAAATTCTATTTACTTTTATATGAAAGTAAAATCTTGTTAGATTTAGGTATATAAAAACTAGCTTTTACCTGCGGCTCCGCCCGCGTGATTTATAGCCTATGTCCTTCTTAGTACCCTAACCTATGTGTATGCAAAATTTCATGATGATCGGCTGAGTAGATACGACGTGAAAGCGTAACAAACAAATAAACAAACAAACTCACTTTCGCATTTATAATATTAGTTAGGATTAGGATTAGGAAGGATAGTTAGGATTAGGATATTATCGAAAGCCATAAAACAAACTTTATTGTTTAAATTGTTAGCTGTCTACTTATGTGAATTTACTAGTGCTTTACAAGCAATGTTATAATAGTGTAATTAAGTAAGTAATAATTTATTGTACACCAAACAATACAAATAATTTACAAGACTTAACTAACGCTTATACAATGGGTGTTCTACTATTGTTAAAAACAATACTTTTCACCATAAACAACAAATAAATGACAGAACTTAAATAAGGCTTTTGTACTGAAATTTCTACCAGACAGCCTGTGAATGGAGAGAACAAACGAACGTTACAAGTATATGTGACATCGTCATCAGATCTTTTTAAGTCTCCGCTGCAGGAGCCCCCTCTGTACTAGCAGAGCTATATATTAGCCAAAAAAGTCAGAGGATTTGGCCTATACTCTCCACGCTGGCCAGAAGTATCAGAGAGGTATCTTTGATGTTTAAAAGCTTTGTTAAGCTTGTGTTGCTTAAGTCCTACTGCGACATCCACGTGAAGACTTGGAGTGGTAATATTCTGCTCAACCGGAATCCACGCGGCCGACCCTGTTTGTACAATTGTCTATCGACTATCGATAAAGAGCTATCCCCGTCACTAACAAAACCGAAGATAAAGTTGTGATAGCGAGAGCTTTTTGCCGAAGTTCGGACAGATGTGGACCGAGTCACGCGAGAGCGTCAATTACGAAGCTCGAGTGGGCTTTGGGTGATCTACAAAGTTTCATGATTCTATCACGATTGGCAGTAAGCAAGAAATGAGTACTTGGAGCAACATTTATCTGTATCACATATTATTTGATCGGTAGCTTATATGAACCAAGAATATACAAGAATTTATGGATCCAGTCTTTAAGATTTTTAGTAAAATATACAATATCATTATGTATATATGTAATTTTCACAAAGTCTTCAGCATTATTTTTCAGAAACATATTTTCTGTTTATGATTATATATATATGATTATTATATGAGGACACCTACCAAGGCCAGATGACGATAGGTGGAGTAGAGTTTTAACGGAATAGTGGCCAATAGATGGCAAGCGAAGTGTACGTCCAAGAGCGAGGTGGGGCGACGATATTAATAAAATTGCAGGTGAAAACTGGTTTCGTAAGACACACGACCAGAATGGAAGGCCATCCATGCCTTGATTGGGACCTATATATCATCATCATCATCAGGTCTTCCCAGTCTCCACTGCAGGAGCACGACCCTCTCTGTACTACCAGAGCCATAATACTAGCCTGAGTAGCCAGAGGATTTGGCCTACACTCTCCACGCTGGCCGGACGGGTTGGAGAGGTCTATTTGATGTTAATAAGCTTTGTTTAGCTTGTATTTCCTCAGTCGCCTTTTACGACATCCACGGGATGACTTGGAGTGGTCCTATTCTACTCTGCCGGGAACCACACGGCTCTCTTTTGGGACCTATACCAAGCAATAGAATACAGAAGGCTGTGGATGATAATGATGATGATGATGAACAGGCTTATAAATTTGCCTTGTTAGTTTCACTTTCTGTCTTGAAAAATAAATATTCTCCAAAACTTAAATTTCCATTTAAAGAAAATCTTGTAAAATATTTATGAGGTACGACTTTTATTTACCAAATACCATGCAAGATTTTAAAACTGCTCTCTAACAAAATGTAAACGATTTCACAGCTGTAAACTGAAAGATAGTAATAAAGAGACTTTTGTTTACATTACATCAGAATGCGCCGTTTGATGTTTAGTTCTTTATAGTTACGTAATTGTTTTAACGTTTAGTAGGGCACTTAGACGTAATAAAGTATGTTTAGCTAGTAAAGACGAGTTGGATGGACTCACAGTATATAAATTTAATCCCAACTAAATATTTATTTAGGATATTAATGCGAAAGTGAGTGTTCGTTACTTTCAACGCCTAAGATGCCGAACCAATTCCAGTTTCTGGTATTCGGAGAAGATTATAGGGTATATTTCGGAAAGTAAAGTATTACTGGAGTGGAGAAATTTATATTAACTCTAGTGGAACCGCGAGTGAATAAAGTGTAAGTATGGTGGGCTTTGGTCAGCTGTCAAGAATGATTATGATTTTGATTAAATTTTATTTTCCGATTTGCTTTGATATGTGTGGTAATAAGTTTTGATGAGCTCCGTGGCGCAGCGGTCAACACGCCAGCCTGCGACACGGGGTCCCCGGTTCGATCCCCGGTCAGGTCATGATGGAAAACGATCTTTTTCAGAATGACCTGGGTCTTGGATGTCTATTTATATAAGTATATGTTATAAAATATAGTATCGTTGAGTTAGTATCCTGTGACACAAGTTCACAACTCACTGTGGAGCTAGCTCAATTTGTGTGATATGTCCCTATAAATTTATTTATTTACCTTTTACTTTATAAACGGCTTAACTCATTTCAATAAAAAAGTGGCCGAAAGCGAGTCAGAATCGCTCGTTAAAGGTTTCCTAATAGCGAGCCAAAATACTGTTATCACTTATCTGCCCAAAAATTGATTTGTTTTTCATAGTGTGTGTATGAATGACAAAGTTACACTTGCGGTTCACGAAAATGTGGTATATCTGCAAAAACTGCTAACTTAGTGTTTCTTTAGAACTACAGCATATAATTTCTTAAATTATTCACTCTCTTATTTTAAAAATTAGAGAATTATACACTTTTTACCACTTCGAAAGTGTCTATATTTCAAAAGATCGGCATACGAGGGCTGTGACATATAGACAGACGGACAGACATGAAGAATCTATAAGGATTCCAATCTAGGGAATTTTGAGAAGAGATTCGAATAAAAAAACAATGGATATTAATAAAGTGGTAGGAAAAGTTTTAAAACGCCAGATAAATAGAATTTGCAAGAAACCCGAGAAAGTTCTGCGCAGCTTACTAAAAGAACGTTCTGGAATAAAATAAAAATAATATGCTTCCCGAGACTTTTCCTATCAGGTTTAATAAAAATTCTGGTTCAGTAGTTGGAAAATATAAGCAAGATATTTTGTTGGACTTGTATTGATATTTTCAATAATGTTTTAATTTATGGTTCAAAAGAAAGTATTCTATGGGATTTACTTTTAAACCTTAATAAAATACGGAATCCGTGCTAATCAGTGCGGATTGGGACGATATCGTGCGCCATTCTCGATTCCCATTCACTGAGGAAGACCCCCGGATGAGGTCGAAACATGTCGGCCAGTAGCTGACTATTTACGTGAGTAATCCGTTGATACGTATTTTAATAATAATCAAAAAATACTTTTAAACCTTTAGAACCAAAGATTTTTTAAGAAGACATTTACTTTCTAACTGTTGCCAAACCGTTACAAGCGCAGCGTTGGACACCCACCGACCAGGTGGTCGGACGACCTGATAAAGGTCGCAGGAAGACGCTGGATGCAGGCCGCTTTCAACCGGTCATATTGGAAATCCTTAGGGGAGGCCTATATCCAGCAGTGGACTTCTTGCGGCTGAGATGATGATGATGATGATGATGTTGCCAAAAGAAAAATATGTCATTTTGTCATTTCATGATGACTCTCGTGGTTTATTTATCCCTAGTCTTATACTAAATTTTATAGGCTATAGTTTATCTGGTGGGTAGTCATGTTCTCCATCGAATAAATTCCTTATTAGACACGACCCTGTCGAAAGTAATTATGCTGCCCTGTAATTTATGGAACCCCAAATAATAGGTCACGTTTAATAAATTACTAAAGACGTGAACTATGCTGCTATCGACTTTTTGTAAAAAGTTTTAAGTCTTATTTTTTGCAATCTGACTTTTAGTAATATGCGTGGATAACCAAAAAAATATACAAACTAACATACTCAATAGTTTATTGCATATCATAAAGTTGATAAGGTGACAAATAAATATAAGTTCTTATATGGACCCTGTCGGGCCCAGCAACTTAGAGAAGAGCATACATATATTACTAACTTTTGGGACATGTGTTCAAAAGTTACTATATACTAACATTTAATTATCATCATCATCAGGTTTTTTTAGTCTTTACAGCAGGACCCTCTACCAGAGTCATATAGCCAAAACAGTCAGAAGTTGTGGCCTACATTCTCGACGCTGGCTAGATGGGTTGGAGAGGTAAACTTCGTTTGGTTAATATATATTAAAACCGTGTAATTTTGACAATAATAAATAGATACGGGTTAAATTTATAACCTTTTGTTTTAAAGTCGTTAATACGTGTCTAATTTTTATCATTAACTAGCTGTTACCCGTGACTGTGCCCGCATGATATATAGCCTATATCCTTCTCAGTATCCTAACTTATGTGCATCCAAAATTTCATCATGATCGGTTCAGTAGATAGGGTGTGAAAGGGTAACAAACAAACTCACTTTGGTATTTATCTCTCTCTAATTCGTTAACTGACGGACATAAATATTTTTTTATTATACGTATTCCCTAGCTCCATCAAAAGTATAATTATATTACGCCCTAATTATGGAACCCCAAATAACGCTCATAATCAATTTATTAATAATCACCTCGTAAACGAAGCTATCGATTTTAGTAATTAGCCACAGCCTTCATTTTGTCATTTTTCCTATGGGATCCAGTTATTACGAAAACATAGAACTTACACTTTAATAATTCAATCATTCAGAGTTAAACAGGCTTTTGTTTCCATACTTATTATATAAGTAGCAACTATACAACCATATTTTATGCAAATAATATTCTGATTCTGATTTAGATTCATTTTTTCATTTTCATTTTTATTATAACGTTTACTTTTATGTACATTTTATTCCAGACAGACAGAGCCCAAAGCCACAATACCGAAAAGACACATTTTTAAAAATATTTTTATATAACTTCTATGCTCATTTGAAAGGAAAAAGATAGAATGTAACAACTGCTTATTTTACCGCGCAGATTGTGAAAACAAAAGAGAAAATGGTCGGAAGTTTGCCTAACTGTGTCAATAGGCGATACGGCTAGCCAGCCATCACAATTTAATTCCATTTCACCTACACGTTACCAACATGCTAGATGTGGCTTTTGTTTCTCATAAACCCACACATTGTCACATCGTAGCCGCCATGATGACGTCAAACCTAACCGTTAAGAGCCCACACTAGGCACACTAGCGACGCAAACCTTTTCTTTAACCAACTTAACCGACACTTTATTTGAAAATATGTATGATTTTTATAAGAAATCATAAATAAAGTAACTAAATATTCACGCTTGACCATGTGATTGAAAACGCACGGGATTGGTTGAAGCGAAAGTGACGTCACCTCCTTGTAAACAGTAATGTCAGTTTAAGTTTGCTTTGGCAGCTAAAACACGTGCTTGCGTATAACTACAACAGCATTTTGGTATTTTTATCATTAATATAATTTTAAATGCTAATATACAAGGAAATAATTGTCCATATTGCAAATGTGCTATTATGAACAATCCGACAATAATTTCAGAAACTTGAAATATGCCTACCCTACTGGGGTAGGGTACCTACCTTACCTACCTACCCTACCTTGAAATATTTCTCGCGAACTGACAAGGTTCCAAATTGTACAATGACCTATATTACCGTCCGTATATATAACTGTATCAAATATCACCACAAAAACAATCAGTAAAGAAAAGTTTGCAACATAAATACGTTTTTCAACAAAATAACTTCGGAAAGCTCTACAATGAACAGTAGCCTCTCAGACGAAAGTTCAATGGACTCTCGAAGATCGATCAACTGGATGTTTGGACAGAAACAACCTCGGTAGATATACTGTGATATCAAAGATTTTGAGGCAAAGATACGCATTAATCATCTTAAGTAATCAGTTATGTTTTCTTAACTTTAGGTTAGAGTCTTCTTTCACAAACGAACCTTCTATTCCAACCGAATTGATAACTTCCGTCTTTAAAGTCTATAAAAATATGTCTTTTTGTGCTTTTTGACTGAATTTGGACCTTTTTCATTTTAATATCCAATAACCGCACAGCAAGAAGTTGACGAGAAAAAATTAACATGTATGGGAGAAACCATAGATATCAGAATAAGAAACCTAAAAAGGAAAAATATTCCACCCCTTTAACGGCGTGATTAATACAATGGTGTCCCAAAATTAACTTAACGCAAGATTTTCAATAATATTACAAACATACTATCACGTCTCTATCCCCTGCAGGATAAACAGAGCTCAAGGTCATAAGACCTACAGGCCACGTTTAGCAACGTAGTGGGCGTAAAGGTGGAAAGCGGAATCGAAATAGTGATGGGTTGCTAGCCGCATCGCCTATCAATGTCATTAGGTAAGTACTTAGATTTTCGCCCAATCCCTTGGGCGAAAATCAAATCAGTAATATTACTACTGAAAATATTGCGTTTATTTAAGGACATTATTAAAGAAGTTATAAAAGTTCATTGTATTATGTGTAGCTTTGCTAGAAAGGCAGTTTGTAAGTGTAAGAAAGAACAGGACTTTCAAAGCAAAGTGAAGCAGAAGTAAGTCTAAGCAACTAACGGGGACTAAACAATTACTCCTTCGAGCAAAGCCATTATTTTGAAATAAAATAACCCGCCTCGATTCTTGGCACTTTAACCTTTTCCGCTTTCTTGGAAAGTACACTTTTTTATTAAAGAAACTAATATCGCTAAGAAATTTTGTACCTTTCGTACCTCAAAAGGTATAAAAAAACCCTTATACGATCACTCTTTTCACCGTCTGACTATTGTCAAGACTTTTTATCGGGAACGCGTAGACAAGTATGAAGTTGATACTGATATTATGTAACATATTTAAATTTAGTCTCTTGTATTTATAACATTAAACTTACAAATTCATGGGAATCTATACGAGTTCCGTTTTATTACCTTTTTTAAAGCATTTTGTAGCTAGCTCTAAGTGAGCTTTTATTACTTCATCGAACTTTTGAGTTGTGGGCAGAGTGCCATCAACCTGTAAGGCGAACATCACCAAAGTCCCGAGGGACGGACCTCGGCTCTGGGCGTTGCCTGGGTGCGCAAGGCTTGGAAAGACAGCAAACTCTCATATACCTGAAGGGCCATGTTTGCATGCATTGCCTGAAGGGCCATTGCCTATATTTACAAGGTACTTAGAATACATTTTTAATTTCATACATCATTACACTAGGTCAATGTAAAATTACTCATTAGCATCATCATTAATATTCATTAGCTTAGATTGTCATATTATAAGCGTTTTCAAGTATGAAACACGCTTAAGGAAAAAACGTACGTAATCGTAAAAATCACAAGTCAACGTGCTTTCTCTCCGAGGAAAACGCGTATCCTCCTACATAAGGAACGTTAATTAATAGCGATACGTTTATCTTACTGCTCCCTAGGGCGAGTTATTTATTGATTACTCTAACAAGCCCGCCGCGCCTGATCTCGGCTTGTGAAACCACAATATAAGATTGTTGGTAAAATCCTAGTCTCAATGAAACAGGATATTCTAAAGAAACCAAAACAATAAGTGAAATAGACGACTACGGAAAGTGAACTAACAATATAATATAAAATAAAATAAAATACACTTTACTTATAGAACATTTTTTCAATACTGAGTTGCAAAAGTTAAAAAATACTTCAGTTAATACTAGATCTCAAAATAAGAAAACATTACTTCTTCCATTATTTAATAACTTATATGGTAAAAGACGATTAGAATACTTAATACCGTGATTAATCAATGAACTACCAAAAGAATTGAAAGATAAAAAAACTATCAAAAATATCAAGTATAAATTAAAGAATTACTTTTTAAAAGAAACATCTTGTTAATAGGTAAATACTAACGCCGACAACTGTAATCACTATCAGTTATGCACGTATCTACTGCACACATTTGCATTCCGTATCGTTAAATAAAGCGAAGTGAGTTGCAGTTTGAAGTTGTGATGGTTTGTCACTTTTGTCTTTTGTTTTTATGCTACTTACGAAATGTATTGTTATTTATTGTTGATATGAACCATAGAAGTATTACTTTTCTGATGTTGTATAATGAATGATATTTTATTATTTTATACTAAGTAAGCGAAAATTAAATTGTATTAGTGAGTGAGTGGATGTGCGGACAAACCTTACTAGGTTTTTGTACATCCTTATGTATTTGTTATGTAAGTATTTTTATTTTGGAAATAAATAAAAAAAAAACTAGGTAATCAAAATGAAATCCTCTCACTGTCCATTGCTAAAATATAGCTTTGGTAGTATAGAGGTTCGTGCTCCTGAGTGGAGACTTAAGAAGACCAGAATTATGATGATATTATTACTACGTTTAAGAAACGTTAATTAATAGCGATTTTATTACATATCTCTCACTGCTCCCTAGGGCGAGTTATTTATTGATTGCTCTAACAATCCCGCAGCGACTGATCTCTGCTTGTGAAACCACAATATGCGAGTGCTGGTCCTAATTTTAGACACTAATTGAAACAGGATATTCAGTTGAAACCAAAGCCGAAGATTAACCTTTGGTCACAGAATTAAAAGTAGTATTAACGTACTCAACGAAATCTCGCAGCGTCCCCCGCAATATGGCGTCCCCGCACCTCTCCCCCGTGCTGATTGGTTCTTTACTGGCATTAAAACAGGGTTAGTTACAATCGCACGTTACGCCACGCGTTGTTTGTTTCTCTCTAATCATTGATAGGAAAAATCTAGACAGGATAGTGAAAATAATATATTTTTTAGCAAAATCTCTGATTGATATCTATTTAAATTATTAACATAACGTTTGTTTGTTTGTTACGCTTTCACGCCCTATCTTCTAAACAGATCATCATGAAATGTTATGTAGGCTGGCAAAATCCTATTATTAGACTGAATCATAGATATCAGAATATTTACTAGGTGACTGAATGAAACAGGATAGTCTGTCGAAACCAAAACTGATAATCTACCTTTGGTTTGGTTTCTCTATGTTAGTTTGGAAGAAACTTGACTTTATTTTATGTTCTTTACCGTTTTATCTACCTAATTTCATGAATACCTAATTTATAATTAATAAATCGCCACACCCAAACTGGGTACATGTCAAACAGCGAATTATATTTTTGTTATCTTTATGCTGTACATGTAAGCCAATAAATGAATATGAATATGAACATTTTACCAGATTAGGCAGCCAAGCTAGCAACCCATCACAATTTTGATTCCGCTTTCTTACTTCTTGAAAATGCTAAACGTGTTCTTTGGATTTTTGGACTTCGGGTTCTGTCTACCCCACAAGGAATAAAGACGTGATTATATGTATGTACCTTTTAGTTTGCCCATGTGTAGAAACATGCTAAGGGAACGTGTAAAAATTGGTGGCGCGTCGATTAAATCGTCACGATTCTCTCGCTCGTGGAGGCGATGCCTAGGCTACAAAAATGATTTATTATCATAAATCCAAATAAAATTTACCTGTCGTCATAGACAAATCCTGCGTCCAAGGTGTTATAGTACAGCAGGAATGCGACAGCTACACTGATGAGCGTCACCGCACCCATGGCGAAGGCTGGCGATTAAGTCTGGTGGAAATTCCCACACATCTGAAACAATTAATAGAAATTGTAAAAAAAGATCGACGCGGTAATCCAAAGTCACAGTGATGTAGTTTAGTGTATTGAGAAACCTCCTCCTTTTTTAAGTCTGTTAAAAAATTCAACTGTCTTCAATTTTTCCTAACGAGTGAAAAACCTGTAACTCTCTATTTACTAAACCGATTTCGATGAAACTTGCCCTATTCCTATTATACCCTAACCCTATTCCCTAAGTTTGACTATACTTAGTTCAATTAAAATAGAAGCAATGTCAACCAACTTAAAGTTTTTGAGATATGCGCGAACAAACACACAAATATTCATACATACAATTATGAAATTTGGCACACGTTTGTAGAAGCTGGTATTAACTTAGATATACAAAAACTGTGTAATTCTGACCAATATAATACATACAAACGGGTCGAATTGATAACTGACTTTTTTGAAGTCGGTTGAAAATGGATATGTATTCTTCAATTAGCTATATTATGTAAAGTTCAAGTAAAATCTTTTATAAACGTGGGTTTATTTGAAGTGAGCGTTGAATATAAACTTAGCCGTAAGTAAATTATACTGACGTCAACAATTTTTCAGTTCTTATTCTTAGTTTTATATTTTCCCCGACCTTATTTATTTATTTTTCAGTTGTAAATGATATATCTCTGATATTTAATTGGTGTTTTAAGAATATATATATATATACCGATATGAAATAAACAACGTCGAGCTCCGTGGCGCAGCGATCAACACGCTAGCCTGCGACACGGGGCTCCCGGGTTCGATCCCCGGTCAGGTCACTATGGAAAAAGATCTTTTTCATATTGATGGGTCTTGGATGTTTATCTATATAAAGTATATATTATAAAATATAGTATCGTTGAGTTAGTATCCTGCGACACAAGTTCACAACTTACTGTAGGGCTAGCTCAATTTGTGTGATATGTCCCTATATATTTATTATTATTATTTTTAATTTGGATTGGAAATATGTACATCATAGATTTAATCGTTTAAAATAAAACACGGCGTTCAATTTTTATTTTTAAACGTTTATTCAGAATTTTGGAAATGCCTAACTTTCGGTACCATTTACTGAACTCAATAATGCATGAAACGTGCAGGTTGGCGACTGTGCTGGCTTCCAAACGAATAAAGCATTTTGCATTCTGACTCGCTCCAAACGTAGATATAAATGTGCCGTGACTACAAAGAGTAACGTGGATACCATCACATCTTTTCCCTTGCGGGGTTGTCAGAACCCAGGTCTATAAAGCATAAATGCCATGTTTAGCATGTTGGTGGGCTTGTAGGTGGAGAACGGAATCAAAATAGTGATGGGTTGCTAGCCGCATCGCCCATTGACATAATTCCTCTCGCCCGTTCCCTCGATCGGGTTTTACGATCTGCGCGGGAAGAGAAGCAGCTGGTACATTATATTTTTTTTCCTTTTCTCCGAGACCAGCGTGGAAGATTTATTTAATAGCTTACAAAAAAGTGACGTACGACATAAATAAAAGTTTATTTCGGATTTTGAAAAAGTTAAACTTTTGGTACCATTTACTGAACTCAATAATGCATGAAACGTGCAGGTTGGCGACTGTGCTGGCTTCCAAACGAATAAAGCATTTTGCATTCTGACTCGCTCCAAACGTAGATATAAATGTGCCATGACTACAAAGAGCAACGTGGATACCATCACATCTTTTCCCTTGCGGGGTAGTCAGAACCCAGGTCTATAAAGCCTAAATGCCATGTTTAGCATGTTGGTGGGCTTGTAGGTGGAGAACGGAATCAAAATAGTGATGGGTTGCTAGCCGCATCGCCCATTGACATAATTCCTCACGCCCGTTCCCTCGATCGGGTTTTACGATCTGCGCGGGAAGAGAAGCAGCTGGTACATTATATTTTTTTTTCCTTTTCTCCGAGACCAGCGTGGAAGATTTATTTAATAGCTTACAAAAAAGTGACGTACGACATAAATAAATTTTTATTTCGGATTTTGAAAAAGTTAAACTTTTGGTACCATTTACTGAACTCAATAATGCATGAAACGTGCAGGTTGGCGACTGTGCTGGCTTCCAAACGAATAAAGCATTTTGCATTCTGACTCGCTCCAAACGTAGATATAAATGTGCCGTGACTACAAAGAGCAACGTGGAATATCGTACAAATAAAAGAAAGAGAGATGGAGAACTACATTCCAACTATAATAATAAATAAATATAATACACGGACAAATCACACTAATTGATCTAGCCCCAAAGTAAGTTCAAGACTCGTGTTATGAGATACTAACTCAACGATACTATATTTTATAATATATACTTATATAGATAAACATCCAAGAACCAGGTCAATCTGAAAAAGATCATTTTCCATCTCGACCTAACCAGGGATCGAACCCGGGACCAACCGTGTCGCAAGCAGGCGTGTTGACCGCTGCACCACGGAGCTCGTCTTGATAATTCGTAATGTTCTTGAAAATTCATTTGATTTAGTATCCCAACTAATATTATAAATGCGAAAGTGAGTTTGTTTGTTTGTTTGTTACGCTTTCACGCCGTATCTACTGGACCGCTCATCATAAAATTTTACATATAGGTTAGAGTACCGAAAAGGACATAGGCTATAAATTACGCGGGCAAAGCCGCGGGTAACAGCTAGTTTCTATATAAAACTGTAGAGTATTAAAATTCGATGAATCACATAATTTAACAGTTAAAATCTGTTAACTTATAAATGATCGAGATATCTAATGCTGACATGTGCACGTTTTGATTGTATTTTTTCTTGATATTTGAAATTATATGTGCTTTGTTTTGATTGATTATAAATCTAACGGAGTAGCATCAATACTTACATATTATAAAACAAAGTCCACCGCCACGTCTGTCTGTCTGTCTGTTCGCGACAATCTCAAAAACGACTGCGCGTATTTTCATGCGGTTTTTACTGATAGATAGAGTGATTCATGTGGAAGGTTTTAAGGTATAATACATGCCCGGGCTAAGCCAGGGAGGGCTGCTAGTGCTGAATATGCTGATTTCGACGTCTTCGATGTCCCTTGGGTAAAGTTGTTCAGTATGATCAATATAGGTACGTACGAGAATATTGCAAAGTAAAAGATTTACACATTGCACAGAAGTGTAAGTTTTTAAAATAAATAAAAACACACCAAGCTACTTTTCTGTTAGTTATTTATTTTGTGAAAGTAGATACTTGTAGGTGGGTAATAACTGAAAAGGCAGCAACAGCATTTTGTGCTCCTTTACGAAATTTTCCTGTTTGGTTCTATAAAATAATAACTACTGATTTTACTGCTTAATGTTATTATCTTTGTACACATATACATGGCAAAATTTTGATCGCATTGGACCCTAAACGGATTCAGCCTGTCAATATGAAAAACTTTACCTTTAAGACCAATAACGGAAACTCAAAAAAATTGTCATTACCATACAAATGACCAAGCTGCTGTGCCTTTTATATGGAAAAGTATTTTTTTTTTTAGATTTTTGCATTGGTCTCATTGGAAAAGTTGTTCATATCGATGGGCTGAATAACCCTTTTGAGATTCCAAATCGATCAGAATTTTGCTATGTTGCCTTCTCAAAGAAATGTCTCACATGATATTTTTTTCTGGTTAAAATGAAAACGCAGGTCGCTGGACCGTTTCACTGTTATTGAAATGATAACGGATTACAATAATTACAACTAACAGCAATAACGCTACTTATGTGGTAAGCTACTATACACTAAACTACGTAGAAGATATTATTACTAGCTGCCAACTATTAAGCACCAACCGACCTCTAGAACAAGTCATTTGCGGACAGAACGGCAATATAGCAAGCAAATTAAAAAGTTCAACCCTACATTGCTACACTTATACGGCATAACTTTTAAATGTTACATTGCATATTATAAAACAAAACTAATAACATAAATATTAACTTGCATGTAAGTAAATTACAAGCTAAACAAAGCTTTAAACATTGGAGAGACCTCTCCAACCCGTCTGGCCAGCGTGGAGAGTGTAGGCCGAATCCTCTGACTGATCTGGCTAATATATGGCTCTGATGGTCAGAGAGGGTCGTGCTCCTGTAATGGAGACAAAAATGACCTGATAATGATGAAGATGTAAGTAGGTAAATATTTATTTTGTTATATTTTTTATTTTTAATGATAAGTAAAAACATAATCCTTTTTTTTTTCAAGTCGTTAATGTAAATAGCAAAAGCGCCCAGAGTTACTTTGAATATACCCAAAATGTTCCGGTAATATCAAAGTGATCGTGCTCCTATACTCCAATTTGTGGCTACAGTACGAACGTGCATTCATGTATGTACGTATGTACACAGTACAGACTCTAGTGCAAATGAACACTTCAGAGCACGAATGGATTCGGTTGCAAAGCCTGGCTGCGTCGATCGATACCGATTTCGTTTTAACAATACATTGTTTTAGCTTACTTTAACATCTCTTCTATACTATTAAAGCATCGTGTGATTCCCAGCAGAGTAAAATGGGACCACTCCAAGTCTTCCTGTGTATGTCGTAGAAGGTGACTTTGGAAACACAAGTAAACAAAGCTAATAAACATCAAAGGACAACCCGTTTGGCAAGCGTAGAGAGTGTAGGCCAAATCCTGTGACTACTCTGGCCAAATATAGGGCTCTAGTAGTACAAATAGGGTTGTTCTCCTGCAGTTGAGACTAAAAGGGACCTAATGATAATGGTGATATATTTGTATAGTAATATAGTATAATCATCATCATCAGTATCCCAGCAGATTTATGGTTGCGTCCTCAGCGGGTTAAGTTTTAGAACCGTCCGCTACCTAAATTATTTTATTTTATTTGGAAAACAATCTTAATTATCTATATATAATTAAACTTAGAAACTATTGACCATTAATATGTTCTCGCATATGTGTTACAATGGTGCTTGTCTGTTAATTTAAAGTACTTAAGTTAGAAAGAAAAAAAGACTGAATACATAGAAGATAAAAAATAATAATAATTAAAATCAACATATATATGCGAACAGAGGATCTAATTGACAGAGGGAGAACCGTTAAACCATGAACTCGCAATGGTGTTTTTGAATTGTCTAGGAGTAGAGTTAAACATATCTAATTCCGGGAAGACAGCCAGTTTGTTGAGATCTTTTACAGCTCGCACGAAGAAAGTGTTTTGCCTGTAATTGGTAAGCCAGCTAAAGGTGATTTGACGAGGTTGGAAGTGGTTTTCACACATAGCATTTTTACCCAAAAGGTAGATCAGAACCGATCCTTAATGTAGTACAGTCCCAAAATAAACGAAGGATTTAAATAGAGTAGTAAAAATAATAAATGCAGTAATTAACACAGTTTTTATCTTTTAAAATTATATTTTTTATAGAATCTAAATGCACTTCATAGATTTTTTTATGTCATAGGATGGCAAACGAACAAGCGGGTCACCTGGTGGTAAGTGATCACACTCACCGAACGAAGCATAGCAGCAATAAAGCTACTACTCAAATGTCGATTTTCTGTGAGAGTGTGGTACTTCCCCGGACGAGCCGGCCCATTCATGCTACTAGCAAAAGTGATTTTTGCGGGTAGCGAGGCTCTAGCACAACTTAATTAATTAAGTAATAAAGAACACAATGGATAAATTTATCTTCACAGTTTTGCTGGTATATACTCATTCTTTTGTGAAAATTTTATGGATTTGCATGAATGTATTTTTTTTTTACCAAGAGTTACGAATATATTCAAAATGTTCAGGTAATATCAAAGTTTAATTTTTTTGAGAATTACATGTTGTATTTGAAATTAAAACGCAAGTAAAAACGCTGCGCATCCTCGTTAATTTTAAACATTCGCATCGTGTCATCACATTTACCAGACTCTGCTTCCATTAGCGGTGGATTCATTTACAAATAGATTTTGTAAATATGCGCTCTTTTTAATACAATTAGTGCCATTTTATTCACAAAAACAGTGAGTATTGAGTATTTTACTTATTTTGAAATGAAAATAAAAGGTTCTTATTTAATTACTAGAGTTATGTGGGTCGGTATGTTTTGTTTCCAAAGGCTGGCTAAATATGCCTTCCTTACATCGTACCTTAATATCAGACCCCGGATTGTGATAATAATTTGCAGGAAAAAGTAAAAAAAAAAAAATATTGAAAATTTATTCGTTTTCTTGAATGACCTCATTTTTAACAGAATCCTTTTCCTCAACAGGAGTAACATTGAAATCAATTTTTAAATGACCTAGTAATGTAAGTTAATTAACAAACAAAAATCTTAATAGGTACAATCTTCCTGTTTTAAATTGGATTAAATAACTTGGTCTATGCCCATCCTCGTTAATTCATTCACGTCATCACGTTAACCAGACTTATGCTCTGCTTCCATCAGCAATGGATTCATTTACAAATGGATTTTGTGAATGTGCGCTCTTTTTAATACAATTAGTGCCATTTTATTCACAAAAACAGTGAGTATTGAGTATTTTACTTATTTTGAAATGAAAATATAAGATTCTTGTTTAATTGCCAGACTTGGGTGGGTAGGTCTGTTTTGTTTTCAAAGGTTAAGTAAGCCTTACTTATATTACATCCTTGATTTCTTTTTTTTGTGTCAGGATGAAAAATGCCGTCGCATACCACTCTACTGCGGGGACAGCAGAGTGGTTATGTGGGACTCGAACCCACTAAAAAACACCCTGGTGTACCTCACGTCGCATTAGTACCGAGGGCGCAGGGTCACCTGACCGAAGTCTGGCATTCTACTGCGTCTCGACTGCGATTACCTGCATCCAGGTCCCTCTTTTACTTATGCCACTATTAGAGTGCACGCGGGTACACGCGCACGCAACCTCTTCAGCCTATGTGGAGCGACAGACTAGACCCCGAGTCTGTCACTCAATGGCTATTGTTATGGAGGTATGTGGCGGTTATAGTCCCGCCATGGCCGCCCAACTCTACGGCGTCGGATGGCCAACGTTGTTGTGGCTTGGCGCTCGCACTCTGCCGATTCTTTAGCTTCCATCTCTGCCTCACAAAATGTCCATTACATCGTACCTTAATGTCAGACCCCGGACCCCTACCTCTATAGCTGCTTCGATTATGCAGCATAATAATAACAGCAATAAAACAAAACAATTGTAACTTAAATGGCTGCCTTAAATGACACCAATTTTTAGTATCCTTTCCTTTTTAAGAAGTAATATTGAATTCAATTCTTAAGTGACCAAGTTTTATAATACAAAGTAGATTAAAAAAACTAGAGCTCTGCCCGTTCTCGTTAATTTGAAACATTCGCGTTACGTCATCACATTAACCAGACTTATGCTCTGTTTCCATCAGCAGCAGATTCATTTACAAATGGATTTTGTTAATGTACGCTGTTTTTAACAGTGTTGGCCACTTACACACACGAAAAACAAACAAACAAGCAAAAAGGAAAAATACAATAAAAATGTATTCGTTTTCTTGAATGACCCATTATTAAAACAATCCTTTACCTCAAAAAGAGTAACATTAAAATCAATTCTTAAATGACCGAGTTATGTAAGTAAAGAAAAGATTATATAAATGGCTGGTTGAAAAAAACTATTATAGTCTTAGAGATTATATCGACTGCTAAATAATATTTGCATGCTATTTACTTTTAGCAAAACATGTTTGTTCTTTTTATATGTGACATCTTGTGTAATACCGTGTTTTTGAGCAAATAAAGATATGATTATGATTTTGAACAAAAACAAAAACCTTAGTACAATCCTCCTGTTTTAAAGTGGATTAAAAACTCGAACGGGCAGAGTTCCTCGTTAATTTGAAACATTCGCGTCGCGTCATTACATTAACCAGACTTATGCTGTTTCCATCAGCAGCGGATTCATTTACAAATGGATTTTGTAAATGTGCGCTCTTTTTAATACAACTGATGCTATTTCATTACTACGGCTATGTATATATATATATATATATATTTTTATATATACGTGGTACATAGTATCACGTCCTTTTCTCTCACGGGGCAAACAGCTATAATGGATTACTTATCTTCGCCTGTATATGAACATTAGATTTTCGCCCTATCCCGCGACCGGCTTTTATGGAAAGTAGAGGAAGTATTTTGTAATGTATGTAATCATATTCACTTTTATTAACTTTTCATTGATTTTTTAATTCATTTATTCTTTTTCAAGTCGATTCTTTTGTAATATGTTCTGTTTTTTAATTCCAAGTAACATCATCACATTAACTCGACTTATGCTCTGTTGACATCAGCCGCGCGAATCGTTTACAAATGGATTTTGTAAATGTGCAGAGCGCCCATTTTAAGACGACCAGTTCAATGTCATTATTACGGCTGTGTGTAGATATATTCATCTGTTTCGATACAAATATAGGTATATATTGTCGCGTCTGTATTATTTACGGGCCAAACAGAGCCTAAGGCCAACTACTGAAAGTGTAAGATTTTTAAATTTATTTAAATCGTTCGATTTAATTAATCTATTTCTGGAGCCAACAAGAGTTGAAGGTGACTCTGCAACGTGCATAGATAATGTTTTCTGTAACTGCATTGCTGTTGACAAAGCCATCATAAAAAATCTTACTTCTGATCACTTTGGTCAGTTAGTAAAATTCACAAACCACGTCGAAGTAGATTCATCACAAATTACCTATAGATCGATTACAAAAGACAAAATCAAAGTATTTAAAGATAAAGTAACACAAAAAATTCCTCTTATGGAGGAAACTAGAGATGATCCGGATATACTGTATAAAAAAATGTTTGACGTTATTGAATCAGAATTTAACAATGCGTTCAAAATAAAAACTAGCACTAAACGTAATCGTAAAAAATTTAGTGAATGGGCCAGGCATTTACATCAGTAGGAATAGGTTATATGAATTACTTGCTATGAAAGCTCACAATCAGAATCCCGATTTTGTTAAATTTGTAAGAACTTATTCAAAGGTTTTTAAAAGGGTATGTGCATGCGCAAAGTCAATATTTACTAGACAAACTATTATTAATTCTAATAATAAAGTGAAAACAACATGGAAAATTATTAACACAGAAACAGGAAAAACGAAAAAACGTGATATTCCAATTGAATTAAAAATTAATAATAAGGTCCTCAGTACTAGCGAAGACATTACTCAATATTTTGAAGACTTCTTTACAAATATTCCTGTAAATACCACTGCCTCCCTACATTCATCATCTGAGGAATCTAAAAAGTTATTAAGTAGTTGTATACCAGAATGTAACAGTCAATTAATATTTGAACACGTAACATCACAAAAAATCATTGATACTTTTAGGAGTTTAAATAATAAGAAAACTGGGGATATATGGGATATCTCAGTATCGGTTATTAGTAATGTTATAGATATAATAGCTCCTTATTTAGCGTCTATTTTTAATAAATGTGTCGATACGGGGACTTTTCCTGATTTAATGAAATTGAGTAAAGTTATACCATTGTACAAATCGGGTGATAAAACTGATCCAACAAATTACCGTCCTATTTCTATTCTGCCAGCTTTGAGTAAAATATTTGAAAAGTTAATTTTTAATCAGTTATTATCTTTTTTCAATAGAAACGGACTCTTTCATGGTGAACAGTATGGATTTACAAAGGGTCGATCAACTACAGACGCGGGGGTTGCGCTTTTAAAACATATATATGATGCTTGGGAGAATAAACAGAATGCCATAGGTGTTTTTTGTGATCTTACCAAAGCATTTGATTGTGTCGACCACAATACCCTTATATTCAAACTAGAACACTATGGGATTAAAGGTAAAGCTCTTTATTTAATCAAATCTTATTTGAGTAGCCGTATTCAAAAAGTTAGTGTAGATAGGGTTATGTCTGTCGGATCATCTGTTAAGATGGGTGTACCCCAGGGCTCTATACTAGGGCCTTTGTTGTTTCTAATATATATTAATGATCTGCCATATTATGTTAACACGTGTAAGGCTGTACTATTTGCCGATGATACATCTCTTGTTTTCCCTATCGATAGGACAACGGACAATTTTGACGTGGTCAATAGTACATTAGCCCAAGTGTTAGAGTGGTTTACCGCAAATAACTTGTTGTTGAACGCTAAAAAGACGAAATGTATTAAATTTTGCTTACCGAATGTTACAAAAGTACCAACACGCATAATGATCGATAACGAAACGATAGAATTGGTAGACAAAACGACATTTCTTGGGATGACAGTTGACTCCGGGCTTCAATGGGGTGCCCATATCACAACCTTATCGGGTAAACTTAGCTCTGCGGCTTATGCAGTTAGAAGAATAAGACAGCTGACTGACGTTGATACTGCGCGCTTAGTGTACTTCAGTTACTTCCATAGTGTCATGTCATATGGGATATTACTGTGGGGTAACTCAGCTGAAGTTAATACCATTTTCGTCCTTCAAAAACGCGCTATCAGGTCTATATATAAATTAGGTGCTAGAGAATCACTTAGAGAATTGTTTAAAGAGATAAATATATTGACATTCCCCTCGCAATACATATTTGCAAATATTATGTTTGTTCGTCACAACCTTCATTTATATAAGAAAAATAGTGATAACCACAGCAGGAATATAAGAAATAAAAATAAATTAGCTACGCCAGCTTTGCGATTACAGAAAACAATGAATTCTTTTTTGGGCCTCGGTATACGCTTCTATAATAAAATTCCTACAGAAATATTAGCTCTGCCATTAGTTAAGTTTAAAACTGCTATTAAAAATCAATTACTTAAAAAGGCATACTATTGTATTAACGACTACCTTAAAGATAAATCTACATGGGAGTAATAATATTATTTTTAATGAATACATGTACATAATTAATTAATATAATTTTATAAATTGTTACAAATACTTGTGTATAAGCATAGCCCTTCAGGCATGTAGGGACCAAAACTGGACTGAGTTTCTTTCGGCGTATTCTTCTCAGCAGTGGTCTTTCCGAAACGCTAGTAGTTTTTTCGATCTTGCAAATTAAAAAAAAAATATGACGTTCAAAAAGCGATACATGATATCCAAATTTGAATAAAATTTCATTTCATTTCATTTCATTTCATTTCATTTCATTTCATTTCATTTCATTTCATTTCATTTCATTACAAGGATTATAGAGGTTAACGAAAGTATGTCAATATAGCTAGTAATCATCCCACCCCTATTTTTTATTAAGTTTGTCATAAACTGTCACAATAATTGTTGGTACGTGATAAATCCTAACATAGATATAATTGTACAGTCAATTACAGACAAATACTACATACTTAAAGAAAAAGTGCAAATATTGCCATACTGCAAGGCAGCATAGAGAAAAAATTACTAAAATAAACATTAACATGCAAAAGTAATCTGATGCAAAAGGTTTTCAAAAAGACTATCGCAAATTTCAGTGTTTTTTCTGTTTTTTAAATCCAAATCAGAACATCACATTAACCAGACTTATACTCTGATTTCATCAGCAGTGGATTCATTTACAAATGGATTTTGTAAATGTGCGCTCTTTTTAAAAAACGAAGAGGGTGCAGTTTCATTACTTCGTGTTTTTAATCATTGTTTTTTGTAACCTAACTCAAAATAATGAATAAAATCTAATAATATTTTTAAATGACACACAACTAAGTCGGATGGACGAGAGAGCATTATGTTGTAATAGATTTATAAGCACCGTATACATTAATTTTGTTACACAAATATTATAGTTATTTTTATCTCTATTACACTAATTCCCGAAACACAGATGTAAGTATCTAGTTTGGGAGTTACTGAACATATTTTATAAGCTAATTTATGTTTTTCTTTAACATAGGGTAATATTAAGATAGGGCCCTCTGCGAGGCTCCCCACCACTCGAGATACAGGTTTGTTCCTAGTTCGATGGTGGGTTGCTGAGCTAAAGGCCCAAATTGATAACATTGTAATATAACATAACTGTTAATTTACTAACCTATGTTAAACGTCAATAAATAAATTTTTATTTTATTTTATTTTTTATTTAAATATTTTGTTTATTATTTGCTTACGTCCGGGGTCTCAATTATAATATCTGTCTCCAAAGTATTTTTTATGCACTAAGAGTATGTACCATTATGTTTCTCGCCCTAGATCAGATATATTTCTCGATGAACTTTTTAGACCACAACACCTACAAACTTATCATATCAATAAATTAGGAGTAGTCGGAGCCTTGAAAAATAAGATTTAAAAGAGCGTAGATAGTAGATAGAAAATAGAATCATAATAACGATAGGTTGCTAGCCACATCGCCTATGAAAATTAAGAGTTTTCCTCTTATGATTTTAAAACAATTTGTGGAGGAAGATACGCACTGTTTGTTTTTCTTTTTCATAAACCAGCAAAAAAGAACCATTTACCAAAAATAGAAATGCCAAAAACAATATCGTTTTTCGTTCACGGTATCAGTAGCATAGGATTAAATCGATTCATTATTTATTCATTCAGTTTGGCTGATATTGTTAGCCAGATTATAATTTTGGACATAGATATATTTTCATCGATACGTATCGCGCAATATTTCATGAATATGTGCAGTATTATATCTAAAGCAATTCCTTTATTTAAAAACTCTATGTATTTTTCCCAAACTTAGTTTTATATATTCGTATGGCGTATAAAATTATTTATGGAATTTTCATTTTTCAGATAATTGGGTAAGCGTAATTGCGTTTTGCAAGCAAAATATTTTACAAAATTAAAATATGTAATTTATATTTAAAACAATAATGCTTCAAATCAAAATAAAACCGTGAAAATGGAAGTTTCAACATTGTTGGCTAGCCCAGGTGCATTATCAATTTGATCAGGTTTTCCGATTGGTTCGCGACGTCGTTTGATAACATTGACAACGTAATACGTTCAACAGCACGTTTAGATACAGAAGGCAGCTATTTGATAGTTTCTTTGTGACACAATTGATCGTATTTTTTGTTTATCGTTAGTGTAAGTGACTTACGAGTACACTGGTGTAAGGTAGCTTGTCCTAGCAATAAGACCGCCCATTCTACATAAGTTTAAATAAGTTCTTTAATTATTGGTATGTTTTGGTGTACAATAAAGTATTACTTACTTACTCGTCAACTGCTATTCATGATGATATGATGATGATGTGTTTGTTCCATGTTGAATACTCGTATGGTAGGTTTGATTAGTGTAAATTCTTTTGCGTTGCGTGTAGATATTCTTTCACGATATGTGCAGTAAGACATTGTTTTATTTTTAGATAATTACATAATAAAATAGCTACGATTTTTTTTAAATCATAATACTTACCAGGTCATAACCAATTCAATGATACATTGTAAATTATTTTGTAAAACAAGAAGAAAAGCCAGATTTGATCCAATATTTAACAGTTCCATTAAATCTAAAGGAAATATCGATGCTGCTATGATTTCCATATATAAGAAGAGAAAACATTTGAATATTGCACAATATATTACAAATAATTATAAAAGTAACGTAATAAAAATGTATCAAAGCTGTGTCACATATCTCACAGAATATTAACAAATAAAGTAATAAAATAACTACGAACCTGACTGGACTCCAATAAGGCAAAGTTTGTGAAGTGAGAAGAGACAAGCCATCAGATATAGGTAAGTAATCTGCGGTCAAAGCGAGCATTTGCTTCATTTTCCTCTATTACCGACGGCGACTGGATGCGGACGAAAATAAGGTTGTTTACTTAAACTTCGTCTTGACACAGAATTTGGCAACTATAAAAGTTAAGCTGCATGTAGTAGATTTAAAAATAATAGTGCCATTCAATCTAAAACTTAATTACATGGCAGTGTTGCGATAATTTCTATAATAAGAAGAGAAAACATCAGAATATTGCACATTATCTATCACGTATTACAAATAATTATAAATGTAACGTAATAGAACACTTAAAAAGCTCTGTTACCTTTCCATATAATATTAGAAAATAAAGTAATAAAATAACTTCCAATCTGACAGGATGCCAATAAGGCGAAGTTTGTGAAGCGAGAAGAGACAAGATATCAGATACAGGTAAGTAATCTGCGGTCAAAGCGAACATTTGCTCTACATTCCTCTATTACCATCAGTCTTGACACAGAATTTGGCAACTACAAAAGTAACATCACAGAGTAGAAACGATCCAATAATATGTTATCAATTATGTTTTCAGTCAAGAAAAAACAAGCCTTCCACAGAAATAAGTGGCCTGTTAAAATTATATATATTTCGTAGATAATGTGCAATTATTATGTAATAATTGCACATTATAAGTTATATAAAAATAATGTTATAAAACTAAAAAAAGCTCTGTTACCGATCTCACAGAATATTATGAAATAAAGCACGCTCATAAAACGAAGAAATAAAATAACCTGACTGGACGCCAATAAGGCGAAGTTTGTGAAGCGAGGAGAGACAAGACATCAGATACAGGTAAATAATCTGCGGTCAAAGCGAGCATTTGCTATTTTCCTCTATTACCGTTGACGACTGAATGCGGACGAAAATAAGATTGTTTACTTAAACTTGGTCTTGTTACAGAATTTGGCAACTACAAAAGTAAAGCTCATGTATTATTACATTAATATGTAAAATACGGGATACTCTCGTATGAAGTCAGCTACTGGTCGACATGTCTCGACCTCGTCCGGAGGTTTTCTTCAGAGCAAATGTGAAAATGTGCGCGCACAAAGTCGCCGCAGTCCGCACTTGGATGAGGTCGAAACATTTTGACTTCGGACTTTATACGTGAGTGACTTGTATTTTATTTATTAATAATGTCAATAGCTCACGTTACTTTTGATGAAAAAAAAATCATGTTAGTTAGTCCTATAGTAACTCTGAGCATACTGCAGTAGTAAGTGTAAATGCGTGTTACGTTGAATAATTTAGCCATGACTTTGGACTAAATGTTACGTGCTGTAATGAGCGAGTGCACTACAAATCTGATCATCTTAATGTGTCAATTTGCTATAAGTGAGTTTATATTTCATTCACCATAAAACTAGCATTGAAATCGCTTTAGTTGTATGCAAAATCCTAAAATGCAACTGGGTTGACATACTTATATCTAGGACTCCTAAAATTATTGAAAATTGCAAACATTTAAATATATACATACACCTTTTTTGTCGTTGGCTCAAAACTATCATCATCATTATCATCAGGGCTTTCTAGTCTCCACTGCTGGAGCACGACCCTCTCTGTACTACCAGAGCCATATACTAGCCTGAGTAGTCAGAGGATTTGGCCTACACTCTCGACGCTGGCCAGACGGGTTGGAGAGGTCTCTTTGATGTTAATAAGCTTTTTTTTAGCTTGTGTTTCCTTAGTCGCCTTTTACGACATCCACGAGATGACTTGGAGTGGTCCTATTTTACTCTGCCGGGAACCACACGGTATTGAACTTTATCTTTCCAGTACTGTAATGTGATTCGTCTCTCTAAAACCTCATAAAAGTAAGCTTTTTAGGAGCTTCTAGTGAGAATCAAAAGTTTTTATATTAACATCGAGTGTTTTTATATTTTCGGTTAAAAAGTAATGTATAAATCAGTAAATATTCTGATATCTACGGTAAAAATAAAAGTTATAACAATCTATGTTATTTTGTTTCCGCAAACAGTTTCCTATTATTACAAATTGCAGCAATTATAAAATGCCCGGCATTTCTGTTAGCTTTGTGTTTCGTGGTCGAACTCACCGCAGGTACCAATAATTCAATGTACATTCGATCACAGTGATTTAACGTTTGGAAAAGTAAACAAATGTGAAATCAATTCTTTAAAAGTAGGAATAGATTATATAGAATAGATTTTGTAATAAAAAAGCGGTCACAGGATTTTAATATTGATTTATTTTATACAAAATGTTTACGGAGGCAAAAGTAACATGTGTGTGCGGGCTCTAGCTACGGTTTTCCTATTTTTTATACTGTTTACAGAAAATATCAGACTTTGTTTGCACAAAACACGCGGACCGCTGAATTCAAAAATATTTTACAGCGAATCTGTTGCAGTATTTGATGTAGACACATTTGATTTGGCAAATCAAATACTGCATTGATTGAATTTCACTAAAACAGTAGTCTGTCTGCCTCGTTTATTTTCATCCCATCACTCCATTTTGTTTTGTCCATCAAAAACCTATTCTTCTTCTTTTCGATTCGATATGGTTATAAAAGAGGCCCTTTTATGTAGCAAGGACAAGTTCTATTTCAGAAGGTTAATATCCTACTCCAGGTTGCTCAATTCTATGCCCGTGAGCTTTAATGCTCCTAGAACCCCTGGACGATTTTTGCATGACCTGCACAAGAGAGGTAATGATAATTCAAAACAGTTAAAAACTATTTAAACAGTTTTAACTAGAATAATATTCTTTCAATGTCTTCATAGAATTCAGTGAATTGCAAAGTAATAGTGCATTAAAAAGTTTTTCTGTCTTTTTATAAATCCTACAAAAGATTTTGAGAATATTTGGAAACTCATACCATGGCGCAGAATTTTATATGACGCTTCTAGTCAAGGATTTAAAACGTTTCTTTTGTTTCTTTGAACACTTGTTAATCGTCATTGACAACTGAAACTTACTTCCGCACTGGTTTAGGAGAAAAAGAAAAAACTTAGAATGCCAGCTACTTCTCTTCCCGCGCAGATTGTAAAAGCCGATCGAGAGAATGAACTAGCAACCCAGCATTATTTCGATTCCGTTCTCCACCAACAAGCTAAACGTGGAAATGAAATGAAATGAAATTTTATTCAAATTTGGATATCATGTATCGCTTTTTGAACGTTACATTTTTTTTTTAAATTTGCAAGATCGAAAAACTACTAGCGTTTCGGAAAGACCACTGCTGAGAAGAATACGCCGAAAGAAACTCAGTCCAGTTTTGGTCCCTACATGCCTGAAGGGCTATGCTTATACACAAGTATTTGTAACAATTTTTAAAATTATATTAATTAATGATGTACATATATTCATTAAAAATAATATTATTACTCCCATGTAGATGTGGTGGCCTTTAGGTTTCATGGGCCGGGGCTCTGTTTACCGCGCAAGGGAAATAGACGTGATAGAATGTATGTATGTACTACTGAAAATTTTTGATAATTTTCAGTAATTTACTAATCGCTAAGTTTAGTGCCATTTCCAAAGCGAAGTGCAGAAGGAGCGAACTGCACAATTATTGTACCAAGAATGTGTAATTTTTATTTTTTGGCCCTCAATAAATCAGTAAATTTGTGTCATGAGCACATAGCTGTGTAACTTTATACTATACGAAAAATTTAGAGATTTAAAATACATAATAATTTAAAGTTATTAGAACGTTACAACTGAGATAAAATAAACTGGTAGCACACCAATCTACTTAACTTCTTTACGAACTCCGAGGACTCGGGGGATTCAGAAATTGTTCGTGGTAAGTATTAAGCGATTCTTCATGTAACATAAAACAATTTAACAAAGTTTTACCAGTATGGCGTGCAAAAAATTACCTGACAATTAAAACGAAAATCATTTTTCAAGGGTTCTGTTGGTTTTATTCTTTCGTGGCATCAAGTCCCTTTCATGAGGGTCTAAATAAATAAATAAACCAATTAAAAGGTCAAATTCATCGAAGATTCCGTACAAAAAGATTTGAGTGGTCGCTAGGAGAGAAAGAAAGAATTTAATTTTTTTTTAGCGACTTTTAGTACTCCTTTATTGAATTTCCTGGATAACTTGCTTCACGTTAATTAATTCCTTAAATTTTGTCATCGTTTAGTAGCTCCTTTAGGTTTTGTTTCCTTTACAAATGTAAACAAAAATTTAACTTTGAATGTGACATGTGCAATTTAAATATATATATATATAGGGACATATCACACAAATTGAGCTAGCCCCACAGTAAGTTGTGAACTTGTGTCGCAGGATACTAACTCAACGATACTATATTTTATAATATATACTAATTATAGATAAACATCCAAGACCCATGTCGCTCTGAAAAAGATCGTTTTCCATCATGACCTGACCGGGGATCGAACCCGGGACCCCCGTGTCGCAGGCTGGCGTATTGACCGCTGCGCCACATAGCTGTTAGTTAATTGTTGTAAGTAGTTTGTTTGTCCCTCTTTTTATGTTTGGTGGTCTTTGTCCCCTGAGGCAACCACCAGCTAAGCCCCCCGATCACACCTGCTTCTTTTTAGCTTTTTTCAGTATTTAAACACTGATTTATTAAGGTTACACTACAACCACTACTAATACTTAAATTACTAAACTACGGAATGTAGGTACCAGTTGCGTCTCTTCCCACGTAGATTCGAAAACCCGTAAAATGGGTTGAGCAAAAATTAGAGCAATCATGTCAATGCGTGATGCAGCTAGTAACCCATTTCTGACGAGCTCCGTGGCGCAGCGGTCAACAGCCTGTGACACGGATGGTCCCGGGTTCGATCCCCGGTCAGGTCAAGATGAAAAATGATCTTTTTCAGATTAACCTGGGTCTTGGATGTTTATCTATATATGTATTTGTTATGAAATATAGTATCGTTGAGTTAGTATCCCATAACACAAGTCTTACTAAGAACTTACTTTGGGGCTAGCTCAATCTGTGTAATTTGTCCGTATATATTTATTTATTTCTATTTTGATTCTGTTTTCCACATAGATGCAGCATGTTAGCCGAACATGATAAATGTAGTTTTAGGTCTCATAGATTTAGTCGCCGTATGGATCTCGGTAGAGTAGAATAGGACTACTCCAAGTCCCGTGAATGTCGTAGGAGGTGACTTAGGAAACACAAGCTAAACAAAGCTTATAGATATTAGAGAGACCTCTCCAACCCGTCTGGCCAGCGTGGAGAGTGTAGCCCAAATACTCTGACTGCTCTAGCTAAGCTAATATATTTCTCATTTCAGGCTAAAAAGACCTGATGATGAGATTTAGTAAGAATGTCATAAAGATTAAGTAGACGTTAGTAAGTTACAACACGAAAATTGTTTATGTCATTACAATCACCATACATTTTGTCTCAGTGACTCTTTATTATTGTTTTGTTGTTGTATGAAGAAAGCATACACACACTTACTAAAAGGCAGTAGGTAGGTGCTTTTGCATTTAAAGTTACCGGAGCGTAACAAAGTAGGTTGAAAACTCTTCGCAGGGACCGTCAGAAGCATTACAACGTAAACAAATCGTTTCTTATGTTCAATGTGATAAGGTCTAAAATGGAATGCCATAGAATTCTTATTAATCGTGACCATACTCCAATCTACTTAATTTCTTTCCGAACAAATCTGTGTAGGCTTGGGGGTCATATTAAGCGATTCTCTGTGTTACATGAAAACAATTCTGCTGAATTTGCCAACCACGTGTATTTGCGTAAAATAATAAAATATAAAATTTAGAGAAGAAAAACTTATCTGAGAGGTTCTAAATGCGACTCATGTTAAAAAACGTATAAATCGTCAATAGATACATAAATAAAAAAAAGCTTTATGTAGTTTATTCATAAAATATTGTGTGAGGTTTTTTTAATCATATCGTGGAATGATCTTCCAAAAAAAAAATTAAAAATAGATCGTCAAACGAAAACCTCCTTGCGTCTTGAAAGTTATAAGGACACATGTATTTAACGTTAAGAAGACGTTTCATTGAAAAATCAATGGTTTAGTGACGTCACATAGAATCATTTTGTACAATTGTTGTGAAAACCTTTCTTCCGTCATTCAATATTTTGATTTTATTGTTATGGCTTTTGCAAACAAACTGTTGCTATAAATTTGACTATCTGATAACAATATTGTTTTTTTTTAATTTTCATTTGTTAAACGAATTAAAAAATCACTATCAAATAATGTTTGTTTCTAAATAGTACAAACATATTCTTATTAATCTCATGATCAGTTTCAAATCCTGTTCTGAACTCTCACTATTTGTTCTGAAATTTCACACTAATTTCCGATAAATTCATGCGTTCTCGCAAGTAAAACGAGCCGTGAGGGAAATTTATAGGTATTGAAGCGGCTCTTACCTTTAGAATGGAGCGTTAATCTTGTGTAAAGAGCGGATGATGCTTGATCTTCGTGGGTGACAGGAGCTGGCTTCGCATTCCTATTATTTATTGAACGCTCTGTATCACGGCTGCCTATTAAAGTGATAATTATCCTAACTACATTATGAATTTGATGAAATTCTGTACCATAATTATTATTAAGTATAAGAGTAACATTCTTTTATAAAGTACTAGCCAGTACCCGCGGCTTCGCCCGCGTAATATGTAGCCTATGTCCTTCTCAGTACCCTAACCTATGTGTATGCAAAATTTCACGATGATCGGTTCAATAGATACGGCGTAAAAGCGTAACAAACAAACAAACTCACTTTCGCATTCATAATATTAGTTGGGATTAGGATTTATTATGGATTGCGTCACGTACGACCTTTAACTCTAATAGGGCACAAAGTGCACGTTTACCGTGATGGTTGACGAGTAAGTGAAGAACAGAATCGTGACAGTGATCGTTTGTTTCGATTGGTTGTTGAAATAGTTATTCATTCTTAGTAATAATCACGGAAAATAATTTATTATTTTGGTGTGTCAATTCTGAACTCTCATTATTTGTCCCAAAATTTCACACTAATATCCGATGAATTCATGCGTTCTCGCAAGTAAAATGAGCCGAGAGGGAAATTTATAGGTTTTGAAACGGCTCTTACCTTTAGAATGGAGAGTTAATTTTGTGTAAAGAGCAGATGATGCTTGCGTGGGTGACGGGAGCTAGCGTCGCATTCCTATTATTTATTGAATTCCCCATTTTCGTGGCTGGTGGCTTTAGAGATTACTCCTACCTACGCTGTTGTGGAATTCTGTATGCATACACGCTGATTTCCGATATTTTCTTGCGTTCTCGCAAGTGTGTTAAGATGGGAATACACGTCCGATTTACTTCCGATCGAATCGCAGTGTTGCCTTAAAAAAAAAGAAACTCCTTACACCCATATGAAAAAAAATCAAGATTTAAGAGAAATTACAATAAAAAATCTCCTAGATATCCCTTTATCACTTTGATTATTAAAATATAAGAACATAATGAGGAAGAAAGATCCATTTAGTACAATTAGAATTATTTTTCTTTACGCTATAAACTGAAAAAGATCTTCATCTAAAGAAACATATTCTTCACATTTAACTGAATAATCTGCGAAAAAAAATTACGGAAGAGAAGTGCCCAAAGAAAATCAAATTCCTCTTGATCTAAGGACACAACACCTAAAACGCAATACTTTCCAATAGTCGGATCGAAAATCTGACGTGTATTTCTACCTTTAGAAAGGTACGTTAAGCGTCATATTTAATTGATTAAATTAGTAAAGCACAAACTAATTCGCCGTGTGGTTCCCGGCTCGCCGTGTGGTTCCCGGCAGAGTAGAATAGGACCACTCCAAGTCATCCCGTGGATGTCGTAAAAGGCGACTAAGGAAATACAAGCTAAACAAAGCTTATTAACATCAAAGACACCTCTCCAACCCGTCTGGCCAGCGTGGAGAGTGTTGGCCAAATCCTCTGACTACTCAGGCTAGTATATGGCTCTGGTAGTACAGAGAGGGTCGTGCTCCTGCAGTGGAGACTAGAAAGACCTGATGATAAACTAATTGATAGTTTGTGTTCGCATAGCAGAGCCTACAGAAATCAGAAATGAGAAACATTTATGCCTGAATACATGTACAACAAGGTGTTAATCATTTTAAATAAGTCACACACAATTCCTATTTTACCGTACATTATTGGGTGTTTACTACTAAACACCTAATATTTAGCTTCTGTCTTCCCCGTTAAGAATATCAACAATATGTCAAACACGCAAAGCTGCGGGCAAGCAAATCAAATTCATTTAATATGTTCACTCAATGAGTTTGAATAAATTACTCCTCGCGTGCGCTGTAAACAACTTAATATATATAACGAGTAAACATTGATCATGTTGGTGTAAATAAAAAGAGATACTTTAAGTTATTTACAAGTAGACACAGAGAACATGTGTATAACTAACTTTCATCGTGGCTCCGCTTGCGTTAGTGTTGATCCTTCGGTAATTCGGGGCGTTTCCCTGCGACCTTGGTCAGGTCGTCCGACCACCTGGTCGGTGGGTGTCCGACGCTGCGCTTGCCGGCACGTGGTCGCCATTTAAGAACCTTTCTACCCCATCGGCCATCAGCTCTGCGCGCTATGTGCCCCACCCACTGCCACTTTAAGGAGCTTATCATTCCTCCTCATTACCTCATTTCTGATTCGATCTCGCAGAGAAAACCCGAGCAAAGTTCTCTCCATAGTCCTTTGAGCAACCTTGAGCTTTCTTATGAGGTCCATGGTAAGGGGCCGTATGTATGTTTGCCTATATAGTTCTATACCAAAAAATGTTCTGAAATAATTATTACCTACCTATTCGGTAGGTAATAATTATTTCAGAACATTTGAATGAATTTTTTTGAATGTTTTGTGAGACATTGTTTATACTATTTACGATACATAGTTATGTGTTTTAAGGTAGTAAAAATTGTTTCGCCTATTTGATAGAAATATTTTCAGCAATTCCACAAAAACGGCTTTTACGATATACGCCAGCAACTGGTTTCTACGTAGTATGTTTTTCTTCTCCTCCATGTAAGAACGTGATTATAGAGACCATTGAATAATAATGATATTTTAACAGAATATAGTCATTACGCGATCAAATATTTTTATTTCAGTAATGGCTTGCGTATGATACGTTTGATTTTATTTGGATAACATAATTTGCCTTTAATGACTGCTTATTGGCTGGCTATTGACCTTAAATAACGTTTTCACTTTCGTGTTGAAATTTCGAACGTCTGATTTGCCAAAATACCACTATTTTTGCGAAGCACTCGTTCGAAATTTTAGCCGGTCGGAATTGTAATACATTGATGATCTGAAATTTCTATCAACCGGACGCTCGAGCCACTGTCTTCGATTAACTAGCCATAATTAGGTCAAACTGCTTTCGTTCTTATGCAGTAAACCCGTTTTCATTTTATGGAAAAACCTTGATAGTATAGTTTTTAACAAATTCAATATATTTTTTATTTCATCGTTTGTATTAAATTCAATCAAAATACTTTTCTTTCTTTGTGAATCTGCTTTCATAAACATACAAAATTATTTATTTGTAATATATATGGTGAAATATTGATCGTTTTAGACTCTCTAAGGGGTGATTCAGCCCGCCGATTTAAACTACTTTACCGATGAGATCAATGATGGTAATTAAAAAATGAACATTCTTAGTATACACATTAACTGTATAATATATATTAATTACTATTTTTCTATGAAAATGTAATTATGTTTAAGAGTTTCCAGCTTCAGTCCCAAAGAAAAGTTGTTTCATTGACAAACTGATCACTCCTTTGAGCCAATCTCGGTAAGTGAATCCTTTTGACTCACCAAGTATGTTGCTAATGTTAATAATGTTGTTGTTACTTTGAAATCAACACTCACTCGCCAGTGATAAACAGCTCGTGTCTACAACTTAAATATTTATCATACTTTTCAATTAATAAGAATTAATTAATTAATTATCTTTGGAACCTTGCCTAAAGGGACTCCTTTTAATAATATATTTTAGGTATTTTATCATATTTTTTAAGGTGTTTAGTTTTAGGTTAATTTTTCATAATTATTTAATATGTCATTAGTTTATTTTAGTTTAATTTAATCATTTAAAATGTTTGTATTAAATAGAATATATGTTCTACTTACATATATGAATATCACAAAATTTAAACTTAATTGAATAAGAAATATTTATTAATAAGAAACATTTAGCCTAAAAACTAAATTTTTACATCTCCCTCATAAAGTGAAAAGGGGTTTGCACCTTCCGAACACACCCGGAGTCAGTTGTCACCTCATCCACCCCCGCATAACCTCTTTACTGCTCGTATGATATCGAGGTCTTATCCGGATCTCTCTCGGTTTTATTGATTATACGATTCTAAACGGTTTTGGATTGCGTATCGCGGAATTATTTGATCACTCACACTTCGCGAGCTCCGTGGCGCAGCGGTCAACACGCCAGCCTGCGACACGGGGGTCCCGGGTTCGATCCCCGGTCAGGTCATGATGGAATATCGATCTTTTTCAGAATGACCTGGGTGTTAGATGTTTATCTATATAAGTATATGTTATAAAATATAGTATCGTTGAGTTAGTATCCTGCGACACAAGTTCACAACTTACTGTGGGGCTAGCTCAATTCGTGTGATATGTCCCTATATATATTTATTTATTATTTATTTATTCCTCAATTTCTTTGCTGACCGGATAGGCTTTTAACGACTGCCATAAATGATGTCAGTCGTGTCCAACGGCTTTACGTGCCTTACAAAGAACAGAGGAGCTCCAGATATTTTAAAGCCACCTGCGGTTTCCCATCCAAGTGGGAACTATGGCCGGGGTTGCTTAGCATGCGGAAGTGGTAATAATGCTTACGCCCAATAGGCCATGGGGCTTCTCATTATCTTGTTTACCTATTAACCTGAAATATTCTTTTCATTTTATGGGCAAATATTTATAGATATTTATGCTCATCGAGTATATCTTAATGTTAATTGTTAGTTTGAAATCAATATTCACTCGCTAGTGTACAAAATACAGTTCGTTCTGACATCCAAAAAGTAATTTATTTGATTTATTTCAATTATTAAGAAACATTTAGTATGAAAGCTTAAATTATACATCTCCCTCATTAAATGAAAAAGGGTTTGCACCTTCCGAACACACCCGAAGTCAGTTGTCACCTTATCCACCCCCGCATAACCTCTTTACTGCTCGTATGATATCGAGGTCTTATACGGATCTCTCTCGGTTTTATTGATTATACGATTCTAAACGCTTTTGGATTGTGGAACGCGGAATTATTTTACAAGCTTAATTTATCTTATTCTGTTTAGAGACTAGGATCAGTGAAAATGCCGTGTGGTTCCCGGATGCCGTGTGGTTCCCGGCAGAGAAGAATAGGACCACTCCAAATCTCCCCGTGGATGTCGTAATAGGCGACTTAGGAAACTAAAGCTAAACAAAGCTTATAAACATCAAAGAGACCTCTCCAACCCGTCTGGCCAGCGTGGAGAGTGTAGGCCAAATCCTCTTACTGCTCTGGCAGTACAGAGAGGGTCGTGGTCCTGCAGTGGAGACTAATAAAGACCTGATGATGATGATGATGATGATCAGTGAAACTAGCGCCACCCGTCATTTTATTCTTTTACTCTTAAATACTACAAAAAAGTTAGCCTAAATCGTTATCGTCATCAGGTCTAGTTTAGTCTCCACTTCCGGAGTACGATCCTTTCTGTACTATCAAAGCCATATATTAGCCAGAGCAGACAAAGGATTTTGCCTACACTCTTCACGCTGGCCAGACGGGTTGGAGAGGTCTCTTTGCTGTTTATAAGCTTTATTAGCTTGCGTTGCTTAAGTCGCCTTCTACGACATCCACGGTATGACTTACAGTGGTCCCATCTACTCTACCGGAAACCACACGGCTGCCTAAATCAGGTCAAATTAAAAAATAAGTACTTCGGTAGTATATTACTTCAAACCCGAAGTCAGTTGTCAGCTCGTCCACCACCGCATAACTTTCTTACTGCTCGTATGATAAATAAATAAATATATAGGGACATATCACACAAATTGAGCTAGCCCCACGGTAAGTTGTGAACTTGTGTCGCAGGATACTAACTCAACGATACTATATTTTATAATATATACTTATATAGATAAACATCCAAGACCCAGGTCAATATGAAAAAGATCTTTTTCCATAGTGACCTGACCGGGGATCGAACCCGGGACCCCCGTGTCGCAGGCTAGCGTGTTGACCGCTGCGCCACGGAGCTCGACAATTGAGGTCTTATACGGATCTCTCTCGGTTTTATTGATTATACGATTCAAAACGCTTTTGGAGTGTGGAACGCGGAATTATTTTACAAGCTTAATAATTTAACTTACTCTGTTTAACTTAAATCAGTGAAACTAACGCCATCCGTCATTTTATTATTTTACTCTACATAATCATTATCATCACCCTGTACTTGTCCACTGCTGGACATAGGCCTGCCCTTTTAATCTTAAATACTACGAAAAAGTTAGCCGAAATTAGGTTACAGCGAAATGAATGAATGCTGCAATGGTCAAATATGAAAAAGTCTTATTCATTACTTCAGTAGTATATTATTTGTAGTATTTTTGGTTTGAAATGAGTCACAGTTTTGTTAAACTTGATTGGGCAAGTCCACCTAAAAATTAATGTTACCGTAAGATATACCCTACATAGCAATGTTTGTAATAAAGTCATTTCCATTTATACGTTTTTTAAAAAGCTGTCGAATAAAGTTTTCTTATCTTAAATATAATAGCGACTTATATGACGTAAGTCCTATCTGCTCTGCACAAAAGGCTTTAATAGCTCGCCTAAAAATGTAATATTGTAACTTTTATATCTCATAGAGTATTTGAGCTAACTTGGTATATTATTCATATAATATGTGCTTTTTTTAGAAAGTCCTCCCATAGCACTTTGAAAAAATGTATAAGCATGTTTTCTGTTATAGTTTAAGACGCTCTGATAATGAAAAGATCTTATAATTATCATAATTTGTTTTAGCAATTTAATTCATTAATTAGAAACAAATAGTAAAGATAGATGTGCATTTATTTGACAAAGCAAAACACACATATAACAAAAATAAAGTAGAGGAAAACGAAAATAATGCATTCCCAAATTCTTGTTCCTTATAATATTAGTATACCTTCAGAAGTACAGATAATAACAGATAATAATATTAAGTTTTATAAAATTAACCAAGCTCCATTCACACTATTGTAACAATAACTTGCCACATAAATAATAACAACTGTAAAGCTAATACAGAGCTTGCCAAAAGCTCAAATGTGCGTGAAGATATTTGTCAAGCGACAAATTCAGGCACTTCAGATGCACTGCATGTTAGTCTGTCATCTCTTTCTTTCTTTCTCTTTATCTCTTTTTCTCTTTTCCTTTCTTTCTCTCTCTTTATCTTAATTTCTCTTTCTTCCTCTTTCTTTCTATCTCTTTCTCTCTTTCTTTCATTTGAGCGTGTTCCCGGTTGCATCTTGAACTGGAGCTTTGGAATCTAGGGTCCGTTTCCGGCTTTTACTTCTGTACTTTGCACGGTCTTTGGCATCCTTAACTGAGAGACCATTGGCACAATAACATTCTGAACAACATCAAGCCAGAACTTCTAGGAGTTTTTCCTTTCTGTCAGGGCCCGGCGAAGGCGCTCTAACCAGACATTTATTTTCCATGTTATTTGCCGGTTTACGCAAGACGTCGCCGTACCAGGGTTGGCGACTCTCCTGCATTTATCTGATTTGTCACGGTGTATGTTTATAAAAATTCCTTTAGGAACACCTTGTATATAAATAGGAACAACTCGGTTTAAGTCAAAAATAATGATTACCATACGCAGATAAGTTTTATAAAATGTTTACTTTAGTCCTACTTATTTTATTTAAAATGCTACAGTTTGTACACATGTGAAGATGTTTCTTAATTGTTGGTTGTGGTAAAATTTAACAATGTTTATCAAAACTAAACATGAAAAAATAACATAGGCTATAAATTACGTCCACCAAGTCACGGAACGCAATAAATATTTCTCAATATCTATGATACCGTAATTACGTCTCACGTAACTTTCAATAATAATACATATGATACTTCTTAGAACATTTTAAAAGGCATATATTTCAACAAAACCTGTCGTATCTATTCGTCGTCGAAAATAGGTACCAGCAAATATGTAGGACAGCGCTACGAAGACGTAGCGGAGCTACGAGCCGTAGCAGTGATAAGCGGGCATTGACCTCGTCAGCTTTACATACAATGAATCTTTATCGTGTTCATGCGAGTCGTTATCGCGCGTGAATTTGGAGCTAGAAATATCTTTAACATGTTTGAGTTTTAGAAATTTTAGTTATGTTTTTTTTCGTGTGTAAGTGGCAAATACTGGTGTCAGATTCTATGGTCTGCTTAAAGAGATCTGACATAGCATAACAATAGTGATGACAGTCGGGAACAACGGCTTTAATAAGCCTTCTAAGGCACGGAGAAACTTGATATTTTTGTTTTACTTATGGTCACCCATCCTAATGGAGATCATACCTGGGGATGCTTTACGTGCGTTAGCGTTAATAATTCACTTATCAAAAGAGATGACGAGCTCCGTGGCGCAGCGGTCAACACGCCTGCCTGCGACACGGATGGTCCCGGGTTCGATTCCCGGTCAGGTCAAGATGGAAAATGATCTTTTTCAGTTTGACCTGGGTCTTGGATGTTTATCTATATAAGTATCTATTATAAAATATAGTATCGTTGAGTCAGTATCCCATAACACAAGTCTCGAACTTACTTTGGGGCTAGCTCAGTCAGTGTGATTTGTCCGTATATATTTATTTATTTATTTAGATATTGTGCTCTTTTTATGCTACTATGGAGTAATATTATAAAACAAAGTCCTCCGCCGCGTCTGTCTGTCTGTTCGCGATAAACTCAAAAACTACTGCACGGAATTACATGCGGTTTTCACCAACAGATAGAGTGATTCACGAGGAAGGTTTTAAGGTATAATACATGCCCGGGCGCAGCCGGGTAGGGCTGCTAGTGGAGTATAAAAGAAAAATAATGGCCTTTTCATATACCTAATAAATGAAAAATATTACCGAAATCAGTTTTAACTGGTGTCAAAGACACGAAAAACTTGATTATTCACATAAACAACCAAATTGTAGAAGCTTCGTAGCATACGAGTAGCTACGAAAGCGCAAAAATTACTAGTAATATAACAAAATTGAATAAATATTACAGTAAGTACTGATATAATTTCTGACTAGTGTAAATATTACGAAAAACTATTGATTAGATATACGAATAAAAATTGTAGCAGTTTCGTAGCATTGCTACGAACACATAACGATTTTATAGCACAAAAAATCGTAGCTTTAGAGAAGCGGCATCGACCTTAACAGACTTACATACGTTTACATATACCTAATGAATCTTTCTCGCGTGAGAATTTGTCGCCTGAGAAATATATTTTCATGCATATTTGAGCATTTGGCTGGCTTTTTAGTATTATCACAGCCATCTGTGCGTAGAAACTTTACTTAAGTAACGAAGTAGTGGGTTTTATTTCTAAATTTACAACCTATTTCTCTCTCTCTGTCTCAATTTATGTCTCCCTCTCTCTCTTAATTTCTCGCGCGTATTTGAGTGGTGTTCCCGATTGCATTATCAGCTGGAGTATTTGGAAGCCTGGGGTTCGCTTTTCAGCAGCTTTTTTATTTATCAACTAATAATGATTAGCATAAATATACGTTCATCCGTCGCCACTCTAAGTCGATATTTGGGACTGGGCCGGGCATGTGATCAGGATGTCCCCAAGATCAGTGGGCCAAAAGAGTAACTGATTGGATTCCAAACGGCAAGCGACTGCCTGGTCGGCCCCGGACCCGCTGGTGCGACGAATTAAACAAATTTAATAAGAACTGGCGCGCACTAGCACAGTCTAGAGAATCTTGGAGGAGTGAAAGAGAGGCCTTTGCCCAACATTGGGACACTCATGGCTATTAAAAAAAAAATATATATACGGTTGGTACTTTTTTTCAAAAATTTTTATAAATAGGATTGTATGAATTTTAAGTAATATTTTAATATTGATATTTATTTGTAAAACTGTGAACTTAACAAACTATATGCAAGTCTCATGTTACATGCATAGTATACACCTGGTCCAATGTTATTCGTCATACAGGTCTTCCTAGTACAAACACCAATTTCTCAATCAACTGCATGGTATACCTCATTTCTAATGTTTACATGACTGTATTATTTCTATGTGAGAGTTAAAAAAAAATGCTATAATTACTATGAATTGACGCAAACAGCTACGTCATGTCGTAGCACTTCGTAGTGGCGTTACGAAGACGTAGCACTTCGTAGTGGCGCTACGGAGACGTAGCATTTCGTAGTTGCGCTGCGAAGACGTAATTGAGCTACAAATACGTCGTAGCAGTGATAAGTGCGTGAATTTGTCGCTTGATATATATCGTCTTGCACAATTGGGCTTTTGGCAAGCTTTACTAAATGGCAGCTGTTGAAAACAAATGTGAAATACAAACTATCCAGTAAAGCTTTTGTCGCTAAATTGCTTTCTACGACATCCACGGGAAGAATTGGAGTGGTCCTATTCTACTCTGCCGGATTTTATCTCCTTTAGTCCGGTATCCGTCTATACAGCAAACAAAAGCACTTGATAATCATCATCGTCATCATCAGGTCTGTGTTAGTCTCCACTGCAGAAGCACGACCATCCCTTTACTGTCAAAACCATATATTATTAGCCACAGCAGTCAGAGATTTTGGCCTACACTCTCTACGCTGGTCGGACAGGTTGGACAAATCCCTTTGATGTTTATAATTTAGCTTGTGTTTCCTAAGTCACCCTCTACGACATTCGCGGACAGATTTGGAGTGGTCCTATTCTACTCTGCCGGGAACCTCAATAAGTATATTGGTCCATCATCTCATAAGCTTTTTAGTTTCTTGGCTAAAAAGCTTATTGACGTATCACGTGACCAAAAGGCTGGAAGCTATCTAGCCAAGCGTATAAGCATTGCCATTCAATTTGGCAATGCTGCCAGCCTTTTGTGCACGACGCCCAGGGATGAGCAGCTGGAGGGACTGTATGATTTTGTGTTTTTAGACTTATAATTTAATTTTTAATTAGATTTATTGTTAGTATATTTGTTAATTTACAAAATGAATGACGAGTTGTGTCAATATAAGAGATATAACTGGTAGCTAATAACTCTTGAATTATATAAATTTTAACATTGTTGTAAAGTTTATTAATTTTCTTTCACTGTTTCATTCAATTTACAGAGATTGTCAAAGAGCTATTGTTCAAAATATTTCAAGCGTACAATTAAATTACACGAAAATTGTGGAATAAAAGTCATTTTTATTTCGTTTCCAACATTTTTGTCATATTCTGGTTATTTCAAAGACAACCCAATCAGGGGAGACCTTTGCCCAGCATTGGGACACATACGGCTAGCAAAAAAAATCGACGACAGGATAGACATCTTGCAGTATACTTTGTGTGCAAGCATGCTTATTTGCTTTATATTCAACGAATACCCTTCTATCCACTGCAAGTAGATGCTCAGATATCGTCCCATGATCGATATTGACAAGCTCCGTGGCTCAGCGGTCATGACGCCTGCCTGCGACACGGATGGTCCCGGGTTCGATCCCCGGTCAGGTCAAGATGAAAAATGATCTTTTTCAGATTGACCTGGGTCTTGGATGTTTATCTATATATGTATTTGTTATAAAATATAATATCGTTGAGTTTGTATCCCATAACACAAGTCTTATTTAAGAACTTTCTTTGGGGCTAGCCCAATCTGTGTGATTTGTCCGTATATATATATTTTTTTTATTTTTTTTATTTTTATAAGTAAAATTTATTTAATGTGGACAAAAAAAAATAAAAAAAATAAGTGTAAATTTTATTTATTTATATTTGAGGATGCTAATAAGTAACATGCTTATTTTTTATCTATGGCGTTTACACGTGCTACTAAGTAGCACGTGCTCTAAACTAGCATGGAAGAATGCTACTAAGTATCATGTGTATCCTTATCTATGTAATGAAAAGTAACGTTATATACTATACTAGTAGTCCGCCCCGGCTTCGCCCGCGTAATATATAGCCTATGTCCTTCTCAGTACCCTAACCTATGTGTATGCAAAATTGCATGATGATCGGTTCAGTAGATACGGCGTGAAAGCGTAACAAACAAACAAACAAACAAAAAAAGCAAACTCACTTTCGCATTTATAATATTAGTTGGGATTGGGATACTAGTAGTCCGCCCCGGCTTCGCCCGTAGTACTTAACCTGTGGCACTCAGAAACAACGTAACTTTCCAAAAGTGGAAGAATTTTTGAAATCGGTCCAGTAGATCCTGAGTAATCCTCAGATTAGCGCGTTCAACAAAACAAACAAACTTTTCAGTTTTATTTATAAGTATAGAGTATAGATTATCATCGGAAACAGTAGCTGACTTTATAAGTGAATGACCTATATTTTACATTAATAATATTTGTTAGGTTATAGAATGCTTGAGACAGCAAAACTTATAAACAAGAGTTAAATAGGTTGATAATTTTGATAACGAAAATCTCGTGTGTTTGTTTACAAAATATTTGACATAGCTTAACTAAAAGGAAACTTAGAATTTTCAAAAAGAAAGTAGTTGTGGTAAAATAAAAGCGTACCATTTTTCCACCTATTAAATCTATGTATTTACTATTGGATACAAATATAAAGCTATGTTATATATTATGTTGTATTTTACACAAGTAGCATAAAAAAAATATGCTATTTAAGTTTTGTTAAAATCTATTTCAGAAATTTTGGGGTAAGTGAAAAATATTTCGACACCTATGAAATCGTTTGCATTTTTAATATACCTCTCTTTAAGAATCTGATACACTAATTATTTTACTAACAGTTAAGAAACGAATATCTTATATTTATTGCCAAAGATTCAACTATCTTTACTTACAGAAAATCTTAGGTTATGTCAGATGCCTTTAAGCAGCTTAAAAATCTGATACCAATGTTGGGTTCTTACATACACGAAAATAAACAAACCACCAAAGATCCGTAAGAATCCTACAAAATCTGCATTTATTCTACGTTTAAATACGAGGAAGTAATATAAGTAAAAACAAAAACTGATCGCTGATGTAATTATACTTCAATATTACATCCTCGAGATTTAATACCATGTAGTGCGTCTTCCACGTACTACACCATCACGCTTTTTAAAGTATAAAAAAATACATATTTTTTAAATAGAAAATAAACAAAATTCAATTTTAAACTGATATCGTTCGTTCACATACCGCTCATTCGTTCACCGAGCGGAGAGTGGCTTCATTCGTGTTTCGTGTGCCCACCGTCACGCACGTCGTTCGTACTCAGTACTTTGATATTTTACAAAGTCGTTTTAAGTTAGTTGTATTTTTAAATATGGGTAAAAGAAAACGTAATAAGGAAGAAAGTGTGGACTCAATACGTCGTAAACTTCGTCGGCTGGAAAAAAAAGTTGGAACGTTCCATAGAATACGAAGGTCAGTAATTCAAATTACCTACCAATAAGTTGTTTACATTACTCCGAAATATCAGAAGTCTTTTACCCGCTACTGACCATCTTAACGTGGTGATACGAGATATTACCCTGATGGTCACGTCTTATTCCTTAAAGTGGTAATACGAGATATTATCCAGGAATAAAGTAATATACTTTCCTAATGTGGTGGTACACGATACCACCCCGAAAGTAAGCGTATCTTGTGTTCAGAATGTTTATTTTTCACCTTCAACAGATCGTGAACATGGACAAAGTTCTTCTTCCTATACGACATCAGATCGGTGTAGTGAAGATCGCAATATACCCGACATGGATTATGAATACTCGGACGAGAATTTTCTGGAGCCGAACATTGCATCGGCTGTGAGTGTAGTTACAAACCCAATACCTGTCTCGGCCGAAGTGTCCGATCCAGAACCTGTCCTGGCCCAGGAGGTTCCGGTAGCTTCGTCTGCTGACCCCGCGCCTGCCGTGCAACAGAAGACTTCCTCGGCGGTACCAGATGAAATTTTACAAATATTGGGCCAATCTAAAGCAGTTGAGGAAAATTTAGGTGAAAAGATACCGACAGAGATCTCTGAACGTTGGGGAAAAATCCTATTGGATGGCCTCGCCAAAGAACAAAAGGAGTCTCTAATGGAAAAAATGCTCATACCGGAAAACTTTCTGCTGGCACGAGCACCGAAACTGAACCCAGAAGTAAACGCTGTTCTTTCGGATGCTGCCAAAAACCGCGACAAACGTCTGGAAAAGGCTCAAAATCAACTAGGCTCGGGCATCGCCGGGATTGTTAACCTTACAAGTGATTTAATTACTTCTGACGTGGAAAAACTAGAAATCCTCAAAAGATTGTCAGAAATAAGTCAGGTCCTTCTTGACCTTCATTACGAAGAAACGATTAACAGGCGTAAGTTGATAACACCCCTCCTAGACAAAAACTTCTGGAACACAATACAAGGTGTTAAAAGGGAAACTTACCTTTTTGGGGATAAGTTAGGGGAAAACATAAAAACTTCAAAAGAAATTGAGCGATCTGGTCAGCAAATCAAAAAACCACCAGTGAAACGTCCTTTTCAACAGAAACCTTCCATGTCGGGAAACGCGCGCCTTCCTCCTCGTCATTCCAACACGTCCAATACGACTGCGGGTCCGAGCAACGAACGTCAGCCAGCTGCGTCGACGAGGAGGAACACATCTGCGACGCATTCGCGACACAGCCGGCCGCCAGCGAGCAAGTCGCGTTCGCACCGCCGCCGCTAGAGGTACCGCACCTGCCACATGCAGGACGCATTCAATTCTTTTATGAAAATTGGTTATTAATCACTAACGACCCAGTCGTTCTTTCTTACGTCAGTGGATATAAGATCCCATTGTCAAAATTGAGACCACAAAATATTATTCCTAAAAACCCTCCATTTCCAAAAGATGAAATGGTACCTGTAATAGATAAAATCATTAACCTTGGTGCGATATCAGTCTGCCAACAATTACCAGATCAATTTATTTCTCCTATATTTTTGACACCGAAAAGTAACGGAGGATATAGATTTATCTTAAACCTGAAAAGTTTAAATAAGTCTGTCATTAATTCTCATTTTAAAATGGAGGACATACGTACAGTATCCCAATTAGTGTCCAATGGTAATTATATGGCCACAGTTGACCTTAAGGAAGCCTATTTCTTAATACCGATTCATCCCTCACATAAAAAATATTTAAGATTTCAATTTGACCAATTATATCAATTTAATTGCCTACCTTACGGTTTAAGCTCAGCCCCATACGTCTTTACCAAAATACTTAAGCCTTTTTTATCTTTTCTACGGAACCAAGGACATACTATAGTTGCCTATCTTGATGATATTATATGTATAGCACCAGACTATTTATCTTGTAAAAATACAGTTAATGTAGTTGTGAGAACTTTAAATAACCTAGGTTTCGTCATCAATCACGAGAAAAGTAATATGCAACCAAAACAAATATGTAAGTTTTTGGGACTGGAAATAAATACACGTACTATGTGCCTCCAATTACCACATGACAAAATCGATAAGATCTCAAACCTTGTCAAAAATATAGGGAATAAAAAACAGATTACTATCCGTGTTCTAGCCAAACTCATTGGCACACTGACGGCCGCTTGCCCCGCCGTCGCGTACGGGTGGCTGTATACCAAACGCTTTGAGCGCGAAAAGTACTTAGCGCTTCAAAAATGTAACGATAATTACGACTCACAAATGTTACTTAAAAGTTACTTGCATGAAGATTTTTCTTGGTGGTCAAACATTGAGGATAAAGCGAAAAATAAAATCCATAAAAATAATTTTGACTTGGAAATCTTTACGGATTCTTCTATGACAGGCTGGGGTGCAGCTTGCAGTGGTGAGGTCACCAGAGGTCATTGGTCGGCACAAGAGATGTTACACCACATTAATTATTTAGAACTTTTAGCTGCATTTTTAGGACTTAAGTCATTCTGTACCAATCGCAAAAACATTTTTGTCTTGCTTAGGATCGATAACACCACCGCTATATCATATATAAATAAAATGGGTGGAGTACAGTTTCCCCATCTGAATGAGATATCGAGAGAGATTTGGCAGTGGTGTGAACATAGAAATATTTTTATATTTGCTTCTTACATACGATCATGTGACAATACTGACGCAGATAGGGCCTCTAGACATACAAATACTGACACAGAATGGGACTTAAATGACAATAGTTTCCAAGATATTGTCAAAAATTTCGGCCAGCCAAACATTGATTTATTCGCATCGAGACTCAACAACAAATGCGAACTTTATATTTCTTGGAAACGCGACCCATTTGCGTATGAAATTGATGCCTTTACAATTAAATGGGACACATACTTTTTCTACGCATTTCCCCCATTTGCACTTGTCTTAAAATGCCTTCGAAAGATTATAGAAGATGAAGCTTATGGCATTATGGTCGTACCTTACTGGCCTAGCCAGCCCTGGTTCCCACTATTTAAACAGCTGGTAATTTCAAAAATCTTGTATATGGGGCCTAACCAAAACCTCTTATTGTCTCCTTCCAGACAACAACACCCCTTGTGGCGCAACCTTACCCTGGCGTGCGCCACATTGTACGGCAAGCGTACTTAAAACAAGACCTGCCTGAAGATGCCGTCGAAATAATATTGAGTTCTTTATCAAAAAATACGTTGAGCCAGTACAACGTAGCACTTAAGCAGTGGTTTTCCTTTTGCCAACTAAACAACCTAGATTGTTTTGCTACGTCCACTAGAGATATACTGAAGTTTTTAACCGATCAATTTCGGAATGGTGCAAATTACGGTACCTTGAACTCCTTTCGGAGTGCTTTATCTTTAATTATGGATAAAAGTAAGTGGAATAACGATTGTATAAGTAGATTTTTTAAAGGAATTTTCAAAATTAAACCTAATTTTCGTAAATATAATTCAACTTGGGATCCTAATATTGTTCTGCAATATATATCTAATTTACACCCTTTAGATTCAATAACAATCGAATTGTTAACTAAAAAATTAGTAACTCTTCTCGCTTTATCGACGGGACAACGCGTGCAGACGTTAGCGATGATTGACATTAGTTGTATTTTTGTAAAGAACAATTGCATAACAATAACAATTAATGAAGTTATAAAAACTTCTGCACCTAATCGAAGTAATCCCGAATTGAATATTCCATTTTACGTCGAAAATGAATCTGTGTGTCCAGCAAAGACGTTAATTTTCTACATGGAAAGGACTTCTCAATTCCGAACTCTTCCAAATACAAATCGATTAGTATTAACAATTAAGAAACCTGTCCACAATGCCACCTCTCAAACGATAAGCCGTTGGATAAAACAAACCTTAGGCGAGAGTGGCGTGAACGTGAACACGTTCACAGCTCATAGTACTCGACACGCAGCCACATCCGCGGCTAGCAGGTCTGGCGTATCCATCGACTTAATCAAGAGAACGGCAGGGTGGACGGGAAATTCTCTTTGTTTTGCAAAATTTTATAACTTGCCTCTGCATGATTCAGAAAACACGTCATTTGCTGAAGCTGTGCTATCATTATGATTATCTTAATAAATAATTGTCTATTTACCAGTCCTTTCATTCTGCAACTTTCGCTAAACATCTACATGGTATTAAATCTCGAGGATGTAATATTGAAGTATAATTTATGGTTAAAAGAACTTACCTAAGTGAATTTCTACCAAAATTATACGAAATATATTACATCCGAAGAGATTTAATCTCCCTCCCACCCTGTATGTCTTAAGGCCGTGGAACACAACCATCAGATCATACGTGCCCAGGGTTGCAGAATGCAGACTTCTAGCTCTAAAATGAATGAAGCCACTCTCCGCTCGGTGAACGAATGAGCGGTATGTGAACGAACGATATCAGTTTAAAATTGAATTTTGTTTATTTTCTATTTAAAAAATATGTATTTTTTTATACTTTAAAAAGCGTGATGGTGTAGTACGTGGAAGACGCACTACATGGTATTAAATCTCTTCGGATGTAATATATTTCGTATAATTTTGGTAGAAATTCACTTAGGTAAGTTCTTTTAACCATAAAATATTCCAGCGTCACCAATATTTAATATCAAAGCTCAAGCGAATATTGTCTCTCTTATGTGAAAACGATCCTAGAAAAATTATTAACAAACGGAACCTTGTAATTACACAATGTCTTTGGGCGTGAGAAAATGACAGTTACGTATACTTTTATTTTTACCTTTTATCGAGAAAATCCTTTCTTTGTTCACTTCATAATTCAAGGTCCACAGTGATAAAACGTCCGAGTCTAAATAAAAAAAAATAAAAAAATATGTGTTCGAAATTCAAACCTCAATAGTTCAATCACTGATCACTACGATCATATGCGTTCGCGTCACTCAGTCTAGGCCGGTGCATTCAGTACAAAGGCGGACACGCCAAGGCGGGCCATAGGTCATGCCGCGGCGCCTGCCGGTAACCGACTGACGTTCTCAACAACACACATCTGCATTTAAGAAGTCGCTATCGCTTATGCGACTAATCGATTGGTCGAAGCGAGAGAAACTGTCACCTGTCTCGCTCGCCAACTTCTCACTCGTATCCAATGCGCATGCGTATTTTCCGTTCAGTTTTAAAAGTGCCGAAAAGTAAATAAACTCTTACAAAGCGTTTGTATTGCGACAAAGGATGCAGTGGGAAAATATAAATGTAAAACAAAATTAATTTTCTTTTTTTTTTCAATATTTTGTTTAGTTTCGTTTGCTGTTTATTAATATGCCAGTGATAAGAAATAATAATATTAGGCCTAAGGAAAGGCCGCCACGTCACTTGTTGCGCGTAGACTTAGCTGATGAAAAGCCACGCACGATGTTTCGTGCACGCTATCCACTTACTATTTTACTGGTAATTAATTTAAGCGTATTTATAACTGAAATAGCATAATCATCGTCGTGTTTTGAAAAGCGCTAATGGTTGTTGGCACTCTTTGATATGATATGTAAGGGATTAAGGTACAAGTTAAATATACTTCGTCATGGGGATCGGGTTTCTATGGAAAATTCAAAAGGGATGGGGACGAGTCTTTTTATGTTGATGGAGGTTTTTGCCTCTATCGTGTGACTGGATATAACGTGGACCCGATTGATGGTTTTGAATATTATGTGTAGTTTTATGTAATGCTGTAACAACAATATTTTTCGAAGTAAAATTGTAATATTGTTATTTTTTTACTTTTTTAATCGGTGTTGTCTACAATACTTGGCAAACAAACTCTGCACCTTTATATCATCTGAATAAAAACTGACCAAGTTTGAGTTACAACGAACGATTTGCATTATTTGAAAAAAGTCTGTCGTTTTTGACGGTATACGTTCGCCATGTTGTTTTTTCTAACGTTATATAGCCTATGACACGCCAGAGAACTTACAAATCTAATGACACTTAACACTTTAAAATCATTCAAGCTGGTTAGGCTATAGGTGGCAACAATGGAGCAGACATACATACATATAAATACGAGTGAAAAACATTACCCTTTTTCGGGGTGGATCAATCGGGTAAAAACTAGTTGTCATAGTGGCAACAGGATATACACATCTTGTGAAAATGTTAAGTCTCTACTTGTTACGGTTCAATATAAAGCCCTGTGACAGATGGATTGTCGAATGGTGGGATGGACATCGGAGACTCAGTAAAATGGCCCCTTTTTATACTTTAGGTATGGCACCCTAAAAGCAAGCATGTTGTCACTTCTCTATCCCTGACGGGAGCTGTAACGCGAGCGAAGCCGGTGGCAAAAGCTGGTAAAATATATAAACCAACCATATAAGAGGAGCTCCGTGGCGCAGCGGTCAAAACGCCTACCTGCGACACGGAAGTCCCGGGTTCGATCCCCGGTCAGGTCAAGATGGAAAATGATCTTTTTCAGATTGACCTGGGTCTTGGGTATTTATCTTAATAAGTATCTATTATTAAATATAGTATCGTTGAGTTAGTATCCCATAACACAAGTCTCGAACTTACTTTGGGGCTAGCTCAATCTGTGTGATTTGTCCCTATATATTTCCATCCATCCATCCATCAGGTCTTTTTTTTTGTAGTCTCCACTGCAGGAGCACGACCCTCTCTGTACTACCACAGCAATATATTAGCCAGAGTAGCCAGAGGACTTGGCCTACTCTCTCCACGCTGGCCAGACGGGTTAGAGAGGTCTTTTTGATGTTTGTAAGCTTTGTTAAGCTTGTGTTTCCTTAGTCGCCTTTTACGACATCCACGGGAAGACTTGGAGTGGTCCTATTCTACTCTGCAGGGAACCACACACCTACATATTTATTTATTATTTATATTTATTTATTTATTTATTACAATTAATAAGTAGAAAGATAACCGAATGAAAAACAATATTTCTTTAAATATAATTCTTTGTATTAACCACCTCAAGCACATCTCATACCAAACAACTATGTAATGAAAAGTAAGGTACAACAAAATGATACGATAATAGTTAATTAACTTTAGTGCAAGTTACAGATCCATTTTCCAGAAACTTTAACTTCTACCACTTTTCGATTTTCACAATTAATGAACGTGGACACAAACAGACATTCGAACATTGTCACGTGACGTAAATCTCGTAAAATAACGCTTCAGTGCACTAAAACGTATTCCAGTTATCTAGCTATACAGAAGAATTTAATTGATAGAAACAGTCGGACAGCGCTATGTATTAAGCTGTGACATACGACCATCAAGTATGGGCGATGTTTGCAATATCCATTTACCCGAGGGGTATCCGGATACTTAAAGTTCAAGCAATAATCTTCCAAAGATCGGGAAACAAGTAATTTCGTGTTTTGTATAAGTATGTGAAATTGGTTATATGGCTTTGGCTGGATGTAATACTATTAAAAAGCAGCTTCTCCTGGTGAGACCTGTTCATATACAAATATTCTGAAGGCGAACGTTGGTAGGGAACTGCATAACATCAAAACTTCCAAAAGAGCGTATACGCGTTGGACCTCAGTAGTAAGAGATCCTGAGTTTCTTTCGGCGTTTCTTCTCTGCAGTGGTCGGTTCCGAAACGCTAGTAGTCTGTAGCTTTTGAACAATTAATAAATACATATTATCTAATAAGATAATTTTAAATATGATATGACGTGAAAAAGTGCCTGCAAAGGCCTATTTTCTGAATAAACGTTTTGATTTTGATTTAAGGAATGGGGCAGTTCTGATCTAGACTAATTATTGCGTAAAGGAGTAAAACATCCACATATTCTCACAAGCTTTAAATATTTTTACAATTTAATCGTTTTATCATCATCATCATCATCATAACAGCCATAAGAAGTCCACAGCCGTAAGAAGCTAGACATAGACCTCCTCCAAGGATTTCTATTATTTGTGGGGTTATGTCATACTCATCACGTTTGGCAAACAGGTTGGTGAACGCAGTTTATTCAAATATTTAGATTACTACAAAAGACAAAGTGTGTTTTTTTATGCCGTCCTATAACGTAAAAAAATCAACATTACTCGCTGTTCTCTGGTCCAGTGTGTCCTATTCGTTGAGGTCGGAGCGTCGGCGGAGCTCTTAACATTTAGCCGGCAGCCGTATCAAACGACGCGGAAATTCCCACTTACTCTGTGATTGCCACACTAGGGCGGCTAATGTCATTGTTGATGCCGAATGCGCAAAGAGTATTACGGAGCATTAAGGTCTTAATGCAAAATAATGTTGTCGAAATAATAAGTTTTACCAAATAATTTAAATATAGAAATATATACGTGAACAATACTATTAACAAAAAAGAAAGTTAAGTGAATATTCTCACTCGAATTCCCACTTTCTGTGATTGCCACACTAAGGCGGCTAAATTCAATGTTGATGCCGAATGCGCAAAGCGTATTACAGAGCATTAAGTTCATTGATGCGAGACAATGTCATCAAAATAAGAATACAAAGAAGGAACGTTCCTTATAAGAAATTCTCAATTAAGTATCATTATAGTTATCATCTACAAGTATAATTATACTATAAAAAGAAAATATTTGATTATTTCATTGTTTGTTTGCAATGGCTCCGAAACTAAGAGACCGATTTTCAAATTTTTGCACTCATAGAAAGCTTATTTGTCAGTGGGTGATAAAGGCTACAATTTTTGTGGCCAAACACGCGGTAAAATTGCTGGTTTCATATAAAATGCGCGACACTTAAAGATTTTAGAACCCGAAATTTAAAGTAAACCTTTATGTCGAGATAGATGAGTAGCCCCTATTCTTGACGCCCACTGTGGCGCAGTTGCTAAAACGCCAGCCTGCGATATGAGTTGTTCTGTTCGATCCCCGGTCAGGCCGTGATGGAAAATAATCTATAATGATAAATATAAGTATCCTAACTAATATTATACAAGTGAAGGTAGTTTGTTTTTTTTTTTATTTATTTGTTTGCTTGTTACGCTTTCACGCCGTATCTATTGAACCGATCATCATGAAATTTTGCATACACATAGGTAAGGCTACTGAGAACGACATAGGCTATAAATCACGTGGGCGAAGCCGCGGGTAACAGCTAGTCCTAATCCTATCCTAACTACCCACAGTTTGTTTGTTTGTTTGTTTGTTATGCTTTCACGCCATATCTATTGAACCGATCATCATGAAATTTTGCATACACATAGGTAAGGGTACTGAAAAGGACATAGGCTATGAATCACGCGGGCGGAGCCGTGGGTAACAGCAAATCTATTATAAAATACAGTATCGTTGAATAAGTATTCTACGATACAGGTTAACAACTTATTATGGGCCAAGCTTGATTCGTGGGAGTTGTTCCTATGTTATTAATTCTAAGCCGAAACCACACGTCACCGACTGTTTGTTTATACACAATTACAGTGTTGACGTTTCGGTTCGTCAGCTGCGCAATAATCAGCAAATCATCAATTAATCAAGTTAAGCTGGTTGTCAGCGAACTGCCGTCTTAAGTAGTGTTTAGTTAGACGCGTTGAAAACGATTGCTTATGTTTTGTCATAGAGTAGGTCGTTACTACAGAGAATTCGGTATTTGCCTAATGTTAAAATTATATAAAATTTGTTTCCAATGATACTCATTTCTATTTAAAAACACTATAAAAACACTTTTAATTTGATATCGATTCGTTAAGTGTTCTTAAAGCTTCTTTAAAGATGGGTGAATAGGACCATTTTTAAAAGTATGAAAATCTTAAATTACACTTATACCGTATAGTAGTCCGCAAAATTTGTAGCAACTTTTGTTATGAAACCATTACCATTAACGTAATATACTACCAAACAAAGTTCTTACGCCGCCCATACAAAATACAAAGTTGTGACGTCACAAATATGTAGGCATTTCAGCAGCGCGTTTTCACGTCTAAAAATATGTGTCTTTAAAACTTCTATATCTGAAAGAGCTTTTTGATTAGAAATGTATTTCGGTCACTATTGTGTTTATTTTTGGCAGGTCTTTACATAGCGACACGAAATTTTTTTTAGTCAAGTAACCAATTGCATAACCAAGATGAATAATCTGCTTTATCTTATTACGTAGGTTATTACTACAGAGATTTACGTTCCCAGGATGAATAATCTGCTTTAACTTCTTACTGGCTTTTGCCAGCGAGCCTGCTCACGATATTGTTGACCTATTGGCTCCACTCGCGTTTCTGTAAATCCCTTGGGAACAATAACTTTTTTCGGGATAAAATTAGACTATGTATAATCTAGGTAATAAACTGTCTTCGTGCAAAATTTGAACTAAATTCTTTGAGCGTTAGGGGTGGCTTAGTAATAAACATCCAAACATACTTTCGAATCTATAATTTTAAGTAGGATAATTGTATAAAGCTGACTTTTTCTCAATGACTTCAAAAAAGCAAGTTATCAATTTGACCAGTATGTATGTTATATTGTCAGAATTATACATTTTTGTATAATTTAGTCTATATCAGCATATCATTATATATTTATTTATTCTAAGGTGAAACCGCACTTTCTTACTTCCTAAAATTACTCCTCTGCCTTTGGTTAATTTTCTATTATTTATTTCCTTCCTTCGTTCGTCCTGTTTCTCTTCTTCAATGTGTATTAAGATATATTAAAGTTTATGTATATGTCTATGTACGTGTATTTTAGTAAACTTTTTTATGTAGGTATATTATTGTTTGTATCATGCATGATGTACTTTTGTTTAAATATTTGTAATGTGTTAAAAGTCAACCTATTCTGCGCCACCTATTTTATTAGTAAATTTCTCTTTCTAATAACGGTTGCCTGGAAGAGATCGCTTTAAGTGATAAGGCCGCCGGTTGTCGACCAATTTTCGTGTTAATTGTATTTATTTTCTTTGTAATGTTTTTTCTTTTGGTGCAATAACGTGTTCTTGTATTGTATTGTATTGTCAGCACACTGTCGTCTTAAGTAGTGTTAAGTGTAAATATTCTGATATCTATGGTTTAGTTAAACTAAAAAAGTTAGTTTTGTCATAGAGCAGGTTATTACTACGGAGATACTGCTCGGAGACGAACCGACGGGCTCAAGAAAACCGATGTCTCCGAGCGGTTGTTGGGGCGCCTCGCTACGTGAGGAACGCCGTCATCAAGCGGAACTTGAAATGGGAGAGCCTGGACGACTTCATCTCCCGGCTGGCGAGAAATATTCGCCAAGGCGGACGCTTCGGCGCACCTGCACGCTCGCCCGCCGGAGGGTGCCAACAGGCCCTCTCCCAGAGACGCCATCATCACACAGCCCGTCGACCAAGGCCCCGCTACAAGAGCGGCGCCTGCCCCCAGCTTCCATTGACAGCAAGAAGAAGCCTGAAGTGGCCGCCACGGCCACAACCCTGAGATCCGCCTGCCGTTGCTGGCGGCGGCAGCAATCCGCTGTAGAGGACACAGTCCTGATCAGCCACCCTGACTCTGCCCGCAAGGGCGGAGTGCGAGAAGACCCCGATTGATACTACAGAGATGCCTTACCGGTAGGCATACGTGAGCTCCGTGGCGCAGCGGTCAACACGCCGGCCTGTGACACGGATGGTCCTGGGTTCGAGCCCCGGTCTGATCAAGATGAAAAATGAACCTTTTCAGATTGACCGGGGTCTTGGATGTTTATCTATATTATATGTTTCTGTTATAAAATATAGAATCGTTGAGTAAGTATCCAATAACACAAGTCTTACTTAAGAACTAACTTTGGGGCTGGCTCTATCTGTGTGATTAGTGTGTATATATTTTTTATTATATTATTACTTCTTTTTGCGTCTTTAGCCCAAGGTTATAAGACCTAAAGTCCACGTCAAGCATGTTAGTGGGCGTTAGTTGTTGAGCTTAAATTATGTGTATGTAAGTCGGATGACATTACATTACAGTATTATTATACCGCAGACCTGATATGATTATGGACGCAGAACCCATCGTGTTTGGCAAACATTGACAGTATGAATCCCTCATAATATAAGCTTGTCACAAATAGTTAAAAAAACTTATGCGCTGTATAAATCTACTCTGTAGCCTTATTGTTAACAAGATATTACGCCTTGCGGCGTTGAGATTGTTTTGCTAGCTAAAATAGTTTTGGTCGGCTAATCCTCCTTCCTGCTTTTCAACTAAAATCCATCTACAACGCTTTTAGAGCTTTTGTACTATTCTAATACAAATATAGAACCAAATCTTTTGTCTTACAATAAACCCTACGGCTATACTAAGCCACAGTCACTATTATTCATTGTTAGCTTTCTGATTAATTAATATTTAGCCTTTTGACTTTATACTCTCTAGACACCGTAAACTTTTTTTCAATGATTAAAAAACTGGCCAATTTCGCAATGCGTGACTTTGTGTTAGCATTCGCGTTCTGTCAATTAATGCCATCAAAATCCTTCATATTGTGTTTCTCTGTGTTTGCATGATAGACTATGGATTGGACACTATATTTTTCTACGCTTTAAGGCTAATAGTGCTTTATATTATCTAAGATTAAGCCTTATAAAATGTATTGATATTGTTTGTTTGTTTTTCGTATGTGTAAGTGGCCAACACTATTGTCAGATTTTTCAAGCTGCCTTAAGACATCTGACATAGCTTAACGACTGGCATCAACGATGACAGCCGGGACCAACGGCCTAACGTGCCTTCCGAAGCACGGAGGAGCTCGAGATATTTTTATGCCACTTGCGGTCACCCATCCAAGCAGGGACTGCACCAGGGGTTGCTTAACATACGTAAGCGCTCATAGAGCCTACACCCACTGGACCATCGGGCTACTCCCTATTGATATTAAAAAGTTGTAACATTCACAGCTATCTGCTGCCGATATAAAGTTTTCGAAAAGTAAATTGAACCTCTCATAGAAATTTGATAAGCCAATCGATTAATATGTACCTATACTCTTATAATCTTCTGTAAAAAATCTTCTTTAAATCTCTTGGATCTCTATCCAATTACTCTTACTGTTTTCATATTTCTACTACTAAAATCGAAATAATGTATTGTTTTAATTCGCTCTAGTATTTTATTTTTAGTTGTACTTTAACAAGTACAAGTAAGGGAACAGTGCAAATTTTCATCGATGTTATTCGTTCGTGTTTGATAGAGTTTATTGTGTTTCAGCTATGAGGAAAAATTGAAGTTGGTTTTTTTTTTATTTTTTGGGTTCCGGACAATAGACAAAAAAACGGAAACCTTATCGGATAACTCGTGAGTCGGTCTGTCCGTCCGTCTATTACGAGTACTTGTTCTAAGTTAAATGACGCAAGACTTCTCTGGCAAAAATGTACAGCCTATGACACGGGACAGGGAAAAAACCTAATTATACTTCTCACACCCAATGGATTTAGGCATTTAAAAGTTATGGTGGATACAAAAGCTCTCATACATATAATGAATTACTTTACTTATTTGATTACATATTTGACCTCACAATATGGACTCAGATAAATAAATAACATTCCCTTTTGGGCAGATATGTAAAAAAAAAACAATTCAATAAACGAAACACAAAACAAAATTACATTCCTGCTTAAACAATATTATCTTTAGCAATACAAATGAAATAACGTAAAAGGTTCGAGGAAATATAATTTACATACTGACGTTATATACGTATCTTTACCGAGCAACTATAAACTAAAATTATGTACAGAAATAGCCTTTGCCTCATAGTTCCAATCCTTTCGTAATATCGATCTCACTGGAAAAGTACTTTCATCTTTGAGTGTAACCTTTTTTAGGGTTCCGTAGTAAACAAGGAACCCTTATAGTTTCGCCATGTCTGTCTCTCTGTCTGTCTGTCTGTCCGTCCGCGGTTTTACGCAGAGACTATAAGTACTAGAAAGCTGTAATTTAGTATGGGTATGTATATTAATCATGCCAAAAAAGTGGTAGAAGAAAATCTTGAAAAAAAAAATTTTTATTGTAGCTCCCATACAAGTAAAGTGGGGGAGTAATTTTTTTTCTCTATTTACTCATTGTGTGGGGTATCGTTAAATAGGTCTTTAAAAAATATTGTGAGGTTTACAGCACCATTTTTTAGGGATCTGTTTCGGAAATATTTGGTTTTAAAGTGCGAATTTTTGTTAGAGGTAAGTGTCCCCCCCCTTCTATCTGCTAAACGGTTATATATAGATACGTGAAAAAAATTACAACAGTAGTATATATACTGAAATTGAAAGGAAAACTATCAGAGCTGAGTACTAAGTACAAACTAAAAAGTAATAGGCAACCAACTTATAAAATGTACTCGAAAATGTAAAATTTCATACAATTTTCATTGTTAGATGTTTTAGGTCGTTAAACTGTGAGGTGCGAGTGTGAACAATGTGAACTCAAAGTTGTCATTTGCAACTACGGAACCCTATTCTGCGCGTGGCCCGACATGCACTTAGCCGGTTTTTTCGAGATAAATCGTAGCCTAGTACCGTAGCTAGTATCCTTAACAATTTGTATTCAAAATTTCATAGTGATCGTGTTCTGGAGTTTATATAGTATTGTTATAGTATAGTTAATAATCATCAATCTCACTATCGTATTGACACCTATTACTAGTTATTATATCTTTTTATATCTTTCACTTAGAATAATGAAAATATTGCTAACCGTTTTGTTTTTTTCTTATTTTTGTTACTTAAAAAGTAACGAGAGCTTTGACTTCCCTTTACCTCAGTTTATTTTTATTATTTTTGAAAAGCAGAATGTACGTGTCTTATATATTTTTGTTTTACTAAACAAAGAGAATAAGAATGTAGATGTTTATTTACATATATAATTATCATCCATGATACGTACATGAATTCTGGGACCTATCATTTCTGCATTCGTTCTGTGTTATATTTAAGCGTAAGTTAATGCTTGGCGCTAGTTTTCCTTAAGTAGTGAACAAAAACTTGTATTTATATGTAATAAGTATTTTCCTGCGTCGACAATTATATCCAGTGCCCCATAGAAGTAGAAATAAACTCGACGATTTTTCTTAAATCCATACAGTGCTCTTAGTTTCGAAGACGGAGGGAAGGCTATCAAGCGGTGTCACTTCTATAAACTTTTATTTTGTACAACGTATATGTGGGAATATACTCTTATTTTCACGCTATTAAGGTTAGCACAGGTATCAAAAATATAACATCATTATACTCTGGAGGTTATTACATAGTGTACGTATTTGTATAACTGTGTTCAGGGAATACTTCGTATAACCTGTTTAGGTACTTTTCTTAAGAGTCGCCTGGACGCGCATGTCTCCATACAAACGGAAAAAGGGAATTGTGGCAATATTTGATAAATTTGGAGTGAAATTAAGCATTTAATCAATTAATCTCCTTATAATCTACGTACCTTCCTATACAGCTTGGTTAAAATACCAATGTTTTCTTATGTTTTCGCGATTGTTACACATTTAAATAAAATTATTTTAATACGGTTTTTATCGCGTTTATTACATTATTTATACACCTAACGTTTCGAGCACTTTACAGTGTTCGTGGTCGCAGGTAGACTAAGTTGACATTTGTCTAATATTTTAAAAGAACTGCAAAATCTACCGCCTAAAATATTTATTGATAACGTTCCGGATGTACGCAGTATTGGCTCACGGTGTCTGAAGGTCTTGCAGTCTTCTGCTTAGCTTGAGATTTGATTAAATTGATGACTGGATCCCAAGCTGGTGGTAACTGCCAACCATCCTCTCTATTGAAATTAAGATGTTTTTTAATTTCAATAGCCTCACGAAGCATTCTTGGAATGTATCTGTTTTCTTTTGCAAGGACTTGAGGATTATCAAAACGCATATAATGGTTGGGTTTGTCTAGGGCATGTTCACAGACTGCAGACTTCGTTGAGCGCCTATGCTTCATGTCAGCAATATGTTCTTTTATAAGGGTACCGATGCTTCTCTTTGTTTGCCCAATGTATGATAAACCACACTCACAGTCAATTTTGTAAACTCCAGCATCTTGTAATGGGATATTAGATTTGACAGGTCTTAAAAGTTGGTTTATTTTCTTGTGCGGCTTGTAATAGGTCTTGATTGAAGCACGCTTAAGTATATTACCAATTTTGTCTGTGACTCCCTTTACATATGGTAAGATGGCAGGAAAGCGATCAACTGTGTGAGGCTTTGGGCGGCTTCTGTGATGTGTTTTTGGGAGGTTGAGGTTGTTGCTTCTTAAAACCGATTTTACTCGTTGAAGCTCCTCCTTGAGGTGGTGGGTGTCACAGATGCCATGTGCTCTCTGAAACAAAGATTTACCAACGGTAGCCAACTGACATGGATGATGATGGGATTTGCCATTTAGATATTTGTCGTTATGGGTAGGCTTTCTATACACAGTATGACTAATAGTATTATCAGGATTTCTAATTATTAAAATGTCAAGAAAAGCTAATGAATTATTTGTCTCAGTTTCTAAGGTGAATTTTCAAACCAATGGTTTGAGTATTACAAGCCTTTTCAAATTTGTATGGAAATCTTGGGAGGCGTATAATTCTCAAACATTTGATAATTTAAACAAACTGTATAGGAACGTACGTAGATTATTATGAGACTAATTAATTGGATGATTATTTTTGCCCTAAAATTATCAAATATTGCTACAATTCCCTTTTTCCGTTGTATGGAGACATGCCCATCCAGGCGACTCTTAAGATGGGAAACGGTGCAATTGTTCGATATGAATCGAATCGGTGCAGGGCTATTTAGATATGGCTTTGGGTACGCACACCCTGAGCTGCTACTGTCTCATCTCCAGGCAATCCGAGCCGGTAGCATCCCATATACTTTTACGCCAGTTCAACAAATTCCTACCATTTCCTCATTTCAATCGGCAACGGCGTCGGAACCCGTCTACTAAGCATGGTGAGTATGACAAAACCCATATATGATGGAAACATATTGGGCAGGCCAATGTCCAGTAATGGACTTCTTGCGGCGGAGACGACGACAACATGACGAAGACATATTTTAACATGCAAATGCAGTTTAATAAGGTCAATTTCTCTATAAGATTTAATTTAGTTCGCAGGAAAATAATAAATGCTAGACGCTTCTAGTCGCTCTATAGGTTTAGGGCACTCTACCTTCACCTTAAAAGTCCGGTGAAGTAGTTAAAGCTCACTTGGAGCTAGATACAGATTCCTTTCAAAAAATATTTGGATCCGTAATAGATTACATGGTCGCAAAACAAAATTGAAAATTGATTGTAAAAAAAAACTTTTTTTTCTTCTTGTTTTCATAAAAGTCCGACCTGGTCGGTGACTTTGTACGCAGAGACCCATAAATTTTTATAAAACCAAAATAAATTTTTGGTTTCCTTTTTTTTCTAACCATATTCAGCCATTCAATACCCTATAAACAATTTAAAAGTAATGGTGGACTAAAAATACTCACATATATACACAAACTATAACGAGCTTTAAGGTATAAAAACGACCTAGCCAACAAAAAAATAGTGCTTTTAAATGGTTTAAGGATTTGTACAGGCATTTAGGAGTAATGATGACATAGACAAAACTTACATACATACATAAACTCTTACTGAAAACAAAACACCTAATAAACAGATTTCATAGTTTAAAATAGTCATTCAATAATCAGGAACCAAAATTCTCTGGGCACTAGTTATGAATTTGTTTGAAACAAACCCCGTATTAACTTTCAAATGTATGGAGTCATCTAATTTTAATGAACGTTTATAACTCACGATTCAACATTTAACTCTACACATAAATCCACAAACCTGGGTTTAATTAGCCAGCTCTTAATTGAAATATCTAATCTAAAACCCTAGACATTATAACTCTAGGGAAATTGATATCTTACTTGGTGGTACGCACTCTGGCAAGCTTAGTTCTAAAAGTCATCGTAAGATATCAGAAGGACCACTGCTAGTTAACTATATACTATTCTTGACTGTGACTGTCTGTTAAACTTTATTAATTATAAATCATCATCATCATTTCGTGTAGGTGACACGGTCAGTCGACCATGCACACCCTGTTGTCAGAGTTCTGCGTAACCGCCTCTCGGCCTCTGACGTGGTTACTTTAACGACCACCAGATGGCATCCGGGACCAAAGGCTTTACGTGCCTTCCGAAAGCACGGAATCATCTTTCTTATCAGACAATCAGGTGATTCATACCTGCAATGTCCTAACCAAACTGGAAACAACTTAACAAAGTATGCTTCCCGTGGGAATCAAACCCACGACCGACGGGTCAACAAGGCGAACGCCTTACCCACTGGACCACGGAAGCAGTTATTATAAATGACAAAAATGTAATCTGAATAAAATTTAATAATCGGTAAGATTATTATATATAAGAATATTATATAAGAAATTTTTCATATACGGACAGGACATACAGGCAGGCTACCTTTCATTCCCGAGAAAAGTATTGTTACCGAGTGGTCGACACTTACGCGAGCGGAGCCGCGGGCGAAAACTAGTCTTTTATAAAAAGAAATGTTAATGAGTATCCCTCGAAACAAATCCACAACTTACTGTTGGGCTACCTCAATTAATGTATTGTGCCCCATATATATTTAACTGGCTATTACCAGCGACTTTATCACTTAGTACTTTTAACTATGTGTATGCGAAATTTCATGATGATCAGTTCAGTAGAAAGTGAAAACGTAACAAACAAAAAAACTCACTTTCGCCTTTATATGTATTAGTTTCAATTAGGATTATATGTAATTCTAGGATCAAAAAAATCCATTTCAAAATATAGCACATAACAGATACATCCATACAATGTGTCTTTGCAAAGTTTCCAGCGACATCAAGCTTGTGCCATGCTTCTTTAACACTTTGCATGACGCTCGATTTCGTTTAGCGACGCTATCCGCGCGAATCTTCTTATTTACTGCGCTCTTGGAAGTTAGGCAATATGGCACAACGGATTTAGGTAATGGTACGCTCACTGAACGATGTAAGTCATCTCGATCTACCGATTTGGCCCAACGATAGTTGCCCCGCCACTTTTCTTAAAAGTTGTGACGCAGGGAATTAACAAATTTGTGTTCACGAGTCGTGATTTATATAAAACTAGCAGTTACCCGTGGCTTCGCCAGCGTGATATATAGTCTATGTCGTTTTCAGCACCCTAACCTATGTGTATGCAAAATTTCATGATGATCGATTCAGTAGATAGGGCGTGAAAGCATAACAAAGAAACAAACAAACTCATTTTCGCATTCAAAATCAAAGTCAAAGATTTTTATTCAAAATTGGATAATTGTATCTCTTTTTGAACGTCATATTTTTTCTTTATAATATTAGTTTTCAGTGTGATCGAGACAGAGAGACAGGCAGAGCTACTGTCACATTTATAATATTAGTATAGATTGGTATGGATATCATCATCGTCATCAGGTATTTTTTTTTAGTCTCTACGGCAGGAGTAATACACTGTATTGGTAAAGAAAGTTTCAAAACAATCCAATCCGAAGAATAGTACAAAGCAAATTCATACAATGCGACTTCGCAAAGTTTCCAAAGCGACATCAAGCTTGTGCTACGCTTCTTTAACACTTTGCGTGACGCTTGATTTTATTTAACGACGCAATCCCGTGAGTCTTCTTATTTACTGCGCTCTTGAAAGTTAGGCAATATGGCACAACGGATTTAGGTAATGGTACATTCAGTAAACGGTATAAGTATAGAAGCCCCGTCTCAATCTATCGATTTGTTTTCTTATGTTTTCGCGATTGTTACACATTTAAATAACATTATTTTAATATGGTTTTTATCGCGTTTATTACATTATTTATACACCTAACGTTTCGAGCACTTTACAGTGTTCGTGGTCGCAGGCTGTACAACTTTCCTTAGGCCGATTTGGCCTAAGAAAAGTTGTCCAGACACTTTTCTTAAAAGTTGTAGCGCAGGGAATTGTGTGTGTGTGCGCGCAACATGTGAGGTTTATGGCATGCCAAAATCTCAAAACTCTAAATGTGAACCTTGTAAAACTTTTGAACTGACAATACCGATTCAGTAAATCTAGACACGCGGCAGCGTGTCAAGCCAAAGTTCAAGCAAAGGAACTGGCTAGCCAGCGCCAAGTGTAATATTACACGAACCACTTAGTGCCACTTTTGAGCCTTCTATAACTCAAAACCTCTTTAACGTACACACATAAAACTACGTGTGTTTAATTATGTCCATGAGGACATCTAGTAGCCCAAATTTCATGAAGCTAGCTCAAACGGTTATAAAGATATGAAGGTCAAAAAGTCGTAAATTTTCCTATTGACTGACTGATATAGTACCTAAACCTAACCTACTTCCAGATGACCTAGAAAGATGAAATTTGGAATCCAGCTCTGTAATTGTGTGTAAGCGTAGGAAAAAATCTAAAAATAAAAAAAAAGTTAAAAAATAGGGGACCCCCTCCTATTTTTTAACTTTTTTTTTATTTTTTTTACTTACATTTTTTTTTAAATTTTAACATTGGTACCGTTACAACGTTACAAGCAGATATTTGTAACTATCCCAATATATGTATTATTTTATTTGCTAAATAACAAAAAAATAAAAATAAAGTTAAGTCAAAAAATAAGTGGTGTCCCCATACAGAAAAACTTGTAATGTGAACAACGATAATCCCGTCCCTCACTCATAGATGGCGCTTCGGGTCACAAAACAGATACAACACCGATTGAATCAAGGTTTCCGCGGCCGCCCCTAGATGGCGCTAATCTGTTTGGTGGAATCCTACAAGCCTGGCGCTATCGTAGTTTTTTCAAAGGATACGACCTCGAGCCTGTATAATTGAAATGTTACACACCCTCCGACCCCTCGCACTCGCCACTGGAATAGAGTGCGTAGAGTAGAACTAGCTCCGATTACTGTTGACCGCCCGATGGTCCCGGGTGACTTGCACCCAGGATAGATCCTTCGGAACCGCAGCTTTCGGCCCATACGGCAAAACATGAAAGTTGCTGCTCTCTTTAGGCTTTGCCATTGTTTGTCAGTTCGGCCCTTCTGGTCATGCATGCAAATCGCGGCCCATCAGGCATATGCGAGTTTGCTGTCTCTCCAAGCCTTGCGCACCCAGGTAACGCCCAAAGCCGAGGTTCGTCCCTCCTGGGGACCCTTTGGTGATGTTTGCCTTTCAGGTTGAGGGCACTCTGCTCTCACCTCAAAAGTACATTGAAGTAGCGAAAGCTCATTAGGAGTTAGCTACACAGTCCATTCAGAAAAAAAGTTGAAATGTTATTCCACATCAGATATATACTTATAGTTCTGCACATACTACTTGGGCCATGTTCAATACGCTGAAAAAAATGAAGCAGTTAATTGTCTGAACGTAGTTTCACGATCGCAATTATCTGTTTTCCCTTCCGAAGTCCCTCTCATACTTTCATTTCATGTACATACTTTTTCACGTTTCACCGCACTCCTCTGCACCTCGCTTACAGTAACACGCGCTAAACAACCGGCCAACGGTGTGTCGTAGGCGGCGCACGGCACCACATAATTATACACATAACAGAAGTAAATCTACATATCTTTACAAAAAGTAATGATATCCCACCAAAAACATAAATGTAAAAAAGGAGAGCCAAGTTCAATACAAAAATTATGCTTTGCTGTGGGCTTCGCCGCAAAAAGGATGGAGATCTAAATGAGTGCAAAGTTCTATGCAAAATCCAAATATGTATTTATAGGAACAAAAAAACATTATGTACAAGTATTAAACTCTATTTCTTTACTTTATTGAACAATTGCTGTTTTTTATCAGAATTAAAATATATAAAATGACTGATGTAATGAAAACTGGCCAAGTCAATTCTAACCTACTTTGAGATCTCATTTTTTCTTCTCAAGCAGAGGCGAGGACGGAAGCTAAACATTTTGTTTTCTCAGCCAACTTAACTTAACTACATACATACTATCACGTCTTTATCCCCTGCAGGGTAGACAGAGCCCAAGGTCATAAAACCTACCTTTGTCGAGCTCCGTGGCGCAGCGGTCAACACGCTAGCCTGCGACACGGGGGTCCCGGGTTCGATCCCCGGTCAGGTCAAGATGGAAAAAGATCTTTTTCATATTGACCTGGGTCTTGGATGTTTATCTATATAAGTATATATTATAAAAATATAGTATCGTTGAGGTAGTATCCTGCGACACAAGTTCACAACTTACTGTGGGGCTAGCTCAATTTGTGTGATATGTCCCTATATATTTATATTTTATATATTTTTTTTTATATAAAACCTACAGGCCACGTTTAGTAACGTAATGGGCGTAAAGGTGAAAAGCGGAATCAATATAGTAATGGGTTGCTAGCCGCATCGCCTATCAAAGTGATTCCTTAGATGTAACTTTTTAAACTTTCACGGTTATCAACATTAGAATTAAACATTTCGGGATATTTACCGTGATTATTGTGGTTTGTTTGAGTTTTCGATATTTCAGTCCAGTTACATAGACCATGATCACGAAGGAACTTCCTTCGTGATCATGGTCAACTATAATATTAATTCTAATGATTCCTTAGATGTTCACTCAATCCCTTGACCGGCTTTTACGGTCTGCGCGGGAAGAAAAGCAGCTGGTATATTCTATGTTTTTTATTTTCTCCCAAACCAGCATGGAAAAGTCAAATTAACTAATCCATATATTTTGGCTTTAGCTTGACTGTAAGCGGGTAAAAGGAAACGGAACATTTTTACTAAGCAATTTCACACAAGAACTGCTTCATAGGCAAAGTTGTCTCGCGTATAGTTCAGAAATGTAATAAACAAGTTTCGCTTTATTACAATCGTAATTGTAATAAAGCGTTTAGGCTACTCCGCTGTTTGGGAGGCTTTTGTTACAATACTAAGCGAGGCCAAAATTTTGTAACATAGGTATTATAATTAAACAAAATAGGCATTATCCCAATCCCAACTATCCCAACTAATATTATAAATGCGAAAGTGAGTTTGTTTGTTTGTTACGCTTTCACGCCGTATCTACTGAACGGATCATTATGAAATTTGGCATACATATAGGTTAGGGTACCGAGAAGGACATAGGCTATATATTTCGCGGGCGAAGCCGCGGGTAACAACTGTTACAAAATAAAGACTAAATCGTTAATAACGGGAACAGATTGTTTTTTTTTTGCCTGAATTGTGGCCTGGGAAAAACAGTATTGTCGCATTGATTTGCGATTTCACGCGGAATAAGTAAATATATGGTGAAAGGTTTAATGGGGTTAAAATCAATGTAGGTCATTGATCTCCATGAAAAAAGCAAATTTGTGCGTATAATTAGTGCCATAAATGATTTTTTCAATACATTTGCTAATACGGTTCTTATGACATCGAAATCTGTATCGTAATGTAGCTGTTTATTAAAAATGTATTTTCACAAACTGTTTTAGTTCTTAACTTTTATAAATTCCTTATTTGCTGAACTGCAATCTTGTTTTAGTTTATGGTAATCACAAATGTATTGAAAAACGTCGTATGATACTCGTACGGTAAGCTGTTTATTATAGTCGTCGGTTTATTATAAGCACTTGGCTTCACCCCGATAAACACCTCGACTATAATATCCAGCTTACCGTACTTGTATCTTAATGTACTATTGCTTTATTAGAATCATCCTTGTCCTCGTATTGAAAATGTCAAGGGTAATTAGTACTTGCTTTTAGAGCTTCTTGCGTTGTTATGAAATTCTTTTTTTGAAGTGAGATGATGAAATTGTTTTGTTGTTATTGAGGGAAACAATATTAGGAACGTTGTTTTTTTTTAAGGTTTCGTAATAAGTAAGGAACCCTTATAATTTAATCATGGTGTGTCTGTTCGTGATTTTTCTCAGAGACAAAAAGTTTTATAGAAAGCTGTAATTCGGCATGGATAAGTTTATTAATCACTCTGACAAAACAAATTGAGAAAAATTTAGTTCCTCCTAAAAATAGTAACACTTTATAAATCGTGTCATTAAAGAAACAAATCTAAGCTGTTCAAAAGTGAAATCATATTTCAAATGGGTATACTTTTCAAAGATTTGGAAACATTTGAGACTGTTCTAGGCATCCATCTAGTATTTCCAACAATACTCGTAATCGAGAACTTCAATAAACTATTCCAAAGTATTATTAGAACTTAATTAAGAAAATAAATATAGTCCAATACTTACCTCTCCTCTTCATCTCAACACTTACATGATTTTGAAGAACTACGTGTCGCAGTGGTCAACACGACGGTCTGCGACACGGAGGTCCCGGGTTCGATCCCCGGTCAGGTCAAGATGGAAAATGATATTTTTCAGATTGACCTGGGTCTTGGACGTTTATCTATATAATAAGTATCTGTTATAAAATATAGTATCGTTTAGGTAGTATCCCATAACACAAGTCTTACTTAAGAACTTACTTTGGGGCTGGCTCAATCTATGTGTTTTGTCATTATATATTTATAAAAAAAATGTAATCCAATTTAATCCTTACCCCTCCGCTTCATCTAACACTTACCTACGTGATTTTGAAGAACTACGTGGCGCAGTGGTCAACACGACGGTCTGTGACACGGATGGTTCCGGGTTCTACCTCCGGTCAGGTCAAGATGAAAAAATTATCTTTTTCAGATTGATCTGGATCTTGGATGTTTATTTTTATATGTATTTGTAATTAAATATAGTAATATTATTATAAAACGTTCCTAAAATATAGTAAGACTATTGTTCCAAGTAACTGAACTTCAGTGGTTAAAATGAAGGTTGAAAATTCGCAGGGAAGATTGTCAATTTTGAAATAAGAAATGTGTAATATAATATCCAGACTTATGGTTCAAAACCAAAGGGCTGGCAATTACTTGGCACAAAGGATAAGCATTGCCATCCAACGTGGCAATGCTGCCAGCCTTTTGGGCATGTTACCGCAAGGTGATGGTTTGCAGGGACTATATAATTTGTAAATATTTTAAGTAGTTTTAAATTATTATTAGTATATACGCAAAGGCAACATTATTATAAGTTCTTTCTTTAGCACAAGCCTTTGCTATGCTATCTTGAAGTAAGTTAAATAACATTGGCGAGAAACAAAAAGGTGTAAATATTTAAAAAAATCACTTTTATGTACAACCGAATAACCCTAATTATTATTTTTTTAAAATACATATGTACAACCGAATAACCTCCTCTTTTTTTGAAGTTGGTTAAAAAGCCCGAAACCCATACGGATAAAGACACAGGAACAAGTCAGTTTATGACAAAAATATTTTATACAAAACAGATTGTGAATTGATAACAAGTACCTGGGGGCCTACCATGAACTTTTACAAAACCATCATGGTTTCGGTCCGTTTTATTTCAAGCTTATTGTAATATTGTTTCTAATCGTACCATGAACTTTTAAAACAAGATTGTTTTATTCCTGCCTAGTGTTGGTAAAGAACGAATGAATTTCTATCCCTTGACGATTGTGAGAGCGGGACAACGCTATGCAATTTGTATAGCTCCGTCCTTTTTACGCGGCGTTCCGATCCATTACCAACATTGGTCGTCTTTTATACAAAACAATTTGAATTTTAATAAATAAATAATGTTTAATAGTTATACAATCCAATTTAAATATTTTAAATGTATTTTTTATAACATAACTTTAAATACTTAAAATAATTTTATAGTTTTAAACCAAAATTGTATTTGTTAGCGTTAAACGGAGACATTTTTTTCAAGACGTGCAGTTCGCGCGCCTCTTGTTTGTAGGTACCTACCTAGCCTCGATCTCGAAGATAATTAATTATGATAAAATTAATATAATTTTGGTTGTTTTCCCATGAAAGTATGATACTAAAACCAAATGAATAAGTGAATTCTCTATTGTGTGCGTTACGCGTGGCGTGATTTCGTGAAAATCTGAATGTACTTAAGAAGAAAAACTACACAATACAAAGACGACAATTTTTTCTTACAGTTATTTTAGTATTCGCTTGGGAATTTTCAGTGTTTTTTTTTCAGTCGTAAAACGTGTCATGTACCTATCTACGAGAAAAAAAAGTGATCTTGATTTCTTGATGATGATGATGGGAATTCTGAAACTCTCATAGAGAAATAGCGACGGCGTATACCTAACCTAAAACTATAACAAAATGATTGTTGTAGTGTTACTTTAATAAAATTGTTAGAACATTTTTGTTGTATTCTTTATTTTTGTGTCCTTCTTATAATTTTTAATCAGATTAAAGAAGCAATTCTTCTGTTGGAGTAGGTATATACTAGTATCTGTGGTTTAATGTAAGTACATACAGTAGGTAGTTTGGTATCTAGATTTCAGGGTACCTAGTTAATGTATTATGTTCCTTCTGTAGGCACTTTAAGGCGATGTAACGGCTATATTTTTGATGCCAGTCGTTATGCTAAGTAAAATGCCTTTCTATGCACCTTGAAAAATCTGCCGCAGGTTTTTTTATCAATGAAATAAACAACAACAAACCAAACATCCCTGGTAAACATGTGATATTTACTAATCAAAGTCCAATGTAATTGATGGAAGAAAGAAAACCACTTCTTAGACATTTTGATCTTTATTAACTTGCAATAGGTATCTACAATAATAATTGTTGTGAGTATTTTCCAATTGGGTTCTAACCTAAAGATTCTCTCGTAGGTGTACCTAGGTGGTGGAAAATAAAACAGTGATAGCCGCATCGCGTTTCAGTTTTGTCCATTTCTTTGACCTTGCTATGACGATTTGCGCAGAAATAAGCTGTTTGATTGATTGTTATTAAATCTCTTGTTTATACTTTATTTAAAAACTCTTAACACAATTCCACTCACAAATTCAATATTATGTGAACAATACAGTGTTGTTAAAGGCTTATACTATTATGTATTCTGTGGTAAAGATACTTACAAATAATAATGAAAATATCACACTAAAATGGAAAAAAGTTTTGTTTCCATCGTACCCGACTAACTTTTTTAAGATCGCTAATTTGACACAAAAACAATATTGCTAAATGTCAAATAGCGGCTCATGGTACCAAATGAATGAATGATTTGCTCTGACGTCATCAAAACTGCTAGTAAAAACAACATTAAAGTAATATTGTTTTGTATACGTCATGGTACGAATTTCAAAAGTAATATTGAAATAATACTGCTATAAGAGGTTATGGTAGCCCCCCTGAGCTCATGTTGTTTTACAGTATCCTTTGATACAGAACCTTGTTAAGCGGCTCGCCCTCTCATTAAAATAACTATGCTTGTTTATCAGACTCAACTTTGTCCTGAAAGATTTAATTTAGTACAAGTTTTCACAAAAATAAATAAAAAATAGCTTTTGTGACCAGCTTTTGTTGAGAGCGATGCATACTGTGTCTAACCAAGACAAAATCTTATTTAAGAAATAAAATAGGAAAATAAGTATTTTAACTCATAAGATTTTTTGATTAAAACTAACGTGAGACATAGACATTATTAAAATACGTAACAACGGGTTACTCACGTAAATAGTCGGTTACTGGCCGACATGTTTCGACCTCATCCGGAGGTCTTCCTCAGAGCAAATGTGAATCGAGACATACGCACGATGTCATCCCAATCCGCACTATCAACGTGAGTAACCTGTTGTTACGTATTTTAATAATATCTATGACTCACGTTAGTTTTAATCAAAAAATCTTATGAGTTAAATACTGTCTTATTCTAAAACGAAGACTAACATTAGTACCTGATTTAAACCATTATCCACCCAAAACGAATTGACAATGACAGTTGTGGAAACGTCAAATTGATATGGGTGGTGGTGGGAAGTCAAGGGGTACAGTTGAAGTTTGCCTTAGACATTTTTGCAAATTGATTTTAGTGGACTTTATAATATAAAATTGGTGTAGTTTGGTGTTATAAATGCTCGTGCTCATGGAACAATTTGTGAAATAGTTAAAGTGGACTGTTATATGGACTTGTATAGACTTGTCGCCATAAGCTCCCGACCACGAGGCATCAAAGAACATACGCCATCTTTGATGCTTCTTGTTACAACTTTACCGTACAACACCGATACTTAGTATCTCAATTTACTGGACATTGGCAGAATCACTGAAATCTCGGTGGAAGCCATTTTATAAAACAGAAGAAGAATAATTTGGTCGGTTAATGGTTTAAACCAGGTAGTAAAATTAGTCCTCATTTTATTATAAGACGGTAAGCGTTTATCTTATTTAGATTAGAAATGCCTCTGGCTACCTTCCAACTTCATCATAAGATCAGCTCTATGAAACCATTATATTGCATTGGCGTTTGACTTACGTAAGTTCACAAAATCTCAATCTATAATGGATAAGTGCATAAAAAATTGAGTTGCAAGATTAAGAAGTTAGCCGTGGTTCCCGGCAGAGTAGAATAAGACCACTCAAGTCTTCCTTAGGATGTCGTTGAAGACTTAGGAAAACCAAGCTAAATCCTCTGACTGCCCTGGCTAATACGGCATTGGTAGTACAGAGAGGGTTGGGCTCCTGCAGTGGAGACCAAAAAACACCTGATGATTATGAAAGAATCTTGTCCCAACTTAATCCTATCCTAATCCTAACTAATATTATAAATGCGAAAGTGAGTTTGTTTGTTTTTTTGTTACGCTTTCAAGCCGTATTTACTGAACCAATTATCATGAAATTTTGCAGACATATAGGTTAGGATACTGAGGAGGACATAGGCTATAGATCACGCGGGCGAAGCCGCGGGTAACAGCTAGTATTATTATAAATGCGAAAGTGAGTTCGTTATTTTGTTACGCTTTCATGCTGTATCTACTACACCGATCATCATGAAATTTTGCATACACGTTGTAAGGAGTACGGAGAAGGACATAGGCCTTTCAACCCGGAGAAAAGTATTGTTCCTGAGGGATCGACACTAACGCGAGCGAAGCCGTGGGTAAAAGATAGTATTAAATAAACATTTGTATCTTAAATCTATAATTATTGTATACCACTCCCCGCTTTCGATGAAGCAAAACATGTGAGAAAATTTTCAAACTAAAGAATTTTTAGTGTGTGAAATGGAAAACGTGTACCCGGGATCCACTTTAATGACAGTACTCTCGCTGTGATATGATTTGGTGTAATTTTTATGGCTGTCTTCTTGCCGAATTCCAATTTTCTTTAAGCAGCTTAGCCGTCGGTAAATACTTGTGAAAATTAAGTACAAGGACTATATTACAGGATATTTAAAAGACGATACATTTTGTAACCAAGTATGGTATCAAAGCCAGGCATTTAACACTACTATTTAGTGTTAGATATTATCTAGTGTGGTGTTCTATGTGTAACCTTAACTAAATATATCTTCTGTTACTATGTCGCATATCAGTCGTTTTCGCACTTAGGTCGTCGCTCGCTCCCAAAAAGCTACCAGAAATTAATTTAATAACATCTCCGATATTGATTCTCAGAAGGCTTCCTTATAATTAAATCATTATCTCGAACCCTTGTAGTTTCACAGCATCCTTTGAAAACTAGATCCTTACTAATGCTTAGTTAGTCATAAAATAACAGTGCTTGTATATTGTTTTATTTTTCTTTTGTATATAAAGATAAATTTATATTTCCTAGGATAAAACGTTTACTTTTTGATCGACGCCCAATTTCGAAGAAGATATTTCTTTTATTAATTTTATTAGTCGATGGTTTCTAGCCCTAAGTTTTAAGGTGAGTGGTAAACATATTCACTATCAGCTTTTCGCAGTCGACTGCTGGAGATAAACCTCCCTTAATATTTAGTTTTAATATAATCACAGACAGACTCAAAAATGCTACAGCTACAAAGTCACAAGTATGTATTAAGTTTCATCTTAATACATTCATACTTATGAAGAAGAAATAAGGTACAATATGTATTAATATATATATCAGTATATAAATGGCGAAATTTTGCTCGTTCTGGACCCTTAAAGGGGTGATTCAGCCCGTCGATATGAACCATTTTTCCTATGGGACCAATGCTGGAAACTCGAAAAAAATTTCGACATTCCTATACAAATTGCCCGGGCGGCTGAACACTTTTGTATGAAAATGTCGAAATAAAATTTGAGTTTCCAGCATTGGTCCCATAGGAAAAATAGTTCATATCGACGGGCTGAATCACCCCTTTAAGGGTTGAGAACGATCAAAATTTCGCCATTTTATTTCGCCATGTATATATATGATTAGGTGAATGAAAATTTATTTTAAAAGCCCTTTTTCCCAAATGGGCCACATATGTGCCCGCTATTTTACGAATAGCTATTGTACGGCTTATCTTTTGTCCAGTAGAGCCGTCCATGGATATGCTTATGTATCGATCCGATATCATAACCTATCAATAACGCCGTAATTTAAGCTTTTGTCAAACTTTTGGTATGTCTGTCTGGCTGTTCCCTCTACAGATCGCAATCTTGGAAAATATTGTGGGCAGATATATTGACCAATAACTAATTGGACAGAACAATTCTTACACACTTAATTTAGTTTTTGGATGTTTTTCTAAATAGCAAAGATGGTCCAAAAGACCTAAGTACCAACAAGTTTAATGGCGCTTATAACATCCCGGTTATCTTAAAACAAAGCAGCGAGTATTTGGTCATTGGCAGACTAATAATTTTTGACATAAGCAACTGCGGTAGATCCCATATTAGTAAACGCATTTTATTTTTTTGGTTTAAGGTGAGTGGTGAACATAATATTCAGTTTTAATATGTTTAAAGACAGACACGCGAATGCTACAGCTACAAAATCACAAGTATATATTAAGTTTTATCTTAATACATTCATACGTATGAAAAAAGAAACTACTTACAATATGTATGATTAGGTGACTGAAAATTTATTTTAAAAGCCCTTTTTCCCAAATGGGCCACATATGTGCCTGCTGTTATACGAATAGCAATTGTACGGCTCATCTTTTGTCCAGTAGAGCCGTCCATGGATATTGCTCATGTATCGATCCGATATCATAACCTATCAATAACGCCGTAATTTAAGCTTTTGCCAAACTTTTGGTATGTCTGTCTGGCTGTTCCCTCTACAGATCGCAATCTTGGAAAATATTGTGGGCAGGTATATTGACCAATTACTAATTGGACAGAACAATTCTTACATACTTATATAATTTAGTTTTTGGATGTTTTTCTAAATAGCAAAGATAGTCCAAAAGACCAAAGTGCCAACGGGTTTAATGGTGCTTATAACATCCTGGTTATCTTAAAACAAAGCAGCGAGTATTATTTTATTTTGTCATTGGTAACACCCATATTTTTTGTCATACTCGTATTTGCGTTTTCTTTTCAGGCAATTCGTGAATCTATCACTTTTTAAGTAGCTAAGAAAGACTCGGGAACGTATATATCACAGAGGAAAAACAACGTACAGCATGTAAGGTTACTAGAAATTTTATTTTAAAAAGCCGTTGGCCACCTATGTGCCTGCTCTTATACGAAAAGCTATTGTACGGCTTATCTTTTGTCCAGTAGAGCTGTTCATGGATATTGCTTATGTATCGACCCGATATCAATAACCCGTCGACAAAAGTGTGGCCTCGTCACGCCGTCATTAAAAAAAAAGCTTTTAGCAAAATAGAAAAGTCTGGCTGTTCTCCTATACAGATCGCATTCTCGTGAAATTTGTGGGCAGGTAGGTATATTAAACTTGCTCACAAATTTGTACTTTTTAATGCCCAAGAACTAATTGGAATATCATTTAGATTTGGCCAACGAGTGGCATTATAACATCCTAGTTATCATAAAACAAAACAGCAAGTAGGTATTATTTTATTTTGTCATCAGAAAGACCAATAATTTTTAACATAACTGCGATAGCAACCATACTTGGCAATTTGTGAACCTATATTCAATCACTTTTGATGTATCTAAGACAGAATCGGGAACGTATATATCACAGACGAAAAACAACGTACAGCATGTAAGGTTACTAGAAATTTTATTTTAAAAAGCCGTTGGCCACATATGTGCCTGCTCTTATACGAAAAGCTATTGTACGGCTTATCTTTTGTCCAGTAGAGCTGTTCATGGATATTGCTTATGTATCGACCCGATATCAATAACCCGTCGACAAAAGCTTTCTCGTCACGCCGTACTTTAATTTAAGCTTTTAGCAAAACCTTTGGTATGTCTATCTAGTTCTTCTCTATAGCTCGCATTCTCGGAAAAATTGTTCGAGATATATTGAACTATGCCCAAAACTAATCGGACAAAACAATTATTACATATTATTTCGTTTTTGGATATTTTGCTAAATAACAAAGTTAGTCCAAAAGACCTAAATGTCAACGAGTTGGGTGGCGCTTATAACATCCAGGTTATCATAAAACAAAGCAGCAATTATTATGTATTATTTTATTTGGTATATATTAAGTTTTATCTTAATACATTCATATGTATGTATTACAGAGGAAAAACAACGTACAGTATGTAGGGTAACTCTTCTTCTTCTGTTTTATAACATGGCTTCCACCGAGATTTCAGTAATTCTGCCAATGTCCAGGAAATTGAGATACTAAGTATCGGTGTTGTACGGTAAAGTTATAACAAGTAGCATCAAAGATGGCGTATGTTCTTTGATGCCTCGTGGTCGGGAGGTTAGTGACAAGTCTATACGAGTCCATATATCAGTCCACTTTAACATTTCACAAATTGTTCCATGAGCACGAGCATTTATAACACCAAACTACACCAATTTTATATTATTAAGTCCACCAAAATCAAGTCACCAAATGCAAAATCGTCCAAGGCCGACCCCAACTGCACCCCTTGACTTCCCACCACAAACTACGTAAGGTAACTCGAAATTTTATTTAAAAAAACCGGCCAAGTGCGTGTCGTGCCACGCGCAGTGTAGGGTTCCGTAGTTGCGAATGACAACTTTGAGTTCACACTATTCACACTCGCACCTTACAGTTTAACGACCAAAAACATCTAACAAAGAAAATAGTATGAAATTTTACAGTTTATAAGTTGGTTGCCTATAACTTTTTAGTTTGCACTTAGTACTCAGGTCTGATAGTTTTCCTTTAAACTTCAGTATATATACTACAGCTGTAATTTTTTTCACGTATCTATATATAACCGTTTAGCAGATAGAGGGGGGGGACACTTACCTCTAACAAAAATTCGCACTTTAAAACCAAATATTTCGGAAACGGATCCCTAAATCGAAAAATAATGTTCTCAACCTCACAATATTTTTGAAAGACCTATTTAACGATACCCCACACGATGGGTAAATAGAGAAAAAAAAATTACTCCCCCACTTTACTTGTATGGGAGTTACCCTAAAAAAAATTTTTTTTCAAGTTTTTATTCTACCACTTTTTTGCCATGATTAATATACATACCTATACCAAATTACAGCTTTCTAGTACTTATAGTCTCTGCGTAAAACCGCGGACGGACAGACAGACAGACAGACAGACAGACATGGCGAAACTATAAGGGTTCCTTGTTTACTACGGAACCCTAAAAAGCCGCACATGTGTCTGTTGTTACTATATAAATAGCTATTGTACGGCTTATCTTCTGCCCAGTGGAGCTGTTCATGGATATTGCTTATGTATCGACCCGATATCAATAACCCGTCGACAAAAGCTTCCTCGTCACGCCGTAATTTAATTTAAGCTAAACGGTTAGGGTGTGGTCATTATGACGCTTCTGCCGATATTCTGGAACGCGATGTCTATTGCTATTAATAATAGCCATTATGTTTTGATTCTTTGAAGCTCTTGGTCTGGTAAACACTTATCTATTATTTCTAAACGGTTATTGTGTGGTTATCATTAAGAAGCTATAGGCCGATGTTCTGGAATGCGTTGTCTATTGCTATTAATAATAGCCACTATTCTTGGTTCACTTAAGGCCCCACACTAGGCGCACTAGCAACACCAATAATTTTATTCCTAATACTTTACAAATAGAAAGAAATTCAAGAATGTAAATCATACAAACCTTAGTAAATAACGTGAAGTATTTTTGGAATCATGTTTTAATATTATGAGAATCAGTGAGAATTATGAAAATCAGATTACCGCCAAAACGGCCGTTTTTGGCGGTGTAACAGGCACTGGTGAGGCCGGAGGATTCGATCGGAATGATGGTGCACCTTTATTTATAACTATTTATTAATAATTGTAAAACATAGGTATATCACAAAACGAAAAACAGTCTTCATTTTTTTTCTCTTGTTCAGTCAACACACTTTTTCTATACTCAAAAAAATGCTTTAAATGCCGAAACGTATCGGCTCATAAATATAAAAAGTGATTACACAGTCGAGTGGAGCACATGCATCGCTTGGAATCATATCGCTGCTGGCAAAATTTGTTATAATATTTAAATAAAATTAGTTTAATACGGTTTTTATCGCGATTATTACATTATTTATACACCTAACGTTTCGAGCACTTTACAGTGATCGTGGTCGCAGGTAGACTAAGTTGACATTGATCTAGTATTTTATAAGAAATGCATGCAGCTTTATGATAATTCATAGACACATACTTCCCTTAAAGGCGTAGACATACTCTATAACTATATTTTGAGCAAAATATTGTCATAGTGTTTTTTTTATTTATTTATTATTTATTAGCACACACAACAGATAACAATGATATTGCAAACAATCATTAAAAATTTACAAAGGTGTTGACCCAGATTGCAATCCAAACATATGCATGCCTAACATGTTTGAAAGTATATTAAAAAAAATATATTCGCTAGATCGACAGTATTGATTTTCAATATCAAAAAACAATGTGCAAAGATAAAAAGAAGAAAAAAAAGGGAAAAAGTACTGCTGAGTTTGAATTAACAATTAAGTTTTATTAAGGGATTTGGTAAAATTATTGCATTAGTTGTATAATTATTTGCCGCCGAACTTTTTGAAGTGAGTGATGGTAAATATCTATGTCTTATTGGTGGTGAGGATTTCGTTGTATGTAAACTGATGTGACATATAAACTCCGAACATATGTAAACTACATGATCTTTTCAGCTCTCTATATAAATAAATCGCTTTGAGATGTGACATCTTAGCGCATGCAAGCCACTTCTAAATACCGAATCGTATCGGCTCATGAATATACAAAGTGATTACAGTGTTGAGTGGTGCACATGCATCGCTTGGAATCATGTTGCTGCTGGCAAAATTTGTTAGCTATAATTCATCGACGCGTACTTTCCTTTAAGAAGTATATACTTTATGGCTATATGACCCAAGGCGATTACGTTTTGTGTACTTTTATTGTATAGATAAAAAAATACTTTATCATAGTGTAAGCTGATTTTCATTGGTGCTTTTTTTAGGGTTCCGTAGTAATCTAGGAACCCTTATAGTTTCGCTGTGTCTGTCTGTCTGTCCGTCTGTCTGTCCGTCCGCGGTTTTACTCTATAAGACTATAGATACTTTTTTTTTTCTCAAACCCATCGTGTGGGGTATTGTTAAATAGCTCTTTAAAAAATATTGTGAGGTTGAGAACACAACTTTTCGATTTAGGGATCCGTTTCCAAAATATTTAGTTTTAAAGTGCAAATTTTTGTTAGAGGTAAGTGACCCCCCCCCCCCCCCCCCCTCCCCTTCTATCTGCTAAACGGTTATATATGGATACGTCAAACAATTATAGCAGTAGTATATATGTTGAAGTTGAAAGGAAAACTATCAGAGCTGAGTAGTAAGTACAAACTAAAAATTTATAGGCAACCAACTAATAAATGTATTCGAAAATGTAAAAATACAAGTTGTATTTTTTGTGATTTTTGTCAAAAAATCATGTGCCATTACGTACAACATTGTCATTATGAAAATCATTAACATATGATATAAAGTTATTTTAAATAGAATTAAAAGTATTTTTATTAATTAAAAGTTAAGTAAGATCTGGTAGTACTGAGAGGGTCGTGCTCTTGCAGTGGAGACTTGAAAGATCTGATGATGATGATGATGAAGATCTTCTTTGGTTGAAGTCGGTTAAAAAGTAATCAAACACGGAATAAGGCCCAAATTCAGTAATAGGGCGGACCACTCGCTCGGAATAGCTCACTAATTATTATTGATGATACGTAACTTACCAAAGTAGGCTATGACGAACCCTATTTTAGCGAAGAGCACCATTAAGTTTTTATATCATCAATATATATTAAGTGGCAGTAAAACTAGTGTTTGCCGTGTGGTTCCCGGCAGAGTAGAATAGGACCACTCCAAGTCTTCCCGTGGATGTCGTAAAAGGCGACTAAGGAAACACAAGCTAAACAAAGCTTATTAACATCAAAGAGACCTCTCCAACCCGTCTGGCCAGCGTGGAGAGTGTAGGCTAAATCCTCTGAATACTCAGGCAATAGTATATGACTCTGGTAGTACAGAGAGGGTCGTGCTCCTGCAGTGGACACTGGAAAGACCTGATGATGAAAACTAGTGGAAGGTCAAAGGGGTATTATCGGGTACGCGCCCGACCTTCCGAGCTGCTATTTTCTCATCTCCAATCCATCCGAGCAAGTATTATTCCAAATACCTTTATCCCGTTTCCCCGGATCATAAAACTCAAATAAAGGAAGAAAGAAAGAAAGACCCTTCCTTCGCTTAAACGGTTTTGATTGGCAGCAGCGTAGGAACCAAAATCATCATCATCATCATCATCAGGTCTATATTAGTCTCCACTGCAGGAGCACGACCCTCTCTGTTCAGTCTTCTGTCCAGAGCAGTAAGAGGATTTGGCCTACACTCTCCACGCTGGCCAGACGGGTTGGAGAGGTCTCTTTGATGTTTATAAGCTTTGTTTAGCTTTAGTTTCCTAAGTCGCCTTTTATGACATCCACGGGAAGATTTGGAGTGGTCCTATTCTTCTCTGCCGGGAACCACACGGAACGGACCAAAATAAGCCGAACAAACTGCACTCACCAACCCGTCCCCCAAGCATAGTGAGAATGGCAAAGCCCCTAAATGATAAAAATCTTTAGGGAAGACCTTTGTCCAGCAATGGATTTCTTACGACTGTGATGCTGATGAAAGGCAGTTGATCTTATATTAATGTTTATATACCGACTCCAAAATAAGGACGTTATCAGTTTGACCCGTATGTTTGCATAAGTATGACGCTGCATGAACGCGGAGTAATAAAACTATACTAATACTCCTTTAAACGAAACTTTACATCCGTGCACACATCAATGTGTGAGTTAAGTCTTTGGTGGCGACCATGTTTGTTAAATTGCCACCGCAGAATGAATTTGAGTACTAACTTAGTTTTATTGTTTATTTGATAAGGCACATAAAACAGACAATCACAACATGGCAACAACAAGATATAACATAACATAGGTCCAGGTCGCAATCCTTCACTTGTACACATAACAAGCCAATTAAATAAAAGTGCCACAAACGTAATACCTGAATTAGCCAATAATAAATAAAAATTATCATAAAAATAAATTAAACAATTAAAACTAAAGACAAATAAATAAAAAACTAATAATCCAAAAAATCTAATGTAAACTATTTGATGAAAATTTAAAAAGCACGCAGTAAAAATAAGTTAAATAAAATAAATTATAAATTTTTAATTTTATAAGATATCGCGTAACGCACTAACTAGCCCAACTCTGCCAAATTTGCAAAGTTTAGGTGCAGAATAGCTCTTTTAACGGGAATGCTGCAAGATTCCATTCTAATAAACGTCAGAATAAACTTTTGCCTTCTGTCACAGAATTGTGTCCCAATAGAGTAAAATCAGTAGTTTGTGATGGGAAGTCAAGGGGTGCAGTTGGGGTCTACCTTGGACGATTAAATCAGTAGTTTGTGGTGGGAAGTCAAGGGGTGCAGTTGGGGTCTACCTTGGACGATCTTGCAAATTGATTTTGGTGGACTTTATAATATGAAATTGGTGTAGTTAGGTGTTATAAATGCTCGTGCTCATGGAACAATTTGTGAAATAGTTAAAGTGGACTGTTAAATGGACTCGTATAGACTTGTCACCATTACCTCCCGACCACGAGGCATCAAATAACATACGCCATCTTTGATGCTACTTGTTACAATTGTTATAACTTAACCGTACAACACCGATACTTAGTATCTCAATTTACTGGACATTGGCAGAATCACTGAAATCTCGGTGGAAGCCAATTTATAAAACAGAAGAAGAAGAGTAAAATCAAGGAAAACAAGGTAAAGGAACAATAACAATATTTATATCTTAATGAAGTATTAATTAGCTTATCCGATTATAGCTACAAGGTAATTAAACCGATTACACGTAAGGTTAATTGGAATCGTACAACGTATGTAGGTACTTGAGTCCGTGTACTGAGTTTACTCAGCTACTTAGATTATATTGTAAAAGCTCAGCTAACACCATAGACTTTTGTTACTTATCATTACTAATATTATTTAAAAAAAAGATGATAAAAAACAGCTGGGACATCTAGGTTTTTTTCACAAACGTGCATTATTTTGTGTGGTGAAGAAAATGATTATATATGATTATGTTACGCTTTCACGCCGTATCTACTGAACCGATTATCATGAAATTTTGCATACACATAGGTTAGGGTACTGAAAAGGACATAGGCTATATATCACGCGGGCGGAGTCGCGGGTAACAGCTAATAATATAATAAATGCGACAAAACCGTATCAATAGAACTAATAAGTAATAATCAAAAACAAATAGAATAGTACCCGTAGCCCCTCGATGACTGGCTAGTAACCGACCGTGCCATAGAGCCCGTAATTGCTACATTGTATATTATATTGTTACATTACAACAGAAACTACTGACGCTAAAGTTTTGTGTGGACTATATACTGGTAAATAAAAATGAAAAATAAATATATACGGACAAATCACACAGATAGAGCTACCCTAAAGTAAGTTCGAGAGTTATGGTATACTAACTCAACGATACTTTATTTTATAATAGATACTTATATAGATAAACATCCAAGACCCAGGTCAATGTGAAAAAGATCATTTTTCATTTTGACCTGACCGGGGATCAAACCCGGGACCATTCGTGTCGCAAGCAGGCGTGTTAACCGCTGCGCCACGGAGCTTGTCACAGCTTAAAAGAACTGCGTGAAAAATATTTTTCCTCACAGTAGGGTGTAAATCTGGTCCCGGCGCCTTGCCAACTCCATTGCACAAAGATGCGGCATAAAAACCGACTGTATAACACCACGATAACTGCAGATTACACCAGTATAGAGAACATTTTATTTTTATTCGATTTTCTTATTGGAATATTGAACTAGATTCTACGAAAATTTCATTGTAAGTACAGTATCTGGCATCACTTTAATTTATTTGCTTTAACTTTATTGAACAGAATATGTAAAAATAGATTGTATGATACTTAAACGGCTAGACATAAACTGTGGGTGAGTGAAGGAATGATCACACTGTAGCCTGTAGCCAATTTTGTCTTTTCATGAGAGCAGCTCTTTAGTCACAATTGTCATTGGTCAATTAGGTACGCTTAACACAGGTGGGCTGGTACAATGACAATCTGGCTAAGTGAGAAATTATAGACCCTACGGAAAACGTGTGTGGGTGTGATCTATTTCCGCAAACTATCTCCGTCTCTTTCATGGATGCTCGAACTCCTACACCCTAGAAGATCTTTACATAACCTACCTACCTAGACTATAAAAAAACGCATAATTAAATATGATTTTTTTTTCCTCTAGGACAAATGCTGGAGACTGGAAAAAAATCAAAATTCCAATCCCAACTAATATTATAAATTCGAAAGTGAGTTGTTTCTTTGTTACAGTTTCACGTCTCATTTTCATCTTCTGAACCGATCATCATGAACTTTTGCATACACATAGTTATGGCTAATGAGAATAACATAGGCTATATATCGCGCGGGCAACAGCTAGCTTTCATATAAATTTTTAGATAGGCTTACTTTAGTATGTGAAATTTTTTTTAAATTCCCAGTGTTAGTCTTATGTTAAAAAGTTAAACATATTGACAGACTGATTCACCCTTTACGGGAATATTGAGAGTTAAATTTACAGGTGATGCACAGGTTTTAAGGGGAGTAGATTTCGAAAATTACATCAGTTTTGGTATCTAAGATGGCGGACGCAACTTTACAGGCAAAATTAACATGGGTGTCATTGTATAGGTTTACGAGGTGTAGATTACGAAAATGACGTCAGTTTTGGCATCTAAGATAGCGGACGTGACTTTTCACAAAAAATAGAACATGGATATCGTTGTATAGGTTTTTCGGGGTGTAGATTTCGAAAATAAAGTCGGTTTTGAAAGACAAGATGGCGGACGCGATTTTTCATGGAAAATTAACATGGATTTCATCGTATAAGTTTTTATGGATGTAGATTTCGAAAATGACGTCATTTTTAGCATCCAAAACATCCAGGTTACATTATTCTCTTAAGGATCAAGAAGAAAAACGTGATAAGAAGAACAATACGGTGCAAATCGGCCGACGCTTTGCCAACTCCATTGCACAAAGATGAGGCATAAAAACTGGCCGTATAATACCACTGTTAACTGCAGATTACAGCTGTGCAGCGAACATTTTATTCAGGAATATCTTTTACATCCCTATTTAAGTTTTATATAAAGACCATTAAATAATGTGCAAATACATGGCGAAATTTTGATCGTTCTGGACCCTTAAAGGGGTGATTCAGCCCGTCGATATGAACCATTTTTCCTATGGGACCAATGCTGGAAACTCAAATTTTATTTCGACATTTTCATACAAGTGTTCAGCCGCCCGGGCAATTTGTATAGGAATGTCGAAATTTTTTTCGAGTTTACAGCATTTGTCCCATAGGAAAAGTTGTTTCTATTGACAGGCTGAATCACCCCTTTAATGGTCCGGAACGATCAAAATTTCGCCATGTATATTAAAGGCTAGCTTTCATTAGTTATATAAATATTTTAGTATCAATAAGAAAGAATCGACTCGTTTTTTTATATTGTCAGCTGTAGTTTTTTAATGCTGGAAAAAAATTCTGAGTCAAAACAATCAAAACAGTACTAACTTTTGACGGCGGCTCTTCTTACGTTTGTGTTGATTTTCGGAAACAGTACTTTTTTCGGTATAAAAGGTAGCCTGTGTACTTTTCCATACTCCAGACGACGTGTAGGCAAAATCTCATGATCATCGATTCAGTAGATATGGCGTGAAAGCTAACAAACAAACAAACAAACCAACAAACTCACTTTTACATTTATTGACTGTCAGTGTCAATGTTATTGTTTTACGTCAAATTGACAATGACAGCTGATTTGGCAAAGATATTTAAAAGTACTACGTTTACTTACGTTACGTGACCTTTTTTCAAAAAATATTACTTTTTTAATTGCAGATTAAAATAGATTGTTAATTTGCTAGCCATCCTAGTTAAATATAATATTAAATCATAAACTTTTATAAAGGGCTTAAACAATAACAACGTTACACTTCATTTTCACAGCAGTTCTGTAAAACACCTTTCGTTCAAAATTATAACCCTTGTTCCACGAATGGTCTGAAACACGTTAATTGGAATGGTTCCTGGCATTAAAAGTAATAACGATCTTAATGAACATCACTCAAGCTCCAGAAGTTTTTCACTCGAAATGTTAACACTTTGGCGCAGACGATTTGTCTTTAAAACAAATTACCATTTTGTTTCCAAAAGTTTGCCTGTTACCTACTGTGTTTTAATTTTAAATTGTACTTTACAACTGTGTCCGTCCATTTTCTGTTAAGAAATATTAAGATCTAAACCCTAAAAGATTGTAAATATGTACTAAAACTGTTGCTATTTGATGATTTTCTATATTTTTTGTGCTGGAAACATAAATCTTAATGTTCACTTACAAAATAACGTAGTTCCTAAAGCCGCATTTGTGATTTTAATTGTAAGAAACAAATTAACGTACCTTAAGTGGAATAAGTAAATTCTGGTTGTTTTTTTTTTGCCTCATGTGCAATAAATTGGCTTGGTTTCCAGATTCAGATGTAGACCGTACTTCTTGTAAAATATATTATATTAGGCCCCATTCCACTTGCGACATTATTAACAGCTACCCTCCTACAGCATATGTACTCTCTGTTTATCATAAGTTAAGGCATCATTACAGTAAATTATATTTTCAACTCCAAACCGTCTTGCCAGCGTAGAGAGTGAAGGCCAAATCCTCTGACTGCCCAGGCTAATACATGGCTCTGGTAGTACAGAGAGGGTCTTGCTCTTGCAGTGGAGACTAACAAAGACCTGTATGATTATGATGATGAAATTATTATCTTCCATGCTGGTCTGAGCTCTAGCTGCTTCTCTTTCCGAACATATTGTCGATTGAGATCATGGGCGACAGTCTGAGGAATTATGTCAATAGGCGATGCGGCTAGCAACCCATTACTATTTTGATTCCGTTTTCCACCTACACGCACCAATTAAACATGTCATTTAGGCCTTTAGAGCCTAGGCTCTGTCTACTCCGCATGGGATAAAAGCTGTGACAACTTATATATGTAATAAAAAAAATTCTTAAACGATATCTGTATTTGACGTACAACGTACATGATAAATCGTTTAAAAAGTTGACGGAATGATGACGTCACTTCTGCGACGGCAGGCTTAATCAATAAGGTCCTTGTTACGAAGTTTTGCCTCAATTCAGAATTTATTAAAGAATAATTACATGGAAAGACAAACTTCCGTAACTTTTTAGAACGTGCCTTATACTGGGTTTTTTACTCAACTACGCTGAAGCCTATAGGAGAGTTATATTTTGACCGTTGTATTTGTATAGTACAAACTGTTGTTGGGGTATTCATCATCATCATCATCAGTTCTTTCTAGTCTCCACTGCAGGAGCACGACCCTCTCTGTACTACCAGAGCCATATATTAGCCTGAGTAGTCAGAGGATTTGGCCTACACTCTCCACGCTGGGCAGACGGGTTGGAGAGGCATCTTTGATGTTAATAAGCTTTGTTTAGCTTGTGTTTCCTTAGTCGCCTTTTACGACATCCACGGGATGACTTGGAGTGGTCCTATTCTACTCTGCCGGGAGCCACACGGTTGGGGTATTGTTTGACATTATATAAGAATGAAGTTTCATCTTTAAACCTGATGTTATTAGGATTCCGTAGTTGAATGCCGAAATTTGAATCGTAATAGATTCGTCATATCTGTCGGTAGGCATTTAATTCCAAAACTGTAACAACACATTTAAAACTTGGTAGGAAGTTGTATTCTGTGAAGCGCTTTACGTTTTTATACAAAAATAAAAATGTTAAAAGATAAGGACTGTAAATTTTTTGTCATCAAACCTATACTTGCGGAATGACCATAGAGAGGCCATTAAAATGAAATTGAGGTTCCAACATAGAAGTAAGAATTACGAAAAATTTTTTTTTAATCTATGGGTTCCAAGAACCATATTTTCTCAAGGTCAATCAAATATGAAAGACAGGCACTTTCAGAGTGGTAAAAAGGGGCCCAAAAAATATGCTTTAAATCTCAATGAACACTTCTAAAGAAACTTTGTATGACCAAAATGTAGTCATCAGTTTTTGAGATATATCACATTTTCATGGACCGAAAATATAACTTTTTCATTCATATAAAAACTACGAGTGTGAAAAACTAAGTAATTATTGGTGGCGAAAAATTAAAGTGGTATTTACTTATCTATGCGTGTTACTGTGTGACCCTTCAAGGGCGACGCTCACTCACACTTGGCCATTTTTTTAGTTTAGTAATGGTCCTACTAAATACATTTTTAAAAGCGTCCCCACAACATATTATAGCAAAGTTAGCAAATCCCCTAAACAACTCCAGACAACGCAGTGCACAAAAGTTTGGAATTTCCTGGACACAACGCCGACCACAAAGTTTGGAAGGCGGGATCTACTAGTATACTACTTTTTAAATAAGTATTTTAAACTCCGAACCTCCACGCTGATCTGGGAGAAACGGAAAAACGTAGAATGTACCAGATGCTTTTCATCCCGCGCAGATCGTAAAAGCCAATCGAAGGAATAGGCGTAATCATGTCAATTGGCGATGCGGCTAGTAACCCCTCACTATTTTGGTTCCGTTCTCACCTACAAGGCCCCCAACATGCTAAACGTGGCCTTAACGTTTTACAGACCTAAGCTCTGTCTACCTCGCAAGGGAAGATGACGTGATATGTAATACCAAGCTTGCTTCTGCGTAACTCTTCATGGGCGAGTCAGACTCGTACTTTGTTACTTTCTTTAGTTAAGTATATGGTCCTATTAATACATTTTTAAAAGCGTCCCTACAACATATTGTAGCAAAGTTAGCAACGGCTAGTATCCACGAAACAACTCCAGACAACGCAGTGCACAAAAGTTTGGGATTCCCTGGACACAACGCCGACCACAAAGTTTGGAAGGTGGGATCTACTAGCATACTACTTTTTTAAATATTTTAAACTCCGATCTTCCACGCTGAACTGGGAGAAGTAAAAAAGGAAAAAGTAGAAATAACCGCTGCTTCTCTTCCCGCGCAGATCGTAAAAGCCAATCGAAGGAATAGGCGTAATCATGTCAATAGGCGATGCGGCTAGCAACCCATCACTATTTTGGTTCCGTTCTCACCTACAAGGCCCCCAACGTGCTAAACGTGGCCTTAAGGTTTTACAGACTTTAGCTCTGTCTACACCGCAAGGAAAAAGACGTGATAGTATGTATGTATGTTAAAAACGTCCCCACAACATACATATTGTAGCAAAGTGAGCAACTACTCGTATCCACTAAACAACACCAGACGACGTAGTGCACAAAAGTTTGGAATTCCCTGGACACAACGCCGACCACAAAATTTGGAAGGTGGGATCTACTAGTATACTACTTTTTAAAATATTTTAAACTCAGATCTTCCACGCTGAACTGGAAAAAGAAAAAAAGGAAAAAGTAGAATGTAGCCGCTGCTTCTCTTCCCGCGTAGATCGTAAAAGCCAATCGAAGAAATAGGCGTCAGGAATCATGTCAATAACCGATGCAGCTAGCAACCCATCTCTATTTTGATTTCGTTCTCACCTACAAGCCCACCAACATGCTAAACGTGGCCTTAAGGTTTTACAGACCTAAGCTCTGTCTACCTCGCAAGGGAAGATGACGTGATATGTAATACCAAGCTTGCTTCTGCGTAACTCTTCATGGGCGAGTCAGACTCGTACTTTGTTACTTTCTTTAGTTAAGTATATGGTCCTACTAAATACATTTTTAAAGGCGTCCCCACAACATATTGTAGCAAAGTTAGCAACTGTTCGTATCCACTAAACAACTCCAGACAACGCAGTGCACAAAAGTTTGGGACACAACGCCGACCACCAAGTTTGGGAGGTGGGATCTACTAACATACTACTTTTTTAAATATTTTAAACTCCGATCTTCCACGCTGAAATGGAAAAAGAAAAAAAGGAAAAAGTAGAATGTAACCGCTGCTTCTCTTCCCGCGCAGATCGTAAAAGCCAATCGAAGAAATAGGCGTCAGGAATCATGTCGCCGATGCAGCTAGCAACCCATCTCTATTTTGGTTTCGTTCTCACCTACAAGCCCACCAACACGCTAAACGTGGCCTTTTGTTTTCTTAGACCTGAAATCTGTCTACCCCGCAAGGGAAAAAGACTTAATAGTTTGAATGTATGTTTAAAGCATCCCCACAACATATTGTAGCAAAGTACGCAACTGCTCGTATCCACGAAACAACTCCAGACGAGACGTAGTGCACAAAAGTATGGAATTCCCTGGACACAGTGCCGACCACAAAGTTTGCTGAAAGCGGTAGGTATCTACGTGTAATTTTTAAATTAAAAAAAGCGTAAATTTCTCTATTCTTAAAGTTTATTTTATTTTCTACCAACTTTTGCTCGCAGCTCCCTGCTCCAGTCGCGTTAGTGTCGTTCCCTTGGAAACAGTATCGTGTAAAAGTAGCCTTTATTCTTCTCAGTATCCCAGACAATGCGTGTGCAAAATGTCATAAAAATTGGTGTATTTTTTTAATCGTAAAACCAAAACAATTAATTCTAGGCGAGCCTTACATATTTGTGCCCTTTGCCGTGCAGACCTTAGGGCCTTGGGGTGCGGAAGCCCGACAGTTGTTTAAAGAGATCTCCGCACACCTAATCGACGTTTCTGGTTACCAAAGGGCAGGCGCGCATTTTGGCCAAAGGCTGAGTTTGGCCATCCAGCGTTGAAATGCCGCCAGCCTTTTGGGCATTGCCCTCTGACCACAGCGATTTGGCTTCAATTTTTTATTTTTCTTAATGTTATTTTTTATAGGTTAGTTTTTATTTTAGGATTAATTTTGTCTTAGGATTAGTTAGTTTAGTTCACTATAGTTCTTTGGTTTAGTTCCTTATTTTAAAAGTGTGAATATATAAACAATTCAAATAATCAAACAAACAAACCAACAACACACAAACTCTATTGCATATTAGTTAGGATTGTTCTCTGCAAACCTGTCAGCTGGCAATTTTTGTAATAAAAAAGTGCAAAAGCCCGTCGCCCGTGTATCATTCATGCATGAGTCTGACGTTTGAAACTACACCTAAAATGAAAATACGTTTTTCTCTCGCTACAAATTTTATGTCATTTTTTCGGGAAAACGGAAGGCCTCCCTGGAGCAGGGGTTCACGGTTCATGCGCCCGTCTGATACACGAGGGACATTGTTTCAATTCCCAGCGCAAGTTAATACTTTTACTTCATCTTCGTCGAGCCGAGCTCCGTGGCGCAGTGGTCAACACGCCTGCCTGCGACACGGAGGTCCCGGGTTCGATCCCCGGTCAGGTCAAGATGGAAAATGATCTTTTTCAGATTGACCTGGGTCTTGGATGTTTATCTATATAGGTAGGTATATATTATAAAATATAGATAGATAGATAATAACTTTATTGAAACCGGAATGACACACATACAAACAAAAAAATACAAAGACAAAAATACACATAAGAAAAGAAAAACCGGCCAAGTGTGAGTCAAACTCGCGCAATGAGGGTTCCGTGCAATATGCTTCGTGAACACACACACAATGTGCAAAAATGTTTTATTCAATTGACTAGCGCTATCTAGTGGTGTTTTAGTGAACTATCTCCTAGGTGAACTTATTATAGTGAATTTACCACTTTATTTTCGACTGATAGAATTCTTATTATTTTTCCTGTAATCTTCAAGCAATAAACTATATATTGAATTTTTTTTGAAATTTTAGGCCCAGTAGTTTCGGAGATCAGGGGGGGGGAACGGTCAAATTTTGCCTTCTTTCGTGAATAAAATCAAAAGTATTGATTTTTCCCGAACAAAAAAAAATATTTTTGAGATCCTCATAACAAGCCCTTTCATTTGATATATAACACGGTAAGGTTTGCAAAACTTTTTTTTAACATTTTCTATATGGACCCCCTAAACTGACCCTTATTTTAAAAAAATATATATTTACTTTGCACATCCGTGTTTGGGTCATAGGTTTACACCATCTTACCAAATTTCATTTAATTTGGTTCAGTAGATTCGGAGAAAATCGACTGTGACAGACGGACGGACGGACAGACAGACGCTCGAGTGATCCTATAAGGGTTCCGTTATTAATTTTTTGTACGGAACCCTAAAAATTGACAGTTCAGTCTTGTTTAGCACGTGTGCCACAACGATACCAAAAGGTTGTAGCTCAGCGATACGTTTGCTCGCAGAACAAACTACTGATTTCCAGCTACCACCAAATGAGATTCACGGGGACACGAGCAACTATACCATCCGTGTGCCATTACATAAATAGAAAGGGAATAATATGAATACTGTCGTTAATATTACTGATTTTTTTAAATTACCTTGTTCATTTTGTTTCATTAATTTGAATTCATTGAATAAGGAATAAAATAAAACTAGTATAAAATAAAATAACAATTAAGGTGAGGAAATAGTCATAATATTGATAAAATTGAAAAAAATTACGAGATTTTTTTAATCTAAATTGACATAATTGCAAAAATAACTTGACAAAACTAAATTGATTGAGTAATGAAAAGAGTGATGAATGTGGATAAAGCGAAAGAGGTTTGCAAGGATCGTAGCAAGTGAAAATCCATAGTCTCTGATTGAATATAGTATCTTGTTGAGTTGGTATTTGTGTGATATGTCCCTATATATTTATTTATCTTTACTGCTTTTTGTCTGGTGTTGGAGTAAAATTAAATTAAAAGTATTTACCATATTACTCAGGCGATTCTATAAAGTAAGGTGGCATTCGCATTGTGTAATTTGTATTGAATGACGTCTCCGCCTCGTCGTATTTTTTATGTCATAATTGCTATTACATGCAAGCTATTTGGTGCTTCATAAGAAGGCACAGTATAAACTGTTGATTTATCGTAAGTCGCGTTATCCTCAACCAACTCTCTGGTGAATGCAAGTATGGCATCGGGTACGCGCACCCGGCCTCTCAAGGCTATTTTCTTATCACCAATTCATCCGAGCAAGTAGTATCCCAAATAAATAAATATATACGGACAAATCACACAGATTGAGCTAGCCCCAAAGTAAGTTAGAGACTTGTGTTATGGGATACTAACTCAACGATACTATATTTTATAATAGATACTTATGTAGATAAACATCCAAGACCCAGGTCAATCTGAAAAAGATCATTTTCCATCTTGACCTGACCGGGAATCGAACCCGGGACCTTCCATGTCACAGGCAGGCGTGTTGACCGCTGCGCCACGGAGCTCGTATACCTCAGTCCAACCAACTCCTCTCAGCTGCAGCATCGGAATCAAGATAAGATAAACGAACTGCGCTCACGAACCTGGCGCCAAGCGTGGTGAGTATGGCAAAACCCTCCCATGATGGAAATCTAGGGGGAGGCATATGTCCAGCAGTAGACTTCTTACGGGTGAGATAGTGAAACCGTTGATTTGTACGGATAATCACTAGGTGCATCGTACTCGTATGTCTATTGGCAAATTAAAATTAGATACTTAGACTTTTTCTGACTACTCAGGCTAGTATATGGCTCTGGTAGTACAGGTCGTGCTCCTGCAGTGGAGACTAGTAGAGACCTGGTGATGATGATGATGACTTTTTGAGGTCCAGGAAGACCAAGTTTTATTGACTAATTAAAGAAAAAGGCTGGTGTCATGTCGTATCAAAAACTAACGTTAGACGTTAGTTTTTGATATTTTTTTAGCAGAGGATATTTTTTTATGTCATAGGACGGCAAACGAGCAAGCGGGTCACCTGATGGTAAGTGATCACCGCTGCCCATGGACAACTGCAATTCCAGGGGTGTTTCAAGAGCGTTGCCGGCCTTTATTTTTCCCTACTCGAACGTCGATTTTCTGTGAAAGTGTGGTACTTCCCCGGACGAGCCGGCCCATTCATGCTACTAGCAAAAGCGAATTTTGCCGGTACCTGGCTCTACCAAAGAGAAGTTTGGCGCATGCTCCGTCGACAAGAGCTACAAAGATCTTAAATAAGAATAAGAAGTCTTTTTCATCCTCTTAAATCTCGATGTATGTATTTCGTATGTGTAAGTGGCCAACACTGGTGTCAGATTTATCAAGCTGCCTAACGGCGACTCATCATAATTTCGTGTAGGTGACACGGTCAGTCGACCATGCACACCCTGGTGTCAGAGTCAGTGCCTAAAGGCGACTGACATAGCTACCGACTGCCATCAATAATGACAGCCAAGACCAACGGCTTAACATGCCTTCCGAAGCACGGAGGAGCTCTAGATATTTTTATGCCACTTGCGGTCACCCATCCTAGTGGGGACTGCGCCCGGGGTTGCTTAACATGCGTAAGCGCTAATAATGCTCACACCGACTGGGCCATCGAGCTCGTCATAAATCTCGATAGTCTTTAAATATGTAACGCAATATAAAATCAATAGAATCATAAAAATATGTCCTAGGCAAGTATATCACAAACGCGTTCTGCAAGCAAAATATAAAATGAACGGGGCCGCGACATAAAATACGTCATAAACCATGATTCATGTATATTATGTAGATATTATGTTGTTTTACGAGGCGTAAAATGAACTGTTATATTACACTGGTGCTTTGGGTTTTTATCGCCTCATTTGGCTGCTTGGAGAAAAAGGGTATAAATCAATTAACAAATTTAAACGATCAAAAATAAAAAAAGAAAGTATGATAACTTAGTAGCTCATGACAATTTGATAACAGCATTTCAGAATAGCATTGTAAGTTTAAGCGAATTCGAAGAATGTGAAAAAACCGGCCAAGTGCGTGTCGGGCCACGCGCAGTGTAGGGTTCCGTAGTTGCGAATGACAACTTTGAGTTCACATTGTTCACACTCACACCTCACAATTTAACGACCAAAACCATCTAAGATTAATTTTCTTAAGATTTTAAGTAGTCGCAGATTTTAGATGTGAGAATAATGCCATCTTGAAAAAACTACTACCAGACTCTGTACCACCAGAGTCATATATTAGCCAGAGCAGTCAGAGGATTTGGCTTACACTCTCGACGCTGGATAGATGGGTTGGAGAGGTGCCTTTTTGGTTATAAGTGTTGTTTAGCTTGTGTTTCCTAAGTCGCCTTCTACGATACCCACGGAAAGACCAATTCTTAGTACGGAATCCTTTTCAAAGCATAAAGACCCAAAGTAATTTTTTTAAATATCTACGGTTAACACATGGACTATGACGAAGAACGTGAAAATTTATATAATATCCACGATTATGTGCCTATGTTTATAACAAACTTCCTATTTTAAAACTTAATTACGCCGTACAAAGTTGGCCTAGTCATAACAGAATACATACATTTTGACAGGTGGCGTGATTAGTAGTACTGCTGTGTGCTCCCAGGTCCCCGACCAATTTACCACAGTAATCAACCGTGGTTAATAAGGCGAGGCCGCAGTGTCATCTCGTTACCACTCGCAGATTCTAAAATATTCTTTATCATAACAGCATAAGGTCTGGATTGCGATGACGACAGTGATTAAGAAGTAATAAGGATGTCTATAACTTGTGTAGATAAAAATATTTTATGAAAACGAGATAGCTTCACTGCTCCAGTGTGGAAGATGGCAATTTACTTGTATGGTCTTTTCAATTTTTTGTACGGTTTATTTTATGTAAAAATAATATACTGATTGTTAACGGACATGAGTAAATGAGGAATAATAACAATTTAATAGGCGTTTTAATGCATTCACATCAAGAAATGAAATACGGGAAAAAAACCCACGCGTGCGGGTTTAAACGTACGTCTTAGTCTTTATAAGTCTCACTGTATAACTAAAATAACCTGCACGCGTGAAATTTTTTCACATACTGCCTCCGTGGTCCAGTGGTTAAAGCGTTTGCCTTGTTGACCCGGGGGTCGAGGGTCGATTCCCACGGGAAGCATACTTTGTTAAGTTGTTTCCAGTTTGGTTAGGACATTGCAGGCATGAATCACCTGATTGTCTGATATGAAAGATGATTCCGTGCTTCGGAAGGCACGTTAAGCCGGTAGCCCCGGCTGCCATCTGGTAGTCGTTAAAGGAACCACGTCAGAGGCCGAGAGGCGGTTCCGAAGAACTCTGACACCAGGGTGTGCATGGTGGGCTGACAGTGTCACCTACACGAAATGATGATGATGATGGTTTTTGTCTTAATTAAATAAAATAGAAAAAATGAGGAATACCTACTTATAGTTTTGCTCTAAATGCCCAACTCATTGCACACAAAAGGACCTAGAGGAGGCAAATGATTGGGCAGTGGCTGAGGCCGCATACTGGCCAAAATTAGTGTAGGTTATTAAAGACATTACGTATCTAAAAGAAGAAGAATTTTTGCCTTGACCATCCGTCTTTCTTTCCTAATAAAATAATCTTTCGGCTAATAAAGTCCTAATGCCTAAAATATGTAATTGATATTGAGTTTAATGTTACTTGAATATCTTTTTTATTGGAAACTTAGTCATAAGTAAATTACTGACGTCAACAAAAATTTTACCTAAACTTAGTCATAAGTAAATTATTGACGACAACAATTTTTTTTTGTTGTAAAAATTGTAAACACATTGTATGACAATTAGTAAGTGTTTAAAGAAACCTATATTAAATAAACGATTGAATCTTAAATTGCCGTTATACATCTTATTACGTTTTGTCCATGTGTGATGATTGTAAATGGTGTACAAAAACTTTCGTTACAATAATTATCAAAGACATACATATAAAATACAATAATTATAAAATTAAGGTTTATGTTGTGGTCATAAATTATATTTTGAGTTCCCTACCCAAAGGGTGCCAACGGGTTCCATAAATAAGCCTCAGCTGTCCGTCCATACATCTGTCTGTCATCAGGGCTTTATCTTTTGAACCATAATAAATTTAAAGTAGAGACAATTTAAATTTTACAAAATGTGTATTTCTATTGCTACGACAACTCTTGTCTTCCATGCTAGTTTAGGAGAAAAGAAAAACATAGAATATACCAATTGCTTTTTTTTCAGTGCAAATCGTAGAAACCGGTCAAAGGATTGGGTAATTTTTATAGGAATCACGTTATAGGCGATGTGGCTAGCAATCCATCACTATTTTCATTCTGCTTTCCAACTTAACGCCCATTAACACGCTTGACATGATCTTTTGGTTAAATGACTTGATTAAAGAGGTCCGTGGTGCAGCGGTCATCACGCCGGCCTGCGATACGGATGGTCCCGGGTTCGATCGGTGGTCAGGTCAAGATGGAAAATGATCTTTTTCAAATTGACTTGGGTCTTAGATGTTTATTACAGTATTTGTTATAAAATATGTGTAAAATATAGTATCGTTGAATTGGTATCCCATTACACAAGTCTCGAACTTACTTTTGGGCTAGCTCAATCTGTGTGTTTTGTAATGTAAAAAAATAACCTTCAGCTCTGTCTACCCCGCAAGGGATAAAAACGTGAAAAAGATACAACAACACATCTAAGTTTTTAAGCTAATAGAGTCTATCTAGGCTTTATACTTAGTCAGGTCATAAGTTCTGTCAAAAACTTTTAATAAAATTGTCGATATAAAATTTGACATGGTAGTGTATCAGATGTTCTAATTCTTCGATTTTTTTACCTCGACAAAATATACTAATCAGACTAAACAACTTTTGCTACAGCGTCATTTTTATATTTCCTATAGTTTACCTGGACCATTATGGTTCTGCGTCAAGTGTTCCAAATCTTCAAAATAAATACCTCAACAAAAAATGCTCATTAGGTTGAATAACCTTTGCTATGGCGTCATTTATATATAGGTATTATCTAAGGTCGACTATATTTGAACCTAATAAGATACAATAATTTTGATATTGTTGACAGTTTAATTGCCAATAATTGTTTATAACATCAATTTGCTTTCAGACCGCGCCAGTGTTTCTGTCACTTCAGTTTCCACATTAATGACAAACGGCCGCCTCTAAATGTCGGAAAGGCATGTTTCGATAGATCCAATTAAATAGTAGCTAATTTTCAGTACATTTACTAATAATACGGTCTTTATGACATTAAAACTTGGATGGTAAAATTGTATTTTATGGACTGAGCTCATTTTCTTTACACCAATCACAATTTTATGGCAATTGCAAATTAATTATTGAAAAACGTCGTATGGTGTTTGTACTCAGTAAGCTGGCTATTATAGTAATCGGTTTATTTAATCTTAATCGCCTCGTGCCTATAAAGACCTTACATGTTATTACATGTATAGCTGGATATTTCCAGCTTACCTTACTTGCACCATATAGTACTATTGACTTAAGTACTTTTGGAATTAGGTTCTGTATGACGATTGAAATATTTTCATCAGTATTTTTTATCTGCTACACTAATTTATAACGTAGAAAACACAAAATTAAATAAAAAAACATCGTTCTCAAATTACGCAAATCATTTACCGAAACCTAACATTACAGAGAATAGCCGCTCCCATGTTCCTGTCACCTCATTTTCCAAATTAATGACAAACAGACACACCCACCGCCTCTAAATGTCACAGAGTCGTGTTTTCGATGGCTAATCGACTCGGCTAACCCTTTGTTAGTGACGACGTTTTAAATTAGCCATTTAACCCGCCACACGTCGTGTGAAAGATACCCGTTAAATTTGGGACACGATGGGAAATTTGGGACTCAGTTACTCATTTGGAATACTTTAGTTGAAAAATGGGTCGAAAACGCCCTTTGAATTATTTTCTTACGTTTATTTATTTAGGACGTATTTACGAACATATCGTAGCGGGATTGTTTAATACAAAGAAGTTATATATTTTGTAAAATTCAGATGTTGTTAATTTTTCGATGGCTAATGGACTCGGCTAACCCTTTGTTAGTGACGACGTTTTAAATTAGCCATTTAACCCGCCACACGTCGTGTGAAAGATACCCGTTAAATTTGGGACACGATGGGAAATTTGGGACTCAATTACTCACTTGGAATACTTTAGTTGAAAAATGGGTCGAAAACGCCCTTTGAATTATTTTCTTACGTTTATTTATTTAGGACGTATTTACGAACAAATCGTAGCGGGATTGTTTAATACAAAGAAGTTATGTATTTTGTAAAATTCAAATGTTGTTAATTTTTCGATGGCTAATGGACTTGGCTAACCCTTTGTTAGTGATGACGTTTTAAATTAGCCATTTAACCCGCCACACGTCGTGTGAAAACTACCCGTGAAATTTGGGAGTCGATGTGAAAGTTGGGACTCAATTACTCATTTGGAATGCTTTAGTTGAAAAATGGGTCGAAAAGACCCTTTGGACTACTTTCCAATATTTATTTATTTAGGACGTATTTACAAACTAATTGTAGTGGAATTTTTTGTAAGAAGGAAAGTGTATATTTTGTGAAATTTAAATGTTGTTTTTTTGATGGCTAATCGACTCGGGAAACATTTTATTAGTGATGACGTTTTAAATAAGACATTTAACCCGCCACACGTCGTGCAAAAGATACCCATAAAATTTGGGACTCGATGTGACATTGGGGACACGATTACTCATCTGGAATGCTTTAGTTGGAAAATGGGTCGAAAAGGCCCTTTGGATTATTTTCCAACGTTTATTTATTTAGGACGTATTTACAAACAAATCGTAGTGGAATTTTTTGTAAGGAGGAAAGTATTTATTTTGCAAAATTTTAATGTTGTTGTTTTTTAAGATTTTGAAGACGGGGACGGTAAATGAAATCTTAATACTGACGATGACAAGGAACGAAAAGGAAAAATCTATTAGCTTCGTCAGTTACATAATAATTGTCTCTCATTTTATTTATCTCAAGACTCATATTTTTTGCTTTGTTGAAATAATAATAAAATACTTGGATATAGCGCATAGAATCTAAGACTGGGGCTCGCTACTTCATGTTTTTGTATTGTCGTATCATAATGATATCTTTATCATACGACATTCTTAATCAATGTATCTTCGAATTAAATACTTATCATACTGCCGAACATTCAATATAACCAACTAGTGATTAAAATTAGAAAGTCCCTATAATTCATTGAAAGTGGTGACCTCCTCTAAAACGTCTATAATCATGTAGGTATACATGAAGATATTGTTTCAGCAACAAAAATGTAAGATGGATTAACTTAGATGACTTCTAAATAGTGATTTAAAAAAATATGAAAAATAGCAAATATTGAATTAGATCCATTAGAAAAATATAATGTGTAAACAAAAATATTATTTTTTTTAAATCCCTTGCGGTACAGATGGAACCCGAGGCCTTAAGATCCAAAGGCAAAAGGAGAATTTTTTTTAATATTTAAATTTATATATTTTTTTAAAAATTTTATTCTTTTTACAAGTTTTTATTGTGAGCGAGATGTATTCCAATGCGCCCAAATACGATGGGTTTATTTTCTTAAGTTTATAAGTTCCTATGTCTACCTAATGGCTTATCAAACCTGCTTTTAGGTCTCATAATATTGTACTGTTATCCGATTTACGTAAGTACACAAAATTTCAGTTCAATTGGTTTAGGATAAGTGCTTTAAACTTGAGTGGCAAGATTTAACCCAAACAAACGCGATACATAAATTGCAAATTAAATTAAATTTGTAAAACCGGAATCAAAATATAAGTAGCAAGCAAAATAAACTGAATATGTTCTACATGTTTAGATCAATGAACATCTTAAATTTTAATTTTTCGTGTGTTTCCAGGCAGAGTAGAATAGGACCACTCCAAGTCTTCCCGTGCATATTGTAAAAGGTGACTTAGGAAACGTAAGCTAAACTATAAGCTTATAACATCAAAGTGACCTCCTCAACCCGTCTGGCCAGCGTGGAGAGTGTAGGCCATATCCTCTGACTGCTCTGGCAAATTATGGCTCTGGTAGTACAAAGAGGTTCATGCTCCTGCAGCAGAGACTAAACAAGACCTGATGATGATGATGATGATGATGATGAATATTAAAATATAAAAATGTACATTAGTCATTACAAAATTATGTTTTAATTTATTTACCCTTTGAAAATTCTTTTTATTTGCTTCAAAATATTCGTAGGACGACAGACTGCATTCATTTTAATTAGTTTCAACACATTTTCCCACGTCACCACAGTTGAAGGGCCATTAGGGAAATTATTAAATATACTATCTCAAACAAACATGAAACTCACTTATTACAGTTCCTACTTTATGTGGACCCTCGTGGGCCAGAAACCCTGAACATAAAATAGGGAAAGAAGAGAAACACGCCACTGAAACCAATTTTTAAAGCATAGCTACGCTTTAGATAGGTAGTGATTTACGTGGTACTAAGTGTGACACCGTGTATTCGTACAGATGAAAAAGAGAGAGAAATGGCAATCATGAAATCATTTTTTAGGGTTTCCTGGCCAAACGGTAAAAACGGGTCCCTAATGGAGTATGACTCCGATGTCAGTTCGTCTGTTATGTTTGCAAAATACTTAAAAATCACTTGTAAAGGGAACAAATATTAATTTTATTCATTTTTAACTAAAGTGCCCGATGGTCCAGTGGGTGTGAGCTCTAAGAGCGCTTACATATGTTAAGCAACCCCTGGTGCAGTCCCTACTTGGATGGGTGACCGCAAGTGGCATAAAAATATCTCGAGCTCCTCCGTGCTTCGGAAGGCACGTTAAGCCGTTGGTCCCGGCTGTCATCGTTAATGGCAGTCGTTAAGCTATGTCAGATGCCTTAAGGCAGCTTGAAAAACCTGACACCAGTGTTAGCCACTTACACATACGAAAAACAAACAAACTAAAGGTCGAATTATTTATCACTATTTTTCTGGACTTGCAATACTTGCCAAAAAGCTAAAAATAAAGATATTCATATTTTTGTTAGGAAAGATCGTAAGTAGTGAAATATATCATTAGCTTTGTAGCGATAGCTGTAGCGATAGCGATAGCTGTATTTTTCAGTTAAAGTACACAGCATGTGAAGATTTAATATATGAATGGTATAAGTAGGTGTAAAACAGAATTAAAATAGTGATGGGTAGTTAACGGCATAGCTATGATGATCTTAATTGCCGACCATTTTCTTGGCCAGTAGAGTCTAGATAACAAGATAAGCAACTTGTGAATTCTATTTTTTTTCTTTTCACACAGACCAGCATACTCGTAGAAGGTGTCCACCAATGCCCTAAACGTAGCCTTAGAGTTATATGGCAGTTGGCCCTGTCTATCCCGTAAGAGATACAGGCGTGATAAATATAGTGCCATATCTAACCAGTTAGTTTTCGCCCCACGAGCACTGTTTGTTTTTCGTATGTGTAAGTGGCCAACACTGGTGTCAGATTTTTCAAGCTGCCTTAAGCCAACTTCAGCCTGCAAAGCAGTCCCAGCTGTCATCGTTGATGGCAGTCGTTAAGCTATGTTAACGACTGCCATCAACGATGACAGCCGGGACCAACGGCTTAACGTGCCTTCCGAAGCACGGAAGAGCTCGAGATATTTTTATGCCAATTGCGGTCACCCATCCAAGTAGGGACTGCACCAGGGGTTGCTTAACATACGTAAGCGCTCACAGAGCTCACACCCACTGGACCATTGGGCTCCTCTACGAGCATTGTAAAAGCCAGGCAAATTATTGGGCGAAAATCTAAAGAAACACGTCAATAGGCGATGCGGCTAGCAACCCATCACTGTTATGATTTGCTTTCTACATTTACGCACATTAACATGCTAAACGTGACCTTTGAATTTTTCGATCTTGGGCTCTCATTAAAACGTGATAAATATTTATATCACGTGTCATTTCTAAAATCTTACTATTTTATCCTCTGGGACTGAAACTTTGAACTTTGTATACGAGAGTAACTTTTAGTTTATATTTTACGAAATTCGACGTCCAAAGGTTGAAAGGGCATTGAAAGTTTTGCAGATTCACTTACGCAAAGTACGGAAACGTCGGCAGTCAAATATATTTGAATATTTTTTGTTATTTTACCCTAGCAATTTTCCCGACTTCATATTAAAGTCTAACCCCTTTATTCATAAAAATTAACAAACGCTTATTAAACCTATTTTAGCAAAAAAGTTTAGTCTTTATCCCACGCTCTAGTATTTGACATTGAAAAAACGAGACAAAACATATTTTTTAACTAAAATAGGTTTAAGAGGGGTTGTTAATTTTTATGATTAAGGGCCCACACTAGGCAAATTAGCGATGCCAATAGTTTTATTCCTAATACTTTACAAATAGAATGAAATTCAAGAATGTAAGTCATGTTAGCATTAGTAAATAACCTGAAGTATTCTTGGAATCATGATTTAATTATATTAGAATCAGTCATTAAGAGAACTACTGATTACCGCCAAAACGGCCGTTTTAGGCGGTAACAAGCAGTTATTTAAATTATTGGCGTCGCTAGTGTGCCGAGTGCGGGCCCTTAAGGAGAGATATGTCGCCTAGAATAGGTAGCGGAAACGTGCACTCACAAACTGATGAAAAAGCAACCGAGAATACACTCTGATGCTGATGATGATTGTACATATATAACATTTATTTACGAGTAGGACATAAAAATTTAAGCTGCTTCTCCGTTCGAAAAATTTTGTGTTCCCGGCGTTGATCCCATAGCTAAAGTTGTTCATATTGACCGATGAGTCGCTCTTTTATGGGTGTATCGAGGGTTAAATACACTCTGTATAATTGCTTACATATGTTATTATACAAAAGTGTGCTATAGGCTTAGAAATTTGTGTTTTCATGGTACAGATTCGTGATCATTAAAATGTACAAATATAACATCAAAACAGTAAAAAAAACCAATAACTTATAATTATTACTGACTTTATGGTGTTAATTAAAAATACAATCATAAACAGTCTCTTGCAGCCAGCCACGAAATTATGCAAAATGAGTGCCAAAACGCATTTCACATGCAATTTTGATGGCGGCAGCCGCACCTTTATTTACTCGCCGCCCGGATGCTGGCAGTTGTGTGGAATACTTGGCAAATAGGGAATTTCAGCTTTGTATTATAATTAAAGCCATATTATGTGTGTTAGGAGTAGGTAAAGGAAAGTTTAATTTCTGGCGTTATTTGAAAGATCTACACTAATCGGATTAATAATTTTATTTTATTTTTTTAACTTGCCGCCCAGATGCTGGTAGTTCTTTGAAAAACTTGGCAAATAGGGAATTTCAGATGCAGTAGCAGAAAATAAAAAAAAGAATTTTTCATAAACTAGTCCAACTCGCACTTGGCCACATTAGCTCGAGAGTATCCTAGCATGATGATCAGTAGACCATAGAGTCATATTATGTAGAAATAAAGCGATTTGTTAATGTTAAATCTAATGCGTATCCATTTAAGTGAGTTAATGATATTCATTAAAAAGAAAAACATAGAAACAAATAGCAGTCTCTAGTAGCCAGAAAATTATGCAAACTTAGTGCCAAAACAGTGCATTTTGTATGCAATTCTGATGACGGCGGTCGCCGCTCGCTGGGATGCAGCAGTCGTAGGGAAACCCTTTTACATATAGGAAAGGAAATTCCAGAGATTATTTTGTAAAATTAGAAAATAAGATATGGAAAAACTATATCTTATTATATAAGTTAATAACAAAAATATTATTACAAATAATTAACACACAAATTTTGTCGAGTTATCAAAGCAACTTAATGACACCAGGTTACTAGATTATAAATAAATAAATATATACGAACAAATCACAAAGATTGTTGTGTTGTGTTATGGAAAACTAATTAAAAGACGCTATAATTTTATAACAAATAGATATAAACATCGAAGACCCAAGTCAATCTGAAAAAGATCATTCACATTTGACCTTTGACTGAACTTGGAACCACTCACTACTGTTCATAATATATATAATTATAATCATCATTAGGTCCTTCCAGTCTCCACCGCAGGAGCACGACCCTCTCTGTACCACCAGAGCCATATACTAGCCTGAGTAGTCAGATGATTTGGCCTACACTCTCCACGCTGGCCAGACGGGTTGGAGAGGTCTCTTTGATGTTAATAAGCTTTGTTTAGCTTGTGTTTCCTTAGTCGCCTTTTACGACATCCACGGGATGACTTGGAGTCCTATTCTACTCTGCCGGGAACCACACGGCGACATAATTATAAATTCGTGTACAATTTCAGCTCAACCAATTGACGATGACTGCATTAAAATTCAGTTTTAATTTGTCACAAACATGCGAAGCGAATTCATTTTCAAGTTGTGATAAAATAACCGTATTGCGTATTATATTACGGGTAATATTTAATACCCGTAATATAATACGCAATTGTGTTCAATAGCATCAATTCCACTCGTTAATTAAACTCATATAAAGTATATTTTTGATAACATTAAACCAATAAAAAATAACTTTAGCAAAATAACGAGCTCCGTGGCGCAGCGGTCATCACGCCTGCCTGCGACACGGATGGTCCCGGGTTCGATCCCCGGTCAGGTCAAGATGGAAAACGATCTTTTTCAGATTGACCCGGGTCTTGGATGTTTATCTATATATTATGTATTTGTTATAAAATATAGTATCGTTGAGTTAGTATCCCATAACACAAGTCTTTCATAAGAACTTACTTTGGGGCTAGCTCAATCTGTGTGATTTGTCCGTATATATTTATTTATTTATAATGAAAAAAGAAGCATCAATTCATTACGATCAAGGGTGTTAATTGCAAGATTCAAGGATATTGCACAAAAAATTACACGTATCTGACTAATTTGGCACTGTATAAAGTTTTTATTTACATTTTTTAAGGTTCCTATATTAATCCACAATCCTATAGTAAGCCACTATTAAAGCGTTTGAACTTGAGGTGTTAACGTTTCACATAATTAAACGAGTGTTATTTTTACTTACTCCTAAGTACTCACTCATTACTTTGGATTGTGCTTTATTTATATGTCTGCCAATGAATCCAAATGAAAATTGCGTGAAAAATTTCCATATTTGTAACAGTTTCCATGTCCGTGACATAGTGGATAAGCTGCAATACATTCGCGTATCGCAGCTTATCCGCTATGTCACGGCATTCGCGTACGGTCACGTTTTTTCGAAATCTGGAAGAAAATTACATATGGCACAAATATCGGAAGAAGCTACTTTTGCCGGACCCTAGCAGGTGAGCGAAACCAAATAATGGAGGCTTGATGTCGTTTGGGTATGCGGGGCAATGGTTGTGACCATTCACACCATTGATACCGAAGACCATGCGAAGTGTTACTCTAGTTTAATATACTTCCAACGCATAAACACATCGACAAAATGACGTGACCCAGGCAGTAACTGAAAACCAGTGTATTGCTCTCCGAGTGATATACGCACTGAGATACTGCCTTGCGGGGGTGGATAGCTTTGATGCAATCCTGCGAAAAAAAGCGTTCTGAGAGCAATAGCCGACAGCGGGGATTGTCCGTTTGTTGACCATTTTATTAGTTCAACAATCTCGCTAGTAGAATATAAGTACTAACACACCTAACTATAAGTTTACTAACCAAAATGGACAAAAAAGTTGTCTGAAAATAAAACATTTTTTTTTTAATTTATTTATTTATTTTGTACCACTGCGACACACAAACGACACACACGCACCTATCGGTCTATTTGTTAAATTTCTTATGTTGTGTTTGTTTATTGATTGTATGTGTGTTTTTAATGGTACAATAATCTTTTATCTATTTAAGTGTAGAAGAAAAAGCCGGAAAAATTCTCTTCAGCCGTCTCTGTCATCTGCGTTGGGATGTCGCATGTTTGTGCATTTTTTATCGCATTTATCAAGGGAAATGCCAGGAAATAGTTGACCTGATACCTACAGCAAAAGTAAGTGGGATAAGTCCGCCTTGTACGTGTTTACTTTTTAAGAATTGCCTTTTATTAACTGTATTTTTTTATGTACAATAAAGAGTTACAAACAAACAAACGAACAAAATTACTCCACTGACATAAATAGAAGGTTCATCCTTACCACCTTGATAACTGGCAGTCAACCATCGTACGTTTTGAAAGAAACTTCCTGCCATGTACTATTGAACTTATTTTATTTTATTTTATTTAAACTTTATTGCACAATTTAAAAAAAATGTGTACAAAAGGTGGACTTAATGCCATATGGCATTCTCTCCCAGCCAAACCTTTGGACCAAAAAGAAAATTAAAAATGGGTGGTGGGTGGTGCGATAAAGTGCCAGAATATAAAAAAAAACGCAAAAAAATAATATAATATAAATCAATATACCAACGAGCAATACAACTAAAAATATACCAACATAAATATAATAAAAATATAACATATAATTAGATACATATCTATAAAAACATAAATATATATAAATATATACATATAGGGGATGATTACTAATCAACGGGAAAGTTATGAAGAGGAAAAAGACTTTTCTAAAAACCATTTGTGTACAGCCTCTTTGAAAGCGAACCTATTGAACTGTGGAATCAACTTTCTGCAGCGGTATTCCCGAATCGATACGACCTTCAAAAAACGAGTTTATGACCTCCTTAAAAGACCGGCAACGCTCTAATCCCACTCCTGATGTTGCAGTTGTTCATGGACAGCGGTGATCACTTATTACCATTATAAAAAAGTGGACCTTAGGGTCCCAAGCACTCCAGCGAAGAACGCTACCAGGAACACGCTTAGATGAGAGAAATTTATACTAAATGGATTTTAAAATGCAAATGATGTTGACATAATTTATTCATACTGTAAACGTTTAAACATAAAGCAGATAAATCAGCATCTGTCAGGTTTACGACTAAAATATAATCCCATCGAACTGCGTAGCTAGAAAACAGAGTAGATTGTAGAGAATAATGCATTGCTTATTTAAAGATTGTTTGATCAAAAATGAACGCCCCTCCATTGCATTTACTCACATGCAAGATAGGAAGTGGGTGTGTGAATACGCTTTCACATGTTAAACAACCCTGGGTGCAGTCACTTGAATGGGTGACCGCAAGTGGCATAAAATAGCTCCTCCGTGCTTTTTCGATTTTGCAAATATAAAAAAATACTAAGAGAAATAAATGACGTTCTAAAAGTAATACATGAGATCCAAAATTAAAAAAAATATATTCATTTCATTTCTTCGGAAGGCAAGTTAAGCCGTTTGTCCCTGCTATCGTGATTGATTGCAGTCATTAAGCTATTTAAGTTTAACAAATCTGACATCAATGTGTGACACCAACACTTACATACGAAAAAAACGAAACTAACGAAAACTAGTTTCAATTTCAAAAGCTATTATGACTTAGTCTCTGCAAAAATCCCCTCTATGTCCAAAGTCGAGTATTTATTATGTAAATACACCAAAACTCCGGAACAACTTAATCCCTGTTCCCTAAAAATGAAAAATTAGATTCACCTTAGACCGAATCCTAGCTAACCAAAGGCAATTTATTAAAACTTCTTTATTTAATCTTAAAAGTTATAATTTTTGCGGAAAACTTGGAGATAAAAGAAACAAAACAGCAGAAAGCTTTTTCAGGCTGTTATCAAAGGCCATTATCTCTGACCTGAAAAGTGGAATTATATTTTGTTTCTTCTTATAAGGAGTAAATAAGTTAGCGAAAGCGGAGATGTAATTTAAAAGTCGCTTTTAAGTGATCCTTTCCGAGCTTATTTGGGAATAAACTTGATGCAAATTGAGGATGGAGAAAATTTGTACAATTATGAGACTAAGTGATCCGTTTGTAGACTTATTTAGGGTTCCGTACAAAACGTACGTCACTCACGATCACTCGTACGTCTGTCTGTCTGTTCAAACGTCTGTCGCAGCCAATTTGCCCTGCATCTACAGGACGAAATCAAGAAAATTTTAATAGGATGATGACGACCATGACCCAAAAAACAGAGGTGCAAAGTAAAATAATTAAATAGAATAAGGTTTATTTTCTGGGCACAGAGTAAGAAATTAAAAAAAGTTCCTTAAACGTTTTTGTTAAATATACATAGTACCCGCTGAAAATACAGAAGGATAATTTTTTACACTTCAACTTTTTATATCTGGATATAAAACGTGTCATAAATATGATTAAAAACATACCTTAATGGTTATCTGGATAAAAAAACTTTTTGCGAAATTACTTTTTAATATAATCAAGGTGGCTTTTCCTCGGAATATTAATTAAATTTGAACTAACTAGGGACACATTATCAACATTATGTATGAACATGACACGAAATTAAAAACGAGCTCTCATTTCCTTTCTATCCATTTAGTTAATGGACGAATACTGCACGAAGGCATAAAATATGGAGAGATAGAATAATAACTCGAGGAAAATACACTAAGAAACTGTATTTTTGTTTTTATGTAGCCAGAAAATTAAAAAAACAGTCTTTGTATGTGTGCGTAGGTAACCAACACTTGTATAAGAAATTTTTACGTTGTCTTCATACATTTTACATAGCTAAACTTAGGGTGCCCTCCGAAGCTCGAGTGAATTATATGGTCAAGGTGTAAAATTGTTACATACAATAAAAATGTGCAAAAGACGCCCTGCAAGGGCACGTATTCCACAGCGTGGTGCAGAATAGTGTAAGAATTGGCTTAATAACTTATTTGAGATAGGGAAATTAAAATATTCTGTATATTTAAGTTGTTTATTACAATGCCAGTGACTATTCACTTCAAACCACGAAGGAGCCTTTAACTTATGCCATTTCGCCACCAACGCCCAAAACTCATTCAGTGCCAGTAGACTCTTGGATGTATACAAACAATATACGTAATAGTATTATATTTTTTGTATTCATCCGATTTTTTTTATATTGAGCGTGTAGTAAGAATTAGCACTAGCTATAGACTTTTTATAGCTTAATCTTAGACAACAATGATCAATCACATGTTTTGTTTTTACACGATTTTTTGTACAGATCCGGCTCACCAGAATTAGAGCTCGAGATCTATCGGTTACGTGTTCCGCACCTTCTAGACTTTATAAAATTATAGACAGTCCACTGTATAGTGCCAATTCTATGCTCTCTATATTTTGAGCCGAGGGACTTTGCGCACCAACTTTCATCACACTAAAAGCAACGTACGGAAAATGCCCCCAGATTAATAAACTTCATATTTTCTCCGCGGAGTATTTACAGTCGAGATGGATTTCTACGAATACCATTAATAAATACCTGGACAACGGAGCTGGAACTCTGCACGCTATATTTAAGATGTGGTAAAGCCACGCTACTGGCAAAATTCACTTTTGCTAGTAGCATTCATGGGCCGGCTCGTCCGGGGAAGTACCACACTCTTACAGAAAATCAACGTTTGAGTAGTAGCATTACTTTTTCTATCCTTCGTTCGGTGAGTGAGAGAGTTTGAGGTCCATCTCCCGTCCCTCAGCCAGAACGAACGAAAAAAACGGCCAGCAACGCGTTTGTGATACCCTGGTGTTGTAGTTGTCCATATGGGCTGCGATGATCACTTACCATCAAGTGACCCGCTTGCTTGTTTGCCGTCCTATGTCATTTTTTTGTTTCACATATCATCATCTCAGCCGTATGAAATCCACTGCTGGAGATAGGCCTCCCCCAAAGATTTCCATCATTGAGAGGGCTTTGCCATACTCACCACGCTTGCTAAACGGGTTGGTGAGCTCAGTTTATTTGGCTTATCACGGTTCCGACGTTGCTACCCATCATAACCATTTTTAAGCTAAAAAAGGACTTTGTTGGATTGGGGGAACGGAATATAAAGATATTTAGGATACTACTTGCTCGGATGGATATGGATGGATTAGAAAGTAACAGCATGGGAAGCTGAGGATGCTTATCCTTTGCCATACCTGCAACCAATGGACAGGTGGTTGAGGATGAAACCCCTTTCCAAAAAAAAAAAAAAGAATGAATAAAATACTCTGTAAAAAGTTATGCATTAACAAACATTATGTTTGACCACGCTTAACTTGCGTGGTCATACATAACGAAAAAAATACGTTTTGACTTGATGACCTCCTCCGTATTTTCGTCGGTTAAAAAAACTTTTTCTCTCTTATATCAAAGTAGGTTAAAAATAATAACTTATTTTCTGCAGTCGCTTGAACATTAATTGTCGATTCGCGTGGAAGCCTACCGGGTTATTGCGGAATTATTTGTAAACAAGCAAACTAAGCGTGTGATTGCTTTATCACATGTTCACAATTTCCTCACCCTCACCTTAAAATAACAACGTGTACTGTGATTTTTAATACATGGCTTAAGTTAGGGCACAATAAACTTTTACTATTTTTTGGTAAACCATTCTATTGTTGAAAATTTTCCTTCATTGTCAAGTCTTTTTAAGTCTCAACTTTAGTCAGAGAATTTGGACTACACTCTTCGCGCTGGCCAGACGGGTTAGAGAGGTCTTCTTTATCGAAATAATATATGCTCGAAATAATTATATATTTACTGAGCAATGAAATAAGTTATGATTAACTTATTTTTTGCTCATAAATATTTTTGTTTGGCAGATTAGTACAAGAATTTTGGTTCCAAATATGATGAAGTTTCGTATAAACTTTTGCTCTTTCCCATTTATTATTTGCGACTCAAGAGAGCCGCCACAACATCTGGCAATATGTCATAAAAATTACTGTTGTTTCATACGCCAGTAAAGGTAAGGCCGTATCTAATTGTGTGTCACATAATGTGTCAGTGGTCTTTTCAAGTTGTAAAAAAATATAACTTCTTAGGTCAATACATAGGTCATACATGCGGTTTTTATTTATTTACAAAGCATTATTTTATTTACAAAACAAACTTTAAATTAAATTTGTTTGACCCCTGTGTGTGCACTGTGCAGGTCCGATTCGCACTTGGCCTGTTTTATCTAATTATCATCATCATCAGGTCTTTATTAGTCTCCACTGCAGGAGCACGAACCTCTCTGTACTGCCAGAGCAGTCAGAGGATTTGGCCTACACTCTCCACGCTGGCCAGACGGGTCGGAGAGGTCTCTTTGATGTTTATAAGCTTTGTTAAGCTTATAAACATCAAATTAGAGTAAAAAAAAAAACAACAAAAAAACTGATTGTTTGCACCGAAAAGGCAAAAAAGAAATTACTGGACCAATTATTAAAATTCTCTCACTTATAGAAAGTTTATAAGGACAAAGTCATCATAAATTTTCTAGTTTATTATAATCCTGAGATCTTCAAAACAAGATGTTATGATGCCAAACTTTTGCTTTATCCCATTCGTTATTTGCGATTCAAGAGAGCCCCACAACATCCGGCAATGTCAAGAAATTATGGCTGGTACGTGCTTCGTGACTCACTATTGCCATATTTTGTCAATTCGGGAATTTTGAGCAGTCGCGCGGAATATGACGCCATGTCTTTTTGATTTGTATACTTTTGTTATATAATTCCTTTGAAATAAGTTAATTTAAACAGATTTAATCTTCTCAGACGTAACTGTGCTACGACGGCCTTTTTCTATTTTAACTTTTACGGAAAGGAACTTTCACCACTTCACAGAATGGTGACTTTCGAGGAAAGTCTTTTGAGGTGAAGGCGGTGTGCCTTTAACCTGTAAGGTAAAATCACAAAAGGGCCCTTGAAGGGCCTTTTGGCTTTAGGCGTTGACTGTGTGCACAAGTCTTGGAGAGAGAGCAAACTCTCGCCTGATGGGCCGGCCTGCGATTGTCATACATAGTCTGTGAGGCCAAACAAATAAAAAATAGCAAAACCTGTGAAGAGCAGCATTCTCATGTTTTGCCGTATAGGCCCAAAGCTACGTAGCCAGAAGGGCCTGTCCTGAGTGAAAGTCACCCGGGACCGCCGGGTTGTAGCCAGTATTCGGGGCTATGCGACGGCCTCCATGACGCAGTGGTTAACACGCCAGCTTGCTACGCAAACGGCACCGAGTTCAATTTCCGCCGCGGGCAAGTATGATTACTTTTGCTTATCAGGTAACACACTCACTAGGTATTGACAGACACCAATTCATTTAAAAAAAGTAAAAGGCAACTTAGGAAACTCAAGCTAAACAAAGCTTATAAACATCAAAGAGACCTCTCCACCCCGTCTGGCCAGCGTGGAGAGTATAGGCCAAATCCTCTGACTGCTCTGGCAGTACAGAGAGGCTCGTGCTCCTGCAGTAGAGACTAATGAAGACCCCATGATGATGATGATGATGATGAATTAATAGAAAGTTTTCAACACAAACCTACAGCAACAGAAACCTATGCTTAGTCATTCTCTGTTCTTGCCGACAGGATGGGCTCCCGTTACATATTAGAATGGCCCCCTCGATCGATGCCTTCAAATCCAGACTGAGAAGATATTATACGGATCCTACGTCAATGCTTTGAGCTTATATACCTCTATATAGTTATCTATGCATATAGTTTGTGTAGTACTAGCTGTTACCCGCGGCTCCGCCCGCGTGATATATGCCGTGTCGTGCTCCTACGTCCCTCTCAGTACTCTAACCTATACGTATGCAAAATTTCATGGTGATCGGTTCAGTAGGTACGGTGTGAAAGCGTAACAAACAAACAAACAAACTCACTTTCACATTAATAATATTAGTTAGGAAGTTGTGATTTGCAGTATATTTAGATTATGTAGTAGGTATATGTACGTATATGTAGTATGTTAAGTGTTCCAAAGTTCATCTTGTTTGTTTTTTTTTTATTACCATCTTTTTATTTCATCATTAGAACTTATACCTGTACCCCATATAACCTCTGATGGTCTTCTTTCAGATACCTGGTTGACTGGAAGAAATCCCCTCCTGGGATAAGTCCGCACTTAGGCATATTATCTTTAATTGGCTTTTAAGTATATTTCAGTTAAGATGTTATTTTATTTTATGTGCAATAAAGAATTTACAAGCAAACAAAATAAACTATTTTTACCAGCTATACGACTCATTTGTTATAAATATGAGTATAACGTCCCAATTTTCGTATAATGACGAGAACTTGCGCCGTGTGGTTCCCGGCAGAGTAGAATAGGACCACTCCAAGTCAGCTCGTGGATGTCGTAAAAAGCGACTAAGGAAAAACAAGCTAAACAAAGCTTTTAAACATCAGAGAGACCTCTCCAACCCGTCTGGCCAGCGTGGAGAGTGAAGGCCAAATCCTCTGACTACTCAAGCTTATATATGGCTCTGGTAGTACAGAGAGGGTCGTGCTCCTGCAGTGGAGACTAGAAAGACCTGATGATGATGATGATGATGAGGAGAACTTTCATTTTTGTACGACATTTACCGCAGTAATGTTTTTTTTCAACTTCCCAAAATCCTGTTTTATTAATATTCAGCATTATTTCTTAATTTAATAAGGTAGAGTAATGGTCCACAGTAAGTCTTCCCATGGATGTCGTAGAAGGCGATTTAGGAAACACAAGCTAAAGAAAGCTTATAAACATCAGAGAAACCTCTTCAACGTGGGGAGTGTAGGCCAAATGCTCTGACTGCTCCGGCCAATGTATGGCTCTGGTAGTATAGAGAAACTAACAAAGACGTAATGATGATATTCTAAGAATGTTAATACAAAATAATAAATAAATAAATAATAAATAAATATATACGGACAAATCACACAGATTGAGCTAGCCCCAAAGTAAGTTCTTAAATAAAACTTGTGTTATGGGATACTAACTCAACGATACTATATTTTTATAACAAATACATATATAGATAATCATCCAAGACCCAGGTCAATCTGAAAAAGATCATTTTTCATCTTGACCTGACCGGGGATCGAACCCGGGACCATCCGTGTCACAGACCGGCGTGTTGACCGCTGCGCCACGAAGCTCGTCAATTCGTATTAATTTTTGAAATGCAAAACGGTGTTTCTTCATTTGTATTTATTACCTGACAGGAACTGCATTACACACGCCTGTGGTCCACTTGTCACTGCTTACCGCTGTTACAGCTGTTACCCGCGGCTTCGCCCGTGTTGACTATAGCCTATGTCCTTCTCAGTACCCTAACCTATATGTCTGCAAAATTTCATGATGATCGGTTCAGTAGATTCAGCGTGAAAGCGTAACAAACAAACTCACTTTCGCATTTATAATATTAGTTAGGATATCTAATAGGACCCGTAAACACAGTGTGAACGAATGTAAAGTTTCGATTGTAGTAGTATTAGGCCAAACATGTCTGTTCTGACCTCAAGGGATCGACATACACGCAAATAGAGCCGTAGTCAAACGCTAGTATGATACTAAGCTACACTCCTTTTCGTAGAATTTCCATTCGGCTTTAGTATCGTGTGGAAGCAAGATAAGGGTATTTCCTCCAACCGTAGTGAATACGAGTGGCATCGACTTTTGTTACCCACTCATGCGAATATCGCCGACGTAATACTGCCATATTGGTTTTGCCATTATGTTTATCTAAAGGATTATTCCAAGTATAATATTGGACTATTGTAATATGTATTTCCTTTTAAAAAATGAAATTTTGAACGCTTTTTGGCTTTAAAAAAGTATTTTTCTTTTCTGTTTATCTCGAACGAACTATTTTATCCTTGCTCTGTCAACTTACATTATAAATGCAAAATGCTGGGCTGTGTCTACCCGCAGGGAGAAACAACGTAATTGTATGTATGTGTTTTTATTTGTTTCATATTACATATCACTGCACCACACTTGCCCGTGTTCCACTAGTCACTCCGAGGTCATTAAAAACCAGCATTATATATTAGTTATATCCAATAGGACCCGTAGACACAGTTTGCACAGATGTAAAGTTTCGTTTGTAATAGTATTAGGCATAAATATCACTGTTCTGCCCTCCAGTTCACGCAAATAGAGCCGTAGTCAAACGCTAGTATGATACTAAGCTACACTCCTTTTTGCAGAATTTCCATTCGGTTTTAGTATCGTGTGGAAGCAAGATAAGGGTATTTCCTTCAACCGTAGTGAATACGAGTGGCATCGACTTTTGTTACCCACTCATGCGAATATCGCCGACGTAATACTACCATATTGGTTTTGCCATTATGTTTATCTAAAGGATTATTCCAAGTATAATATTGGACTATTGTAATATGTATTTCCTTTTAAAAAATGAAATTATAAACGCTTTTTTGCTTTAAAAAGTATTTTCTTTTCTGTTTATCTCAAACGAACTATTTTATCCTTGCTCTGTCAACTAACATTATAAATGCAAAATGCTGGGCTTTGTCTATCCGCAGGGAGAAACAACGTAATTGTATGTATGTTTTTCTTTATTTGTTTCATATTACATATCACTGCACCACACTTGCCCGTGTTCCACTTGCCACTCCGAGGTCCATTAAAAACCAGCATTATATATTAGTTATATCCAATAGGACCCGTAGACTCAGTTTGCACAGATGTAAAATTTCGTTTGTAATAGTATTAAGCATAAATATCACTGTTCTGCCCTCAAGAGATCGACATTCACGCAAATAGAGCCGTAGTCAGACACTAGTATGTTATTAAGCTACACTCCTTTTCGAAGAATTTCCATTCGGCTTTAGTGTCGTGTGGAAGCAAGATAAGGGTATTTCCTCCAACCGTAGTGAATACGAGTGGCATCGACTTTTGTTACCCACTCATGCGAATATCGCCGACGTAATACTGCCATTTTGGTTTTGCTATTATGTTTACCAAGAGGATTATTCTGAATACGAGCTCCGTGGCGCAGCGGTCAACACGCCTGCCTGCGACACGGATGGTTCCCGGGTTCGATCCTCGGTCAGGTCAAGATGGAAAAATGATCTTTTTCAGATTGACCTGGGTCTTGGATGTATTTATTATATAATATAACATATTATCGTTGAGTTAGTATCCCATAACAAAAATCTCGAACTTACTTTAGCCCCAAAGTGGCTTTGTGTATGTTCACGCACAGCGTGAACTAAATATATATACTATTTTTCGACGCCTGGCAACATTGCGTGGGCGTTACATATAAATACAGATTTTGAAAGCGAGTCACTTCATTATTACACATATTCAATACTTGACTCCATCACATCTATCATTTTATATTTCCAACGACTCCTGTGCCAACATTGTACCTTTGCCTAAGTATTTCATTACACCAGTTTCCTATGCAATACAGTCTTTGTCTATATCCCAGTCCCTTAATTAAATACCTAGTTCGGGCAGTTAGGGAATTAGACCATTTTTTCCAGTGTACTTTAGCTCAATCTGTGTGATTAATCCATATATATTTATTTTATTATATTTATATAATATTGGAAAAATTATTTCGAACTAAATAGTTTATCTGCTAAAAAATATTTTTTTGTGTCCATATCGAATGAGCTGTAGGTATTTTGAGGCTTGGTGAATCGTGATTTTTATAAGTGTATGTTTAGATAAGAACACCAATTTCAAGGACGGAGTTGAAAAGAATAGTCTTATTTGTACACTTACTGGTAAAATTACATACTAATTGACGGAGGAAGAATATGCAAATTAGGAACAATAATACAAATCTACGTTCAAATCTTTTTAGTATTTTTCTAATACAAATATGGACGAATCATCATCATCATCATTTCGTGTAGGTGTCATGGTCAATCGACCATGCACACCCTGGTGTCAGAGTTCTTCGGAATCGCCTCTCGGCCTCTGACGTGGTTCCTTTAACGACTACCAGATGGCAGCCGGGACCACGGGTTAACGTACCTTCCCAAGCACGGAATCATCTTACTTATCAGACAATCAGGTGATTCATGCCTGCAATGTCCTAACCAAACTGGAAACAACTTAATAAAGTATGCTTCCCGTGGGAATCGAACCCACGACCCCCGGGTCAACAAGGCAAACGCCTTAACCACTGGACCACGGAGGCATGGACGAATAAATAAATTTCATTCGACCTATTTAACGACACACCAACCGATTGACGATAAAAAATTACCCCCATACTTTACATGTACGGGAGTGACCCAATTTTTTGATGTTATTGTACCACCTTCTCAGTAAAAGTAATTATAAACTCATGCCAAATTGCAGTTTTATGGTACTTATAGTCTCTTAATAAAATCGCGGACAGAAAAACTGATATGGGGAAACTACAAAGGATCATTGTTTACTGCTGAACCCTCAACAGCAGTTAAAATCACTATTTTTCAAAACAACACCAGAGGAGCCAAGCAATATATTACAAGGCGTCTCTAATTTGGAAGGCGACCAGAACAACACACAATAGCTCCGCCATTTATTCGCGATCTCCATCGAATAGCCATAAATAACACTAGTATTGCGCCACAGTTTGGCACAATGCAGCCCCAATAAAATTAGTCACTTTAGTCAGCTCCCTGTAATATACTGGTTATTCTACTAGAGATGGGAAAGTCATATATTTTTTTATTTTTATTTTATTTATTTATTACACTTTATTGCACATTTACAAAAAAGATTACAAGAAATATCACTATGTATAGGAAGAAAAATGTACAAAAGGCGGCCTTATCGCACAGCAATCTCTTCCAGGCTACCTTCGGGTAATTGAAAAAAAAAATGAAAGAAAATATACTTGGTACGGTGCAATAAAAAAGAGAAACAAGATAGCATAAACATAAATATATAAGTTATTATATATACATAAATACAAATATATACATATACTTATAATATAGCATACAGAATATAAATGTGTGACCAACAAGAATATCCTTTCTTATCGAATGCTGCGTTATAATATCTATCTGCGTGGCAAATTTCAGCTTAAAACGTTAAGCAATTTCAGCAATGTATCAATAGATCAGTCAGTTAGGGCAGCTTTTTATATATACAAACTAGCAGCTTCGCTCAAGTTAAAAACAAACTTTGTACCCCCGTTTCATCCCATGAGGGGATGAATTGTGGAAAATACTTCCTTAACGAATGCCTCCGTCATAATAACTTCATGACGTAAACGTAAATCTACGTGACGAATTTCAGCGCGAATGCCTCCGTCATAATAACTTCATGACGTAAACGTAAATCTACGTGACGAATTTTAGCGCGACTGCCTCCGTCATAATACCTAACTTCATGACGTAAACGTTAATCTACGTAACGAATTTTAGCGCAATCCGTTTCGTGGTTTCAGCAGAGAGGTTTGTTTGTTTGTTTTTCGTACGTGTAAGTGGCCAACACTGGTGTCAGATTTTTCAAGCTGCCTTAAGGCATCTGACATAGCTTAACGACTGCCATCAACGATGACAGCCGGGACCAACGGCTTAACGTGCCTTCCGAAGCACGGAGGAGCTCGAGATATTTTTATGCCACTTGCGGTCACCCATCCAAGTAGAAACTGCACCAGGGGTTGCTTAACATACGTAAGCGCTCATAGAGCTCACATCCACTGGACCATCGGGCTCCTCATCAGCAGAGAGGTAAGATAATCCGAGGATTTAGCTATCTGTTGATAGATCAGTCAATGACGTTAGTGTTGATTCCTCGGGAACAGTACTCTTCTCCGGGATAAAACATAGCCAATGTCCTTCTCCATATGTGTGTGCAAAATTTTATGATGATGGTTCTGTAGGTAGAGCGTGAAAGCATTACAAACCCACTTTCACATTTATAATATTAATATTAGGGAATAAATGCATCCCAAAACTCAAATTTGAATAATTTACATAATTAACCCAAAATATTCTCACCTTTGTTTGAAACAAAATGGTCCAGCAAATATTTAACGGAGTTTTAGTACTAACTTCGCCATCATACCATTGCGTTAAGTATTGTTCAAGGCTATAACAGCTTACAGTACTTACTCTCTGACTGCTCTGGCAGTACAGAGAGGGTCGTGCTCCTGCAGTGGACACTAACAAAGACCTGAAGATGATGATGATGATAAGAGCTTAAATTCAAAGTTTTACTAATTAAAATTATATTAACGCACGGGCATGTCAGGCATTGCAGGCATTGAAGTGATTTTGAAAAAACTTTGATAAATATTTTAAAGTTTTATTTATTACCTAATTTCCAGAGATCTTATCTTATCTTATCTTTAAAGGGGCCGGTGCAAAATCGGAAGCACGTCTAACTTTCAGGTTATTTTGTACTAACCCCATTACTTACTCATCCACATAATGATTCCTGAAGAAGGACTGCATGAGCTTCTTAATATCACCACATAGTGCCTGTAGTCCTTTAGATCAGAATATGCCGATCCGAGGAGGTCCAAACGTTTACCAGCTAATGAGTCACAGAGACACAAAATGTTTCTCATTGTCTCCTCCGATTCCTCGAGAGCTCCGTGGCGCAGCGGTCAACACGCCGGCCTGTGATGGACGGATGGTCCCGGGTTCGATCCCCGGTCAGGTCAAGATGGGAAATGGCCTTTTTCAGATTGACCTGAGTCTTATATGTTTATCTATATATGTATTTGTTATAAAATATAGTATAGTTGAGTTTGTATCCCATAACATAAGTCTTGCTTAAGAACTTACTTTGGGGTTAGCTCAATCTGTGTGATTTGTCCGTATATATTTATATTTATTCACATACCCTAATTTCTAGAGATAGCCCATTGGATATTTATTGCGCTTAGCCATGTTAAACATCTCTGGACAGGGTCACACGTGGAATGGTGGTCATGAAGTCGCATTCATCTTGAGCTCTTTTGTGCTTGTGTAGGCACGTTTAGGTTGGTTTCAGAGTGTCGCGTTTTACCAGCGCCGGCGACGCGCTTGCAATTACACTAGAATAGAAGCAGCGTTTCAAAGTCACGCAGTTCACATCACACGCGCCGTTCGTGAGACGCGCGCTGTCAGCGCTGGCGAAGCACGCGCTGTCCAAGCTCGTCTACTGGCAGTTAGCATTTCAGAGTGACGCCGGTCAAACGCGCGCTGGCAACCGGCGCTTGCTTCAGCGTCACTCTGAAACCAGCCGATGTTGTTCACAAGTGCGAATCGCAAAGAATGTCAAAGTCCTGTATCCACTTTTAAAATGTATTATAAGTTGATGACATATACATATTTTCTCATCTATACTTATATGTACTGTATGTATAGAGGTTAAATTTTATTATTTATTTGTTTGCATTGAATAGGTTCCGAAACTTCTGAAACAATTTTCACAATTCTTTCACTCATAGAATGGTTATTTATCTGCGGGTGACATAAGCTATAATTTACGCAGATGAAGTCACGAGAAAATTTCTAGTAAATTATATAAATTACACAGAGAACTCAAATTCGAGTAATTTGGGTAATTTACCCAAAATATTCAAACCCTCTCCCCATCACTAATTATGACCCGTACCTTTGAACAAAAGGGTCCGGCAGATATAAAACGGAGTCTTAGAACTAACTTCGCCATTGTTACGTTGAGTAAAGCATTGTTCAAGTTACATTAAACTGGGTTTAATACTTCAAAGGTTTACTATTTAAGGCGTTACTTACACACAGAAGTCTTCGACTCGGCGATTTTACGACAATAATGGCGATTAAGTTGCCAGCAACCTAATCGATAACTTTAGGTGTGTGAATAGGCTATAGGCATGAGACATAAATTTTTGCTTATAACATATAACAGGTGGGATAAAAGTAATTTTTGTACTTATCAAAACGTACGAAAATTGCATTAAGGGAATTTCGAAATAAAGCGTATATAATATGTTGTAACTTACGCATCATCAGCGTGTACGCTGGTAATGAAACCTTTGCTTTGTGAAAAGAATTTTTAAAATGGATTGAGTAGTTTTTGTCACAAACAAACACACTAAATTTACTATTATAATAAGGATATCGAATATATTTTTATTCTAAGCTACCATCCAAATATGCAAACAAATATTTTGTACGTAGCTTTAAGAAAGCATTTACCGTTGCCTATCATTTATTGAGTGTAGGCCACCAGGTTGCGTTAGCGATTTCTAACGACGCAACGATTAGCATTCTAGTGTGTTGAGCACCTTATATGCGGTCACAGGCTATTATTCTCCAGCTTTGAGATTTTGGATTGATATGGTCTTACTAGGAGTTTGTATTCATTAGCAATTTGCTTTTCGTATTTGTATAATTGAGTATAAATTGACCGTCGACATCTCCTTTAAGGGGCGACTCAGCCCATTAATATTAACATATTTATCTATAGGACCAATGCTAGGAAATCGATAAAATTTTACAAAAAAAAGCTAGGTACTATGATTCACAACAATTACATAGAAATATTACCCTTCCGGAGTTGTCGGTGAAGAAATTGTAAAAATTAGAAGAACAGCAACTGATTACACTAGGTATTCTTAATTTTCTCTTAAATCAGCATACTGCTTCATAGAGACGATGAGAGTTCTCGCCCCGACGTGTTATTGCGGCAAAAATTAACAAAAATCAGCCAAATGTGACTCAGACTCGTACACGAAGGGTTCTGTACAATTATCTATACGAAATTAGACTTTTTAGCAAAAACCGGCCATAAAATCCCGTTTATTTTATTGGAACCGTTTAATATCTATAATTAAACATTTGTTGTGTAGCAACAGAAATACATCATCTTACAAATAGAAGCAACAGAAATTCATCATCTGGGAAAAATTGACTGTCTAGCTATCACGGTTTATGAGATACAGCCTGATGACAGGTAGACGGACTGCAGTGAAGTCTTGTGAAAAGATTTAATGGTTCAATCTCCCTAATTCTGTACCTAAAGGGTTGAATTTTACAGGTAATTTTTGGGTACAGAATTAGGGAGGCCTATGTCTAGCAGTGGATGAGTATAGGCTGATGATGATGATGATGATGAAAAAAGAAGCAGTAAGTATATCGAACTGAGTAAAGATCACAAAAAAGGTAGGTATACTTATATTCGCAACAATAACAAAGAAATATTACCCTTCCGGCGTTGTCGGTGAAAAATTGTAAAGAATTCTCGCTGAAATTCATAAAATATAAAGTAAAAGATAGACAAAGAAAATAATATCTGGCAACTTGTTAAACGGCGGAAGTTTTGCTGAATTTCTTTTATTGTAAAGTTGTGCAGATCCAATTCCACTGAAAGCTTTTGTATCAATCCGTAGATTTCTAAAAAGTATGGATACGTCATTAATCAATGAAGAATGAGGAATATATATTTCTTACTCACACTCCTTTAGCCATGTGGTACCCAGCAGAGTAGAATGCGACCACTCCAGTCTTTCCGTGGATGTCATAGAAGGCGACTCAGGAAACACAAGCTAAACAAAGCTTATAAACTTCAAAGAGACCTGTCCAACCCGCCTGGTCAGCGTGGCGATTGTTGGCCAAATCATCTGACTGCTCTGGCTAATATATGGCTCTGGTAGTACAAAAAGGGTTGTGCTCCTGCAGTGGATACTGACAAAATCCTGATAATGACTCACGCTCTTATTCTAGTATTCTTTGCTTCTCTCGTTTGAGTGCCTTTCCATTGCAATCATTATGGAACCCCGGTTTTAGGTACTCACGCCAGATATCAGAGCCATATATTAGCCAGAGCAGTCAGAGTATTTGGCCTACACTCTCCACGCTGGCCAGACGGGTGAGAGAAGTCTCTTTGATGTTAATAAGCTTTGTTTATTATGAAAACACGGCTTTACACACGTTTTATTACGTCAGATCTGCCGACTAGTTTCGGTCTGTTACGAAGACCCCGATGATGGTATTCGTAACAGACCGAAACTAGTCGCGTAAGTTTAAATATTATTAAAGCTTTGTTTAGTTTGTGTTTCAAGTCGCCTTCTACGATATCCACGGAAAGACTTGGAGTGGTCCTATTCTACTCTGCTAGGAACCACACGGTTTTTGAGTAAGGTAAACGTCCCAATAGCCGTGAAATTTTGAACTTTCCTGACTTTGCAAGTCACTTGTGTCAAAACTATTAGTCTAACAATGATGATATATACACGTGCTTGTAGGTAATTTACAGTAGTCTTGAAGTAAATAATTTCATGAAATAAAATATAAACATTACTTATTAATATTACAAATTAAAATAAAAAAGGGCTGATTGTCCCAGTATCCGGCTAGTTTGTACTAATAACCGTTACTATATTGTACCAGAAACCGGTAAACTACACCACGATTTTGAATTCTATTATAAGTAGCATAAGACTCACAAAAACAGCATTTACACATGTTCGTCAGGACGGTCGGACTACCGACCTGCTTTATTTTATTTTACATATACTTAATGTAATCCGACACGATCCAGACAGACAGATCCGACGAACTGCGTCGACAAAATGAAATATAAGAACTGGTCGAGTGCGAGTCTGATTCGCGCACTGAGGGTTCCGTACCAACTTGCATTTTTTTCTAAGTTTTTATAGTCAAGCATGAACTTAAAAAAGTTGTCAAATCATGACATGATGTATTTGATATAAATTTGAATTTGATACCTTTAATGTACTACCTTTTGCCGCGGCTTAGCCCGCGTTAATGTCGATCCCTCAGAAACAGTTAATTTTTCCCGGATGCTAGGTATCCTATGTCCTTCTCCGTACTTTAGAGAACATTAAATAAAGCGTGAAAGCGTAACAGACAGACAGACAGAGTTACTTTCGCATTCATAATATTAGTATGGATTTGTGATTATCTTACCCTTATGCAACTTGAAAGAGGTATTCAAATTTGTTTTATAGTAAAATTTTTCACCATACGTTGACCCTCCACCCTGATGCACATTGTTTTATGTTTAATTTGAATCCGGTAAGAATGCTAATACAGTATTTCAAAGGAAAATTAAACTTATTCCCTTGCAATAAAGTCTTAAAATGGGTTTAGGTACAATAAATATTACTGGACTGCTGCGTGTACCGATAGCCGGTAAATTTTTGCCGGATTATAGGCCAAGTAGGGAATTTTGAGTACCAATAAATGTAACAGCCCAAAATATTCACTTTTTTAAAAGACACACTAAAATTTATAGTTTGTGTTGAAAGATACATTATTTAACTTGATAAATACATAAACAAACTTACCAAACTCCTTCTCGTATGAGTATGACACAGTTAATATTACGAACATGTCGTTGATTCGTTCAGCAACTGCACACAGCCAAATTGTAAAAATGTTGGAGTACAAACTTTTGACATTTTATTGTGGTGATGCTGTCATACTTTTTGGTAATTATTGCCATTATTATTGATCAAAATATAACTAAAAACATTTTTTGTATAGAAACATTGTAAATTTATTCGTAAAATCGTGCAAAATTTAAAAATATGTTAGATTACCGGTAACAGGGACACTACCGGAAATAGGTGCTTTTACCTTAAGCGGGCGTTAAAATTGTAGAAGTCAACGTAATAATTCTCTTTAATTCCGTGTAGCCTCCGCTATTGGAGTTCGGAGGCCGAGATACAGTTATAATTACATTACACAAGTTTTAATTCAGTTTTAAAGAACAGCAAAGATACGGAGATGAATTTCTTATCAGTCTGGAAAAATTCTATAATTTTATTTATTTACTCGAGATTGATAAAATTATTATATTACAAAAGTGATCGTAATGAGTATTAAAAATGTTTTCACGACTTTGACACGTTATTTTAAACTTGTGACCCTCCCCGACTATCCCGGAAATGTTATACATGGCGAAATTTTGATCGTTCTGGACCATTAAAGGGGTGATTCAGCCTGTCAATATAAACAACTTTTCCTATGGGACAAATGCTGTAAACTCGAAAAAAATTTCAACATTCCTATACAAATTGACCGGGCGACTGAACACTTTTGTATGAAAATGTCGAAATAAAATTTGAGATTCCAGCATTGGTCCCATAGGAAAAATGGTTCATATTGACGGGCTGAATCACCCCTTTAAGGGTCCAGAACGATCAAAATTTCGCCATGTATAACTATAAACCTTCCTTAAAAATCTCTCTATCTAGCTTAAATCTGCATTAAAATCGGTTGAGTAGTTTAAAAATCTAAGCAAACAAACATCAGAAGCAACTTCATTTTATACTATGTAACGATAAGGAAGGATATTTTTTTTAAATACATACGGACAAATCACAGAGATCGAGCTAGCCCCAAAGTAAGTTCTTAAGTAAGACTTGTGTTATGGGAAACTAACTCAACAATACAATATTTTATAACAAATACATATATAGATAAACATCCAAGACCCAGGTCAATCTAGAAAAGATCATTTTCCATCTTGACCTGACCGGGGATCAAACCCGGGACCATCCGTGTCGCAGGCTGGCGTGTTGACCGCTGCGTCATGGAGCTCGTCTATCTTTTTTTTTATATTAAATGGGTTTGCTCTTGACCATCATCTAGCCCAAAGGCAAAGATATGGCCTAAGATGAAGCGAGCTTACCCAGAAGAAGCCTTTTCACTCTATTTTTAAAAAAAATTGAGGTTATATGCACTCGGAAATACAGACGCAGGCAATGCGTTCCAATCCCTATATATATATATATATATATATATATATATATATATATCTTCTATTAATAAAAAATAACTCACGAGTGACATAACTAGATGATACATACATATACAGGATATGTATGTAACTAATAGTATACAAATATATACCATAACTAATAGTATTCAATTTAACCTTATGAAATTGACTTAAGGAACCGACGTATATACGTATAGCTCGTGACTGTACGTACACAATTAACACTATAGTATGTGAAATATAGTAACAAAAGGCCGACTGAGTACTTGCCAAGTACATACAAAGAGCTATAATATGGACGTTATCTCTCGCATGCAGCGACTGCTGGCATTTACTTAATCTCGGCTTAGTACCCGAATTAATATAAGTACTGCGGCACTACCTTTCAAAACGGAAACACATACTTTTATTGATACTACGAAGGACTACAGAAGGCCTCGTCGCGCCAGCCTATAACACGAGTGGCTCCGGGTTCGATCCCCAGCCAGTTCATCATGGAAAACATTTTTTTCAGATTGGCAATGTTCTTGTATTGCTGAGGTACTATATAAAATATTGTTTCGTTTAGTTAATATTTTACAACACAAATTCTTCTTGGAAAGGCAAATGCCCGGGCAGTGGTTCTGGCCAAATACTGGGCAGAACAAGTGTAGATTTTTAAATACAGAAAGACTCGAAAAGAAAAGGAATAAAAATATAATGAATAAATCAGTTGATAAATGTTTTTCTGTAGCACACATACAAAAATATATATCTTCACCTATTAAACCTATCATCATATATTTGTTGCAGTCGAGACCTATATACCGTTTGTATATGATAATTTTAAATATGATATTTTATGAGCCCACGGTTGAATCCAGGAGAAAACGGTTCATTGAACCAATCAAAAGATATCATATCAAAAGATGAACAAAAAATAAACGAAACACTACTTGAGTTTTTGGTGGGAAGTCAAGGGGTTCAGTTGTCGTTTGCCTTATACAATTTTGCAAATTGATTTAAGTGGACTTTATAATATGAAATTGGTATAATTTGGTGTTATAAATGCTCGTGCTCGAGAACAATCTGTAAAATAGTTAAAGTAGACTGTTAAATGGACTCGTATAGATTTGTCGCCAAAAGCTCCCACGAGGCTGCCAAAGAACATACGCCATCTTTGATGCCACATACCGTACAACACCGATACTTAGTATCTCATTATACTGGACATTGGCAGAATCACTGAAATCTCGGTGGAAGCCATAATTAAAAAGAAGAAAGAAAGAAACACTACTTTCTCACTGTTTACGTCTCTCAATTTTTTAAACTGGTTGCGTCTCCCAATGACACTCTTCGGAAAAATGCAAATGTAATGACACCTCACACTTCAAAAGCGGTCCAGCCGTTTAGAGTACTGGAAGCAACAATGGAACAGACATACTTACATTGACTCTGGGTCCGTGGGGCCCATCGGCGCATAAACTTTTAAGGTTTTAAGCCAAAAGCTGCTTGAGGTATCGGGTAACCAGAAGGCTGACAATTTTCTTGGACAAAGGATAAGCATTGCCATCCAACGTAGCAATGCTGCTAGCATTCTGCTTTCGTGTGACAACGAACTGCGGGACATTTTTTATTTATAGCTTTTTTTGATTTTTTTTTATTTATCTAGTTAGGTATTTATTTAATAGTTTTATTTCGTTTTAGTTAAGTTTAACTTTTTAATTTGTATTAGTTTAATGTATCGTGTAAATAACTTTTAAAATACCTTACATTCATAGATAAACATAAATACAAACGCTCGAAAAATATTACCCTCCTTCAGGTGAGTCAATCATAGAAAGAAATTACTTCCCACAGAAACTCTATCGGGTGATCGCAAGTCCTTATAGGTAGATCCAAAAACTTGTACGTATTTCGATGAATATCACGATATACTGCGTGTACATATATTGACCCTCAACATTCCCTTGAAAGGGTGCCTCAACCCGTATAAATGAACTACTTTACTACAGGATCAATATTGAGAAGTAAAAAAAAATCGACATTATCATAGATAAATGTTGCGATATTTAATGTGGCGACCCTAACGATACGCTGACGCGGCATCTTGAACATCACGTGGGGGTCACCAATGTTGGGATATTTCAGGTATTACACTATGTTGGAGCACAATAAAAATGATTGTAAACAGTACACTCTTTTATTTCATATTCCGTACACACAAATACAAATTGTCAAACACGAAAGTTCCCGAAAGTTAGGTACACTGTCGACGTAAGATACTCTACCGAGCTATGATACCGAGTGACTGGCTACTCTTAAGTTCCACACACAGGTTAGGGTCACCACATTAAATATTTGACCGGATACTTGTATAAAAATGTCAAAAAAAATTGAGTTCCCAGTACTGGTCCTACAGAAAAAGTTGTTCATAATGATGGACTGAGTTACCCCTTCAAGGGAATGCCCAGTGCCACTTTACACGCTGTATATTCGCAGGCACCATATGAAATTCATGATAGGATGTACTTGGGTAATGAAACGGACCGATGGGATGGCTCGACGAGACGTTTACGACTCTCCCCTATTGTTTCAGTTCTTGTTTGTTTTGCGACTAATTAGACCAACTTTTGGAAGTACAGTCGCCAAAACGTAAGTATTTTCACTTTGCTACAAAATTTGTCTTTAATTATATTATATTCTTATTAAAGGTCCATAATAAAAATATCTCGGGTTCCTCCGTGCTTCGGAAGGCACGTTAAGTCGGTGGTCCCGGCTGCCATCATTGATGGCAGTCGTTAAGCTATGTCAGATGCCTTTAGGCAGCTTGAAAAAATCTGACACCAGTGTTGGCCACTTACGCACACGAAAAACAAACAAACAAACAAAGGGTCCATGAGTCTAGTGCTGCCCTCATTTGAAGTAAATTATTTGAAAGTAGTTTTCGTTTTCCCCAAAAGTAGCCGTTTTTGACAAAAACGCCATAAAAAGCTTCATGTTTACACTTTCTGCCGTGTGGTTCCCGGCAGAGTAGAATAGTACCACTCCAAGTCTTCCCGTGGATGTCGTACAAGGTGACTTAGGAAACAGGAGCTGAACAAAGCTTTTAAACATCAAAATACCTCTCCAACCCATGTGGCCGGCGTGGAGAGGGTAGGCCAAATCCTCTGCTCTGGCTAATGTATGGCTCTGGTAGTACAGAGAGGGTCGTGCTCCTGCAGTGGAGACTAATAAAGTCATTATACTTTAAACTGCAAAAGTATTTCATAAAATACTTTGGACGATAATCTAGGGCTTTAATAGAACAAAATTTAAAATGACCTCTTCGTTTTCTTTCAAAACCGTGCAGCACTGCATTCATGGACCCCTTAAAAAAATAAGATGGAAAAATTCTACGTGGGCAGGATTTGGACCTTACGTCTTTAGTCTTTGTGTGACAATTGCCTTACCAATTAGTCCACTGTGCTTCGATCCTTTACGTCAAATTTTTCCACCATGTCCTCTTTCACGAATTAAGATTAGAATTAGTTCCCATACCCATACATTAGTTCTTTCACAAATTGGAATTAGTTCCCTACCCTCTTGCACGAATTGGGGCTTGCGTCACCAGACGTAGCTACCCCATCATTACAAGTCTTGTTGGCTATAATTTCCACCTATTTTTTGTAATAAACTAAGTGTAGATTAACACTCGGCAAAACCTTGTGGTGTGACTCACCATGGACTCACCTCAGCGATTTTTATTTCTCTAATTCCTAGACTTGCGGCATTGTTCAATGTTACTATGGATGTGTCTGAAAAAAAAATTTATTGTCATACTAAATTTTTATTAATTTTTGGTCAAAGTCAAAGAATTTTATTCAAATTGGATAATTGTCATATTTTTTTCTTTTTTATTATTTTTAATTCAAATTGACCGTGAGTTATGATGGCATAAAACCTCTTTGTTTTCAATTGATGTTGTAAAAATGGGCAATTCTGAGTTTCATCATCATTGCAGATATCAGCATCATCATTATCATCACAGCCGCAAGAAATCTGTGATGATGTCTGAGTGAAAAGATGGATGTCCAACGCTGCACTTTCCGGTACTTTGTTGCCATTCAAGAACCTTTCTGCTCCGTCGACCATCAGTTCTTCTCGGTTTGTGCCCTGCATCGGTTAACACGCCATCCTGCGACACGAGTAGTCCCGGGTTTTGATCGGCCTGGGTCTTGGATGTGTATCCATTTATGTATCTATTACAAAATATAGAATCTTTGAGTTCCTATGACACAAGTTCTTGCTGTGTGGTTTCCGACAGAGAATAAGGACACTCCAAGTCTTCCCGTGGATGTCGTAAAAGACGACCTAGAAAACACAAGCTAAACAAAGATTATTATTGACGATTATTGACGAGCTCCGTGGCGCAGTGGTTACCACGCCAGCCTGCGACACAGGGGTCCCGGGTTCGATCTCCGGTCAGGTCATGATGGAAAATGATCTTTTTCAAAGTGACATGGGTCTTGGGTGTTTATATAATTATATATTATAAAATATAGTATCGTTGAGTTAGTATCCTTGAACACAAGTTCACAGCTTTCTGTGGGGCTAGCTCAATTTTTGTGATATGTTATATATATTTATTTATTTATTATTATCAAGGAAACCTCTCCAACCCTTCTGGGCAGTGTGGAGAGTGTAGGACTAAAATCTTTTGCCTGCTCTGGCCAATATATGGGTCTGGTAGTGCAGAGAAGATCATGCTCCTGCAGTGGAGACTGAAAACAGACCTGATGATGATGATGACTCAAGTTCACATCTTATTGTGGGTCAATTTGGGTGATTAGTTCCTATACACCCTTATTTAAAATTCAATACACAAACTTTAAGAGGTGACTCAGCTCATCAACATGACCAATATTTTTTATGGGACCAATGCTAAAATTTAATATTATTTTTACCTTTTCCATACATTTGGCCACTCTTGTATGGGTATGTCAATTTTTTTTTGAGTTTAGTATTGATCTTATATCAAAAGTTGTTCATTTTGATGGGCTGAGTTACCTCTTAAAGTTTGTGTATTGAATTTAAAATAAGGGTGTATACTTATTTTAATTTTTTGCACAGCAATATCTCCATTCATGTATGAAGGATTGTCTTTTGCTGACTGTACGTCCTCGTGGCAAACTGTTACTACGTTTCAGGGACGCAAAGGATGCCAAATTAAACCATCTGTACCTACCTATGGCGTATTACTTATTAAACTACTCTTAGTTTGCTGCTGTGTAATACCTACTCGAGAAACAATTGCTTGATTAATATATTTCGCATTTTTTATTAGATTTTGTAATTGAGGTTCATATTTACTCTAATAAAAATGATTTCCTTCCATGCTGACTTTAGAGAAAAGGAAAAATATAGAATATACCAGCTACTTTTCTTCCCGCACAGACCGTAAAAGCCGGTTAATCGATTGGGCTAAGGAATCTCGTCAATAGGCGATGCGGTTAGCAACCCATCACTATTTTGATTCCGCTTTCCACTATAACGCCCACTAACACTCTAAACGTGCCTTTAGGTTTTATGACATTAGGCTCTGTCTAACCCGCAAGGGATAAAGACGTCACGTCTTTATCCCGTACGTTACCTTACACGTACATATATATTATATAATATGTATGTACGTAATAGTACATTATGATACAAGGACGGTAAGCTGGATATTATATTCGAGGTGTTTATAGGCACGAGGCAAAGCCGAGTGCTTATAATAAACCGTGTATCATACGACATTTTTCAATACATTTTCGATTACCATAAATAAAAACATCGGTTTATTATATGCACTTGGCTTGGCTTCGTGCCTATAAGCACCTCGACTATAATATTCAGCTTACCGTACTTGCCGAGAGGCGGTTTCGAAGAACTCTGACACCAGGGTGTGCATGGTCGACTGACCGTGTCACCTACACGAAATGATGACGATGATCGTACTTGCATCATAATGTAGGTACTTTTACTTGTATATAATATGTCTGCGGTTAACCGCTGAGCCACTAAGGTCGTCATGTTTTTATTTATTTGTAGGTTTTAATTAAAGCCAACTTTAATAAATAAGCCAAATATGTAAAGAATTAATTCTAAGGTTTCCAGTCTTTATTTAATTAATTTTAATTGATGTTTTTCTCGACAGTTACCTTATAAAATTAAAACACTGGATTAGTTTCTTAATTTATCTCATCAACCTAGATGCTCAAATTAGACTTAAAGTTAATTTTGTTTTAAGCCCCCTTATATCTCTTTTAGATCTTTTTAGTTAAGGAGCGTGATGTTCAAACTGAATTAAAAAAGTTACCTTTAAATTTAAAATCCTTCTGAACTGATCTCATAGCGAATTAGATTAGTGTGTTTCTCTTTAATAGACAGGAGACTTTTTTCTTAGTAATCAAGTTATGTTTGAGTCATGGTATCTCAGTCATCCTATTTTATGTAAATTATTTTAACGGAGTTCAAAAAGAAGGAGGTTTTAAAGTACTGAAATAAGCCGTGGCAGCACTGAGTCATAGGGTCAAGTAAGCCGTTATAGGGCCACAATGTGTTAATTGTTCACCAATAGGTCTTTTTAGTCTCCAGTTTAAAAACATGACACTCTCTGTATATTATTCTGAGCATACATACAGCCATATATTAGTCTGAGCAGTCAGAGGATTTGGCTTACTCTCTCCACGCTGACCAGACGGGTTGTAAATATCTTCTTCTTCTTCTTCTGTTTTATATTATGGCTTCCACCGAAATTTCAGTGATTCTGCCAATGTCCAGTATAATGAGATACTAAGTATCGGTGTTGTACGGTAAAGTTTTTCCAAGTAGCATCAAAGATGGCGCATGTTCTTTGACGCCTCGTGGCAGCTTGGGGCGGCAAATCTATACGAGTCCATTTATCAGTCCACTTTAACTATTTCACAAATTGTTCATGAGAACGAGCATTTATAACACCAAACTACACCAATTTCATATTATAAAGTCCACTAAAATCAATTTGCAAAATTGTATAAGGCAAACTTCAACTGTACCCCTTGACTTCCCACCACAAACCTCGTAAATATCTCTTTGATCCCAAAAATTATACAATATGTGAAATGCCTTTGGCAGCTTGAAATATCTGACACCCGTGTTGGCCACTTACACACACGAAAAACAAACAAGCAATAGGCATAGCCGCGGCGATAGCCAAGGATGCTGCGAAGCACGGCTTAATAATAGGGATCATGTTAACCCTCTGGGTACGGAACCCTTAACCCTACATCCAAGACATAACTAGACCAATGTATGGAATTACAGCTGCGTTAGTGTCGCATGCAGGGGTTTGATAAAGGACTTACGTATTTTCGATTTCCATAAATTGTGAAATTGACTTTTGCTAGATTCTTCTTGATTTTGATTTTAAAAAATCTACCGAACATTATTGCATTTAATGGGTAAGTAGATATGGCGTAAAAGCGTAACACAAAATACATGGTGGTATCAACTTTGACGTGTCAACAACGTAAAATATAAACTGATGATGCGTTGTAACCATACACAGGGGGCGTTGGAAGCTAAATTTACAGATATTACGATAGGCAATGAAATAATCGATTATCACATAATATCATCACCAAAATAGTCCATTGCTGGACACAGGCCTCCCCTAAGAATTTCCATCATCATGCCACGGAGCTGATTTTTTTAAAAGTCATAGTACGGCAAACGACCTAGTGGATCACGAAGATGATAATGGATGGTGATGGTAAGTGATCACCGCAGCTAATGGACAATTGCAACACCTGAGGTGTGACAAGAGCGTTGCCGGCCGTTTGTTTTTCCTTTGCAGAGGGAAAATTGGATTGGCTTCCGGCTCTCCCACTCACATCGAAGCATAGTAGCTGCGAAGCTACTACTCAAGTGTCGGTTACCCATGAGAGTGTGGTACTTTCCCGGACGAGCCGGCCCTTTCATGCTACTAGCGAAAGTGAATTTAACCGGTAGCGTGGCTCTACCACACGCAACTAATATTCGTGTTATGAAAATGTGGGGTCTCTTAAACTTTTGACGAGCTCCGTGGCGCAGCGGTCAACACGCCTGCCTGCGACACGGATGGTCCCGGGTTCGATTCCCGGTCAGGTCAAGATGGAAAATGATCTTTTTCAGATTGGCCTGGGTCTTGGATGTTTATCTATATAAGTATCTATTATAAAATATAGTATCGTTGAGTAAGTATCCCATAACACAAGTCTCGAACTTACTTTGGGGCTAGCTCAATCTGTGTGATTTGTCCGTATATATTTATTTATTTATTTATTTATTAAAACCTAGAATCCAAAAAATTTGCTTATTCATTAGCCTTACAGGGTCAAAAGAGAGACGATATCCGTAACAACAATCGTCTCTTTTGTTATTCTACTTGAAATGAATCAAGAATAATTAATTTTGATAATCCATTTTTGTCGTTCGCTCCACCTACTCTATCTTATTTAGCCAAAGTTTCGTCAAGCAAGATTTAATGTAAAGTTTAAATTAGTCGTCCTAGGATCCCGAAGGAGATTGTTATTATAAAGTTTTGCCGAAAGACTGCAGCGGGGAACTTATGCTGCTTTGAATGTCTTCTACAATAGGTAATTATAACTAAAGTTTTACATCTGGAGTATAGACATTGTGTTAATGATTTATCTGACACCAGTGTTGGCCACTTATACATACGAAAAACAAACAAACAAATGATTCATGTGTTATAAGCGCTAAAGTTTAAAAAAGAATATTATACCAAGATTCAAGATTCAATCGTTTGTTTAATAGATTTCTTTGAACACTTTTTTTTTTTATACGGACAAATCACACAGATTGAGCTAGCCCCAAAGTAAGTTCTTAAAAAAGACTTTTGTTATGGGATACTAACTCAACGATACTATATTTTATAACAAATACATATATAGATAAACATCCAAGACCCAGCGTCAATCTGAAAAAGATCATTTTTCATCTTGACCTGACCGGGGATCGAACCCGGGACCATCCGTGTCACAGGCCGGCGTGTTGACCGCTGCGCCATGCAGCTCGTCGTTATTAATTGTCATATTTGTGTTTACAATTTTTACAACAAAAAATTTTTGTTGACGTCAACTCGCTTTTAAATACAACGTTGAACGAGTCTGCGATAGTACTCTAGAGGTTAGGTCTGAAGAGCGTAATCTAGGTTTGAAAGACGAAAGTTCTGAGGTGTGAATGAACTTCTTTGGCCCTGAATCCTGCATGCCTGGGTTAATTTGTGCTTTAGCCCTTCGTGCCTGAGTTTCGCGCTTCAGCTTTTTCACCTCAGTTCATACCTTCCTGAGCACCTTTGTTTTTCGGACCTAGATTGCGCGCTTGGGACCATCAGCTAATTATGTTACTATCTACTATTGGCAGCCTTCGTAGCACACAAGCCTGCAATATGATGGGCCCGAGTTCCATCCCCGGCCAGGTCATGATAGAGAACGGTCTTTTTCAGATTGGCCTGGGTCTTTTATGTTTATCTATATAAGTATCTATTATCAAATATAGTATCAGTGGTTTAGTACCCTACAGCAGAAGTTCACAACTTACTGTGGAGCTCTGTGATTTGCTAACAATTTTTTTTATTTACTATAGCACTCTTATAGCAAGATTATTATGAATACTTCTGCTAATGTTCATAGGTAAAGCCAAGTTGAGGCGTAGCCATTAAAAACTTTCCTTGTTTTAATTATACTTAAACTTGGGAAGATTTTCTTTGAACTTTATATTGAATAACGTTAAAAATTAGTTCGGACTTCGCGAGCACTTAGCATACAAATAGGCAACAAATTCGTAAACTTGGCTAATTACCAGAGTTTCATGTTGGCTACATGGAAAACTCTCCACTCTCCAATTTGGCCTTCGTTGCGCCGGGCCTAAACTGTTAAACAATTTGTTTGGACATGAAGTGTGTATTATATACCTACACATCTTTGTCCCGTACGGGGCAGACACTACCTTTATTGGGGGAAAACTGGAAAAATAACATGGGCTATCGTCTTTTTGGTCACTTTAAAACTACCAAAATTATAAGTCATAAACAAAGTAGATCAATGTGAAGTTTTTCTAAAATTCAGTCAGGTTAAAATATTATATAAAAGGGTCTTATTTTTAAAAATTCGAATAGGTTAGAAATTAAGAATCAATGTAATAGTTTCACCGTTTTTGGATATCAGCAACTACTAAGTATTTTATCCAAAAATCCACATTATTTTCACGCTTTCAATTTATCACGAGTAAATAAAGTTTTTTTTTTAAATTTACTATACAGCTTATACAATGAATAAGGATGATCTACAAAGATTTTTGTTGGCTTTAGCCATTTCTATACGATATAGCGTCAAAGTTTTCAGCTTTGACGAGCAGGTACCAGCAAAGTTAACGTCGAACTTCGTCCCTTATTGTTAGGACCGACTTTGCGACCATACGTTACCTCTGCTTCGCACAATCGATGCAAAATTTGCGAAATCTGAACACAGTAGGACGCCATTTATGATATTTATAAGAAAAATATTTTCACCGTATTCGGTAATTTACTTATATAAGGTCAAAAATATTACTTTTGACCGATCTTATTTATCCTATATAATATTATAAATGCGAAAGTGAGTTTGTTTGTTAACTTGTTTGTTTGTTACGCTTTCACGCCGTATCTACAGAACCGATCATCATGAAATTTTGCATACACAGGTTAGGGTTCTGAGAAGGACATAGACTATATATCACGCAGGTGAAGCCGCGGGTAACAGCTAGTATTCAATAAATAAGATCTTGATCAGGTCTTCGTTAATCCACACTGCACGACCCTCTTTTTAGGCATAACTATTATACATACCCATGCCAAACTACATCTTTCTAGCACTTATAGTCTCTAAGTAAAACCGCATACAGAAGAACAGACAGACAGACAGACATGGCGAAACTATAAGGCTTCCTTGTTTACTACAGAACCCTAAAAACGATCTAAGAGATTGTAAATAAACTTGCTCGTTTTCCTAAACTGTAGTCAAAGTTGCCGGCTCTGACGAGCAGGTACCAGCCAAGTTAACGGCAAACTTTGCCCCTTTATTGTTAACAGTGGCTTCGCAGCCATACGTCACGTTCACCTAATACAAATTTGGCGGCAATTCCCCAAAACTGAAATCGGTAGGAATATTGTCAAATTTTATCCTACGAATATTATGTCCCAAACAAAATTATGCTTTTTTGTTTACACTGTTCTATATGAGAAAATTATTCCTTTAAGTAGGTGCCTTACGCCCGAATACTTAAAAGAACTTTTACTTAAAGCATTCTAAAATCTCGTATTATATTTGTCTAAAGAATAACCTGGCAAGACATTGAGTTCGGCGTTAGCAAATTAATAAAAAACGACTCGAGAGATTGTAAGTAATTTTGCGTTTTCCTATAAGGTAGCATCAAAGTTGCCAGTTTTGACGAACAGGTACCAGCCTTTGCCCCTTTATTGTTAGCTAAATTGCTAACTAATTTGTCCTATTTACAAGATAATGTTGATGTGCGACATGATATTCGTAGCTATCAAGATACGTATAATCACGATATTTGAAGCTATTTCTATACAAATATCATGTCATAAAGCAAATTACTTTTGAGTAAGGGCAAAAGCTATTAAATTACTAGCGATATAAATTTACTTGTTACTTTACATTGTTTAGCTTTTAGGCATACTTATGTTAGGATTACTTTCTAGGTCAAAACCAATGTATATTCTTCATATATTATGTATACACACGATTGTAATCTGTTAAGTAAGCTAATAAATGAATAAATAAATGAATAAATAAAAACGATCCAAGAGATTGTAAATAATTTTGCCCATTTTCCTAAACTGTAGTGTCAAAGTTGCCGGCTCTGATGAACAGGTACCAGCCAAGTTAACGGCAAACTTTGTCCCTTTATTGTTAGCACCGGTTCCGCAACTATACTATACGTCACGTTCACCTATTACAATTTGGCGGCAATTCCCCAAAACTGAAATCGGCAGGAATATTGATTGCTACGTACGGCTCTATGGGAAGTCAAATTTTATTTTTAAGTTTTCAACATTTTTTCTCACATTTTTGTATTCTCATCTATCCAATAATTTACGATTTTGACGTAGGTTCATATATTAATTCTTAACTGAATTTGAAAAGACTTAAATTGACTCGAATGTGTACATATTAATAATTAACCTTGCACTTTAAAAAATCGCAACCGACAGGCTTCGGAAGGCACGTTAAGCCGTTGGTCCCGGCTGTCATCATTGATGGCAGTCGTTAAGTTATGTCAGATGCTTTTAGAAAGCTTGAAAAATCTGACACCAGTGTGGCCACTTACACACACGAAATCAAACAAACATCGTCGAAGTTCGCCCTTTAATTGCAAGCACCGGCTTCGTGGCCATACATCACGTACGCTCGTCATAATCTGTCAGTAATTTGCCGAATCCGAACTCGACGTGATTATTGCTCGAATGGAGAAATTACAAAGTATTATGTAAAAATCCCAATAATTTATGTCTGCTTATGTTCATGCGTATTAGATCAGCGAAAATATCTAGTAAAAACTATCCAACTAAAGTTAGTTTTTCGAATTAAAATTTTTCTAAACAGTAAAACTTTGCATTTAATTTGTTTGTTGACTTCAAATATTTTTGTATATTGCTTGCATTTTGTATACATAATTGAACTCTGCTTCCTTATGTATGCGATACCTGCGAGTACTTGCTTGCTGCTAGCCTACATTCTGTTTGTTTGTATGCTGAAAGTTAACCTCTCACACCCCGCATTTTTTATAAGTGGTTGCGTGTATTTTTAGTGCAGCAAAACCGCAAGTGACATTGGATTCAATTATCATTAAGAGCAAAACATGACATAATGTGAAAACTATCGTAAGAATTCAATTATTAGTCATTTTAATTGTTGTGTTTTGATAGTATGGGAACTATGTTTTTAGAAAGCGAATCTACTCAAACTTCGTTGTGACGTTGAGCGTATTTCTAAAATATATAAATTCTGTAAAAAAATTAATCACATGTTTCATTTAAAATATATCAGTTGAATTTTCAAAGAAATAAAACTTAAAAAGAAAATAGGACAAATCATAATCGAAAAAAACGAATCCGCATTTATGAATAGGTATCCCACATCCACGCGTTTCTTAATAAAGGGAGTCTTAGGCTGTTTTACGTCTTGTGTTAAGGAACCCTAAAAAGAAAAGCACGTGAAAGAAAATCAAACACTTGTTCAGCAGTTTAGCAAATTAAAGAGTTTAGAGTTGGTTGAGAGTTTACGATGTACGGCAAACATGAAACTCAGATGCTCTAATTAGACAAATTTACGTATACAAAGTGTTTGGAAAGTCCAGTACAAAGTAACTTTATCGTTTACATGGTATATTTTCAGTTTCATCATTACCAGGTTTTTGTCGGTCTCCACTGCAGGACCATCTCTGTACTACCACAGCCAGATATTAGCCAAAGCAGTCAGAGGATTTGTCTTTAAGAGCGTATACTAGCAGTATTTTTTCAATATGGTTTCCATACAAATGTATTTCTCTATTTTCTCGCTGAAAACTGATTCTAGAGCCACAATTCTTTTTTCATAAAATCTAGTACTAAAATAGGAATTATTTTATATTTAAAAAAAAAACTTTTTTTTTCTTTTAAACAGGTTTTTAGAAAAAAATAAAACATATGGACATACCTATTTTAATAATAGATTGAATGTAAAAAGAAGCAGTTTTCAGTGAGAAAATAGAGAAATACATTTGTATGGAAAACGCACTGCTAGTATACCCTCTTAAGGCTAGATGTGTTAGAGAAGTTTCTTTGATGTTTATAAGCTTTATTTAGCCCTTGTTTCCTAAACCGCAATTTGCGACATCCACAGGAAACCTTGGAGTGGTCCTATTCGACTTTGCCGGGAACCACACGGCTAAAATACTTTTGAGGTACGGAATTCTAAAAAGTGAAAAAATGCACCTGAAAGAAAATCAAACACTTGGCCAAACAAATTGTTGAACAGTTTAGCTCGGCGCAACGAAGGCCGCGCAAATTAGAGAGTTGAGAGTTGGTCGAGAGTTTACGATGTACAGCAAACATGAAACTCAGGCGCTCTAATTAGACAAGTTGGCGAATTTGTTACCTATTTGTATGCGAAGTGCTTGGAAAGTCCGGTACAAAGTACCTTTATATCGTTAACATGTGTTGGGTATTTTCTATGATTTATGGAAAAGTTCTAAAATTGAATTTAATCTTTCCAAAAATTAATCTTTAGAAATTTTGAGAAAAATATTTGATTGGGTGCTAATTAAGTTGATTTTTATTAGCATTATTCTCGTGTAAAAAAATTAATTACATTTTGAATTACTGAGTGCAAGTAGAACTAAGTTAGCCACTTAATCTAACTTAATCGCGTGGTGGCTAACTTAATCGCGACAAAAAAAAACTATCTAAGCCACTTATTTGGGGACGCTTTCCATCCCATTTTTCCGTGGCTTAGTTATAAAATCAGAGGTAAATGCCCGTAGCCGAACTGATAATTTCAGTAACTTATATTTTCCCAATTAAGTATATTCCTGCAATAGAAAAAAAGAAAAAGATCTTTCAGTTTTAACTTAATAACCATGAATCAGTGTAAATTAAATTTTATTGTTTATCAAGTTCATGATTTTATTTGTACTGAAATTAAAGCGGCGTTTTCCTTTTTTTCGAGATCCCTTCGTATATTTACAAGTTTTTAAATGTGTACTGCAAATCTGACAAGCATGTATAAAGCAGAATTAGAGCTAAGGAGAGAAAGGGACGGAAAATATAACCGAGATAAACAAAGTAGGTGGGTTGGCGAGTCCTGATTAAATCTAGCCACGGAACATTTAATTTGCATACATATTAGTCCAGCTTAGATGTACACTCTGTAACAGGTGTACTAGAAAATTTTCTAAAACAACCCCGAAAACAAGTTACGCTAATATTGCTTATAATATTCTATGCAGGAATATCATAATATTCCAATGCTTTTACGAGTGATTACCCGACTGTCCCACCTAGATAAAAGGTTATGTTTTTCACGCGTATGTATGTATTTAAAATTGACTGTTGCTTGATGGCTTTTTAAGTGTAAGGTGTCATTGGATTCTTATTTTTCCTTGGAGTGTCATGTTATGTCAGTCAGTGTAAGTTCTAGTTCTGTGACGTGACATCAGTAACCTCAGCAACGAATGAATATGGCAGACAAACTGCCAAAACAGCAGTCGGTTTTTTTTTTGTTCGAAATAATCCACGTTCAGCGTCTAAAATTTATAATACCAGAAAGATTCCTGATTTTCGATTGAGCATTTTTATGGAAATCTGATGATAATGCAAAAACATGGACAGATCATGCAAAACTTACAAATGGGAAAAAAATTCAACATATTTCTGACATCTGTTTAAAGTTCTCAATTCATTACCCCGGAAAGCGTAGAATATACGTAAGTACCCTGTTAAAAAACATAAACATTTCATATGTTTCGCGCCCGCAGGCTTACTCCACGTCAAATTACTTTGGAATTGGATATGTTATTTTTCAAGAGCAAAAACAGTATTATTCGAAATGAAACATTATCTCAATGAAATTAAATTATTCTTAAACAAACGAAGTATATAATGTAGATTTGGATCACATGAAATGATAATAAACCTTCATTTTTTAAACTTAACCTAACTTAACTTTAGTTTTAGTTCATTTAAGTTAGTTTCATTGTTTAATGTTATTATTACTTATTATTTTATTATTTGCAATAAAGGAACTTGACCTAAAATTGGGACAACATTATCCCAGCATATTCCCGGTTGCATCCTCAGCGGTAACGCTTCAGAGCCCGGGGTTCGCTTTCTATTCTGGGTGATTTAACGATGTTACTGATTTATACAGAGCGACTGTCGTCTGATCTTGCGGAGATCCCAAGACACAAATGGTAGACCAGAACCCATCGCAGGATAGGTTCACACGCGCCTGTGACACGGATGGTCCCGGGTTCGATCCCCGGTCAGGTCAAGATGAAAAATGATCTTTTTTCAGATTGACCTGGGTCTTGGAAGTTTATCTATATATGTCTTCATCTTCTTCTTCTTCCTTACCTTATCCCACTTTATGTGTTAAGTCGTGTTGTGTTTTTACACACTTTTAAGTTTTTTTTGGCTAATTTTATGACAAATTATTATCCCTATTAATATTATAAATGCGAAAGTGAGTTTGTTTGTTTGTTGTTACGCTTTCACGCCGTATCTACTGAACCGATCATCATGAAATTTTGCATACACATAGGTTAGGGTAACGAGAAGGACATAGGCTATAAATTACGCGGGCGAAGCCGCGGGTAACAGCTAGTTTATCTATATATGTATTTGTCATAAAATATAGTAACGTTGAGTTAGTATCCCATAACATAAGTTTTGTTTAAGAACTTACTTTGGGGCTAGCTCAATCTGTGTGATTTGTTCGTATAAAAAATATATATATATTAATCAGAAATTAGTAACTAGCTAATTGCATTATGAACTTTATGACGTCACCACTGTCTAAAGCCACTCAAAGTAATAACAATCTCGTAAATGTGTTACAAAACACTTGATCGATGACTGCATGTTTTAAAACTTTAGTTTAATGAAATTTTAACTTCCCCTTGTGGTTTTGATCGTGAATTAAATTTACAAGTTAAGTTTTACCCAAATTTTATTAAATAAGGTTCTTAATTCCATTCATACGTATACAGCGTGTAACTGATCCTCGACACAGCCTCAAAGGGGTGACTCAGCCCATCAATAGGAACAACTAATCCTATAGGATCGGTTAGGAATTGGGTAAAGAGCATTAAAGACGATTTACTACCACAAGAGTGAATTAAGCACAGCAATAGTTGGTAGCCATTATACCATAAAGCACAGAATGAATGAAAGTAATAGACAAAAACTATGATGACGAGTGCATCATAGACAACATGTCTATAACGTTTAGTTTACTGTTCAAACAGGATCAATGCTGGGAACACAAAAAAAAATTCAACATTTTCATACAAAACTGTTACCTGAGCCATTAGTATGGAAAAGCATAAAAAAATCGAGTTCCCGCCATTGGTCCCATAGAAGAAGTTGTTTAAATTTACGGTCTGAGTCACCGCTTTCAGTGAATGACTAGGGTCAATTTTACACGCTGTATACTAATAAAATTGCTCGATATTCTTAAATGTCAGTCTATTACACTATAATATGTGTTTTATAAACCAGTTTTTAGGGTTCCGTAGTAAACTAGGAACCCTTATAGTTTCACCATGTCTGTCTGTCTGTATGTTCGTCCGCGGTTTGTCTGCGTGCTGTATGATGAAATGTACTCGAAAATGAAATATTTCATACATTTTCATTGTTACATGTTTTTGGTCGTTAAACTATGATGTGCGAGTGTGAACTCAAAGTTGTCATTCGAAACTACGGAACCCTACACTGCGCGTGGCCCGACACGCACTCGGCCGGTTTTTTGTAGATTACTTTAATCGATACTTCAATAATTTTCACGACGTCAACTTTCTCTAGTTTGGTATGCATCTAAAGCATAGAATTTAAAAAATTTAGTAATAATTAACAAATATTTTTGATGAGCTACGTAATGAGATGGTCTCGGGTTCGATCCCCGGTCAGGTCAAGATGAAAAATGATCTTTTTCTGATTGACCTGGGTTTTGCTTGTTTATCTATATATTAATTTGTTATATCGATCATAAAATCTACTTAGTATCGTTGAGGTAGCCTTCCATAATACAAGTCTCGAACTTACTTTGGGGCTAGCTAAATCTGTGTGATTTGTCTGTATATGTATATTTATTTGAATAAATATGTAGGGACAAATAACACAGATTGAGCTAGCCCCACAGTAAGCCAAACGTTCTTAACAAGTTGTGTTTTTTTTCTATTCTCAGCCTAAAACTACGTGGCCCCGGCTCAGCTGTCCAGAGCCACTCCAAATAATAACAAGTAAACGTTCAGAGTAATACACTAAAACACTTTGATTGATGACAGCAATGTTTTAACACTCCGGTTTAATGAAATTTCAACTTCCGCTTGCGGTTTTCAGCGGGAGTAAAATTTGCAAATTGTGTTTTAACTTCAAAAAATAGATGATGGTCTTAATTCTTTTTTTTTTATCTATTACACAGAATGACCAAGCCCTGCAGTAAGTTGGGAACTTGTGACCACCAACTACGAAAAAAAAATCTAAGGCTCATTGAGAAAAGTCAAAGATTTTACCCAACTGACCCACCCAGAAGAAGGATAATGTATTTTGCACGTATGCGTCAGCGTCAAAATTGACTCTCGACATACCCTTAAAGATAGTGCTACCGCGGACAAAGAATTAGTCTTGCTATTCAAAGGGGGAACGCTGCCAGTATCTTCGGAACCTTGCCTAAAGGGACTCCTTTTAATAATATATATTAGATATTGTATCATATTTTTTGATTTTAGTTTTAGGTTAATTTTTTCATAATTATTTAATATGTTATTAGTTTATTCTAGTTTAATTAATTTGTACTAATTATTATGTATTAAAGTTGCTGTATCCCTTAAAGAGGTGACCCGGGCAATTAGTATGGGAAAGTAAAAAAAAAGTGAATTCCCAGCATTGGTGCCAGAGAAAAAGTTGTTGATATTGTCGGTCTGAGTCCATTTACACGCTGTATCTTTTGAAAATAATGAATTGTAATCAGTTCGCTGTGCGGTTCCCGGCAGAGTAGAATAGGACCACTCCAAGTCTTCCCATGGATGTCGTACAAGGCGACCTAGGATACAATAAGCCAAACAGAGCGTAAAAACATTAAAGATACCTCTCCAACCCGTCCTGCCAGCATGGAGAGTGTAGGCCAAATCTTTTGACTGCTCTGGCTAATAGGTATATAGCTATGGTGGTACAGAGAGGGTCGTGCTCCGGCAGTGGAGACTAAAAAACAAAGACCTGATGATGATACAGAGACTTTTTGTTTTTTCGTATGTGTAAATGGCCAACACTGGTGTCAGATTTTTCAAGCTGCCTTAAGGCATCTGACATAGCTTAACGACTGCCATCGACGATGACAGCTGGGACCAACGGCTTAACGTGACTTCCGAAGCACGGAGGAGCTCGAGATATTTTTATGCCACTCGCGGTCACCCATCCAAGTAGGGACTGCACCAGGGGTTGCTTAACATACGTAAGCGCTCATAGAGCTTACACCTACTGGACCATCGGGCTCCTCAGAGAGTAGGTATACTTTTTGTAATCAGTGAGTCAAAACAAGACTTTTAGTGCCTAGTACAAAGAATAGCATCATTAAGAAGCCATACAATTCGAAGACCATTGTGTTAAAATCGGCAATCGAAGTTTCCATTACCGAAACACCATTTTGTTGGCATATAAAAATCTTTTCACACAATTTTCAATACTCACGCCTTCCGTTTATCCATTGAAAGAATTTTTCTTCCGATTAATTGAATTTTTGCTCTGACAGCTATTGATCGCCGAATTTTCAATAGGCACCTTTATGTTAACTCTGAAGTGCTTGAAGTACAATAAATCACTGAATAGGAAGCGTTTAAGGCCCATGAATTGAGAAAAGTGAAAGTAAGTTTTTACCCAGCTGACCACGCAGAAGGAGGGTAGTGTTTTTCGCGCGTTTGTGTGTATAATTATATAGCCTATGATACACTGGCAAAGAATACGAATCTAATGATACCTATATCTTTTAATATAATATCTTAGCCGTGTGGTTCTCGGCAGAGTAGAATAGGGCCAAGTCAACTCCAGGTCTTCCCATGGATGTCGTAAAAGGCGACTTAGGAAACACAAGCTAAGTAAAGCATTTAACACGAAAGAGACCTCTCCAACCCGTCAGGCCAGCGTGGAGAATGAAGGCCAAATCCTCTGACTATTCTGGGTAATATATAGCTCTGGTAGTCAGAGAGTCGTGGTCCTGCAGTGGAGACTTAACAAGACCTGATGATGATGATGACACCTAACACTTCAAAATCGTAATAGAAAACTTTGAAAAAATAGACGAGGTTTGTGGTGGGAAGTCAAGGGGTGCGGTTGGGGTCTACCTTGGACGATTTTGCATATTGATTTTGGTGGACTTTATAATATGAAATTGGTGTAGTTTGGTGTTATAAATGCTCGTGGTCGTGAACAATTTGTGAAATAGTTAAAGTGGACTGTTATATGGACTCGTATAGACTTGTCACCATAACCTCCCGACCACGAGGCATCAAAGAACATACGCCATCTTTGATGCTACTTGTTACAACTTTACTGTACAACACCGATACTTAGTATCTCAATTTACTGGACATTGGCAGAATCACTGAAATCTCGGTGAAAGCCATTTTATAAAACAGAAGAAGAAGAAGAAGAAAAAATAGACGTGCCCATATTAAAGACATTTAGCAATTTGTATAGGAAAGTTAAAATAGGCTTTCTTGTCCCGTAGGAAAAGTTTTTATATTGACGGACTGAAACATCCATTTAAGGATCCAAAAAAGACCAAAATCTCACCATGTCTGTGTCCTTACTATTGGGAGAGCATGACGTTTCATCATCAGGTATTTCCAGTCTCCACTGCAGGAGCACGACCCTCTCTGTACTACCAGAGCCATATACTAGCCTGAGTAGTCAGAGGATTTGGCCTACACTCTCCACGCTGGCCAGTCGGGTTGGAGAGGTCTCTTTGATGTTAATAAGCTTTGTTTAGCTTGTGTTTTCTTAGTTGCCTTTTACGACATCCACGGGATGTCTTGGAGAGGTCCTATTCTACTCTGCCGGGAACCACACGGCATGACGTTTGAATCCACCATTTACTCTTAACGTTTTGATGGCATATAAAAACCTCTTCCAAGCCATGATTTCGAGAAAAGGAAAAACATAGAATATACTAGCTGCTTTTCTTCCCCCGCAGACCGTAAAAGCCGGTCAAGGGATTAGGCAAAAATCTAAGGAATGACATTGATAGGCGATGAGGCTACCAACCCATCACTATTTTGATTCCGCTTTCCACCTGAACGGCCACTAACACGCTAAACGTGGTCTTTGTGTTTTATAATCTTGGGCTCTGTCTACCCTCAAGGAATAAAGACGTGATAATATGTATGTATATAAAAATCTTTTTACACAATTTGCAATACTCACGCCTTCCGATCTAATAAATAAATAAATAGGTATAAATAAATATATAGGGACATATCACACAAATTGAGCTAGCCCCATAGTAAGTTGTGAACTTGTGTTGCAGGATACTAACTCAACGATACTATATTTTATAAAATATACTTATATAGATAAACATCCAAGACCCAGGTCATTCTGAAAAAGATAGTTTTCCATCATGACCTGACCGGGGATCGAACCCGGGACCCCCGTGTCGCAGGCTGGCGTGTTGACCGCTGCGCCACGGAGCTCGAAAGAATTTTCCTTCGTTTTATTGAATTTCTCGCTAACAGCCTTTTAATTGGCACCTTTTTTGTTTCTTTCAAAAGTACTTTAAATGCGATGAATCACTGAAAAAAGCTCTTAAGTTTCAATAAATTATATCAAGGAGGCTTATTTATGAACTATTTACAACGATCGACCCAAACCTACGAGTAGCTATATAAAGAATATGATTTTGATATTTTACGCTTTTTTCTTACTTATGATCACTTTTCACTGAATATACGATGCCGATGGCCCAGTGGGCTTGAGCGCTTACGTATGTTAAGCAACTCTGAGCGTAGTCTCCACTGGAATTAGGTGACCGCCAGTGGCATTAAAATATCTCGATTTCCTCCGTACTTCAGAAGACACGTTAAGCCATTGGTCTCGGTTGTAATCATTGATGGCAGTCATTAAGCTATATCATAAAAATCTGATACCAGTGTTGGCCACTTACATATAGTCAGCGTTTTTCTTATGATGTACGATAAGAAAAACAGGAAAAATATAGTAAAAATACAAACAGAAATATCGAAGGAATCACACTACTTTTTAGGATTCTGAATCCAAAGTAAAGCCTTAGTCCTTTGAAAACCAGTAGATTTTGTACGACTAAAAACTGCTGGGTTCTACTACTACTACTCATCATTTCATTTGCAAGAAGTCCACAGTTGAACATAGGCCGCCCCCAAGGACTTTCAATACGGCCGGTTGGAAGCGGCTACAATCCAGCGCCTTCCTGCGACCCTTATCAGGTCTTCCGACCACCTGGTCGGTGGGTATCCAACGCTGCGCTTGCCGGTACGTGGTTGCCATTCAAGAACCTTTGAACTACTACTACTTTACTTTTACTACTTCTACTTTTTCTACTCAAAAAATGTAGGGTTATTTTTTTTGTAACTTAATAATAGTATATTGAAATGATTAAAGAGGCTTAAGTAGAGACGTTTACTACAATCATTAAAAATGTTTTAAATTGAACAGCAATATCACACCTGCTACCTATTGACCAAATTACATAAGCACTACATATATTCCAAAACATGGCGGATATTACTATTCGCACTCTGTCCCTTGATACCGTGTAGGGTCCAATAATAATAATCATTAAAGGCGCGTGATACAATCATTGGCTATAATAAGAACGGATCCTGTTTATCGTTATGAACTTGTTCCGAAGCTCCCAAATTGGGTAAGCCTAATTAAGATTAAGGAAACTTATGGTAACGGCTTATAGAGGCCTTTTACCTGAGGAGGGATAGTTGTTTTGGGATGATTGTATCCTTGTGAATATTAAACATAGGAAAACATGTATTTTTTTTGTCTTTTTTTTTATTTTATTTTATTTGGAAAACTAAACAGTACATACAAAATTTCTTAATTATATAACTACTTATAAATAGCAAAAAGCACAAATATTAAGTTTCCGCATATAAAGTCAGTCGTCAGTTACGTCATTTACGTCAGTTTATTGCTTTACTTCGACAAATCAACTTGACTCCACAACTACCCATTTTTAGTAACCCTCCGACATGAAAATCCCTCCAGTTAACCTATTTTGATAAAACATGTCTAAAAACCATTGCCAAGTTATCTGTTTCCTAACTAAAAAATCACATCCAAATCGGCTAGCCCGTTTTAGATCTGCAGTGTCTTAGATAGACACGCACATTGAGCGGTCAATCTTATAACACTTCTCTTTTTATTCGGGGGTTAAAACCAGCCAAGTGCGAGTCTAAATTGCACGAAAATGGTAAACCCTTACCTTAATTAGATACAAGTATCAACATAGGTACGATAGTTAAGTACATAAATACTTATAAATAATTATATTTATGGCCATAAGCAACAGAATACACATATTCCATAAAAAATCAAGTTTTTTCTAATTATGATTTTAAATACAGCCTTGTGACAGACGGACGGATGGACGGACATTAGAGGCTTAGTAATAAAGCCCCACTTTTAATTTTTTTACATAAGTCTAGAGAAACTTCACCTAATATTAAACGAATTAGTACAGAAAATGCATATTGGAGCAAACAGGGATACAAACTAGAGTTTGATGTCGCTCAAACGTTAAGCAAGTTTGGCATTCACGTAAGTCATTTTGAACTACCGTAATTTGCAGGACCCGAGCTTATTCAGTTAGCTTCAAGGTAAGCGTACAGACGACATATTACAAACTGATGTCCTTAGTTGTGTCTAAAACGTAAATATTTCATTAATATTTCATTTCTTTTTTTTATAAATAAATATATAGGGACATATCACACAAATTGAGCTAGCCCCACAGTAAGTTGTGAACTTGTGTCGCAGGATACTAACTCAACGATACTATATTTTATAATATATACTTATATAGATAAATATCCAAGACCCAGGTCAATATGAAAAAGATCTTTTTCCATCTTGACCTGACCGGGGATCGAACCCGGGACCCCCGTGTCGCAGGCTGGCGTGTTGACCGCTGCGCCACGGAGCTATATTAGAAAGGAAGAAGAAGAGTTTTAGGTTGTGGTAGAGCCATGCTACCAGCGAATTCACAGAAAATCGACGTTTGAGTATGATACGGCTGAATTTATTTAGTATCTTATAAGATATGACTGAATTAGTTACCAAAATAGAAATACTACTTGAACAATGTCAACATTGCATCAAATTTTATATTATTTAAGAATTGCAGTATCACCTCAAACGAATCTACGTATTCCGTATAGTAACGTCAAGCAAAGCAACAATTTTCACTTGCGAGTAACAAACGTATTTTCTGTTAATACTATTGGTAGCGTTATTCTTAAGAACTCATATGTTTATTTAATTAGTGAAATTCGCGTGGGAGCAAACAGGGGCACAAGCGAGAGTTTGATGTCGCTCAAACTTTAGCCAAGTTTGAGCACACACTAGTTAATTGAAACTGCCGTAATTTCCAGGACCCGGCTAATTCAGCCATAGCTTGTACTACGAGTATGAACTATCTCAACATGCATAAAACCTTATATTATTTGAAATTCGAATATTTACCTATGGTTTACATTGTTCGTAAGAATTCTTGTGAAATTCTCGTGGGAGCAAACACAAACTAGAGTTTGATGTCTCTCAAACGTTAGGCAAGTTCGAGCACACACAAATTAATTGAAACTGCCGTAATTTCCAGAACCCGGCTAATTCAGTCATAGATTGTACTATGAACAATCTCAACATTGCATAAAACCTTATACTATTTGAGAATTGTATACTTACCTAAACCGAATGTACGTATCCCAACTAATATTATAAATGCGAACGTGAGTTTGTTTGTTACGCTTTCACGCCGTATCTACTGAACCGATCATCATGAAATTTTGCATACACATAGGTTAAGGTACTGAAAAGGACATAGGCTATATATCACGCGGGCGAAGCCGCGGGTAACAGCTAGTTCTTTTATAATTCGTTTCTGATTTGGTGGTAATATACTTTGTTTCTGTTTATACCATTGGTAGCGTAGTTCGTAAGAACTCTTATGAATCACTAATTAGTAAAATTCACGTGGCAACAAACAGGGGCACAAACTAGAGTAAGATGTCGCTCAAACGTTAGGCAAGTTTGAGCACACACAAGTTAATTGAAACTGCCGTATTTTCCAGGGCCCAGCTAATTCAGCCATAGTTTGTACTATGAACAATCTGTTTGTACTGTTACACAATCTCAACATTGCATAAACCTTATATTATTTGAGATTTGAATATTTACCTAAACCGAATGTACGTATGTCTCTATAATTTGTTTCCGATTTTGTGCTTAGTAACGTAAAGTAAATCAACAATTTCCTCTTGCGAGTAACAAACGTATTTTCTGTTAATACCATTGGTAGTGTTATTCGTAGGCACTCATATGTATAACTAATCAGCAAATTTCACGTGGGCGCAAACAGGAGCACGAACTAGAGTTTGATGTCCCTCAAAAGCTAAGCATGTTTGGGCAACCTTAGTGTCGTAATTTTCAGGACCCGGCTAATTCTGCTATAAGTAAATAAGCTTTGAGGTATAGGTACCTTTGCTATAGTTTAGTACCAGTCTTGACATACGATTTAACTGACCCTGACCTTAAAGGATTGTAACAGCGTGGAGAGTGCTTTGGCTTATAAATAAATAAATAAATAAATTGCTCTTAAATTACATTATCATAGTGTTAACAATATCACTGGTCCCACACTATTCCCTGTGTCGTGGGACGCAGTCTCTTTCGTCTACGAATTTTATATCTATGTAGGTATATAAAACAAAGAAAGAGAAAAACAAAAGAAAAAAAAGCAAAAGCAAAATTGTTTTCTTTCCGTTTTCTATGCAGAAATTTGTATTTAGATTGTGATATGACTCTGGTAGTACAGAGAAGTTCGTGCTCTTGTAGTGGAGATAAATAAGACCTAATGATGATGATGAAGTAGAAATGAAGAAAAATACAGAGAGTCATATCAAAATTAGTCAACGGTGAGATTTTTCAAAATATGAAATAAGTATATATGAAATAATTTAAAATAATTGATTGTTAGGTACTTATTTTAAAACCAAAATTGTTAAGGCCGCCGTTTTTTTTTTGTTTTGCTAGACACAAAGAAAAGTTCTAGGTTACACCACATTTTGCTCTATTTGTCCCATTAAAAATAAAACTTTTTCTATGCAATATAATTGCTTACACAATACTGGGCCCCAAATGGCAAAGCACTACAGTTGCGACCCAAAATAAGTTCTAATGATAGCTACTGTTAATAAAATATGAAGTAATGAACTTCATTGAATTGGCGTGGGACCTGCAAAGTACAGTTTCCATTAACTTATGGGTGAGGGTGGTGCAACAAATCTTACCTCGTGACTCTCTTTATTCCCATATGGATTTTCTTGATAACTTGATTAATAAAATTAAAAACTTTTATTCAAAAAATAGCCCTAGCAGGCACGTTTTCACATCAAATCACATTTGAAATGTGATCATAGTCCATTGCCCTTATAAATAAAATAAATAAGCGAATCTTTGAGTGTCAAGCAACATTTTGTCCCAACCATGTAGTGTCGCATGTTGTTTGAATACCTTGAAGTTAATTGAATTAGCGTGGGTCCTGCAAATTACAAGTTTAAATTAACTTTTAAGGGGCAGGGTGGTGCACTAAACTTTGCCTCATGTCTCTCTTCATTCCTACATGGATTTTCTGACTACTTGTGTAGTCCGTTGTGCTTATTAATAAGATAAATAAGCATATCTTTGATTGTCAAAAACTGGACTGAGTTTCTTTCGGCGTATTCTTCTCAGCAGTGGTCTTTCCGGAACGCTAGTAGTTTTTCGATTTTGCAAATTTTAAAAAATATGACGTTCAAAAAGCGATACATGATATCCTAATTTGAATAAAATTTCATTTAATTTCAAGCAACATTTTGTCCCAACCATGTAGTGTCGCATGTTGTTTGGTTACCTTGAAGTTAATTGAATTAGCGCGGGTCCTGCAAATTACAGTTTAAATTAACTTGTGAGGGCGAGGGGAGCGCATCAAACTTTACTTAGTGTCCCTGTTTGTTCCCACGTGGATTTTCATCACTAATTGTGTAGTTCTAGACAGTTGTGCGTTATTTACATACCTATACATATGTTACTGGGTATGTCAGATATTAGTGAAAGCCAAGATGCACCGGTGGATATCTACAATTACCAATTTCAATGGTATATTTTAATACAATTACTTTTATTTATTCTTTACAAGTATAACAATAAAATATTATATTTAAAACATTAATAAAAAATGCCATCCCAGACTGTACCTGGCTCAAAAATACCCATTATTACTTTTAATACTGTTTTATCGCGTTTATTACATGATTTATACACCTTACGTTTCGAGCACTACAGTATTCATGTTCGCAGGTAAACTTAGTTGATATTTGTATAATATTTTATCATCCATCTCTGGCCGTTTTTGGCTACGGTGATTGGCTATGTTTATAAACGGCTTCGCTGTTGTGCCGTTATACTGCTTATGTACCCTATTTAATTTTAACATGGTTTGTGAGCAATGCGGGCACGACAGAATACCGCCTATATAATTATTAAGGACTGAGGAGGGTTGTCTATTTTTTAAATTGCTTCTCGGTTAGAATCTAGTTCCAAGCCTCTTACTATCTTCGCATAGGTCGACATTGTTATTAACTAGGCGTCTCTCGCTCCTTTGTATAGCCAAACTTTCCTAGTAGTGGTATATGGTTCCCTTGATACAGAGTGTATAACCTTTGACATAGCCTTAAAGGGGTACCTCAGCCCATCAATATGAACAACTTTTGCTGTGGGATTAATGCTGTTTTCGTTGCAATGCAATTTTTTTTGCCGCTAGGGCGAAATGTATTGGAATGTCAAAATTTTTTTCGAGTTCCCAGCTTTGACCTCATAGGAAAAGTTGTTCATATTGACGTTCCAAATCACCGCTTTAATAGTATGTCGAAGATCATGTTACATCCTGTATGCCTCTTCTGAACATCTTTGTATCGTAGGAGTTGCCGCCTTGTTACCGCTTGCCGTCCGTGCACGCGTCTTGATTCACATTCGACCTGAAGAAGACCTCCGGATGAAGTTAAAATATCAGTCAGCCTGTAGCTGGCTTCATACGTAAGTGACCCGTAAGCTTAAATTTCAATATTGGAATCGAATCCTTAGTAAGATATTTAAAATTGTAGTAATGAATGGACATTATAACAACTTTTTCAACATTACTTATTTAATGTGTTTGGTATTGATCTAGCGATAATTTTTTTGCCAGGGCATGTTTTATGCATAGGTATAAACAAAGGTTGTAGAACCTTCCTCATGACTCACTCTATCTATTGGTAAAAACCAGATGAAAATCCGTGAAGTAATTTTTGAGTTTATCGCGAGCAGACAAACAGATGCGGCAGAGGAGTTTGTTTCATAAAATGTTGTAAAGATAATATACCCATTATACTAAAATACAATTCCATGTATCACCGGTCTCCGTGTTTTAATATATTTCGTCATAAATACAAAACACATTATATAACTACGTAACTAAATACAAAGCTCCTTAAAAGCACAACATTCTCCAATGCCAATATTGGGACGGTACTTCTAAAATTAATAATTCCGCAATTCGTACAAATTCGCCGCCATTTTGGAAAGGGATAAAGCAAATTGAATTACATGGTGGGCAACTGATCCGGGCGGAGAGGCGGAGCGAGAAGTGAACATTTATATTATCGGAGTTCTATAATAATAATGCGATATAAAATTTAATCCTACTCTGTGCGACGGAATTTAGGCTTTGAATCATCATTATTTATAGTAGACCGTCGTTCCAATACGATTTTCTTATATAAAAGATAATATTTGCAGACTATTATACATGGATAGGCACTTTATTAGGAAACATAAATATCAAATTTCTTAAATTCGGATAGGAAGCGTATAGAAGTGGTGGCAGTTTGATAATTTCAAAATTTGATACTAAAAATATTTTATATTGATTGTGTCGCAATTCTCTATTAGCACGATCGGCGGTATTGTTCCGAGTAGTTTAGACCCATTTCTGTCACGGTTTCAGGAAGCATTGGCCCGAACTTGTGACGGCTGGCTGTCATATGTCCAAAATTTAAGTACATGATAGAGTGGTGAGTTACATACATTCATTAAAATCCTTTCTTTACCATTTCTTACGAAGCTTTTAGAAAATTCGCCGCCATTTTGGAAAGGGATAAAGCAAATTGAATTACATGGTGGGCAACTGATCCGGGCGGAGAGGCGGAGCGGGAAGTGAACGTTTATATTATCGGAGTTCTATAATAATAATGCGATATAAAATTTAATCCGTTTCTGTGCGACGGAATTTAGCTTTGAATCATCATTTACTATATATTTATATAGCAAGTACCTATAATGATACTTATATCATTCAACTATGGTTTGTCTACAGCGTGTAAATTTACTTCCTGCCAGACGCCAACCCTGGAGGTATTTGTCTTTTTTTTTTTTTTTTTTTTTTTTTTATGTCAGAGGACGGCAAACGAGCAAGCGGGTCACCTGATGGTAAGTAATCACCGCTGCCCATGGACTAATGTAACACCAGGGGTATGACAAGAGCGTTGCCGGCCTTTTGTTTTCCCTCCCTAGAGGGGAGGGGGGATGGGCCTCCGGCTCTCTCACTCACCGAACGAAGCATAGAAGCTGTAAAACTACTACTCCAACGTCGATTTTCTGTGAGAGTGTGGTACTTCCCCGGACGAGCCGGCCCATTCATGCTACCAGCTGAAGTGATTTTTGCCGGTAGCGTGGCTCTACCGGTTCTGGTGGTACATGGGTACCACCAGAACCGAAAAATACTTATAAAAACCGGCCAAGTGCGTGTCGGGCCACGCGCAGTGTAGGGTTCCGTAGTTGCGAATGATAACTTTGAGTTCACACTGTTTACACTCGCTACTCACAGTTTAACGACCAAAAACATCTAACAATAAAAATTGTATGAAATTTTACATTTTCCAGTACCTTTTTATAAGTTGGTTGCCTATAACTTTTTAGTTTGCACTTAGTACTCAGCTCTGATAGTTTTCCTTTCAACTTCAGTATATATACTACTGCTGAAAAATTTTTTTCACGTATCCATATATAACCGTTTAGCAGATAGAGGGGGGGGACACTTACTTCTAACAAAAATTTGGACTTTAAAACCAAATATTTCGGAAACGGATCCCTAAATCAAAAAATAGTGTTCTAAACCTCACAATATTTTTCAAAGACCTTTTTAACGATACCCCACAAGATGGGTAAGTAGAGAAAAAAAAATTACTCCCCCACTTTACTTGTATGGGAGCTAATATAAAAAAAAATTTTTTTCAAGATTTTGTTCTACCACTTTTTTGCCATGATTAATATACATACCCTTACCAAATTACAGCTTTCTAGTACTTATAGTCTCTGAGTAAAACCGCGGACGGACAGACAGATAGACAGACAGACAGACAGACAGACAGACAGACAGACAGACATGGCGAAACTATAAGGGTTCCTAGTTTACTACGGAACCCTAAAAATGTAGTAATCATTGGGAGGTTTTGCCATCTCACCACTCTTAGTGGCAAATCGCTAACTGGTTGGTGAGTGCAGTTTGTTCGGTTCATATCGGTTCCAATGCGCCCATCGTCACCGCTTTTTAGGTGAGGGAAGTATAGGATTCTTTGGACTGGGGGAACGAGATATAAATATTTGGAGTATTACTATGAAACATTTTGCAGTCAATAAAGCATAAAAAAATAGGTACTTAATAGACACACCATTTTTTCTCAATTGCGTCAACTCAAATATTTGTATAGGATTGAGGAACCGCTCACGTGCTGCCGCGGTGCTTACCCGATCATTCTTTACCTTTCATATGGGGAAAATAAGACCGAAGAATAAATAGAAAAAAACTTTTTCTATATCTTCATACAAAAGTGTATAGTTACCCGGGCATTACTTTAGGATCCTCAAACAATTTTTTTGAATTCCCAACATTAGTCCCATAGTAAAAGTTGTTTATATCGGCTGAACCATCTCTTGAATGTATCATATCTGTCCGAAACCATTAGTATTTTATCGTGTACAAATATAAAAATCATCTTTTTCTAAATTATTCAAAATGACATGCTTCCTTCTTGCATTTAATGCAAGAAAAAGTAATAGGGATGCCAATTTTTATCTATAGCGTCAATTCAAATATTTGTATAGGATTGAGGAATCGCTTACGTGCTGCGCGGAGCTCACTCGATAATCCTTTACCTTTTGAGGTTGAGAACACCATTTTTAGATTTAGGAATCCGTTTCCGAAATATTTGGTTTTAAAGTGCAAATTTGTGTTAGAGGTAAGTGCCCCCCCCCCCCCCCCCCCCTCCCTTTATCTACTAAACGGTTATATATGGATACGTGAAAAAACTTACAGCTGTAGTATATATACTGATGTTGGAAGCAAACTATCAGAGCTGAGTACTAAGTACAAACTAAAAAGTTATAGGCAACCAACTTATAAAATACTCGAAAATGTAAAATTTCATACATTTTCATTGTTAGATGTTTTTGGTCGTTAATGAGGTGCGAGTGTGAACAGTGTGAACTCAAAGTTGTCATTCGCAACTACGGAACCCTACACTGCGCGTGGCCCGACACGCACTTGGCCGGTTTTTAGGGTTCCGTACAAAAGTTGAAAAACGGAACCCTTATAGGATCACTCGAGCGTCTGTCTGTCCGTCCGTCCGTCTGTCACAGCCGATTTTCTCCGAATCTACTGAACCAAATTAGATGAAATTTGGTAAGATAGTGTAATTCTATGACCCAAATACGGATGTGCAAAGTAAATAAAGATTTTTTTGAAATAAGGGTCATTTTGGGGGGCCCAATTACAAAATTTAAAAAAAAAGTTTTGCAAACCTTACTGTGTCATATATCAAATGAAAGGGCTCATTATGAGGATCTCAAAAATATTTTTTTTGTTCAGGTAAAATCAATACTTTTGATTTTATTCACGAAAGAAGGCAAAAATTGACCATTCCCCCCCCCTGATCTCCGAAACTACTGGGCCGAAAATTTTGAAAAAATTACAAAATATAGTTCATTCCCTGAAGATTACAGGAAAAATAATAAGAATTCTATCACTTGAAAATTAAGTGATAAACTCACAATAATAAGTTCATCTAGGGAAATAGTTCACTAAAACACCACTAGATGGCGCTAGTCAATTGAATAAAACATTTTTTGCACATCGTGCGTGTGTTCACGAAGTATATTGTACGGAACCCTCATTGCGCGAGTTTGACTCACACTTGCCGGTTTTTTAATAATGCTACTTATTAACGTTATTTATTCCACCCATTGTTATAGGAAATTTCTTATAAAAAAGTCAGCTTGGAGTAAGAAATAATAAGCTAACTTTGCCGTTTCTACCAATATGCCATTTTTTCTCAATTTCTTTCAATGGCACATCAAATGTTTGTATAGGACTGGAGAGCCGCTCACGTCGTGCCGTGATGCAAACTTGATGATCCTTGCCCGCCAGCTAGAATACGAATCTAATTTCAAAGGTAAAAATTTGTTTAGCCACAAAAAACAGCATTTAAATCATTTGGATAGCATATATTTTGTCTACAATATTGGGAAATCTATCAGCAATCCTTATTTTGCAAATAATCTTAATAATGTTCAGTAATTTAATCGTAAATTGTCAGCTACCAATCATATGTATTTGTTCGCGTAATCAATAGTCAAAACAAGATTTGAACAAGTGTGGTTTCCGTTGCCATGTGGTTTCCGTCCGGTCCGGCAGAGTAGAATAGAACCACCCCAAGCCTTCCCGTGGATATCGTATGTCGTCTTATTAACGTACCTAATTCATTCCATATGCATTATCTACATTGTCAGAGGAAAACTCTTATAAAAAATATCAGCTCGAAGTAGGAAATTATAAGCTAACTTTGCCGTTTTTACCGATATGCCATTTTTTTCAATTTCTTTCAATGGCACATCAAATATTTGTATAGGACTGGAGAGCCGCTCACGTCGTGCCGTGATGCAAACTTGATGATCCCTTGCCTGCCAGCTAGAATAAGAACCTAATTTCAGAGGTAAAAATGTGGTTAGCAAAAAAAAACAGCATTTATATCATTTGCGTAGCATACATTTCGTCTACAATATTAGGAAATATATTAGAAATCCTTGTTTCGCAAATAATCTTGATAATGTTCAGTAATTTCATGATGAATAGGCATCTAACAATAATGTGAGTTCGTGTATTAAATAGTCAGTCTGCAAAATACTCACTTGTTCAACAGGATTTGAATTGTCGTTGCCGTGTGGTTTACGGCAGAGTAGAATAGGACTACTCCAAGTCTTCTCGTGGATGTCGTACAGGGTGACTTAGAAAACGCAAGCTAATCCAAGCTTACAAACATCAAAGAGACCTCTCGAATCCGTCTGGCCAGCGTGGAGAGTGTAAGCCAAATCCTCTAACTGCTTTGGCTAAAATATGGCTCTGGTAGTCATCAGTCTCAACTGCTGAATCATGCCCTCCACATGATTCATCTATATTGTCGGATATTAAAGAACTTAGCTTGGAGTAAGAAATTATAAGTTAACTTTACTGCTTTTACCAATATACCATTTTTTCTCAATTTCTTCAATGGCACATCAAATATTTGTATAGGATTGGAGAGCTTACGTCGTGCCGTGATGCAAACTTGATGATCCCTTGCGTGCCAGCTAGAATACGAATCTAATTTCAGAGGTAAAAATTTGTTTAAGTAGCCATAAAAAACAGCATTTAAACCATTTGGTTTGCATACATGTAGTCTACAATTGATGGCAGTTGTTAAGCTATGTCAAATGCCTTTAGGCAGCTTTAAAAAAATCTGTCACTAGTGTTGGCCACTTACACATACGAAAAACAAACAGTCTACAATAATAAAAAAATCTATCAGCAATCATTATTTCGCTAATAATCTTGATAATGTTCAGTAATTTCATGATGAATAGGCATCTAACAAAAAAATGAGTTCGTGTAATAAATAGTCAGTCTGCAAAATACCCACTTGATCAACCAGATTTGAACAAGTGTGGTTTCTGGCATAGAATATGACCACTCCAAGTCTTGCCGTGGTTATCGTAGAAGGCGACTTAGTAAACACAAGCTAAACGAAAGCTTATAAACATCAAAGAGACCACTCCAACCCGTCTGGGCAGCGTGGAAAGTGTAAGCCAAATCCTGCTTCTGCTAATACATGACTCTAGTAGTACAGAGAGGATAGTGCTCCTGCAGTGGAGAATATCAAATACCTGATAAAAATGATGACAACAAGATTTCACTATTGGTCAATTACGAAAATTCACGACTTTATGTAAGGTGATAAAGATTTTTCTATTCTATTCTTAATAACTACTCTAACTGGAACTGTTTATTTTATAACATTGTTGTTTCATTATTGTTCAACTCAAAAATAGTATATCGTTAGCTTCATCCTGAGCTGTTATTCAAATAATCTGAGTTTATATTAAATAGTGTTTATTGTTTAGCGTTAATTTCACCAATTGCGATGACATTATTGTAACAGATAGGGAAACCTGTTATTGGCTTTATAATAGTATATATACAGTAAATAAAAATAAGGTGGACTCTATTAGATCTGGGTGAGCTAAGCTCTCACAAAATTTAGTAAAAATAATATTAATAAAAATATTTAGCAATAGCTGTGTGAATGTGCCGTAATAATACCGCGTCTGCTTATCTACGACCGACCTGCCATAACATAACACAATAATTTTAAGAGTTCCGTACCCGAGCATCCGCACCCTATTGTGAGCTCACACAACACTCCACAGCTCTGAGTATAACATATTATATGCTGACCGAAAACGGAAGATGAATATGATACTAAAAGCACAAGATTCAACCTCTAAGGCTATTACACATTTTGTGGACCACAAGAATTATTAAGACAAAAGACTAAGAACCACTTTTCGTGGATTTTACTACAACTCTGAGCCAAACAATCAAATACCTTATAATCACTGCATTCGAATAATTTTCACTTAGAGAGCTAATATTGACTACTGAATTATTTGACATTAAAACGAATCAGCTAAGACAAAACTTCTATAACAGTCCATTTTTTTTAAATAAATATAAAACAAAAATGAAGTGCGTAAACTGATCTAAGAGCGGCATCGCCATAAAGTAACACAATCATTTTAATAGCTCCGTACCCGAGAGTCCGCATCCTATTGTCAGCTCACACAACATTTTGCAGCTCCGAGTATAACATATTCTATTCTGAGCGGAAACGGAAGACATGCAGTATAAAATATGATCCTTATACCACATCTTGAACCTGTGAAGCTATTATCATTTTTCTGGGTGGAGAATATAAACTCAGAATAACTTTTCATCATGAACTTATATAAGTTTTGTATCGCAGAGCTAAATATTTTTGGTAAAGCTCATGATACCTACTTATTTGTAAATTTTTTACAAATTTGTATTTAGTTTCTGTGCGTCTGTACCTTATCTATTTGCATGGTAAATTTGATCCACTTCCTGATATGCGATCAAGCTCAAACTTTATATACGCATGGAAATTCGAATACATTGCAATATGATGATGTCAATGATTCATTGACGATAAAAAACTACTTACTGCTGAATGTTTAGTCGCCAAATTTTGAAATACCTAATATCTAATATTTTAGTTGTGGTAGAGCCTCGCTACCGGCGAAAATCACCTTTGCTAGTAGCATGAATGGGCCGGCTCGTCCGGGGAGGTACCACACTCTCACAGAAAATCGACGTTTGAGTAGTAGCTTTACTGCTACTATGCTTCGTTCGGTGAGTGAGAGAGCCGGAGGCCCAGCTCCCTCTCCCCTCTGGGGAGGGAAAAATAAAAGGCCGGCAACGCTCCTGTGCCACCTCTGGTGTTGCAGTTGTCCATGGGCAGCGGTGATCACTTCCCATCAGGTGACCCACTTGCTCGTTTGCCGTCCAATGACATAAAAAAAAAAAAAAAAAAAAAAAAATCACAATAAAGGCCTGCCTTTACAAAGTTTGGCAGATATTTGGTAACAAACATGTGGAGATCACGTAACAATACCGCATGCGCTTATCTTAGCCCGACCGCACGATAAAATTGCGATAATCATTTTAATAGTTCCTTTCCCGAGCGTCCGCACCCTATTGTCAGCTCACACAACACTCCGCAGCTCAAAGTATAACATATTATAGTTCTAAGTAGGTACTTGTAAGTCGTAGATTGTAAGTTGACGTCATTTGGAGAAAATGCGTTGTGCAGTTTGTTGCCGCTTCTTCTGCACTCCGCCTTGGAAGCGGTGTAAACTTAGCTTTAAGTAACTTATTGACGTCAACAATAACATAACATTGTAAACCAATTGTAAATGTAAAGTGACTTTCACCAAATGATATTTAAAATATCTTAAGATTAATAAAATTTTTGACTATGGACTATGACTATGAGCGGAAGCGGAAGACTTGCAGTGTAAAATATGATCTTCACAGGATAAGCTTAAACTTCTGAGGTTATTAGACTACGAGAATCATATTTAGAGTAACGTAAAGTTGGTTTTAGTACAACTTAGTGCCAGATAATTTCCACTTACAGACAAGCTATTGGCATATTTGACATTAACACTAATTAACTAAGACTAAACTGGCTGCTTTTTCGCCCAACGGATTAGCATAGCTATCCAACGGGGGAACGCAGCCAGTGTTCTTGCCACCATGCCAAACGGGCAGGAATTATTCTAAATTTATTGTGTTTTCGGTTTCTTTTTTTATGTAAATAGTTAAATAGTGTAATCATTTTTATTATCTGTATTAATAATAATAAAGTATTACATTAACCTCAAAAAAAAAGACTAAACTTGTATTCTATATTAAAGACTAAAACAAAAAACAAAAAAAATGTATAATATATGTGAGATGTTATTTTTTAACTGACTTCAAAAAGGAGGAGGTTATCAATGTACTTTTTAGGAGAAAATAAACATGAGTAAATGTTATTATTATATATTATACAGATTATTATAAATGTATTTTTACAACCTGCCTTCGATCCTAACTCTTATAAATTCCTTATTTGCTGAACTGCAATCTCGTTTTTGTTTATGGTAATCGCAAATGTATTGAAAAACGTCGTATGATAAGTACTCGTACTGTAAGATGTCTATTATAGTCGTCGGTTTATTATAAGCACTCGTCTTCGCCTCGCTATCCAGCTAACCGTACTTGTATCATAATGTACTATTAAATGACATCTCTCCGAATATTATTCGTCGTTCGTAAAATATGATACTCTCAGCACAAGCTTCAACCTGTAATGCTATTATCATATTTCTGGGTCGAAAATATAAAGAGTAACTTTTCACCGTAGGATCTAATTTTACGTAGAACTAAATATTTTCACTTTAGCTTGTACATAATACTACCTCTTTTAATTGTCGTTTATTCAGTATTTATTGTTGTGTCTATTAAGCCGTGTGGTTTCCGGCAGAGAAGAATAAGATCACTCCAAGTCTTCCCGTGGATGTCGTAGAAGGTGATTTAAGAAACACAAGCTAAACAAAGCTTATAAACATCAAAGAGACCTCTCCCAACTGTAGTACAAATACAGAATTGAACTTAAGAGGGTATACTAGCAGTGCGTTTTCCATACAAATGTATTTCTCTATTTTCTCGTTGAAAACCGCTTCTAGAGGCACAATTCTTTTTATATACAATCTATTACTAAAATAGGTACGTCCCTATGTTTTAATTTTTTCTAAAACCCTGATTAAAAGAAAAAAAAATTGTACAAAAAAAGATTTTTTTGGAAAAAATAAAAAATAGGGGCGTTCCTGTTTTAGTACTAGATTTTATGAAAAAAGAATTGTGGCTCTAGAATCAGTTTTCAACGAGAAAATAGAGAAATACATTTGTATGGAAACCATAATGAAAAAATACTGCTAGTATATAGATATCTTAGTCATTTCTTAGTGTGCAGTTCAAACCTACTTGCAGCACACAGCAAGGCCGATCAAAAAGTGTAGGTAGTAGGTAGCCTGTCTAAAAATAGCTGCTAAGAAGTAACGGTCCAAAAACGATTGGTTGTTCTACATAAGGAAAATTCGTTAATTTGCTCCACCAAATGCTCTGAATGCTCTGTCTAATATAAGGCTCTGGTAGTAAAGAGAGGGTCGTGCTCCTGCAGTGGAGTCTAAAAAACCTGATGATGATGACACATACATACATACTATTACGTCTTTTTCCCTTGCGGGGTAGACAGAGCCTGCGTCTGTAAAACCTTAAGGTCACGTTTAGCATGTTGGTGGGCTTGTAGGTCAGAACAGAATCTAAATAGTGATGGGTTGCTAGCTGCATCGCCTATTGACATGTTTCTTCGCCCATTTCCTCGATCGGCTTTTACGATGTGCGCGGGAAGAAAAACAACTGGTACATTCTACGTTTTTTTTTCTCACAGACCAGCATGGAAGATGATGGTGTCTGTTCGTTACATCGAATTTTAGTGAGTGAGGAGTGAGGAGCCCGATGGTCCAGTGGGTGTGAGCTCTATGAGCGCTTACGTATGTTAAGCAACCCCTGGTGCAGTCCCTACTTGGATGGGCTCCTCCGTGCTTCGGAAGGCACGTTAAGCCGTTGGTCCCGGCTGTTATCGTTGATGGCAGTCGTTAAGCTATGTCAGATGCCTTAAGGCAGCTTGAAAAATCTGACACCAGTGTTGGCCACTTACACATACGAAAAACAAAACATCGAATTTTAAAACACAATTTTCCGGAGCTCCTAGTATAACACATTATATGCTCAGTGAGAGCGGAAGATGTTCAGTGTAAAATATAATCTTCATAGCACAAACTCTTCATAGGAAAACCAGTGGCTACTTATATATAAACGCAGAGTTACTTTTTTCATGAACTTAAGTTCAAGATTCAAGATTCAATCGTTTATTTAACATAGGTTTCTTTGAACACTTATTAATTGTCATATTTGTGTTTACAATTTTTACAACAAAAAAAAATTTGTTGACGTCAGTAATTGACTTGTTCTGTAACTAACTGCTAAATATTTTAGCTAAAGCCCATATCTGGATGATGGTGACTCTGAATTCATTTTAGACCTCAATGGCAAAGTGTTTAATACACCAGCCTGCGACATGGTCCTGAGTTCAGACCCGGCCAGGTCATGATGGAGAACGATCGTTTTCAGATTTTTATCCTGAATTCAATGTAATTTATACGACGAAAAATGGTTTTATAGAGTCCATTTAGTACTTTAGGAAAAAGCAAAAATTAATGCAGGACTGAATTACATACAAAAACGCCAAATATGAAATTCATTTTAACAGTATCAAATTTATTAGTCGGTTACCGAAATTCAAGCAATACATGTGATTTAATCCGGAACATAAACCAGCAATTTAGTGCTATCACAAGAAATTTTTAAACATGTAAAAATTTTTTGCACCTTCAATTTCATCCTGTATGTGTATTTATTGGTAGAAGTATAGTACTACTATGTTAATCCAGCAAACATTAAAGTAATGACGAATACCTCCATCTTGAATAAATAGTCCCAAATTGCTCTCTATACTTAACGCAATATAAGTAACAATCAAGCTCTATTAAACTCATTAAAGCCTCCATATCGATAACAAAGAAAAAAAATAGTAAGACCGCGATAAGGGATATAAATGTCTTCGCCGGTATGTAATTAAATGTAATACTTCGTGAAGTTTGTGTTTACTGTAGAGTAGCACGCGATATTTGAAGAAAAGAGGAATTTGGAGTTCCTTTTGATAAGATTTTTTCACTTCCACACTAAACCCGGTTGTTAACAATAATAATATAATAAAAGTTTTTATTCAGACTCTCGTCCATTTTTGTTAGTACTACATTGAGCTTAACCTAATGTTAGTAACAATAATAAATTAAATAACAACATGAATCACTATTGTGAGCTCCGTGGCGCAGCGGTCAGCACGCCAGCCTGCGACACGGGGGTCCCGGGTACGATCCCCGGTCAGGTCAAGATGGAAAAAGATCTTTTTCATTCACCTGGGTCTTGGATGTTTATCTATATAAGTATATATTATAAAATATAGTATCGTTGAGTTAGTATCCTGCGACACAAGTTCACAACTTACTGTGGGGCTAGCTCAATTTGTGTGATATGTCCCTATATATTTATTTATTTATTTATTGTACCATCCCATGTGAGACAGCACAACAGCGATTAACATACGTGCAGTCAGTTAACGGCCACCTATTGCAAAGAATCGTTTAAAACGGATCGTTTTATACACTTCTTACTAGGGCAAAGAGATTTTCGACTGAGACGCTAACGGAAAGACTCTGCGTGTAATTCCCTTCAAACCCACGTTCAATCAATATCAAAAACGGAAAACGGACTCCATTTTTCTTCTTGTTTGCGTAAATAGTCAACATGTAAAAAATTTTTGAGCTGCATAAAGGCATCTGACATCGCTTAACGACTGCCATCAATGATGGCAGCTCGGATCAATAGCGTCACGTGCCAAAAGCACGGAGGAGACCGAGATTTTTTGTGCCTTTTGTGGTGACCCATCCTAATAGGAACCATGGCTGGAGTTGCTTCACATGCGTAAGCGCTGATAATGCACACACCAGTTGAACAATCGAGCAAACGTCTGGTCTTATTAACAAACGATGATGTGTGTGTACGTAGCGCGAAACTACTGACCTAGGCCGGAAAATACATGGCCAATAAAATGAACTATCGATTCTGCGATACACCATATAAGCTCACAATTGCTAAAAATAATTCAAAATGTAGCAAGCAATTGCAAAAAAGTCGCAACAGATTTGTATCGCAACAGTCGCCTGTCTAGCAACTTTCCTAAATTAGCATGACATGATCAAGTGCGATCACAAATCACCGTGACGTGTGCGTTATTGCACTGAGCTCCTGAGACGTACAATAAAAATAACACAGAACAACATCCTTAAGTATTTTTTCAATGCATTAACTAAATATAATACTGTGCTGCAAAAATCTTTTAAAACTGTTGTGATTTTGACCTTACGTAGTATGCAAAATTTACTACCCCAGCAAACAAACAAATTTCTAGTTTATAAAATGCATTTAAGATTGCATTTTAAAACAGATATGTGGAATAAATGTGGACACCGGGCTTCGAAGCACTCCAGCTGGGTATGGAACACACCCAGATAAAAAATAAATGTGAAATGAAAACCTATATCAAGAAAAAGAATAACATTGTTATCAAGGATTATTTCAACATGCAAACAATTAAAAATATCCGTATCTTTACAAAAAAATTTACCTCAGATATTCTTATGTACGCTACATTATTTTTGTCTTGAGATATGTGCGCGACTGAATACCGACTGTACCTATTCTGAACGAATTTCGTTCTGTGATGTATGAATCCATTCTTCACGTTGAAACTACCAGGTTTCGAGGCGTTGATAGAGTTAAATAAAACGTAGATATAGTTGTGGGTATACTACATAAATCCGGAAACTTCATTCCGATTGTTGGAATTCCTAAATAATAAACGACTATCATTTGTTGATTTGTCAAATCATAAGACTTAAATGCCACGTTTTAATCGATTATGGGCGTATACGTACAGCAACCTATTACCTATATATGTAATAGCCTTATCGCCTATGAAATAATTAGTAAAGAGGTGCAACAGTTGGTATATGGGTTTGTGAACCCACATACCTACTATTGCACCTCATTACTAAACATAAAACCGAAAAAAATAATTTCGATTATTATAATTATAATAATATTATAATACCAATTTTTATAATTCCAAACACATTAAAGTAAATAAATAAAAAATAAATACCGAGTAAAAAACAACCTCATAAAAAGCGAAAACAAAACAGTTTCCTGAGATATTCATCCGGCGGGTCAGAGCGGTAAGAAAAGTAGCTGATTACATTACAAGTATAGAACAAGAAAATAATATTGGACACAAAATCACTGAAAAGTCACTGAAAGGAAGATACGGTATAGAATTTCTGTCAAAGGGTCAAAGAAATGCCACGAATATATGATTCTATATCACGCGAGCTAAAGCTGTGTTTAGACTTGAGCATGTTATAATTCAAAGTATTGATATCCATAGTTGTGATTTACAAATTGAAGCCGACAATTTTGAAGTGAAAATTGCTTAAGAGCTTTTGAGAGTTAAGAGATTTTTAGTGGCGATTTGTGGACGTCAACAAAATTATCGCCCAGCTCGCGAATTAGGATGAATGAAATAATTGGAATAAAAGTTTACTTGAAAAAACTAAAACTCATACAAACTATTGCAAAATGACAAAACTGGATAAACATAAAAGTAAGTACAATAAAATAACAGCTTGTGAGCGTTGCAGTGTTCCAGAAAGGTTGTAGGCTCAGCATGATGTTTTCCTCACACACCATCTAAATATGAGCAAAGCATTGATTTTCTGCCTCAACCTACTGACGATCGACAATCCCACAAACTTTGAACACAATAAAGGCACAGTACAATAAATTGAATTATTATAATTAAAGACTATGCGTTACTCTAATGTTTGAAGATTTTTCTTATAAAAGCAGTCCTTATGAATAGAAATGATTCATAAAAATAATAATTTGTGAGAAAAAACAAGTACTTATATAACATACTTATACTACAAAATTCTAGGTCTTCACATGTGTAAACCCAGCCTTAAGGAGAATTTAGAGCTTGTGAGAGATGGTTGTCAATATCAAACTGAACTCCGTGGTTTATTGATTTTCAATTTGTAAGAAGAAGGTATCTCTGTAAATATTGAATTCTGGTCTACGGATAAGTTAAGAAGCTGGCAACATTTTAGAATTTATATTTTTATTTAACAAAAAAATATATCAACCTTTTTATTATGTTTCGGTGTTTAAATTAAGGGTCTTTTTAAATGTGATCTATTTTAATTTTAAAAACACTGTGTAAGTTATACAGTGTGTAATAAAATGGCGAAATAATATTAAATTATTAACACCATCATGTTGAGCAATTTTGAACCACAAGATGTACTAGATTACTGTTGTTTAATTATATTTATACAAATGACCAGGCTGGCTGCAAACAAAATGTAATAAATATCTCTTTAAATGTTGTTCGCAATTTAAAATCTTTTTGAATGAGCGTGATCGAATCTTTATTTCTTATATATAATAGCGATTCTTTATAAATAATATACATAATACACGAGAGTTATCTTTATGGAGAATTGGAGAGTCTGTGAGGCTAGCAAGGTGAGAGGTGGCTTTCAATATCAAATTGAATTCTGCAGTTTATTGATTTTCAATTTGTAAGAAAAAAGTATCTTTATAGGTACGGGTTTCAGTCAACGGGTAAGGTTCTCAAGGGTCTGACAGCATATAAAGATGTTAAATTATATCAAAAATAGGTATTAAAATATATTGTTGTTTCAAAATTTAAAGTCTCTTTAAAAGTTTATAAGTAAACAATTTTTTTTTTCAAATTAAATTTCTTTCTTTATTATTAATTTCTTATTAATATAACATACACCACGTGTGTAGACTTATCTTTAAGGAGAATTGGAGAGTCTGTGAGGCTAGCAGCGTGAGAGATGACTTTCAATATAAAATTGAATTCCGCCGTTTATTGATGACTTTATAGGTACGGGGTTAAAGGATAAGATGCCCAAGAGACTGCTAGTATTTAAAGATGTTAAATTAAATAAGAAATAGGTACATATCAAAAAACTTCATTTCAAATTTTTAAATTATTTTGAAGTACTTACACATTTGTATTAAACATTTTTTTTTATCAAAGCGTCATAGCAATCCTTTAAATAAAACTTATAGTAACATTTAACGCTCATGTAGACTCATCTTTAAGGAGAATTGGAGAGTCTGTGAGGCCAGCAGCGTGAGAGATGGCTTTCAATATCAAATTGAATTCCGTGGTTTATTGATTTTCAATTTGTAAGGGAGACGTGTTCTCCATGGATACTGGTTCCGGCTATTACAAATTTTGCCGCCCAACTTTTGGAAATTTAACGAATAATAATTTCTTGAAACTTTAACAAAGGTTTTTAAAGCAACATGGTTTTTTATAGAGTTTTAAAGTTGGATAAAAAGTTACAACCTCCGTGGTACAGTGGTTAACGTGCTAGTTTGATAATCAAAATACTGGGTTCGATACTTATAAAGTTAAACATCAGTAATGTGATAAAATATGAAAAATATCATTTTCCATCTTGACATGCCTGGAGATTTAACCAAGTATCCAGAGAATCAAAGACAGTTGCGTTACCATTGTGCCACAGAAATCGTCTCAGCGCAGAAAATTACTTTTATTTCATTTCCACAGGTATTTGTTTGCCTTTCTGGAACTACTAAAGAAGGGTTGGGATCAGGCAAGCGCTCAATTGTAAAAACATTGCCAAATTACATTTCGGCACGTTTAGTATAAACTGACATCTAGACTGATGTAATAAACGCGATAAAAACCGTATTAAAATAATTTTATTTAAATCTAGACTGATAGTTTAAAGAGACAAGATTTGTATAATTGCAATGGATATCCGCTCGTATCTGAAATCCAATCTACGTTATCAATGAGTACCTAATATTTTTATTATTATTCATTATTAATAGCCTTTTTCCAGACCTCCTACTGTTGCAGCTCTAATATTTGTGCCTTGCTTTTCGTTTGTAAGTCTGATTGCCCTTCGGCGCAAAGGCCTCTTCCAGAAAGGAGTGGAAGAGGCTGCCTCTTCCACTCCTTTCTGTCGTGCGCTACCCTGGGCCAAGTCTTTCCTCCAACCTGGCTTATATCGTCGTCCCATCTAAGCTGTGGCCTTCCTCTATTTCTCTGACCCTCCCTTGGGTACCACTCTGATAATATTTTGCACCACTTTCAATTTCCTCTTATCATATGGCCCACCCAACGCCATATAGTCCTTCTAACATTTTGAATAATGTCATTGAACTTTGTTTTCTTTCTAATAGTTATTGATTTTATTCTATCAGATTTCCATACTCCCTGCATGCTTCTTTCCATTGCCCTTTGGCAGGTTGTAAGTTTGTTTTTGTGTTTATGTGACAGCGGCCAAGTTTCACAGCCATAAGTGAGGATAGATAGTATGCAAGTGTCAAATACTTTGCTTTTGGTGGCTATAATGGTGTAATGTTTTGTCTTTCATCACTTCTTTCATACTCCAATAGCTTTTCCAGCCGTTTGCAGTTCTTTTTTCTATTTCCTTGGTTATGTTGTTGTGAGGTGTTATCAGCTGGCCCAAGTACACGTATGTATGTAGTCGATATGGGTTGGTCCTACTCTTATGGTGTTTTCGTTGCCATTAGTCATTACCTTGGTCTTATCTGGGTTCATTTGCAGTCCCACCTTTTCGCTTTCAGTAAATACCTAATATAGTCTTTTTTATTTTCAAATATTTAAGGATCCGTCCAATACTTGCACGACGAGACAACAATTTCTTTTGAAAAAAGTCCTCTTTCTTTGGACTCGGTTAAAAATTGTTATACTTCATCAATAAAGCCCAAAGGCGGGGTTTTCTTAATGGGAAAAAATGATGTAAAAAGCTCCATCCGCAATTATTACGTTGCGCAACAATGGTGCGACATTATTACTGTTTGGGGAGTATTGTGCAGAAATAATCAGTCGGAAAGCAAGGAGTAATTGTGCACATTTTTAGCGTTCCGTACGGCTGAGTGTCAAATCTAACCATTATATGATTACTAGTGTATTATTTTTTCTCCGACGACCGAAAAATATATTTTAAAAAGGCTTTACCCACAATTATTACGTTGCGCAACAATGATCTTGACATTATTGTTATACTTCATCGATAAAGTTTAAAAGCGGGGTTTTCTTAATGGGAAGAAATTATGTAAAATGCTTCATCCGCAAATATTACGCTGTGTGACGGTGGTTGCGGCAATATTATTATTTGGCGTAAACTGTGCAGAAGTAATCGGCTGGAAAGCAAGGAGTTATTGTGCACGTTTTAGGTTTCCATTGGGCTAAAGGACAAATGTAAGGGCTACATGATAACTTATGTGTCAGTTTTCAACCAACGACACAAAAAGTGATAAAAGAGGCTTCATCCGCAATTATTATGTTGCGCAACAATGGTGCGACATTATAAGGTACTGTTTGGAGAGTATTATGCAGAAGTAATCAGCTGGAAGCAAGGAGTTATTGTGCATATTTTTTATAGTTCAGTACGGTTGAGTGTCAAGTCGAACCAGTATATGATTACTTGTGTATCAGTTTTAAACCTACGACCGAAAAAGTGATGTAAAAAAGCTTCATCCGCAATTATTACGTTGCGCGACAATGGTGCGAAATTATTACTGTTTGGGGAGTAATGTGCAGAAATAATCAGCTGGAAGCAAGGAGTTATTGTGCATATTTTAGGGTTCCGTACGGCCGACTGTCAAATTGAACTAATGATTACTTGTGTATATGTCTGTCACATAGAGCGATTAATTAATTGTATATATACTCATGTAATGGACATTTTAAAATAGTATTTTCATTTTCGAATTCCCAACATTAGTCCATTAGGAAAAGTTGCTCATATTGACAGACTAAGTTAAACCGTTGAAGATCGGGGAGGGTTTTATTGACATATTATTATTTTTATTTATTAAACTTATTGAGCCCATAGAGCTACAGTAGGTGGACTTAGTGCTAATAATAATATTATTGTATAAGTAGATAGTTATTTTACCCGTAATATAAAAGTAAACAATTCACAAAGGGTAAAATAGACTGCGTTAAAACAGGAACCGCCGCAGACGAAGTTGCGGGCAAAAACTAGTGATAAGTCACCGCTAAAACAATATAAGTCCGCGGCAGAAGCCTTGCTTACAAACTGATTACTTTAAACAATACTTAACAAACAATGAATGTCGTGACCGTTGTCGTGGATCGTAATTTTTAAAGTTTAATTTCCTCTTTATTTTATTTCTATTAAGTTATTACTTTGAGTTATTATTTAAAGCTCTTATTTAATTTACCGTAATAGTGTATACCTATTTAAGTGTATCTAATCGATCTTGTTGAGACACTTTATATAAACTGACATTTAAACTTAAATTGTTAAATTTGATCATCAAACAAGTCTCAAAGGGTAAAATAGGCTGTGTTAAAACCGAAATCCACACAGATGAAGTTGCGAGCAAAAGCTAGAAATAAATATTAACGAATTCATTAACTTTCACTGCTCGTTAAAACAATATAGGTAAGTCCGCGGCAGAAGCCTTGCTTTCAAACTGATTACTTTGAACAATACTCGACAAACAATTAATGTCGTGACCGTTATCGTAGGACGTAATTATTAAAGTTTAATTTCCTCTTTCATTTATTATTATTAAGTTATTATTATTGGTTAAAATTTCCAACTTATCTTAATACTGTATAAGTTACTTTTTTATGTGCGTCAAATCAATTTTATTTAAAAACTTTATATGAGCTGAAATTCAAACTTAAATTATTAAATCAAAATCACTTGATCATCAAACAAGTCTCAAAGGGTAAAATAGGCAACGTTAAAAAAGAAATCCACACAAATGAAGTTGCGGGCAAAAACTAGTAATAAATATCAACAGATTTATTGATGTTCACTGCTCGTTAAAACAATATTAAGTCCGCGGCAAAAGCCTTGCTTTCAAACTAACAACAATATTTGAACAATACTCTACAAACAATGAATGTCGTGACCGTTGTCGTAGGACGTAATTATTAAAGTTTAATATCATCTTCCCTTTATTATAAAGTTATTATAAAAGCTATTATTTCAAGTTTTATTTAACATGTCGTGACAGTGTAAACATATTTATGTGTGTCTGTTTGTTTTTCGTATGTGTAAGTGGCCAACACTGGTGTCAGATTTTTCAAGCTGCCTTCAGGCATCTGACATAGCTTAACGACTGCCATCAACGATGACAGCCGGGACCAACGGCTTAACGTGCCTTCCGAAGCACGGAGGAGCTCGAGATATTTTTATCCCATCCAAGTAGGGACTGCACCAGGGGTTGCTTAACATACGTAAGCGCTCATAGAGCTCACACCCACTGGACCATCGGGCTCCTCAATGTGTGTCTGATCAAGCTTGTTGAGAAACGTTATATGGTCTGAAATTCAAACTTAAAATTTAACAAAAATCACAAACACTTGAACATCAAACAAGTCTCAAAGGGTAAAAAAAAATGCGATAGAACCGAAATCCACACAAATGAAGTTGCAAGCAAAAGCTAGTAATAAATATCAATGAATTCATTAATTTTTACTGCTCGTTAAAACAATATAAGTCCGCGGCAGAAGCCTTGCTTTCAAACTGATTACTTTAAACAATACTTTACAAACAATGAATGTTGTGACCGTTGTCAAGCGACGTGATTATCAAAGTTTAATTTTTTCAGTTCAGTTCTGTGCCTACCCCGCCAGCGATTAAGCGTAGGAAGGAGGTCCACCACGGAGTATATTATGAAAGTTTAATTTTTTCTTTCATTTATTGTTATTAAGGCGTAGTGAGTTCACACACTAGCGCCACCCAGCAATTAATTCATTTACGCCTAAATCAAATCAAATTTAAAAAATCTAATAGCTGATTGCCCTAGTAAATTACTTGTAGTATTCTTTTTGTGACTTTTTATAGAAATTATAATCTAAGTTTAAGAGAACGAATTTTTATCGCCAAAAGTGGCCACTTGTGGTAATAATTCGTTTTCTTAATTCATCAAATTAAAAATAGTGAAAACTTGTACCAATAATACTACAAGTATTTTACTAGGGCATTCAGCTATTAAACTTGATATGATTTAGGACTACATACATTTTTAAATTTAATATGATTTAGGACTTATAGAATTAATTTCTGGGTGTCTCTAGTGTGTGAACTCACTTCGCCTTAAGTTATTTTATTGAATTATCAGTTCAAGCTTTCATTTAAGTAACCGCAGTAGTGTGTACCTATTTATTTGTGTCTATATACATACATACATATTATCACATCTTTACACGGGGTAGACAGAGCCCGAGATCATAAAACCCAAAGGCCACATTTAGCATGTTAGTGGGCGTTCAGATGGAAAGCGGAATGAAAATAGTAACGTGATTCCTTAAATTTTCGCCTAATCCCTTGACCGGCTTTTACGGTCTGCGCGGAAAGATAAAAAGCTTGTATATTGTATGTTTTTCCTTGTCTCCCAAACTACCATGAAAGATATGAGTCTAATCAAACTTATCGCGAAACTTTATTATACCTGAAATTAAAAAAAAATAGTTTTAGAACTTAGTATTATCATAAACACATTTAATTTTCCAACCCAAAACTTACAGTACTCAGTGAGTGGGATGAGTCCCAAATAAAACTTGACAAAAGAACATAATTTTTCACAGATATTATCTTTCATATAATTTGTAAGTTACAAAATGAGTTTGTACTCGAGTTAAACCATGGTTGGTTAATCTTTAACCCTCTTATTCACAAAAAATAACAATCGCTTATTAAACCTATTTTAGTTAAAATATGTTTTGTCTCGTTCTTTTAATGTCAAACATTAGAGCGTGGGATAAAGCGTTTGTTAATTTTAATGAATAAGAGGGTAAATCTACAATCATCAATCATCTATGACTTGTAGGATAAACCATGTCTAACAAATTTTATAGAAAAAATGTTTTGTCTCGTTCTTTCCATGTCAAACATTGGAGTGAGGAATAAGGACAAAACATGTTTTAACTTAAGGGGGCACACTAGGCACAGTAGCGACGCCAATCATTTTATTCCTAATACTTTACAAATAGAAAGAAATTCAAGAATATAAACAATATAAGCCTTAGTAAATAACCTGAAGTATTTTTGGAATCATGTTTTAATATTATGAGAATCAGTCATTGAGAGAAAAAGTGATAACCGCCAAAACGGCCGTTTTTGGCGGTAATCAGATTCTCATAATTCTCACTGATTCCGACAATAATAAACATGATTCCAAAAATACTTTAGGTTATTTACTAAGGCTTATATTTCTTATATTCTTGAATTTCTTTCTATTTGTAAAGTATTAGGAATAAAATGATTGGCGTCGCTACTGTGCCTAGTGTGCCCCCTTAAATAGGTTTAATAAACAATTGTTAATTTTTATGAATATAGGGGTTGTAATATAATTTCTTAGTACTTGACTTGAACCTGGTTTTACTTGATTTTTCTGGTTGGCGCGGATGGCGTTCTCTAATAAGACGGTATAAGTCTGCTGCAGACATTCTAATTGCTTTCCAGTTTTCACAATACTCCACAAACAATGATTATCGTGTCTGTTGTCGTGCAACGTAATCATCGTAAACCGAGTATTTTTCTCTTGCTACGCGTCTCACCCAACGATACAGGCCAAGCCTAAGTGTAGGACCAAGTCGTTATTTTATTTTCATCATTCAAGCTCTGAAAGGACGTTGTATTTAACGTAAAATCCGGTTTGTGAGTTTCATTTACATCCTAAGGAATATAATTAAATTTGAAAATCGAATATAATTAGATCTTTAAAATAATCTACTATTGTATCATTCCTTCATAAGGTATTTATAGTCTCCACTGTAGGAGCACGACGTTCTCTGTACTGCCAGAGCAGTCAGAGGATTAACCTACACTCTCCACGCTGGCCAAACGGGTTGGAGCAGTCTCTTTGATGTTCTACGACATCTACGGGATGACTTGGAGTGGTCCTATTTTACTCTGCCGGGAAACACACGGTGTATTTGTGTCATTGACCTGGAAACACAGCTGGCAAAGGTATACACTAGTTCCTACCTACTCACCAAACAAGTAATGTAAATTTCAATTAGCCAACCAGTAAGTGTTAAAATTCACGTCGTTAGCACAAAGAGCGCTTGTTCGTTCCAGAGTTAGTTAAGCTATAATTAGTGCTTTCAACACACAAGAAATTGTGTGCCATGACAGCATGAGAACCTGAGTTTAGTCACTTTATAAATTGACTATCACTTATTTATTGTCTATTTTGTATGTGTTGGTGTCAGATTTTTCCGTCCAAAGATGGTTGAAGACTTGGGTTTGATGTGCCTTCCAAAACATGGACGAATATGATTTTGTTTTTCACACAAGTCACCACAGTTGTAATATCTTGAAGTGCATTAAATGAAATGAACACCTTATTGGCGTTGTTTTCATCGGTGAGACCGTGAGGCTTGAAATACAAGGCTGCCCTAGTTTGCCCACTTTGCTCTAGCTTACATGACTGATTTGTTTAATTATACATAGGTTAGGGTACTGAGAAGGACATAGGCTATATACCATGCGGGCGGAGCCGCGGGTAACAGCTAATTTCATACAAATGTACGATACATGCCACAGCTTCAAACTTAACCTTTAGACATACTCTGAATACACCTTATTAAACAATCGTTTCCTAGTTACAAGCTGCCGTCGATAATGTTGCAGATTGTTGTCGCTAACTTCAGATAATGTTGCAACAGATTGCAGTTTAACAAGTAGCGCCTCTGTTCCACGACATGTAGAACAACCATATGCACAGATTAAAACTCAGAATATTCACCATAGAGAATATTTTAACACCAAAATTAGGGACTTTCTTATTCAATTATTTGAACCTGCGTTGCGCGAACAAAATTAACGCTATCAGGATTTGAACCTGCGTGTTTGTCTTATCTTATACATACATACATACTATCACGTCTTTATCCCTTGCGGGGTAGACAGAACCCAAGGTCATAAAACCTACAGGCCACGTTTAGCATCGTAGTGGGCGTAAAGGTGGAAAGCGGAATCAAAATAGTGATGGGTTGCTAGCCGAATCGCCTATCAATGTGATTCCTTAGATTTTCGCCTAATCCCTTGACCGGCTTTTACGGTCTGCGCGGGAAGAAAAGCAGCTGGTATATTATATGTTTTTTCTTTTCTCCTCATATCTTATTTCTTAATTTAAGAAGAATATAGCTGAATAGCATTGTAAATGCATAAAAACACCTATAGAAATTATTATGGTATTCATTGACTAAAATGTTTTGAAATAGGTACGTAACAACAAGTTACTCACGTAAATACTCAGCTACTGGCCGACAGTTTCTACCTGATCCGGAGGTCATCCTCAGGACGATATTGTGCGCGCATCTCGATTCACATTCGCCCTGATGAAAACCTCCGGATGAGGTTGAAACATGTCGGCCAGTAGCTGACTATTTACGTTAGTAACTCATTGTTACATATTTTAATCAAATAATAGTTTGAACACTATTTTAAAAGTAAAACAGAAAGTAAATGCCTCTGTTCACCACCCCACGTTTAATTCCGACACTGTTTCGTTTACATAGGTGCTCCGCTGAGTTAAATGCATTATTACATGTTGTGCACCATCTGTACAAACGTGTAAATTAACCCTTGACATATCCTGAAAGGGTTAACTCAGCCCGTCAATATGTTCAACTTTAACTATGCGACCAACGATGGGAACTCAAAAAAATTCAATCTATTCATACAAAGAAGTTCAGTACTGCCCGGACATTTAGTATGGGAAAGTCCACAGATCTGTAATAGGAGAGTCAAAAATTCGAGTTTCAGCATTGGTTCTCGAGGAAAAGTTGTTCATATTGACCATCTGAGACACCCCTTGAAAGGAATGTCGAGATACCACACTAGACTATGTGAAGCCAGGCTTAAAGGTAAAGTTAAACTTTAAGCCTGGCCCCACATAGTCTAGTGTAACAGACTATATTTTGTCTGTTAATATTAAATAAATTATTGTAACTAGCTACTACATTTATTAAACTAAAAATAAATAAAAAGATTTAGTACAGTAAAATAAAATTAAAATAATAACTAATCAATAAAATAACCAAAATATCTAATTAAATTTTAAGCGTCATTTTTATGTTTAAAACGCAATAATAGCATTAAAAAGTTCACTGTAAATACTTTCGAAATAAATTCTGATCCGTTTTTCAACTTATTTTGGCCGTTTTATTTAACTTTTTAGTTAAATAAAACGTGACACTAGTGTGCGCCCATATAGTAGCGCCCACATGTATATAAAATTCGAAACTGCTTCGTTTAGTATGGTTTTAGTTAGTAATTACACGATGCACAAAGCTTTATGTTAAGCTATCCAATCAACCAGACACTTTCTCATAATGCATGATAACATAGGTGCTCAGTTGATTTAAATGCAATATTACATTTTGTGCTGCTTGGTAATATATGGCTCTGGTAGTACAGAGAGGGTCGTGCTCCTGCAGTGGAGACTAAAAGACCTGATGATGATGATGATGATGATGATAACTCATAAAGTTACGACACCTTTGCAACATTTATTAAAAATGTTACATTTTGTAGTGTATCAATATGTGCGAGTGTGTTGTGGTGACCGAAAAGTGAAAGCTCTCTTGGCAAGCAACTTGGCTGAGGGTTCAATCAAGAGAGAACTGGTTCAAAAAAGTTTGTTAAACTTTTGGTTCCTTGGCTTGTTGACGCTGTAGGTTTTACTTTAAGAGCTGGCACTTATGCTGCATGGATGCAGCCAGTGTTCTAGGCACCAATCACTATGCCAAATAAACACCATATAATTTTAGGATGTTTAAGTTTTAGTTTAAAAAATAAGTTATAGCAGTATTGGATTTATTTACACTTCTAGGTTTTTATTTTAATTGCTTTTTTGTAAAGTTTTTGTATAAGTCTATAATTTCTAGTCTATTTGTACTAAAATATTGTAATAAAGAGAAAATTTAGAAAAGAGAAAGCAATAAAGCGCTTGTTACTTAATTCTATGTAGATTATGCAAAGATTTGGGAATTTTCTTTTTTGGCAAATCAGCCGCCTGAAACCTGACTTGATTTGTCTTTTGGTAGTAGTTTTGGAGCTAATTGAATGCAAACACCCAATCAAATCTTTCCCCTTTATAATATTAGTGTAAATATATAAAATTTAAAGCACCACAACTCTTTAGATGAAAGTTTTATCACTGAAAAGGAGAAAAATAGAAATAAGAACAGAAAAAGTTTCATTTTGTTGGTATCCGTTAATGCCAAGATCAGGGAATAATCGCCATCCCAAATTGAGGCAATAATTGGACGAACGTTCATAGAGTAGATTAGTACAGCGACTAAGTTATAAAAAATCAGGGACACAATTTCCGCTTTATGTAAAAGTCACTGAATTGGGGTTAAGTATACAAATTATGTAATTTGTGTTTATGGCCATTTCATAGAAACTGGAAGAGCTGATTATTCTTTAATACGACATATATTAATTATCATTTCATTGTGCAAATTGTTATAAACGACGTACAAAGTGAAAAACATATTTAGATTTAGAAACATGTAGGTATCGCATATCCTTTTGCACGTCATATTTTATTAAGTTTGCATATTTTTGCAACGTAGCGCAACAAAGTGTCAAAGGACTGACCTATCAACAGCAACAAGGCGAGACAGTAAAGGTGGCTGCGCTGTTACGACGGTGCAAGGACAGGAGGCTCATGACGCGTATATAAAAATCCTGTTACATTTCTTAGTTTCTGTATGTGTCTACTCTGTAGTTATCAACTCGGTCGTAAAAACTAATATCGGCGCAAACGACAGTTAGCAGCTTAGCGACGTTAGCTCCGGCGGAAAATTAAAAGCGACAGAAATACGTGACCGATATTTCTAGGAAATGTTGCAAGATTAAATACTTTTAACGAAAAGGAGTCTCCATCTGACCAGCTCCGTGGCACAGCGGTCAACACGCCTGTCTGCGACACGGAAGATCCCCGGTCAGGTCAAGAAAAAATGATCTTTTTCAGATTGACCTGGGTCTTGGATGTTTAAAATATAAGTATCTATTTTTAAAATAAAGTATCGTTGAGTAAGTATCCCATAACACTAGTCTCGAACTTACTTTAGGGCTAGCTTAATTCGTTTGATTTGTCCGTATAAAAAAAAAGAACATTAGCGTTATGAACAAAAGTGGCCCAAAAATTCTTATGTCCTCCAATCCGACTTTTGAAGCCATTTTAAGGCCGTAATGGTCATAGCCGTAGGACTTTTAATATATATTATCACGTCACGTCTTTATCTCTCGCGGGCTTGACATAGCCCAAGTTCATAAAACCCAAAGGTCACGTTTAACGTGTTAGTGGGCGTTAAGGTGAAAAGCGGAATCAAAATAGTGATGGGTTGCTAGCCCCATCGCCTATAATGTGATCCCTATCCCTTGCAAGTTTTGTCCCTAACAAGAAAATTGCAAGTTTTCTTATAATATGGTAGAACCTTTTTTGACGCTACCAGTAGTGCCCTCTATGTGCAATTGCCAGAAAAAATCGTACAAATTTGAGGTTGGTTGGAACCACATACCTCTATTAACATATACTTACTCGTGTGCCAATATGTGCACGGTGTGAACGATCCGAACTTTTATGTACCTCACGTCCTATAGTTTGCTAAAGCGACGTGCGATGGCTAACTTACTGCTTGCATCGTCCCCCTCTCTCTCATCCATGTGTATTCCTAGTTCCATCCTGAATTGTGAAGCTTTGGAGTTTGGGGTCCAGTATTCAGACACCGTGTGTGAGTTTATATTAGAAGTTTATATAAGACCAGCGGCGTGATGTCAGTTGCATTACTGCCTTATGCTGATTGGCCCCTTTTTGGTGCCTCACGCTACAGAAAATAAAAATGTAATTACACTAAACTGAATGTATTACTGTGTGGCTCCGAATAAATTATTTTTCTTTCTTTCAAATTTTTCACAGAGTATAAAATGATTGTATACGTACGTACGCAAATGATTCGGGTAAGTACTTCTTTGAGTATGTTTTAAAACGACGTATAAACTATTCGTTTAAAAGCGTACTCAATAAGAATTTGTAAGTTTTCCGCGTTGTACAACATCTATCAAAAGACGTAATTATGTGTGTGTGTATAGTATAAAATTTTTGATCTCTTAACTATAAATGTTTCACGTGACGCAGTGTCAAATCTCTCGCCCAACTGGCTTCCATGGCACCTGCCATGGCATCACAGCTGAGGGAAACCATTTTGGTGACATATTCCGTCAAGCTGTCGTTGTTTTAATTGTTTTGTATTTTTATATGCACCAAATAAACATTTTCTATTCTATTCTATTCTAAAAGAGCTATTAGAGCGCTACTACTTCTTACATCGCATCGTTTTATATCGAAGAAAATATGTAATGTGTGCCACTGTATGGCGCTGCGCAGTTGATGAATTACCTATTGGTGTGTCCTTTTTCCAGCTCTCATAAAGACTCATTTTTTTAAATCAAGCAATTGAGGAGCTCAATGGCCTAGTGGGTGTAAGCATTATAAGCGATTCCACATGTTAAGCAACCCGAGCGCAGTCCCCACTTGGATGGGTGACCGCAAGTGGCATAAAAATATCTCGAGCTCCTACGTGCTTCGGAAAGCACGTTAAGCCGTTAGTCCCGGCTGTTATCGCTGATGGCAGTCGTTAAGCTATGTCAGATGGCTTCAGACAGCTTGGAAATCTGACACCAGTGTTGGCCACTTACACACACGAAAAATAAAACAATTTGATTCCTATCTTAACTAATGGGAAGCAACGATGAGGTCTAGGGGTGGTAAATGCAAACTAAAAAATAAAATAGTGCCTATTCACTCTTGCCTTGAAAATCTCTAAATTGTACGAGTTGGTGTCAACGTTGGTACAACAGTGACACGGGGAGGGAATACCATTCCTTAGCGGTTTGCATAATGCAGTAAGAGGCAAATCAAACCTTTAAATCGGCGGTAAGCCTACTGCGTACTCTTTTCAGATTCCAGTGTTGGATTCCTTCTGAAGGAATCCTACACTCCGACCCATCATACTTGAAGTAGTTGGAGTGTTGGCTTTCTTCTGACTAATAAGAGCCGAAGAGGAACCGTACTGGGGGTCTCTAGATGCCAACGATAACGAACCATTATTTCTGTAATTTGTATACAACTACCTGTAATTTAATTAAATCCCAATATCCCATTCCTACATTCTCATTGTACTCACCTGGCTCAATTCTTCCGACCGGAATTTAATCCGACGGGATAAAAGAGGTAGAATAAAATTGGCATTTGAATCGATTATCCATAAAAATGCCGGGATCAGCGAGGTTCCCGGTTCAACAATATATTACATTTCCAACCGTAGATTTCAGTAGATATTGATAATCATACCATAAGTACATACTCATACATCAAGCAAGTGCAAGTGGAAATCCATAGTCTCTGCCTACCCCTATGGGAGAGGCGTGATAATATGTATGTATACTCATACATATTAGCAGCTTATATAGATTTTATGACCAGACTCTGTCTTCCCCGCAAGACAGAGCCAATGGTCAAAAACCCAAAAGCTACGTTTAGCGTGTTAGTGTTAGTGGGCGTAAAGATGGAATACGGAATCAAAATGTGTGGGTTGCTAGTCGCATTGCCTACTGTCATGATTCCGTAGGTTTTCGTCCAATCCCTTGACTGTCTTTGACGATCTGCGCGTGAAGGCAGCTGGTATATTATATGTTTTCCTTTTCTCTCAAACCAACAAAAAAAAAATAAGTAAGAAGATAATAAGACGAAATGATAATGTTTCAGATAAAAGCTGACTTCAACCAATAAAGAGTTAACCGATTTGGTTTCTTCTTTAGGGTTCCATACTATCTAAAAGGTCCCTATTATTAAGACTATACTGTCCGTCCATCTATCTGCTACCAGGCTGTATCTCACAAACCGCTGCAGCCAGATAGTGGAAATTGTCACAGATGATGTACTTACTTCTATTGCCGCTACAACAACTACAACAGAACAAAATAAAGACTTGATGAAAATCTTTTCAGTTCTTGTACGGTGCAGCCCATGGTGTTAGCTATACACCATACATGACGAGATGTTGCTGTAGATTGAAGATGTTGAAGATGAGTTGAAGATGATGTTGGTGTGGAGATACAAGACCACGTCACATAGTTAACTTGATTAATTGCTTCTTGATATGATACATCTTGATGGTTGGGCGTGACGGGTCCTTTCTCTTTGGCTGTCCGATAGTATCTCGAATATGATAATATTTTGATGCTAATTATACTGTTGAAATAGCTGACACGCGACCTACATGTATGTGGCCACGTGCCGCTCAAATGTGCGAGGTAAGCTCGTACAGTTCTTTTGGCGGTGGCGGTTGAAAATTAGGCTTTCACCACAATAAATCAGTTCGTTCACTAGTTTTTGGTTAAATATATTAGGTGCTTTACACATTAGCGGTTAGCGCATGTGGCGATCATCGCCCGGCGCGCTTTGTCCGCGTTTCCGCAGATAATGGCGGTTGTTTGAATCACCTTAAATTAAAATATGACAGTGATTGCCTACTCATTTAAGTAGCCGTGGTGTGTGGCCATTATTCGCATTCAAAATGTACCATTTATACTAATATTATAATGCGATGAAATGGTCAATTAACTCTTTCTGCCTTTGGACATCTTTTTTCAAATTTCCAACATCAGTCCCATAGGAATAATTGTTCATTTTAACCAACTGAGCCCTTAAAAGGTATGACGAGGGTTAATTTACACGCTATATAAGTAAAATTAGGTTTTTACTACAATAAATCAGTACGTTCACTGGTTTTTGGTGAAATATATTAAGTGCTTTACACATTAGCGGTTAACGCATGTGGCGTCCATCGCACGGCGTGCTTTGTCGGCGGTTTGGCAGTCTAATGACGTTTGTTTAAATTACTTTTAATTAACATATAACAGTGATTACTCAGTTAAGTAACTTTGTAGCATAAGAAATTGTCTGACAAGTAAGATGATTCCGTGCTTCGGAAGGCACGTTAAGCCGTTGGTCACGGCTGCCATCTGGTAGTCGTTAAAGGAACCACGTCAGAGGCCGGGAGGCGGTTCCGAAGAACTCTGACACCAGGGTGTGCATGGCCAACTGACCGTGTCACCTATATGAAATGATAATGTAGCATATATGGCTACTCATTGCATTCAAAATACTAATATATATAAAATCTATACTAATATTATGAAGCGTTGGCATGCAAAAGTAACCCTTTCCACTTTTTATTTTTTTTTAATTCTCAGCATTACACCAACAGAAAAAATTGTTCATATTGACAGGCTGAGTCACCCTTTTAAGGGCATGTCGAAGGTTAATTTACACAGTGTATAACTAATTAGGTTTTCACTACAATAAATCAGTACGTTCACTGGTTTTTGGTGAAATATATTAGGTGCTTTACACATTAGCGGTTAGCGCATGTGGCGATTATCGCCCGGCGCGCTTTGTCTGCGGTTTCTTTTTGACAAATATTTTTAAGTGGGGTCTGGATATTATTAAGAATCATTAACGAAGTCTAGAAAACAAAAATAAGGTCAAATTACACAGATAAGCGAGTGCGAGGGCTTCAAATCGAGTTGGAGTGAAAACTAGTATTCCATAATATAGTATTTTTAAGTTAGTTCGACATCGAAACCGGTTTAGTGTGTAGTTGCGAATCATTTAATAAATTAAACTAAAATAAACTAATTACATAATTATGAAAAATTTACCTAAAACTAAACACCTTAAAAAATATGATAATATACCTATAATATATTATTAGAAGAAGTCCCTTTAGGCAAGGTTCCTAAGATACTGACAGCATACCCCCTTTACACAGATTGAAAAAGCCCCACACTAACTTGTGAACCTGTGTCGTGAGAGACTAACTAAAGATACTATATATAATACTAGACTCTAATTATAGGTTTGTTTGTTGTTTTTGGTGTGTGTAAGTGGCCAACACTGGTGTCAGATTTTTTAAGCTGCCTAAAGGCATCTGACATAGCTTAACGACTACCATCAATGATGACAACCGGGACCAACGGCCTTATGTGCCTTTCGAAGCACGGAGGAGCTCGAGAATTTTTTATGCCACTTGCGGTCACCCATCCAAGTGGGGATTGCGCCCGGGGTTGCTTAACATGCGGAAGCGTTTATAATGCTCACGCCCACTAGGCCATCGCGCTCCTCATAATCATCCTCTAATTATAGGTAGCACCCGGCCTTTGTGTTTAAATATCGTTTTCCTTTCAAAATTCATATTTCACCATGCCTGACCCCGAAATACACGACGGGTATGAAATGTTTTCAAAGGGCATTTGATGACATGCACAAACTAACTAGCCACAGAGTACAAAAGCTAGATAACGCTAGTTGCTCCACAATCACGCATCGAGTTTGAGTTTTAATATCCCATTTAAATAAAATAACTTTTACAGTTCTATCGCGTCTAAGCTAAGCGGAATCAAGTGTCTAAATAACGTAATAAACGTTATTTAGACACTTGATTCCGCTTTCCACCTTAACGCCCACCAATATGCTAAGCGTGGTCTTTGGGTTTTGTTATCTGGGTTTTTTTGTTAGGTTTTATATCTAAAGACGTGATAATATAAATGTTATAAATCAAACATTTTTAACATTTTCAGTGTTCATGTTTGCGGGTAGGTTGCGATTGTCTATTATTTTATAAGAACTATTCAAAACTACTGTCATTAATATTTATTGATGGCATTCCGGATGTACCTACGCAGTATTCACTCACGGTGACTAAAGGTCTTTAAATTTACATATATAATATTTTTTTATTCTAAGGATTGAATGCGCCTGCCTGAAGGTTATTTATCTGCGAGATAAATTAATGAGGAGCCCGATGGTCCAGTGGGTGTGAGCTCTATGAGCGCTTACGTATGTTAAGCAACCCCTGGTGCAGTCACTACTTGGATGGGTGACCGCAAGTGGCATAAAAATATCTCGAGCTCCTCCGTGCTTCGGAAGGCACGTTGAGCCGTTGGTCCCGGCTGCTATCGTTGATGGCAGTCGTTAAGCTATGTCAGATGCCTTAAGGCAGCTTAAAAAATCTGACACCAGTGTTGGCCACTTACACATACGAAAAAATAAAAAATAAAAATAATAAAATAAAATAATTTATCTGCGGGTGACATAGGATAATTTACGCGCACATAGTCGCAAGATGTAGCTGTCACGCACACAAATATTTAAAAATTAATCGGTTATTTAATAATTTTACTAAAGTCATGACGGCGACTACTCTAGAGAGTAGTAGCCTAACTTACAGATCTGTGTCACAGTCTTAGATTCTTTAAAGTCTAGATACAGTATTAGTTTAAAAGCGTGAAAAATATGTATCCAACTATGATACAAACACACAGCTACTTATCTTATGGCAAACGCTGGCATAAAACAAAAAGCTGTCACGCACACAAACATTAAAAAATTTACCAGATTTTTTTATTCTTCCTCACATCGAGTCGAAATGGTTGGAAAGGCTACGCTGATTGCCCTAACGTACGCCTCATTGAGTTTGAGTTTTTTTAATAATCTAAATAATGGCACGGCGGAGTCCTGTTTCTTCTTTCTTCTTATTTAAGAGCTTTATAGCTCTTGTCGATGGAGTATGCGCCAAACTTCTCTATCTTCTGCTTTAGAGTTTAGTTCTTGATACGACATGACAACAGCCTTCTTCTTTAGTTGGTCAACTAAACTTTTCCTTGGTCTCCCTGGACTTTTCTTTCCTTTTACCTTACCCTCCAGTATGTTTTTAAAGAAGGCATCATGTCGTATCAAGTGACCAATCATCCTACTCCTCCTATTCTCTATTTTCTAGCACCTCTTTATTACTTTTTCGTTCTGTCCCTCTGATTTTTTTTCCCAGTGGAGTCTAGAGATGGCAGATGGCGGAGTCTAGAGAATATATACTCAAAGGTCACCGTATGAGTAAAGTTTATACCCCATTCAAACTGTGGTCATCCGATAGTCATCGCGGCTTCCAGACCCTTGCGTTAAGGCCTTAATTAAAACTTGACATGTGAAAGGACTGGTTGTTTATAGTTGCAATGCTTTGATACCACTCATTAGTAGGATTAGTTTCGTGTGAGAATGTTATCAGAGCTCAAAGCAAGATCTACGGTCACCTGTGTACACTAATAAAGTAATATATTATGTAAATAAATGCCGTATAAATATAAGCCGTGTGGTTTCCGGCAGAGTAGAATAGGACCACTCCAAGTCATCCCGTGGATGTCGTAAAAGGCGACTTAGGAAACACAAGCTAAACAAAGTTTATTAACATCAAAGATACCTCTCCAACCCGTCTGGCCAGCGTGGAGAGTGTAGGCCAAATCCTCTGACTACTCAGGCTAGTATATGGATCTGGTAGTACAGAGAGGGTCGCGCTCCTGCAGTGGAGACTAGAAAGACCTGATGAATCGCGAAAATATTAAACCATTATCAGGATTAGTTTCGTGTGAGAATGTTATCAGAGCTCAAAGCAAGATCTGCGGTTACCTGTGTGCACTAATAAAGTAATATATTATGTAAATAAAATTACTTAAATGTGTAACAATCGCGAAAACATTAGAAAACCATTATCAGGCTTAGTTTCGTGTGAGAATGTTATCAGAGCTCAAAGCAAGATCTGCGGTTACCTGTGTGCACTAATAAAGTAATATATTATGTAAATAAAATTACTTAAATGTGTAACAATCGCGAAAATTTTAAACCATTATCAGGATTAGTTTTGTGTGAGAATGTTATCAGACCTCAAAGCAAGATCTACTGTTACCTGTGTACACTAAAAAAGTAATAGATTGTTTAGATAAAATTACATAAATTGTTCATCATCATTTCGAGTAGGTGACACGGTCAGTCGACCATGCACACCCTGGTGTCAGAGTTCTGCGGAACCGCCTCTCGGCCTCTGACGTGGTTCCTTTAACGACTACCAGATGGCAGCCGGGACCAACGGCTTAACGTGCCTTCCGAAGCACGGAATCATCTTTCTTATCAGACAATCAGGTGATTCATGCCTGCATTGTCCTAACCAAACTGGAAACAACTTAACAAAGTATGCTTCCCGTGGGAATCGAACCCACGACCCCCGGGTCAGTAAAGCAAACGCCTTAACCATTGGACCACAGAGGCTGTTATAAATTGTTAAAATTAGAAAATTAGTTGGGATTGGGATAAGGTATAAAATTTCAAATATCGAATTTTCGCCGCTTTTTCGCAAGTCAAGAGTATAAATAACTGTTATTTGAATATGAAAGTGAAGGAGAACACATTTTGTAGTAATTTTATATGTGTTGTGGGATGGAGGTGGTGTGGTGTGCTAGACAAAGGGAAGATCTTCTCGCTGGGCAAGGTGTGTGCCCGTCAACCGTTAACGGCTCTGAGTTCTGTGGGAGGTTCTATTTATGTGCTTGAACTATTATGCCTATTTTTTTTACTCCGAGATATCAATTTGTATCTTTTAAAACCACGCCGTATATACAACGCGTTTACAAATAAGCGCAAAACCTCTTAGATGGTGATTGTGCTTATGAATATGAACAATTTTTACTATGGGGCCGACTCTGCAACTCGACAATAAAAAACAGCTATTCCATATATTCTGGTCGAGTAGGTATTGACAAGTTGTAATAAAACAGCAGATTTTTTTTTTGTCGAGTTGCAGAGTCAGCTCCATAGTAAAAATTGTTCATATTCATAAGCAAATACACCACCTAAGAGGTTTTGCGCTTATTCATTAACACGTTGTATTTATGTGAAAACCAGTTTTGCTAAATTAACGTAGTGTAGGCAGGTTCAGGATCCTTGATCTTAATCTATTACCCTGCGTGCATTCAGGTAGCCGCAGATCTTGCTTTGAACCCTGATAACATTCTCACACGAAACTAATTCAGCTAATGACTGGAGGTCTCAAAGCATCGCCACTATAATCAACTCTAGTCCTTCACATATCAAGTTTTAATAAACACTTTATCTTATTAGCCTATGTCACTCGAAAATAAATTAGTACTATAGGTGAAAGAATTTTGAAAATCAGTTCAGTAGTTTCAGGCCTATTCAATGCAAACAAACAATCAAACCTTTCATCTTTATTGATGATGATGATGATGATACTTTTATAACTGACTTAATTGCTGGTCTACTTGGAAGATTTTTTTTCTAGCCTGTTTGTGTGTCCCACAGCTGGGCAAAGGCCTCCCCTTTCTGCTTCCATAGGCTGCTGTCAAGGGCTACAGTCCGCCAATCTTTATCATGTGCGTCCAAATCATCACCCCACCTCCTCCTTGGTCAGCCTCGTCCCCTGCGGCCATCCGGTATCCACATAGTAGCCGTTCTGGCCCACCTGTCTTGTGACATGCGGCAGACATGTCCCGCCCAGTCCCATTTTAACTGCGCAGACTTCACACCGACATCCTTGACCTGAGTTTTGGAGCGCAGTGTGGCGTTCCGAACGCGATCCACGCGACGTACGCCGAGTATACTACGCTCCATTGCTCGTTGACAAACCTTGAGCTTGAACTTCTGATCTTCATTGAGTGACCAGGTCTGTGCACCGTAGGTAAGTATGGGCAGGATACACATATCAAGGAGTTTGCGCTTGAGACATAGCTTGGAAGCTATTCTATGAAAAGTAATGACGACTTTCTTGACACGGTGCCGTCGCCGTTGGACAGCACGATGCCATGCCGGTCAACAGTGATGACGCCGGTGCCGTTACGTTGACATGTGGCTAGGCTCTAATACAGTAAATAATATACGGACAAATCACACATATTGAGCTAGCCCCAAAGTTCTAAACTTGTGTTATTTATGGTATACTAACTCAACAATACTATATTTTATTATACTTATAAACGAAAGGTTTCAACACTAAATAAAAGTCTAAAAGAGTCTGTTCGTGCGGTATGGTGCCAAAAACACTGGCTGCGTTACCTCCTGCAAAGCAGCCAGCCCTTTTGCCACCAGATATATATACATTATATATACGGACAGATCACACAGATTGAGCTAGCCCCAAAGTAAGTTCTTATGTAAGACTTGTGTTATGGGATACTAACTCAACGATACTATATTTTATAACAAATACATATATAGATAAACATCCAAGACCCAGGTCAATCTGAAAAAGTCATCAATCATTTTTCATCTTGAACTGACCGGGGATCGAACCCGGGACCATCCGTGTCACAGACCGGCGTGTTGACCGCTGCGCCACGGAGCTCGTCGAGTCGACCAGAGTTAAGAAAACGTTGATGGTGGAGAGAGCCCATCTGACAATGTCATTAAGAGTGCCATGGCGTGAAAGCTTGACAGCGCTCAGGTAGAAAAAACAGCCAAGAACTCATAAACAATGATGCAAATATATAATTATCATCATCATCATCAGGTCTTATTTAGTCTCCACTGCAGGAGCACGACCCTCTCTGTGCCAGCGCTACATATTAATTAGCCTGATCAGTCAGAGAATTTAGCCTACACTCTCCACGCTGGCCAGACGGGTTGGAGAGGTTTCTTTGATGTTTACAAGCTTTGTTTAGCTTGTGTTTCCTAAGTCGCCTTCTACGACATCCACGGGAAGACTTGGAGTGGTCCTATTCAACTCTGCCGGGAACCACACGGCATCCGGGAACCACACGTATATATTGCTACTGATTCGCTGACAATCATAGAAAAATGGGCCAGTTTTTTTATCATTGACATAAAGGCATAAAGAAGTCTCAAGAGTATAGTCAAAGATAGGATAGAAAACTGAATAACAAACTAACTTGGGAGTATATCAAAGACTTATTGAAAATATATAAAGGTTTCTACGCAATAAAATACGTCAGCCGCCGGCTGGTAGTGACAGTAGAGAAGAAATATTTAGGCAGGTTTCAGGATAAGATTATACCTATATTATCTGAGAATAAAAATACACATACAAAAGTTTCTAATATTGCCACAATTTCTTATTTCCGATTTTATGGAAACATGCGCGTCCAGGCGACTCTTAAGATAAATTCTTTATTATTTGTGGGTAAAAATAAAGGATATTGGATAGAAATCGATTCTGCTGAGTTGTGTACTTGGTTCGTATTAAAAAGACGAATGTGGGATTGTCGAATCGCTTTAACAGCCTTATTCAAGGCTGCCCTCTTGAACTGCTTACAGACGAATTGGTTGGGGAAATTGCTTTCTAAATTGGACTAGTTTGGTGGTAGACAATTTGGCGAAGACATTTGTATTCTTGCGGAGAAAAATAGCATATACCTCGAATATAGAGTAGGATACTACGGAGACTTAACTTTGTACAAGCCTTACGGTAAGGGATTAAACTTACTTAAATATGTGTGGTTTACAAGTTCACAGCGTTATAATGATATAATCTTATTTTTAAATTGAATAAAAGTATATGTATATAAATAGAAATCCTTATTTTATTTATTTATTTCCTAAATATTACTGGATTATCAACTTCATTATAAAATTAGTTACATCAAATACCAGACTTTAAATGGTGTGGTAGTTATGTTAGGTGACGCATGCCCTAATGTGCATAGGGTCGAAGCGCGGTGACCTAATTGGTAAGACGCTGGGTTCGAATACTGCGATGTGGAATTTTTCGTTTCTATGCCACAAGCATCTTATAGCAATGTCGTTCGTCTGTCAGCACCCTGTTCGAATAAATCATTCGATGAATTGAATTCAATAATTGTCAGAAGAAGTTTGGTATCTATGTATCTCCTTTATGCCACGAGCATCTGATAGCAAATGGCAATGTCAAGCGCGCTGTTAGGCTTGAGGCACTTGTTCGAAGAAATTATTTTTAATAATTATTAGAAGAAGCTTGCTATCTACATATTTCCTCTATGCCACGAGCATCTGATAGCAAATGTCGTTCTTCAATCGTATCTCGTGCTTTTCAACCCGAGCCAATCATTCGATGATTGACGAGCTCCGTGGCGCAGCGGTCATCACGCCTGCCTGCGACACGGATGGTCCCGGGTTCGATCCCCGGTCAGGTCAAGATGGAAAATGATCTTTTTCAGATTGACCTGGGTCTTGGATGTTTATCCATATATGTATTTGTTATAAAATATAGTATCGTTGAGTTAGTATCCCATAACACAAGTCTTTTATTAGAACTTACTTTGGGGCTAGCTCAATCTGTGTGATTTGTCCGTATAAATTTATTTATTTATTGAATCTTATTGTTATCAGAAGAAGATTAGTATCTACGTATTTACGTACGTACCTTTACGCCCACTACGATGCTAAACGTGGCCTGTAGGTTTTACGACCTTGGGCTCTGTCTACCCCGCAAGGGATAAAGGCGTGATAGTATGTATGTATGTATTTCCTATATGCCACCAGCATCTGATAGCAAGTGTCGTTCGTCTATCGGCACCCGCGCTGTTGGGCCCGAGTCAATAGTTCGATGAAATGGAAATCCCTATACATAAGGATAGGGATTCGCTAATTTGGAAAACACTATTTATAGCAAATAAACGGTTTTGAATTTTGTTTTTTTTTTTAATGAATTTAATAATAATCAGATAAAACTTGGTATCTACGTATTTCCTCTATGCCACGAGCATCTGATAGCAAATGTCGTTCTTCAGTTGTCACTCGTGCTTTTTATCCCGAGCCAATCATTCGATGAATTGAATCTTATTCATATATATTTATAGCGTCAGAAATACGCAGCTATGGAGCCACACTACTGTTTTGTGCCTATAGCTGTAGAGACCATGGGATGCTGGGGCACGGATGCTAAGCGTCTTTTCAGGGAATTAGGGCACCAAATCGCGGAAAGAAATGGTGACTCTCGCTCTGGTTCGTTTTTGGTGCAAAGGATGGCCATTGCGATACAGCGTGGTAATGCATCTAGCATTTTGGGCACCTTTGCACTGGAAACGATACAGAGCGGGTTCTTATTATAATACTTATTTTGACATTTATTATAATGTGACAATGATTTATTCTCAAAATTGTATTGTTTATACTATTAATAAATCTAAGTTATCTTATTGTTATCAGAAGAAGCTTGGTATCTACATATTTCCTCTATGCCACGAGCATCTGATAGCAAATGTCGTTCGTCTGGCGGCACCCGCGCTGTTGGGCCATAGCTGATTATTCGATGAAACGCATATTTCGTTTATTTGCTTTAAATAGAGATAAATAAAAAGCAAATAAACGATTTTGAATTTTGATGTTTTTAATGAATTTAATAATTATAAGAAGAAGCCTGGTATCTACATATTTCCTCTATGCCACGAGCATCTGATAGCAAATGTTGTTCGGCTGTCGGCACCCGCGCTGTTGGGCCATAGCTAATTATTCGATGAAACGCATATTTCGTTTATTTGCTTTAAATAGAGATATATAAAAGGCAAATAAACTATTTTGAATTTAGATTTTTTTAGTGTCATCATCATCATCATCATCATCAGGTCTTTCTAGTCTCCACTGCAGGAGCACGACCCTCTCTGTACTACCGGAGCCATATAATAGCCTGAATAGTCAGAGGATTTGGCCTACACTCTCCACGCTGGCCAGACGGGTTGGAGAGGTCTCTTTGATGATAATAAGCTTTGTTTAGCTTGTGTTTCCTTAGTCGCCTTTTACGACATCCACGGGATGACTTGGAGTGGTCCTATCCCTAGTAGCATTTATTGTTGGCATTTGCTTGGGCCACATACCTCTGGTTAGTTGGCAAATTCATACAATTGGCGCGCAGTTTTCGGGTTGGGCCCGAAACGAATGGCCTACGTAGATTTGAATACGATTGCCCAACTTGTAATAGGGCCAACATACCTACGATCGTTGGCATTTCGTCGGGCCAGTTGCAATAAGTTGGTTGGACACTGAAGGGCCATTGGCTGCTGAAAAAATATGGGGCCTCCTTCTCGACCCTACCACCTCCACTTCACTGTCCACTGCACTTAACAGGGTGATTGGAACTTGAGGTCCTCAAGTTCCAATCACCCTGTGAAGTGCAGTGCACCCTTGACTAGCGTATTATCACGCCGACTCAGTGCACGCTATCACTTGTGTTAAAGTTCCGGCTCGAAGTATATAGCCAAAAGTAAAAAAAATTTAATAGCGCGTTCTAACATACACCTTACGCCATCTATTGACAAAATAAATAATTTTACATTATTAATAAAAAAAAACTCCTTTTAAATCAGCTTTGCCAGGTAGTTCCTGGCAAAGAAGAATAGGACCACTACAAGTTTTTCCGTGGATATAGGAAAAGGCAACTTAGGAAACACAAGCTAAAATAAAGCTTATAAATATAAATATCAAAGAGACTTCTCCAACCCGTCTGGCCAGCGTGGAGAGTAAAGGCCAAATCCTCTGACTGCTCTGGCTAAAATGGTAGTACAAAGAGGGTTGTGCTCCAGCAGTGGAGATTATGAAAGACCTGATGATGATGATGAAACTAGCTTTCGTTGGACAGGCTCGAGATGATATCTCATGTAGGTAGGCAAAAGGTAATACAAAGTACATTACTCACTAGCAGTTTTTTTTATTCAGTGTACTATACACACCTACGCAACATTACGTTAGTATTATATTAATTGTCTTTCGAAGGTCTTTCCCTACAAAAATCACCCAACGGTAGGACTAGCACTAACAGGCCCCATGAAGGATTTTATTAGTTGGCCCGATGTTATAACCATAACTTAAATCCCTACAAAAATAACCCAACGGTAGGAGTAGCACTAACAGGCCCAATGTAAGATTTTATTAGTTGACCCGATGTTGTTAAATAACTTAAATCCCTACAAAAATCACCCAACAGTAGCAATAGTAGTATTAGGCCCGTTGTTGGCTACCCGTTGGGTAAGTAGTGCATGTTTATGACATTGGGCCTATTTTAAGTGGAGGTTGGCGGAGTAACTAACCATCTGCCAATACGTTCCCAACTGTTGGCATATGAAAGCCAACGAAAAATGCTACTAGGGATTCTACTCTGCCGGGAACCACACGGCGTTTTTTAGTGTATTTAATAATTATCAGAAGAAGTTTGGTATCTACATATTTCCTCTATGCCACGAGCATCTGATAGCAAATGTCGTTCGTCTGTCGGCACCCGCGCTGTTGGGCCATAGCTAATTATTCGATGAAACGCATATTTCGTTTATTTACTTTAAATAGAGATATATAAAAAGCAAATAAACGATTTTGAATTTTGAAATTTTTAATGAATTTAATAATTATCAGAAGAAGCCTGGTATCTGCATATCTCCTCTATGCCACGAGCATCTGATAGCAAATGTTGTTCGGCTGTCGGCACCCGCGCTGTTGGGCCATAGCTAATTATTCGATGAAACGCATATTTCGTTTATTTACTTTAAATAGAGATATATAAAAAGCAAATAAACGATTTTAAATTATCGGCGGCTGCCGTTATGCCGATGGTATAACGGCAGCCGCCGAGCTAAACGGACGTGTACACGCGATTCTCTCTTCTATATCCAGTTTTACAAGACCCCTCTCCTTATACAATTTGTGCGAGTGGATGATCCGAAGCGCTGGTCGATCGTTTCAAGTAACCAGCTTGCAAGACCCCTGTCGTAAGGCGATCAACAAAGAGCTCTCGAGTCTCGCGTCACTGGCCGCCTCTGCTACGTATGACCAGTTATTCAAGACCCCTGCCTATATGGACTTTTGCAGAGGCTTACGACTCTCGCTCACCTGGACGCAGTTTGAAACCATCAATGGAAGGGACAAAATCACCGAAGATTGAAGGTAGAAGAACACACAGTCCACAGAACATTTAAATATTGTTATGCTCTCATTATATACAATTGCAAGTGAAGAAAGCAAACAAAATAAAACAAAAGCTAAGATTTGACACCTCGATGACGATAAGTCGCTTTGACAATATCCATTTATGTGTAACCTGTGTAACTAATGTCACAAGTTTTTTTTGTTACCCCGAGTAGTTATCAAAGATTAACACCTTTTTCGTAGGATTAACATCGGATCTAATATTTTAGATTGTCTTAGTTAATTCATGTTATTTGTTTATTAAATTATTTTATTTATCGTCGTTAAATTTTATCAATTAATGTAAATGTGCCAATGAATTGTTTTTATAATCAATTTTAATTTAACCAATTTATTGTATTTATTTTATTTCTTTATTATTTTATTTATTTTCTTTTTGTTATGGTGATAATGTTACAGAAATAGCTCAGAGCTATTTCATTTTTATTGAACTAATTAAGTTTCGATATCAAAAGATATGTTTATCCTTAAATTTATATAATTCATTTTTTTAAGAAAATTCGGGATAATATACTATGGATGTAAACATAGGCGCCTCTCTGGCTTGCCCTCACTGCCCCTCGGACTCCCAACGTCGATTCACCAAACGTGGACTGGCCATTCATATTACGCGCAAACATGGTTTAAGACAACCGTCTTCGCAGTGCTCCCAATCTTCAGAGCTCCCGACGCAGCAGACGGCCGAAAATGGTCAATCGGTGTGTTGGGAAAGGTTAGGGACATATAGATCCAATATCCGCGTATTAAAGCACATTCCAAAGGGGGCTCGAAACGTGGCTGCTGGTAAACTTAAAAATATTATCAATAAATGCCTTGAAACCAATGCCGCCGAAGATTGGTATAGGTTGCTCACCTTTGCGTATGTAGCTTTTAGTGTTCCGGAAAGAAATACAGGAGATGAATCATTGACCAGCAAGGTGAAGAAAAATCTAGAGGAAGGTACTTTTAACTATACTCCGGGTGATAGACCTGGAAGGCCATCCTCAGTATGCAAAGCTATCGAAACGAAGGTTTACGACGGGGACTTGCGGGGAGCTGTTAGGCTTCTTACCTCCGACTGCAGCCTGGCGCCTGCAAATTCCAATACTCTTTCAAGTCTGCGTGATAAGCATCCGGTTCCACTGCGGCCTATTATTGGTCATGCAGAACCCGCTCCTCTTTGTCAACAGCTTGTAGTTAGTGTGGAGGATGTGGCAAGCGCTATAGGCTCTTTTCAGGCTGGTTCGGCAGCAGGGTTGGACGGTCTGCGCCCGCAACACTTGAAAGAACTTACGTCTACCTCCGCGGGCGATAATGGACCACTTCTGCTGGAGTCCTTAACTAGATTGTGTCGTTTCCTCCTCGATGGCAAATTATGTGAAGAAGTTTGTCCTTTCTTGTATGGGGCTTCTCTCTGCGCGCTCACTAAAAAGGATGGAGGTATAAGGCCGATAGCGGTTGGTAGTGTGTTACGCCGCCTGGCATCTAAATTGGGGTGCCGCGCTGTTGGGAATCAGATGGCGAATCTTCTGCGCCCACACCAGCTTGGTTTTGGCTCTCCACTTGGGTGTGAGGCGGCAGTACATTCCACACGTGCCTTCGCTTTGGATCCAAAACATTCCGGTGCTGTCATCTTAAAAATTGATATTAAGAATGCCTTTAACAGTGTTGAGAGGGACGTATTGCTGGCTGAGGTGAGAGATAAAATTCCTACACTATATCCTTACCTTGCTCAGTGCTACGCCTCTCCAACGAACTTATATTATATGGGCGAAAAGATAACATCACAGGTGGGCGCGCAACAGGGAGATCCCCTTGGACCTCTTTTGTTTAGCCTAGCTATCAATAAAGTGATAATTTCCCTGGAAGCGCCCCTAAATGTATGGTACTTAGATGATGGAACAATTGGCGGCGTTCCGGAAATTATTGCTAAGGATCTAGCAATTTTGATTCCCGGATTGCGTGAAATGGGCCTTCTAATCAATAGTTCCAAGTGTGAGTTGTACCCTTGTGGAGAGACAGCTGGGGATCATATTGGGATGTTCCGTGACTTACTTCCTAATTTAAAAGTTTTGGATCAGCAGTCTTTTTTTCTTCTAGGAGCCCCAGTTTTTAAAGATGCGGTTCCGGCAGCTTTGCAAGCTAAGAAGGAGATGCTCGCACGGTCACGTCAACATCTGAGACAATTACCAGCACATGTTGCTCTGATATTGTTACGTGGTTGCCTCTCGATCTCTAAGTTGATGTACGTCATGAGGACTTCCCCAACGTGGCTGTCTCCAACTGAAATTTCCCAGTTAGATGAAGACCTGAAGGTCACGTTGGAGGCTATCCTAAATGTGCACCTCGATGATGATCAATGGCTGCAGGCCTCGCTACCAGTCCGTCACGGTGGACTGGGAATAAGGCGAATGCAGGACACGAACATTTCAGCGTTTCTGGCTTCCTCGTATGGGGTTCGTGGATTAGTTGCTAATATACTTCAAATACAAGGCGACAATCTGAAAGTGCCCCACACTGAGGAAGCTGAAAACGTTTGGTCCGCAGTTTGCTCTGCCGGAGATCTTCCAGAGGACAGAGGCGTGCAGCGCCAATGGGACGACCGATTGTGTCAGATCAGATTCGGGCAACTAGTCACGACTGCCGTGGGAGTGGATGTCGCTCGACTTAAAGCAGTATCAACCCCGGAGTCTGGCGCGTGGCTACACGCCCTTCCGTCGCCTCATGTGGGAACTGTTTTAGACGACGTTTCTCTGAGGGTGGCTGTAGCCCTGAGGTTGGGCTGTGATGTTTGCGAGCCGCACTCCTGTGTGTGTGGTGCAATGGTAGACGCTAGGGGTTGCCACGGATTAAGTTGTAGTAGGGCAGCCGGTCGTTTTCCTCGCCACTACATGCTTAACGAGGTGATCCGGCGAGCTTTGGTGTCTGTCGGGGTGCCATGCACGCTTGAGCCTCCTGGTTTGAGCCGATCGGACGGTAAGAGGCCAGACGGCTTAACTCTTATTCCCTGGGAGAGAGGTCGGTGTTTAGTATGGGACGCAACGTGTGTCAGCACTTTCGCGAACTCCCATCTGATGCGTACAATTCGCGCAGCTGGTGCAGCAGCTGAGTGGGCGGCTACGCAAAAGCACACCAAATATGCTCCACTTAAGACGTCCTATGTGTTCATTCCCTTCGCTGTCGAAGTAAGTGGGGTATGGGGCGCAGAGGCCAAAGGGTTTGTGCGGGAGCTGGGAAGGCGGTTAAGAAATAAGGGCATTGACTACCGCGCAGAGTCTTATCTGATGCAACACATATCGCTGACAATACAGCGGGGAAACGCCGCAAGCGTTATGGGCACATTTGCATCAGGTACGATTCGGGGCGGATTATTTGACTGACGTTTTTAACGGCTTCTGACGTGTGAATGTACTTCATTTACTATTATTCAATAAATGTAATTTATGTGTAAAAAAAAAAAAAAAAAAAAATATATATATTTTAAATTTTGAAATTTTTAATGAATTTAATAATTATCAGAAGAAGCCTGGTATCTGCATATCTCCTCTATGCCACGAGCATCTGATAGCAAATGTTGTTCGGCTGTCGGCACCCGCGCTGTTGGGCCATAGCTAATTATTCGATGAAACGCATATTTCGTTTATTTACTTTAAATAGAGATATATAAAAAGCAAATAAACGATTTTGAATTTTGAAATTTTTAATGAATTTAATAATTATCAGAAGAAGCCTGGTATCTGCATATCTCCTCTATGCCACGAGCATCTGATAGCAAATGTCGTTCGTCTGTCGGCACCCGCGCTGTTGGGCCATAGCTAATTATTCGATGAAACGCATATTTCGTTTATTTACTTTAAATAGAGATATATAAAAAGCAAATAAACTATTTTGAATTTAGATTTTTTTAGTGTCATCATCATCATCACGTCTTTCTAGTCTCCACTGCAGGAGCACGACCCTCTCTGTACTACCGGAGCCATATAATAGCCTGAGTAGTCAGAGGATTTGGCCTACACTCTCCACGCTGGCCAGACGGGTTGGAGAGGTCTCTTTGATGTTAATAAGCTTTGTTTAGCTTGTGTTTCCTTAGTCGCCTTTTACAACATCCACGGGATGACTTGGAGTGGTCCTATTCTACTCTGCCGGGAACCACACGGCGTTTTTTAGTGTATTTAATAATTATCAGAAGAAGCCTGGTATCTACATATCTCCTCTATGCCACGAGTATCTGATAGCAAATGTCGTTCGTCTGTTGGGCGCGAGCCAATCATTCGATCCAATGAAATATTTTGGAGCAATTTAGGCCTTAATGAAAAAACTCCCCATTCGATGAGTTCCATATGCTTACGCAATATGGGATATTGCTTTCATTAAAGTAGTTACTTCGAACGTATTGAATATTTTAATCGGAAAATCTGAGTTTGAAAATAAAAATAGTCTTTTACACTACTTAAATATATTTCGCATGACATTAAACTGTTTAATAAAGAGGCTTACAGCACCGAAACTAGCGACACCCGTTATTTAATTCTTGTTCTCCGAAATCAGAACAAATTGAGAAAATCTGCTTAAGTATTTCTTTAGTAAATTAGGTACTTGTATTATTTTTATTAGAACTTTTCATCGACATCAGCATTTGTGATGGCGAGAACTACTATTAACGCCAAAAGTGGCCGCTTTTGGCGGTAATGCGTAGTTCTCTTGATTTAGCAAATGCAAAATAATGAAAAGCAATAAAAAAGGTACTAGAAGTAATTTACTAGTGAAGTACTTACGTCGATTTTGTCAATTTGATCTTATTTAGTAGTAAAAGAAATAAAACCGAGGGTGGCGCTAGTTGGCTGGTGTAAGCGCCTTAACATGACAAAAATCAGGTCTTTATCAAAAATTACATAGTTGCCATTCGACGCGGTAATTAGTAAGGGGATAATATCGTAGCGCGTATATGAGAACATGGAGGCCATATTTGTTCATTTACAACGCAGTGCTGCCATCTGTCAAGCTCAACTGGCAACAGAGCAAAAGACAAATATATTGCCCGAAATTTATGTTGATCTGACTCTGACGTGAGGACGTTTAATTAAAGCTATGTTAATTCCCTTTGTATCTATCCACAAATCTTCTTTTATTATAAAAACCGGGCAAGTGCGTGTCGGGCCACGCGCAGTGCAGGGTTCCGTAGTTGCGAATGACAACTTTGAGTTCACACTGTTTACACTCGCACCTCACAGCTTAACGACCAAAAACATCTAACAATAAAAATTGTATGAAATTTTACTTTTTCTAGTACAGCTTTCTAGAACTTATAGTCTCTGAGTAAAACCGCGGACGGACAGACAGACAGACAGACATGGCGAAACTATAAGGGTTCCTAGTTTACTACGGAACCCTAAAAAGAGAGGAGCTTGATGGTCCAAATAAACACAAGCTGTTTAACTGCGATTGCATCCGCGTAAATCATAGCCTATGTTATCTACTGAGAATATACGTTTAGCGTTTATTATTATTAGTTGAAATTTTTTTTTAATCGGTTTAGAAGTTTTTATTTATAAATTAGCATAAAATCAGATTTTACCTCTTTATAATTTTAAATGTTTGTATTGTAACTCTGTCAACATTATTGGCCACTTTTGTTTTTTTTTTTGGGACATATCACAATAATTAAGCTAGCCCCACAGTAAGTTGTGAACATATACATTTTACAGCTGACACGAAAATTTATAAGGCAAAACTATCGAACGCATAGCTCATATATAAAACACTCTTCTATCACATATATGTTCCCAATAAATACTCATAATATAATATTGTTTTTAATAATGAACCAGGTATTTCATTGAAACGTTTAACTTTTACATACGATTCAGATAATTTGGCCTACACTCTCCACGTTAGCCTGACGGTTTGAAGAGGTCTCATTGAGGTATATATAAAGACGCATTTTTAAAAATCTATGTCACTTTTAAGCTTTGTTTAGCTTGTGTTCCCTAAGTCGCCTTCTACGACATCTACCGGAAGACTAGGAATGGTCCTATCCACACTGCTGGAAACCACATGACTTTTTATAAAAAAAAACTCAAAATATGAATAACGCAATACAATACTATGATTAATATTAATATAGAGACCTCTCCAACCCGTCTGGCCAGCGTGGAGAGTGTAGGCCAAATCCTCTGACTGCTCTGGCCAATATAAGGCTCTCGCAGTTCAGAGAGGGTCGTGCTCCTGCAGTGGAGACTGAAAAGGACCTGATGATGATGATAAATCTTCGCGGTAAATAGTAAAGCGTTATCATCAAGCGAATACTTTACGAGAGGATGGCGGCCATATTTGTTTGGTCACAACTCAGTGCTGCCATCTGTCAAGCTCAACTGGCGACAACGCGAACAGCAGACAAATTTATTGCCTATCATTTACTTTGATCTGGCGTGACGGTGTTTGTTGATAATTACTATCTAGTAGGGCGCTGCAAACTTGGACCTTGCGAATGTTAATTTAAAACTAAATTGCTGAACCCATTTTGATGGCCAATGAACTTAAAAAATATAATACTACCCACATAAATTCTAAGTTTTATCTTCATTATGACGACCGTAGTACGAGTTCAAAGGAAGTTGTAATTTAGAAAAATATAACATATTATCATTACATACAAAAAGGTATTTTCGCCTCGACTCGACTTTCTCATCGAGCGATTTGTCGAGCTCCGTGGCGCAGTGGTCAACACGCCAGCCTGCGACAGGGAGGTCCCGGGTTCGATCCCCGGCCAGGTCAAGATGGAAAACGATCTTTTTCAGATTGGCCTGGGTCTTGGATGTTTATCTATATAAGTATATATATTATAAAATATAGTATCGTTGAGTTGGTATACCACGACACAAGTTCACAACTTACTGTGGGGCTAACTCAATTTGTGTGATATGTCCCTATATATTTATATTATTTTATATTATTTATTTATCATCCGCTCCTTCGGTCAATTACGACTTGTGGTTTTTTGAAATTGAATCTTTAAAATTCAAAATTAAAATTTTCTAATGTTTCATACAAATTGGCCAGCTTGCTAAAAGGCTTAGAGCAGTCAACTAGCGGTACTCATTATTTACTTTTACTACTAAATCAGGAAAACTTGAAAAAATATGTTTAAGTACTTTGGTAGTTAATTACTTGTAGTTTATGGTATAAGTTTTCATCAATATCACACTTCAAAATGGGATCTATAAGGGATTTATTATTAGATTTCTATCTTAGAATTAAAGAAAACTTAGGAAGTTTAAGCTCCAAAATTACAAAAAAGCTTTTTAATTATATGAAGATTCCTAATAAATAAGTAAATAAGATAAAAAAAAAGGTTCAGATGAATTGAAAACCTCTTATTTATACCAAAATAGGTACCTAGGTGCTTTCGGTTGGTTAAGTAAAATATTTCTCGTTTGCAAACTATCTCTAGAGAATAAACAAATATCGCACTCTACATGAAATGGAGGCACTATTTTTTTGTTGTTGTTATTTATTTATTTATTCAAGAAGAACATACATATAAATATGGTGTTTACCAATTGTTCTACAAAACACGTTGTTTCAGAATGGGTATTTTATTGTAGGTGTATGTATTGTACACCTCCTTATTTAAACCTAAGCGGGTACTGACTTTCGGTCGGTTATGTAGTAAATGTTTCTCTAGGGAATAAAAAACTATCTCTAGATAAACAAATATCGCACTTTATATAAATTGGACACACTAATTTGCTCGCCAATGTTTCAAATTGGGTATTTTTCGTTCTATTTTATTTCCATTGTTGGCTTTCAAAATTCAGTCATCATAAGGTACGTGGTAAATATCTTAGGGTCAATTTAGGACGTTCACGCTTCAAAATTACAAATCTAATTGCTTCATAAATTACTTTTTTTTATTTTATATATTTGGGTTTACAAACGATTACACATACATCTTAACACAACAATTAACAGGCATAAATATAATACATGTGCAACCAACAACGCAACCACAGATTAATAAATGACGTGTGTTGCAAAATGAGTACATTTATCTATGCACCCAGTAATGTATTCAAAGATTTTATTTTACAACTTGTATCTTTTGTATAGTTCTTTGAATCACTGAGAGCATATGTGTTAACAAGTGACTTTTTTTTTCTCTTTAAACCTATCCAGTGAAAGAGAGAGAAGCCATAGGTAGGTACCTACCTATAATTACGGAGTTATGAACATAAAAAATATGCAAATAAATTAAAACCTCCTTCTTATTTAAACTCAAAATAGGTACCTCCTTTCAGTTGGTTATTAAAATATTTCTCATTTGCAAACTATCTCTAGAGAATAAACAAATATCGCACTCCATATAAATTGGACACACTAATTTGCTCGCCGTTGTTTCAAAATGGGTATTTTATTGTGTCCTCTGGAATTACTCTGTCATTAGGACTGACCACTCCACAGAACAACTCCGATCCATTTTTATTTCCATTGCTGGATTTCAAAGTTCAATCATCATAGAAACTGAATTAACTTTAGGTATGCGGTAGGTATCTTAGGGTCAATTTAGGACGTTCACGCTTCAAAATTACAAATCAAATTGCTTCATATATTACGGAGTTACAAACATAAAAAAATATGCAGATAAATTGAAATCCTCCTCCTTATTTAAACCAAACTAGGTACCTACTTTAAGTTGGTTAGTATAACTATCTCTAGAGCATAAACATATATCGCACTCCATATAAATTGGACACACTAATTTGCTCGCCGTTGTTTCAAAATGGGTATTTTATTGTGTCCTCTGAAATTACTCTGTCATTAGGACAGCGCGCTCCGTTCCATTTTTATTTCCATTGTTGGTTTTCAAAATTAAGCCGCGGTGACATTACTGTGTAAGTGGTCCGCAATTCATTTATATTTAACCCTGAGTAAAGAGAGGGGTGTTAAATTTTTCCCCGACTGTCCTACGCAGAAGAAAGGTAATGTTTTTCGCGAGTATATTTACATACAGCCTTCGAATTGAACCTCAAGGGATGGCTCAGACGGTCAACATAAAGTTTTTTTCAAACATGCTCGGAAATGTAGGTATTATTGTAGTAAAAAGAAGACACGAAGTTTGTAATTCTTGGATGATTACATTGCCGGCCTAGGCCAGGAAATAAGTATGAAAATTGATTACTGGCCGCTGCTCAAAACTTTTTGATTTTTGTAACTTGAATTGTCACTTGTCATACAGCAAATTGCCACCACCGCATTTAAAAAATGTATACAATATGTGAATATGACTACAATTTTATTAAAATAGATATGCGATCATATGAAAATATGCTTAATTTTCGTTGCTAGAGAAAAAAGCAAGAATTTATGATCTATTACATTTTTTTGCGTAAAATATGACTGGGTTTTGTGGGCGTTGAAAATTAAAAAATAAAAACGCGAAAATGCTTGTATTTTCGGTAAACTCCGTAGTGATTAAATACGATTTGCAGTAAACATTGATTGTTTTCGAAAAATATGTGCAAAGTTGGTTATTTATTCGAAATGAAACCGTTCAAAATGCGTTTCAGTGATGAAAGCAAGACTGCAATGGATTGAACGGCAGTCAGGTTTTATTTTAAATAATGCATCTTGTTTACATGGTCTGTGGTATCGCTGCCAATCAACTTGATAAATTAGAATGCAGTTTTTTTTTGCAAAGCTTTTGCCCCCGACTTTGTCTGAGTATATCATATAGCTTGTTAATTTATTGAACTACAGCTACTGGCCTTAACACCATTTTCTATTGGAAAAATACTGGGAACTACAAAAAAATCTTTCCGTAAAAAAAATTGCCATCCGGTTAATTCTTATGGGAAAATTCTTTTTTTTATCAGCCTTCCTTTTATATGAATAGATGTTCATTTAAATGGGCTCAGTAAGTCACCAGTATGGGCAATAGGCATAAAGAGACTAACAGTAGAGGATGAGCGCTGGCCAGCAATAGATTGCATGAACTAACTGGTGGCAGAAGCATATCTGCTTCCACCGCGTTGTCCGCAAGTAATTAAAAGTGCATGTAAGCTTCTAATTAAAAAATAAGGTTGGTTGGCTCTCGTTTTGTTTGTTTTTGTTTTTCGTATGTGTAAGTGGCCAACACTATTGTCAGATTTTTCAAGCTGCCTTAAGGCATCTGACATAGCTTAACGACTGGCATCAACGATGACAGCCGGGACCATTGGCTTAACGTGCCTTCCGAAGCACGGAGGAGCTCGAGATATTTTTATGCCACTTGCGGTCACCCATCCAAGTAGGGACTGCACCAGGGGTTGCTTAACATACGTAAGCGCTCATAGAGCCTTCACCCACTGGACCATCGGGCTCTCGTGTATGTAAGTGATTAACACTGGTATCAGATATTTCAAGCTACTTACAGGTCATCAATTATGACATCCGGGACAAAAAGGTGTCTTCCAAAACATGTATAACTCGAAATATTTGAATACCATGATACATTACAATACAATACCCTTTATTGCATAACATAAAGAAACAGTTTACATAAATGCCGTTTTATTATTTACAAATTGTGCAAAAGGCGGCCTTATCATAATGCAATTTCTTCCAGGCAACCTTTGCAAAAAAAAATGTAAGAAGTAAATTATAGTGCGGGATCGAAAAACTAGATGAAATCGTCTGTCCTACAATAAACATACTTAAATATAGTAGCACAAAGATACATAAAATACTATCAATCACCATGGTCATTGGGGACCACGCCCAGGGTTGCTTAACATGAAATAAAAGAAGGTCCTTACTGTTTTATAGTATCAAGAGATAAAATTTAGCACTCTGCATAAATTGGACGGCGCACCAATTTGCTCGTCGTGGCGTTTCGAAATGGGTATTTTATTGTTCCCTCTTTTATTTAAACTGAAATTACTCCTCATTCATTAGAGGACGCAGCACTCCACTCTATTTTCAGGGTTCCGTAGCTCAAAACGTAATACAGAACCGTTTTCACTTTATTGTCTATTTTACTGTCGACCATTATTCTCAAGTTAATAAGGTTATCAAGCTAACTGACCCAAAAAACTTTTCTCTACGGTCTGGGCGGGAAGGAAAGAAGTATTCTACGTTATTTAGACTCAATTTTTTTTTTCAAAAAAGCTGGTTATGAGTTTTGGTATAAAAAAATTCAACGAATATAAACAAACATGTCTGCAATAGTAGAAAAAATGTGAACCGTTTACTTAAAAACAAGTTTGACTAACTGAGATGGTTATATTGCAATGTGTATGTGATTGATTAAATTATGTATATGATGTGCCCCGACTACTGTGTCGGAGCCTTAAGGTAAAGTGAGTTCATACACTAGCGCCACCCAGCAATTAATTCATTTACTATTAAATCAAATCAAATTTAAAAATCTAATAGCTGATTGCCCTAGTAAATTACTTGTAGTATTCTTTTTGTTACTTTTCATAGATATTACAATCTAAGTTTAAGGGAACGAATTTTTACCGCCAAAAATGGCCAATGGCGGTAAAAATTCGTTCTCTTAATTCATCAAATTAAAAATAGTGAAAACTTGTACCAATAATACAACAAGTAAATTACTAGGGCATTCAGTTTTAGATTTTTTTTAATTTGATATGATTTAGGACTTAAAGAATTAATTGCTGGGTGGCGCTAGTGTGTGAACTCACTTCACCTTAAACGGGCGACTCAGCCCGTCACTATGAACTACTTTTTCTATGGGACTAATGCTGGACTTAAAAAATATATTTACATTCCCATTCATAAGTGTTCAGCCGGCTGGGCAATGTGTATGAAAATGTACATACGAAAAGTTGTTCATTTTGACGGGCTGAGTCACCCTTTTAAGGCTCAGACACATATGTTGGGACACATCATATACTTTATTTAATCAGTCAGAAATACATACATTGCAATATAACCATCGCAGCTTGTCAAACTTGTTTATAAGTTAATACGGTAGTTGCCTAATGTTAAGATTATATAAAATTTGTTTCTAATGAGACTAATTTCTATCTAAAAACACTATAATTTTTTTATTTTAATTTGATATCCATTCGTTAAGTGATCTTAAAGCTTCTTTAAAGTTGGGTGAATAGGACCATTTTTTAAAGTACGAAAATCTTTAATTACAATTATACTGTATTGTAGTCTGCAAAATTTATAGCAACTTTTATTATGAAACCATTGCGGCGCGTTTTCACGTCTAAAATTTTACGTCTAAAAACATGTGTCTTGAAAACTTTTATAACTGAAAGAGTTTTTTGTTTAGAAATGTATTTCTGTCACTACTGTGATTATTTTTGGCAGGTCTTTACATAGCAACATGAAAAAAATTTTAGTCAACATGCCCATTGTTCATATTTTGTCTACTACTGCGCGCGCAGGCACTGCTTTACTATAACATATCATCATCATCCTAGGTACTACAGCCGCATGTGAGCATTGGCCTGGTCCAGTAAATTTCTCCAGTCGTTTCTGTTTTTGGCTTTTTCCTGCCATCCTCTGACGCCTAGTAATTTTAGGTCTTGTTGTATTCCATCCAACCATCGAAGTTTAGGTCTTCCTGGCGGTCTTCGTCCTTCAGGTTTACCATGGAGGAGGCGCCTGGGCACTCTTTCCTCTTCTATTCGCTCTACGTGTCCAACCCATCGGAGACGCCCCACCTTTATGCAGCTCACAAGCTGCTTTACTGTAACACAGGCCAATACAAAAAAAAACCTAAAGGAGCCGTTGGGCTAAAACCAGAAAATAGTCGAGAAATATGGCATTTTAGTATAAATTAGGTAAAACATACGTAGCTTTCCGGAAAAAATATTATTGTTATAGAATCCTCGGTACGCGAGTTCTCTCTCTCTCTTGGCCTGTTTTTATTTCCATTGTTGGTTTTCAAAATTAAGCCTCGGTAACAATTGCTGCGTTAATAAGGGTTCCGATTCCTGGGTGGCAAGTAAAGTGACCCTGATTGTTAACTCACACATAGACCGTAGCCCATTCCCTCACTCAGCTTCTTCTGCGATGTGCACAAGAAGAGAAGATAAAACATTCCAAATATATTTTTTCTCTCTCAGATTATCATGAAAGAAGCTAGGTATGAGATTTGGAAATAGCAATTCAATGAATGATATTTTAAACATGTATAAAAAATGTATCTTATGTAATTGAGTGATTAAGTAATGTATTTAATGAAATTTTATCATTCACGCTAGAGAATAAAAAACTTATTGGAGCCATTGAGATAAAACAAGAAAATGGTCGAGAAACATGCACAAATTAGAAAAAACATACGTAGCTTCCTGGAAATTTTTATAGCAAAAAATACTATTGTTATAGAATCCTCGGTACGCGAGTTCTCTCTCTCTTGGCCTGTTTTTATTTCCATTGTTGGTTTTCAAAATTAAGCCTCGGCAACAATTGCTGCGTTAATAAGGGTTCCGCGATTAATTTACTGTGTTTTTTACGTCGCTGCGAAATAAATAAGAAACAACTTTTTGGGGAAATTAAGAACAGGAGTTTAGACGACAGTTTTATGGCCGTCGTAGAATATTCAATACATATTTGTACGCCTAAAAGTGATTGCTTTTAAACCGACTTCAAAAAGAGGAGGAGGTTTACAATTTCTAATTAGGCATAATATCAATTCAATTTCTAATTCGTCGTAATCTTTATTTTTTTATGTATGTTCCCCGATTTCTCGAAGACGCCTGGATCGATTTAAGAAATTCTTTTTTTGTTCGTTAATTAATACTTTACAGATGGTCCCATTAAAATTTTATTGAAATGTGTCGTGCGCTTTTCGAAAAAATACACAAAAACCAAAAAATTTTTTACAGGTTTGCCGTTTGGATCACACTTATTTCAATTTTTTTTCTTATGCTTATTAAAAAAAATTGATAGGGTTGAAGTCGGTTTTTGTTTTTTGTTAAAAATATTTTAAATTATTATTTGAGCACTTTCGCAGGCTAAGTAATCCAGGGCATGGTTTGCACAGGGCTACAAGTGATCAAGTGGCAAAAAATAACTCAAGCTTTTCCGGCCTTGAACTTGAAAAACCTTAATCTGATCCTGGATCTTTTAATTCCTTTCGAAACGCCCTTTTTCTTGCGAACTTTGAATATGACATGTATAAAACATATCAGTTTGTACATCATATTAATTAGCAGGAGCTGCGCCCCCCTAACCCCCTCAATTTTCCGGGCTGCAAATATGACATATTATGCCATTTAAACACATAAGTTTGTCTGTTTCTTTTATTGGCAATCCCCCTTTTCCAGTAATGTTTTAAATATCATATGTGACTTACGTACATACTGTCACATCTTTTTACCTCAAGGGGTAGACAAAGCTCAGGATTGTAAGACCATAAGCCACGTTTAGCATGGTGGTGTGGGTGCGGAGATGGAAAACTGAATCAAACTAGTGATGGGTTGCTAGCCGCATCACCTATTATCATGATTCCTTAGATTTTCACCCATTCCCTCGATCGGCTTTTACGATCTGCGCGTGAAAAGCAGCAGCTGGTACATTCTATGTTTTTTTCTTTACTCCCAGACGAGCGTGGAAGATACGTGACATTTAAACATATCTCAGTTTGTCTGTCCCTTTGATAATTATACATACTACAATAATCCTCGAAAACCACTATCTAAAACATTTAGCCTACCAAATTACAGAACCAACCTCGGCCTTCATCAACCTCTTGCCAGAATATATTGCATGACAGTTATAAAATTCTCAAATCTAAAATGCTGAAACACTTTAAATATAAGGAATAACCAATATGTCATACTCATTATATACTGCAACAAACGTTTATCTACTGACTGTTAAGCTGTTATATAAGTTACGTTTATATAATTTTATATATAATCCTTTATTTTTGAATCCTACTTGTATAAGTGTAATTGTAATTATAATTACGGTAGCGAATTTATTAACATAGCGAATGTTGTGTACGCTACTAATTGGCATGTACATACGCACAGTACATTGTGTACTTATCTAATAATTATGTCAAAACTGTTTATGTATGTAACTGCTGTAAGCGTGCCTATAATAAATAAATTAAAAAATTAAAAATTAAATAATACTACTCACACCCCCACACAAACACACTGTGTTTGTGTGGGGGTGTGAGTGATGTTCGTGTGCTGTGTATGTGTGTTAAAGACACACAAACTAATAGTGTTTCGAAACAAACGAGGGAATAATGCTGAAACTTGCATCTTATATGTAAATGAGATGTTAATAATAAACATATGCTCGCGCGCGCAAGCACTGTCATTAAAAGATAATTTAGCATCATGCCGTGCTACAAATGTAAGTATCGTCATCGTCATCAGGTCTTGTTTAGTCTCCACTGCAGGAGCACGACCCTCTCTGACTACCAGAGCCATATATTAGCCAGAGCAATCAGAGGATTTGGCTTACACCCTCCACGCTGGCCAGACGGGTTGGAGAGGTATTTTTGATGTTTTAAAGCTTTGTTTAGCTTGTGTTCCCTTAGTCGCCTTTTACGACACCACGGGAGGACTTGGAGTGGTCCTATTCTACTCTGCCGGGAACCACACGGCACTTAAATGTAAGTATATATAACTCTAATTATTAAAGAACAGCTAACACTTATGTCATGTTCACTAGTTTCAAACAGGCTTTTTCAGATGTTTATCTTTATACTTATATATAAAATATAGTATCGTGGAGTTAGCATGATACGGCACAAGTTCACAATTTACTGTGGGACTAGCTCAATTTAAGTGAATACCATGTCCCTATATAAATATTGGACCAAATTAAGGCCTGCTACAAGCTAGGTGGCATAGTTAAACGACGGTGCAGAGTTGTTTACCAATCGTCACTTGATGTCGTTTATCCGCGTTAGCCTCAATTTGATAAAAATGAGGTATAATTTGATATTGTCTTGACTCCCATTTTCTCTGCTTAAAATTGGAAGATATAATATTTCTAAAAATACACAGGTATTATGATTAAAACTTCGAAACCCATATGCAAATGAGATGTAAACAATGGACAAGATGCCTCAACGCGCAGCATTGCATTTAAAGCTATTTCAGCATTAAGGCGGCCCTTCCCCGACCGACTGTCGTCAACGCCAGCATGGTCGAAAAGCTTGTTCCGTCCAGCGCAATGTCAGATAAAGTGGCAAAGCGAAATCAGCCCCTTGCTCTCGTCTCCCCCACACCTCTTACAGCCACATGGTAACAAGCTAGTGAGTACGCGAAGACATTGATCGAAAAATAGTGTGCGGAAATTTTATTAAACTTGTTTCAAGAAATACGTGTTTCTTAGTAAGCCTTACAAGTTTATGAAAAAAACGTTGTACATCAAGAATCTCCATTACATTTGCAAGGTTTCTAAATAAGTATTTTCTTTACTGTTACAATTAATGAGTACATTATAAACGCCCAAAGATCACATAAAATTTGTGCAAAAAAGCGGATTTTGGGAGGCTAATACTGAAGTTGTTTCTCCAAATTTTGATTTTTCGTTCTGATAGAAACCTAGATATAGTGCACAAGATACCTATTAGTTGAAATACTTCAAAGAAAGATTTGTTGCACCGCCATAATCACGTACGAGCGTTTGTATGAAAAGATAGACGGGTAGGCCGCCCTTAAACTATGCTCCAAATGTCTCATATTAGTCATTTATGGGGAAGACAAGGCCTAAAGATAAAACGAAAGCCACGTTTAGCGCGTTGGTCATGGTAGGTGGAAAACGGAATTAGTCTTGACTTTCATTCTCTTTACTTAAAATAATACCATACCTATGATATTCTACAAATAACGATGGTATTTTGCTGAAATTTGGAAACCTATATGCAAATGAGATGCAAATAATGAAGATATGCTCACGCGCGCAGCATCGTCATTAAAAGCTAATTAAGCGTTACGCCATCCTCCGAATGTTAGCATCTGAAACTCTGATTATTAAGGCCCGAGGTACGCGACTGCTCAGAATTAGGAGAGTACAGAAGTAAAACTTGTGTAGAAATTACTCTTCCATATATTTTTTTATGATATAGGACGGCAAACGAGCATGCGGGTCACCTGATGGTAAGTCATCAGGTCGGTGAGAAGGATCATCCATATTTTCGAGTATTAAAATTCCAAACAGATATGCAGTGACTAACAATTCATCATGACATCAGCAAACTGATTCCTCCATAATTTACCTAGCCTGGAAGGAAACCAGGGAAGGCTTTGCTTGAAATAGTTAATAAATTGCATGCATTCAGTTTTCGATTAGTTTGGTACAATTTTTAATTTTTATATAATTTAGTGTAGACAAATCACTGAGACCTTGTTGGTATAAACTTTTTTCTTTTCTACGAGTTAGGTTGGCTATGTTTATTTAATGAGGGATGGGTTTCATGTAATTGCAGATGCTCTCAAGTTTCCACTTACTCATTAAATAACAATAACCATTACCAGTCGAAAAGAAGAAGAAAAAGCCAAGATCCTATTTCAATCTTGACGCAGTTTTCTGAGGGCACTTTGTAAAATACTTTACTTCTCTACGCTTTTCATTTTATGACGTTCTTAGTCAACATTTTGTTGGAGTTCGACACAATTGCTCCACAACTTTTGTTATTAGGTAAATTTTGGAGTAGCGTATTATTTAATTTTGCGCAAACCTGGCGTTATTGTTTGTGTGGTAGAAAGTCGTTTCACGGGAACGCCTTTGGTGAATTGATTAAAGGTAATAAACTTTTGTCGGTAGCGGCACGGTGGCCTAAGAACACGACCTGTTCCGTCTTATTATAAAACGAAGACTAACTTAAGTACCTGGTTTAAACCAAGTTTGGTTCCTTGGCTAAACCAGTATCCAACCCTATCCAACCAAATTAAGTTGCCACTTATCACTTTGACGTTTTCTTAGTTGTTATGGTTTTTGCCGGATTATGTTTTAAAACTGGAACTAAATTTCCTCGTTTTATAATAAGACGGATAGCCTATCCTAAGGGTTCAAACTCCGCCCGGTCTGACCTGTTCCTTTGAGTTAGTAGACCAATCTAACTCAATCACAGTCAGTTTCATTAACACCTGCTTAATCTATACATCTATACATATAATAAAACAGTAAAAATATTTTGTCTGTACATTTAGTATTTTTGACTGAAATGGATAGAGGGACACTTAAAAAGAATAATAGAAAGCAAAAAAATTTTTTTAGAATTTCTTGTCTGTCTGTATGTATGGTCACGTTTATCTCCGGAAATATTAGACGGATTCGAATGAAACTTTTTTGCTATATCGCTATTAAACCGGGGCAACATACATATAAGGTAGAAATGATTTCAAAAAATGGAACACCTGATGCAGCATCATTATAGTCCAGCTAAACTATAAGAAATACAAAAGTGGAGCCTTAGCAAAAGTTGTTTAGCCTGATGAGCATTTTTGTTGAATTATTTAATATCTGAGATTTGGAACACCTCAAACAGAACCATAATGGTCCAGGTAAATTATAAGAAATATATAAATTACGCCTTAGCAAAAGTTATTCAACCTGATGAGCATTTTTTGTTGAAGTATTTAATATGAAGATTTGGAACACCTGACGCATAACCATAATGGTCCAGGTAAACTATTGGAAATATAAAAATGACGCTGTAGCAAAAGTTGTTCAGCCTGATTAGTATTTTTTGTTGAGGTAAAAAAATCGAAGATTTAGAACATCTGATACATTACCATGCCAAATATTATATCGACAATTTTACAGAGTCACACTCTCCACTGCGATAGAGTGCGTAGAGTACGATTACCTCATATTACTGGTGACCGCCCAGCGGTCCCCCTTTTGGCAACGTAGTTTTCAGCCCATACGGCAAAACATAAGAGTTTGCTGTCTCTCCAAGCCCTGAACACACAGGCAACACCTAAAGCCGAGGTCTGTCGCTCGCGAAGACTCTTTGGAGATGTGCGATAGGTTGAGGGCACTCTGCCCATATCTCAAAGTTTGGTGAAGTAGCGCAAGCTTACTTGGAGCTAGCTATGAAGTCTTCTCCTTATCGTGTCGGTGGCTCAAAAAGTCTAAAAGAATCCTATATTTTATCCCTCCAGTATTTAGCTACAGCTAATGCAATGCCATACAATTTTGTAACACTGCTACAAGTATTTTCTTAATATGCCGTAGTCATAAAGTCCATGCGAACGAAGTCGCGGGCATCAGCTAGTAATAAATATATACGGACAAATCACACAGATTGTCAAAGTAAGTTCGAGACTTGTGTTATGTGTAACTCAAAACGATACTATATTTTATAATAGATACTTATATAGATAAACATCCAAGACCCAGGTCAATCTGAAAAAGATCATTTACCATCTTGACCCGACCGGGTATCGAAACCGGGACCGGACGTGTTGACCGCTGCGCCACCGAGCTCTGCAAAATAATAAAATAATAAAGACATTAAAATGATAAAGACATTTTCATTGCCTCCGAACAATTATCATCATTGCCTCCGTGGTCCAGTGGTTAAGGCGTTCGCCTTGTTGACCCGGGGGTCGTGGGTTCGATTCCCACGGGAAGCATACTTTGTTAAGTTGTTTCTAGTTTGGTTAGGACATTGCAGGCATTAATCACCTGATTGACTGATAAGAAAGAAGATTCCGTGCTTCAGAAGGCACGTTAAGCCGTTGGTCCCGACTGCCATCTGGTAGTCGTTAAAGGAACCACGTCAGAGGCCGAGAGGCGGTTCCGCAGAACTCTGACACCAGGGTGTGCATGGTCGACTGACCGTGTCACCTACACGAAATGATGATGATGATCATTATCTTAGCCGTGAGAAGTCCACTGCTAAACAAAGGCCACGCAAGGATTTCCATCATGGGGATTTCGCTATACACGCCACGCTTGGCTGATAGGTGAGCACAGTTTGTTATATCGGGACCTACGCTGCTGCTTATCGAAACCGTTTTTTAAGCAAAGTGAAGGTAGAAATTTTGGACTGAGGAAACGGGATAAAGGTATTTGGCATGGTACTTGCTCGGATGGATTGGGGATGAGAAAATAGCAGCTCGGGTGGCTGGGCGCGCGTACTTGATATTATCCTTGCAACCACCAAACAGGCAGTTGACGTTAACGATTTTTTGTTATTCTACTTGTACACAAAATTTGGTATTAGAACCTTCTAAAAACGATTCAATCTTTTCTTAAAATACCGGCGAAGCTCTTGTCACACCCTGGCGTTGCAGTTGTGCAAGGGCAGCGGTGACCACTTCACAAGGAGACACACTTGCTCGTTTGCCGTCCTATTTCATAACAAAATAGTAACGACTTTGTTCCATCATACTGTCCATCACATTTTCATGTAAATTAAATCAATGTCTATATAAAGGGCGATGGCAGACCCCCGATTGCAAGCCACGGCACGCTATTCGGCAATAAACTTGCAACTACGGAACTGAAATTTCAACGCAACTTTATTTTTATCGAAGGAAGTCGTTAGACGGTATCTGAGCCACCTCGCACGTATTAACATACATAATTATAGGTAGTTTAACAATTGGAGCAGTGCCAAGTCGAACCAACTTGTATTATACGATCATTAAACTTGTTCGTTCGTTCTTACTCGATCCCACGATTTGATCCTTCTTTTGAAGTGATTTTAGTAAAACCATTTCGCTTTTAAAAAGTACAAAAATTTAAATATGAATTCGAAAGAATTGAGGAAGAAGAATGGTTAAGATGGATTTGAATTGTTTAAACGACGACCTGACAAGGGTCGCAGGAAGGCGCTGGCTGGATGCAGGCCGCTTCAAACCGATCATATTGGAAATCCTTGGGGGAGGCCTATGTCCAGCAGTGGACTTCTTGCGGCTGAAATGATGATGAATGATGAAACGAAAAACGAACAGTGTAGTTTTAACAAAAATCCTAACTATAATATTAAAAATGCGAAAGTGAGTTTGTTTGTTTGTTTATTTGTTTGTTTGTTACGCTTTCACGCCGTATCTACTGAACCGATCATCATGAAATTTTGCATACGCATAGGTGAGGGCACCGAGAAGGATATAGGCTATATTTTACGCGGACCAAGCCGCGGGTAACAGCTAGTAACTAATAAAAACCAAAAGGTTATCTTCTGAACATCCTGGTAATATTTTAATGACAGAATCAGAATTCCTAAAAGAATAAAAAGCCAGCAAAAAGCGAGTGAAAAATGAAACAAAATATTCAACCTCCCAAAACCTTATGTTAAATTTTTTTACCTTTTTTCTTGCCTATGTATGTACTATGAGGGCTTATGATTCTATTATCGTACTTTCAAGCATTTATGTCTAAATAGTAATAAGTCAGTGGGGCTATACGGATTTACTAATATTTATGTCTCTACCGTGTGGTTCCCGGCAGAGAAGAATAGGACCACTCCAAATCTTCCCGTGGATGTCGTAAAAGGCGACTTAGGAAAGTAAAGCTAAACAAAGCTTATAAACATCAAAGAGACCTCCCCAATCCGTCTGGCCAGCGTGGAGAGTGTAGGCCAAATCCTCTTACTGCTCTGGCAGTACAGAGAGGGTCGTGCTCCTGCAGTGGAGACTATTAAAGACCTGATGATGATGATGATGATGTCTCTACTTATTTTGAGGTGCAAAAAGGAGAGTCTAGCGGGAATGACGGAACTTTTTAGGCATGTGTTGGTAGGGGAAACGATGTGTTCAAATCTTCCCGATTCTGGTAGAAACCGATTGCTAGATATTACAAGGGATTTCTTTTGTCGATAAAAGAATAACAAGAAAAAAAATAATTAAACGCTAAAAAAACCGTGACCTAACTTAAACTAAGAAATAGACAGTTTACTTGATATTTTTGAGGTGCCAAAAGAAGGGGCTAGCGGGAATGGCGGAACTTTTTAGGCTTCCGTTGGTAGGGGAAACGATGTGTTCAAACCTTCCCGATTCCGGTAGGAACAGATTGTTAGATAAAAGTTGATTTATACGCCGTGTTGGTTCGTAAATGGTTTAATTTATTGCCTGTTCTTATCCCTTTCTTCACTATTTTCTTCGATAAGTTGAGATTTGTTAAGAAGCTTTTCTATAAAAACTTACTTTATTAATATATAAAATACGGGTCACTCACGTATGAAGTCAGCTACAGGCCGACATGTTATGATAACACAGTGAGCCCTTTTCACATAAAGGCGCGATCACCGGCCGCCTCAGATGATGATAAAGACAGAGTGGGAGATCCCAGTACATCTACGGGAATCCCTAAGCAGAAGATCAGCTACCCCCATCAACGTCCGTACTGTCACGGCGCGCCCAGCGGTCCGCGGACCGGGCCGCCCGCACCGTCCGCGCCGCCGAAGATGCCGCGCGCTAACGTCAGTGCGGACTTGGACGACTTCGTGCGCGCGTCTCGGTTCACATTCGCCCGGAGGAAGACCTCCGGATGAGGTTGAAATGTCGGCCTGTAGCTGACTTCATACGTGAGTGACCCGTATTTTACATATTAATAATGTTAACATCTCACGTTAGTTTTAATCAAAAAAAAAAGAAACTTACTTCTTTAAGTACACGATTCACCTTTAAAAATATAAAATTTAAATTCAAACTAATATTATTAAATCCAAAGTGTGTTTGTTTGTTACGCTTTCACGCAATATCTACTGAACCGATCATCATAAAATTTGGCATAAACGTTGTCTCGAGTACGCAGAAGGACACAGGGAGAAAAGTACTGTTCCCAAGGGATCGATACTAACGCGAGCGAAGCCGCGGGCAAAAGCTAGTAATGTATAATAAACACAAAAGTACAGTTTTAAAAAAGCATAAAATTTCAGTGAACTAAAATTAAATAAATAGCTGCAAACAATGCAACAATAATTATGAAAACACGGCTTTACTCACTAGGGTCGACCTCGTCGAACGTACTGCGATCAGGTTGCTGACGTTCTTAAGAAAGGAGATGTAAGAAGTACCCGAAACCGAAGAGCATGCATGGGGAGAGTGAAGAGTTTAGATGAAGCTAGAGGGATTTGTCAGGATCGTAGCAAGTGGAGATCCATAGTCTCTGCCTACCCCTATGGGAAAAAGGCGTGATAATATGTATGTATGTATTCACGTTTTATTACGTCGTATCCGCCGACTAGTTAGTGTGACACGGAGGTCTCGGGTTCCCGTTCAGGTCAAGATGAAAAATGATCCCAGCAGTGGACTTCTTGCGGCTGAGATGATGATGATGATGATAAATACAACAATGACATATTGATTATAAGCAATAAATAGTTTGTTTATGTTTCGTGTGTGTAAGAAGACACTCGTGTCAAATTTTTCAAACTGCCTAACGGCATTGACATTGCTTATCGACTGCCACCAATAATAACAGCTGAGACCAATGGCTTAACGTGCCTTCCGAAGCACGGAAGACCTCGAGGTATTTTTATGCCACTCGTGGTTATCCATCCAAGTGGGGAATGCGCCCGGGGTTGCTTTACATGCGTAAGCAAATACCGTGCTTACGCCCGTTAGTGTGAAAGCTAATCCTACTATCCTATTATTTTATTGTAATATTATATTTCAATATTATAAATGCGTAAGTTTGTATGTTTGTTACTCAATCACATCCAAACGTGTCAAAGGATTTAAATAAAATTGGACACAGCTACTTTATAACCCAAATTAATACATAGGTTACTTTTCATCTCGGAAAAGTTACTGTTCCGAGGGGCGATATTAAGAGGGTATCCTAGCAGTACGTTTTCCATACAAATGTATTTCTCTATTTTCTCGCTGAAAAGTGCTTCTAGAGGCACAATTCTTTATTCATAAAATCTATTACTAAAATAGGTATGTTCTAATGTTTTATTTTTTTCTAAAAAACTGTTTAAAAGATTTTTTTTCTACAAAAACAGTTTTTAGGAAAAAAATGAAAAATAGGGGCATACCCATTTTAGTACTAGATTTTATGTAAAAAGAATTGTGCTTCTAGAATCAGTTTTCAGCGAGAAAATAGAGAAATACAATTGTATGGAAACCATACTGAAAAAATACTGCTAGGACACACTCTTAACGCGAGCGGTGTCACGAGCAGAAGCTAGTATAACATAATTGACTTTCAAACCGTTAAAACATGTCACACTGAACTTTTTGCGCATACGTTTTGACGTGAACGTGCTACGTGGCAGCCTCAAATTATATGGGCGAAGTTTTGAACTTTTTGTGACTGAAATTGCGCGTCACCGCGTGGACAGACGGCCGTGTTTGCATAGTAAAGTAACGTATGAAAACCTTTTATTACTTTTATTTTTTGGGGTTCCGTACCCAAAGGATAAAAACGGGACCCTATTCACGAGACTTCGATGGCCGTCTGTCTATCTGTCACCAGGCTGTATCTCATAAACAGAGTTAGCTAGACAGTTGAAATTTTCACATATGATGTATTTCTGTTGCCGCTATTACAACAAATACTAAAAATTAAATATATGGCATAGGTTAGTTGGTAATTGAGGACCTAATGTTTTTTAAAACGTTGGTAAAGAAGCCGAAATGTTTTGTCATCAGTCGGAGCGAGGTCTGCAATCAAAATAGGAAAACTTAAAGCTCTAAAATGTGAAGTTCTCGAGTCAAATAGCGGAAGTTGAAGTTATAGCGAAAGCTGCGGAGTTGAGCTTGCAATTAAACTTGGATTGTTTCAGTGTTAATTAGCTTTTGTCCGCGACTCCATCTAAATATATATAACTCAAAGGTGACTGACTGACATAGTGATCTATCAACGCACAGCCCAAACCACTGGACGGATCGGGCTGAAATTTGGCATGCAGGTAGATGTTATGATGTAGGCATCCGCTAAGAAAGGATTTTGATCAATCCTACTTCTTAACGCGAGCGAAGCCGCGGGCTAAAGCTAGTTTACGAATAAAAGTGTGATATATCAGAATGACTGATTGAATATTTATAGCAGTTTTGTGCATGTTAAGATTTGATCTTAACTAAACTCCCCGCCACGAGAAGCTATAAATTAAGTACATCAATAAACTTCTACTGAGTTGGAGTTACCTAGCGACGATATTATGAGTTAACCAAATACAATTGACTTAAATTACTATACGGGTAATACGAAACTAAAGACCAATTCTAATTAGTCGGGTTATATTTTAACGATACAAAACGCTGTCGCTCAATGTTTTTTTGGTACAGGAACGAGTCCGACTCCGTGAATGTAAACATTTGGCGCATTTCTGAGATATAATAAAGTTTCTGTAACAGTTTTTGCTATAATTTTTTTTTTATTAGCTATTGAGTCTCAATGCAGGGCAATTTTTACATTGCCAAGTAATTAATTCACCTGCAAACTCCCTTTCAATCTTTATGGAAAAATAATTCTAACATCTCTTCTTTGGTTTATTTTTTACACAAAAAACAAAAATATTATTTTTATTTCATCCAAATGTTGCGAACTCCTGAACATTTGTTTACATAATTTATAGCTGTTTATGATGGGGACTTTAACTACGAATTTACGTTCGATAAGTTCGAATCTAAGCAAATAACATTCAAGAATTTCTTAGAAAGTCAGTTAACATTCAAAGTGGAATTTAAACGCTGTTTAGTAAGGCCAGCTTGCTTAGTGGTTAAAAAACTTACCCGTAAGTGAAGTTTGACCACAATTATATGAGATTGCATACATTACAATATATAAAGTATAGATTTTTTTTCAATCATTTATTCAAAATTCTTAAAAAGTAACGGTACACTTGTTGCTACCGAACCACGAAAACCTCGCAGGGTTTATCTGCATTTCGGAGAGTGATAGATAGACTCTTTTAGCCTAAAATTGTAGAAAAAAATTGCGTCCGACACATAGACAATGAAGCAAACATATTTTTCAAGGTATCACAGTTCATAAGGCGGACGGATAGTGAAGTCTCATGAATAGGGTGCCGTTTCACCCTTTGGATACGTACGTAACCCAATAAACGAATAACTTTTAGTATGGAACCAACTAAAATTACGAATAAAACAGGTGTTTATACATTTTGACACTGTAACTATCGATTCGTATAAATAAGAGGTTAGGAACCCATGGTTTTTGACTTTAACGTAGTTAATTTCAAGTCATACTAAATGTACTAACTGCTTTTTTTTGTCAATAATATAGAATTAATTACTGCAGGTAAATAAACATTTTTTCAGGTCCTTGTCCCCACAGCCTTTGTAAAAGAAAACAAAGAGACCCTGGACACTGCTCCCCTGTTTTGTAAAGTACATGGCCGCTGCCACTGACACATCGATTTACTGCCGACCCTTGGTTTTGATAAAAGTTCTTTCGCCCTAACCGCTATTTTTACAAAAGCAGCAAGCAAAATACTTATAATTTTTGTCATAAACACCCGTAGTATCTTGGAGTAGGCAAATTGTTTCAAATACTTAGGAAGTACTCCATTTTAATGGGCTATAATTTATGTCATCTGTATTTCTATCTAGTAAAGAGGGTAGAGAAAATCCCAAATATTAAACTCCGCTCAGACACGGGAATTTCTGATGTGGGCACTAAAACTGCTGTGCTAAAATGGGATTGGGCGGGGCGTGTCAGTAGAATGCATCCCGAGAGATGGGCCAGGATAGCAACAGAGTGGCTACCTAAAGATGGTCGCCGACACCGAGTTAGGCCAAGAAAACGCTGGAAAAACGTTTGGATGTGTTTTGTAAGGATTGGTTGAGATTAACACGAGACAGAGATAAGTGGAAAGAGATGAGAGAGACCTTTGCCCAGCAGTGAGACAATGTAGGATAAGAATTTCTATCTATACTTATATTAAGCAGAGATATTGTAGCGGGAGCGAGATGGTATGCTCGACCGCCAGTCGCCACAAAGGGAAGGTCTTCCCGCTGGGCAAGGTATGCCCAGGGAACCGTACGGCTCCGACTGAGTTCTGTCGGAGGTCTTGTTTATGTCGTAATTTGAAAAATTTTGCGCGTTTCAGGATTGATCAGCGCCATCTGGTGAGAAGTCTTGTAGTTTATTTTTGTTGAGTCGCCACATTCACAGTTGAGTATTCGTGTTAGTTCTTGTGGCGAATGTAGAGGTCGCCACAATATGATTGACTGTTTGTTTGCTTTGAATAGGCTCCGAAACAACTAAACTGATTTTCAAAATTCTTTCATCTTTAGAAAGCTCATTTATTTGCGGGTGACATAAGCTATAATTATGTCACTCTGTATTGTTTATTCTAATGTCTAATGGAGAAAGAGTTTTCAATTCCCATTGGCCCTAGAAATAATAATATTCGCACAAAGAAAAGTTCATATTTATTGTCGTTCCTTTGAAATTGTGTTGAAATCCAATAAAGCAAAGTACACACACTTGCGTCCTGCAGAAGTCCCTGGGGCCCGAAGTGCCGTCATTTCCTGGAACTTCGCACTAGTTTCTGGTTTCATAAGCAGCTTTTTGTTCTGAGGTTGTACGAGTTTTCTATTACATAAAATGGAACCACAAGATTTTATTTAGAAATAGAATAATATGTATTATGTACGGTTAATAACTGTTATTTTCAAGTAAAAGTAAGTTCTACTTTAGAATAACTTAAAACTAATAAAGGTTTAACTAAAAAGTAAAAATACCTAAACATAAATAAACCAAACTAAAAAGAAAATTTAATACTTAAAAATATATTTACAGTAGTATTACGGATACAGTCCCTCCAGATGCTCACCCCTGGGCATCGTGCCTAAAAGGCTGGCAGCATTGCCAAATTGAATGGTAATGCTGATACTCAGAGCCAGGTAGCTTCCAGCCCTTTGGTCACGGGATACCTCAATAAGCTTTTAAGCCAAAAAACTAAAAAGCTTATGTGCAGATGGACCCCATGGACCCAATGTTTCTACCCCAAAATGCTCAAATATGTAGGTACTTCCGATACCTACATATTTGCGCCTTTTAAGGGTTTCTGCTCCAGCAGCAGCTGTGCCTGTTTTTAACTCGGTGCTCTGAAGATGGGATGGCACCAGTGTGTCCACGCAAGTAGCGTCCCACACTAGCGGTCGTCTATATAGACCTAATTATTGTTCTTTTTATATATTACTAAGTACTTTGGGTGATAAATATAATTTTCTATTTTTATAAGTCGCGCACACCCGTGACGTCAACATGGGTCCCAACGGAAGACCAGCGCTGGCCTTAAAGCCAGCACAGCAGTTGGGACCTATTTGAAAACGGACACAGTGCTGCGGTGGGGTGCCATCTTTGAGCGGGCGGCGGTTCAGAGACTGTTTCCTCGCGCAAGTGGAACCCCATATTCACCTTTATTTAATGTTTTTTTTTTCTTTATGTATGTACTGTGTGTCTTTTTCAAATAAACGCTATTCTATTCTAATTTCCAAGGCACCAGAGTCATTCCGTCAGGTCTTTTGCCATCGTCCCGTGTCAGGCCGTTTGGTTCTAAAATGTTGGGTCAAACCTTAGAAATTGTGTGAATTGTTTTCATCAACTGATCAATTTAGTTTTACGTACTTGTCTAAGTCATATATTGTAAATTCGTTCGCCATGAAATTGGACCTCGCGAACCTTTATTTCCATATCTCATAAACTACTGAAAAATTTTTGTTACCCAAGGAACTTTACATTTTTTTCTCATAATATCTCTATACAATACATGTGTTTATAAAACCCTGTTTTATCTCCTATAATATAAATGCTGGAAATTTGATAAAATAAAAATAAAATAATCATACAAATTGCCCGGCCGGTATAACTCATTTCACACCAATCAGCTGGTCGAAGATACCAGTTTCTTTCATCATCATCATCATCATCATGTCTTTGTTAGTCTCCACTGCAGGAGCACGGCCCTCTATTATATAATATATTAGCCAGAGCAGGCTTAGGATTTGGCCTACACTCTCCACGCTGGCCAGACGGGTTGGAGAGGTCTCTTTGATGTATATAAGCTTTGTTTAGCTTGTGTTTCCAGTTTCTTTATTAAGTATTAATGTTGAAATCGTGTACTTTCCATGTTTTGAAAACTAGTCAGTTAAAAAACTATCCCACCTTTTGTAACCTTTGTTAATCCGAATTCTTCGTATAAAGTATATTCAATGCATATTGTAGTTTTATTATATATCCTAGATGTAAGAAACTACATCAAGATGAGAGATGTAAAAAAATAGTCTTTTAAAGATACAAGTCGTCATCTAACTATTACCATTTGAAGCCATTTTTATAAGTTGTTTATATATATTATTTCCAAGTTTTTTGAAGAAAATAAATAAATTTTACTTAAACTTTACTTTTTTATGCTATCTTTGCAGTTATAATTTAATTTTGCCGCATAATATCTCCCATGAGTGGCTCGTTGTTGTTAAGCATATAAATTGTTAATATCAAAGGCAATGACACAAAATACTTAGCAAACAGAATGATGCAACAAGTTCAAAGAGGAGACGAGACTTGAAGTTACATTTTATTTAATTTACATTTTGATTAAATACATATTACACATAAAAAGCTACAATTGTTAGCAAATAAGTGATGGCTTTATTTTTTCAAAAATGTAAGCCATCCGTACATAAATAACATTAGTATCTCAATATATATAATACTCAAGGTACCAAAAATTTGCCTTTAAATATTTTTATGGAACAAGCGTTACAATACACAATGGGCTTATCTTTTTTCAGAGTTCCTATGGTCACCTTCTAATTCTACTGTCGGAACAGCTCATGTAACTTACTATTTTTGTTTTCTATTATTCAGGACATTTTCGAGTTTCTCCTAGAGAGCCAAAGACAAAAGACTCATCAAACCCAACTATCAAGATGTAACATATTATCAAAAGGCTTTAAATAATTTTACAACGTTATGTGGTCTTGTGTTTCCGCAACATCATTCGAAACCTATCAGCATTATAACAGGGAACCGTATACGGCTCTGACTGAGTTCTGTCGGTGTCTTTAATATATGCCAGAATCGAAGAAACTCTGTTTGCGCGTTTCAGAATCATTCAGCGCCATCTTGTGAACAGTTTTGAGGTTATTTGGTATAGGTCGCGCTATCTTGACGGTTAGGTGTAGAGGTCGCTTGAGTGTTACATCTATCCCTCGTTACTGTAGGCAATACGTCCCAGTTGCAGCAGACCCTAATTGCAATACATTCCAGCTGCGGCCACAGCTGTCATTAACTGCTATTGGAAAAATGCGAACCTTTTTAATACAATACTTCTTTTTTTGTGTAATTGTATACAGTGAAAACCATTAAAATATATATTATTCTAATATAGTGCCAAGGGTGTCATACTCAACTACCTGTCCGGTGGTCCACAAAGGGAACATCTTTCCGCTGGGAAAGCTGTGCGCCCAGGAAACAGTATACAGCTTCTTTTTTTTTAATGAACTAGCTCCAAGTGAGCATTCGCTACTTCACCGGACTTTTTGAGGTGAGAGCAGAGTGCCCTCAACATGTAAGGCATTACCAAAGGGTCCCCAGGAGGGACGAACCTCGGCTTTGGGCGTTGCCCCGACTGAGTTCTATCGGAGTCTCAGTTATGTGCCAAAAAAAAACTCTGTTTGCGCGTTTTGGAATCGTTCAGCGCCATCTAGTGAAAATTTTTGGATTTATTTAATATAGGTGAGGCATATCAGCTTGAAAGTTAAGCATAGAGGTCGCTATAACTGTAATTAACCTCTACACCAGGGAGGCTGTCACTTGAGTGTCACATCTATCTCTCGTTACTGTAGACAATACGCCGTCACGGGTTGCAGACCCTAATTGCAATACATTCCAGCTGCGGCCACAGCCGTCATTAACTGCTATTGGAAAAATGCGAACCTTTTTTAATACAATTCTTCTTTTTGTGTAATTGTTTATACCAAAAAACCGGCCAAGTGCGTGTCGGGCCACGCGCAGTGTAGGGTTCTGTAGTTGCGAATGACAACTTTAAGTTCACAAAGTTCACACTCGCACATCACAGTTTAACGACCAAAAACATGTAACAATGAAAATGTATGAAATTTTACATTTTCGAGTGCATTTTATAAGTTGGTTGCCTATAAATTTTTAGTTTGTACTTAGTACTCAGCTCTGATTATTTTTCTTTCAACTTCAGTATATATACTACTGCTGTAATTTTTTTCACGTATCCCTATATAACCGTTTATAGTAGATAGAGAGGACACTTACCTCTAACAAAAATATGCACTTTCAAATCAAATATTTCGGAAACGGATTCCTAAATTGAAAAATGGTGCTCTCAACCTCACAATATTTTTTAAAGACCTATCTAACAATACCCAACCAAACCAAATTTTTTTTTCAAGATTTTCTTCTACCCCTTTTTTGAAATGATTAATATACATACCCATACTAAATTTCAGCTTTCTAGTACTTATAGTCTCTGAGTAAAACCGCAGACAGACGGACAGACAGACAGACATGGCGAAACTATGTATAAGGGTTCCTAGTTTACTACGGAACCCTAAAAATCATTAAAATGTCTAGTCTTTCACAAAGAGCTGCAGCAAATAAATTAGTTAATACCATTACGCCACTTAACAGTATACTTTATTCACTGAAAACAGTAAATAAAAAGCATTTTTTTTCGTATGATATGTATATTTTTTCTTCTCGATTATATTTTGGCTTCAATATTTCTTTTTCTTGTAGTCATAGTTATGATGTATTTAACTAAATTAGGATGGTATCCACGGAAGACCAGCATCGTGGCCCACACCACGGCATATGCTGAGTGGAGACCATTTTTGGTACAAAATTGTTGTGTGCATACCAATAATTATGTATTATTTTTTCCTTTTGTGCCAAATAAACATTTTTCTTTCTTTCTTTCATGGTATAAAGTATAGTATGCAACTAGGATTAAATAAAATGGTTTTTTCGAGATCCGGATTCTAGTACTTTAATCAGTGGCCACGCTCGGAGACTCAATCATCATGAAACACGATCAGAGGTAATGAATCAGTCGTTAAAATTATTCATTTGCTTGTGATTCATCTATGGCACTCGCTTTTATTCTCTAATTGCATAATGTACCTACTATTTACAACAGTTATTTTTTTGCAGTACTTCAGGCTGTCTGATGAGAGCTGCAACAGTTGCTTCCCTCTCCTCATCAGATCGTTCTTGATTGTATCTTTAGCTGTGATGCCTGGAGTCAGCTATTATGACAGCATTCTTGCTGGGATTTGGTAAAGTTTTTACCGTCGGCCACCTGTCTCGAGCCATTATTTTATAACTGACTAGCAATTTTCCCACGACTTCGTCCGCGTAAATTATTGCCTATGTCCTTAGCAGATAAATTAGCTTTCTAGGTGATAGAATTGTAAAAATTGGTCCATTCTTTCTGGGGGGGTATTCAATGTAAACATTGTAATCTTTCCTCTTTTATAATATTAGCTTTGGCTATATACGCTCTAGGGTCATGCCTTTATTTCAATTATTAAAAAACTTGCCAATTTTTCGATGCATATGTGCGTGACAGCTTTGTGTCGGTATTTGCCTAATGTTAAGATTATATAAAATTTTTATCCAATGATACTAATTTCTATCTAAAAACACTATAAAAAACACTTTTAATTTGATATCGATTCGTTAAGTGTTCTTAAAGCTTCTTTAAAGTTGAGTGAATAAGACCATTTTTTAAAGTATGAAAATCTTAAATTACAATAAATGTCTCCGGTGCAAAGGTGCCCAAAATGCTAGATGCATTACCACGCTGTATCGCAATGGCCATCCTTTGCACCAAAAACTCACCAGAGCGAGAGTCACCAAATTACAATTATACTGTATTGTAGTCCGCTAAATTTATAGCAACTTTTGTTATGAAACCATTACCACCAACGTAATATTTCGTATAGCTACCAAACAAAGTTCTCACGTCGCCCATACAAAATGCAAAGTTGTGACGTCACAAATATGTAGGCAAATCAGCAGTGAGTTTTCACGTCTAAAAACATGTGTCTTTAAAACTTTTATATCTGAAAGAGTTTTTTGTTTAGAAATGTATTTCGGTCACTATTGTGTTTATTTTTGGCAGGTCTTTACATAGCGACACGAAAAATTTTTTAGTCAAGTAGTCAATTAATGCCATCAAAATCCCTCAAATCTGTACCTATGTGTTTGCACGATAGGTATCATCATCATCAGGTCTTTTTAGTCTTCACTGCAAGAGCACGATGCTCTCTGTACTACAAGAGCCATATATTTGCCAGAGCAGTCAGAGGCTTGGCCTACACTCGCCACGGTGGCCAGACGGGTTGGAACCTTTCCAACAGGTTGAACTCAATTTTTTTTCTACGCTTTTGCTAATAAAGTCTATCTAGGCTTTATATAATCTAAGAATATTAGTCTAGAATTAGCATAGACTAGGTAGGTACTGATGGAAGCTGAACAGTCATCGTAATATAGTTTTCGTAAAAAAAACTGTCTCTTTTTATTTTGCATGTTACTTACTATACTAAAAAACAAATAACATAGTATAATCCCAACTAATATTATAAATGCGAAAGTGAGTTTGTTTATTTGTTTGTTTTTTTTTGTTACGCTTTCACGCCGTATGTACTGAACAGATCATCATGAAATTTTGCATACACATAGGTTAGGGTACTGAGAAGGACATAGGCTGTATACCACGCGGGCGAAGCCGCGGGTAACAGCTAGTAAAATATATTTTTAGTTCCCAAAGCTTCAAAAGATTTTCGCTTCATGTTGGCACTACATTTCAGATGCAAAAATAACGAGTATTTTTTATAATAATTACTCGCGTCGAAATGTGATCCATTTTCCCGTAAGGTCCTTGACAGAAACTAATGGGAAGGCAACATTAAAATATCAAATAAACCACTTACCTCGCTTGTCGCGCGTCACTCGACCTGTTTGTGTACTCACAGTGTCGAGATTTTTATTTTTATATTCTTTGACATGAAAATACTACACTTTACCGGCAAAGCAGTACTTCACAACCTTTTCAAAAAAATAACAACTTCATCGCAATTCCACTACAGCCCTGGAAACAGGGTTTAGAGTTTAGGCTACGTATAGACATGCTAGTTTTGAGCATAAGCATGCTACTAATAGGGATTGAATAACCGAAAAAAATACGGTTAAATCGGTAAGCGGTATGACGTCATACCTTTATATTTCGATACCTTAGAATAATGTTACCTTCAAATTACCATACCATAAAGAAACGGTACCTGTACGATTTTGGTATTGTAATATTGCGGTATCGTTATTTTTTTCGATATTGGGATTATAAAATAAAGGTTTTCATTGAATTTTACCGCCGAGGATTCGCTTCAATGTTCTTCGTCGCATCATTTTTTCGGTACTGTAAATATTTCAGTTAAGGTACCAGTAGTTATAAAGGTATCGATACATAACGATATCGTAAATGTATAAATACCATTATTTATATTTAGCTGTATCACAACCGTAATTGTCAACCGATTTGGTTCTACCTTTAAATCTAAGGTGTATCGTAATTTTATACCGGTACCATACCCTTACACCTTTACCGTTTTCAACCCCTAATGAGCATGTTTGTGTCCCGACCGCGAACTGCACACACGTGCTTAAAATAAGCATGCTTATTTGCGATTAACTCAATGAATTCGCCCGTCTGCCCCGCCTCAGGCAGCATGTTCAAAAATCGACCCGCGATCGATTTTTAAGCATGCTTCTTAGTAGCATGTTTAAATATAACTATATAAACTGTCTATGTGGTCCAGTGGTTAAGGCGTTTGCCTTGTTGACCCGGGGGTCGTGGGTTCGATTCCCACGGGAAGCATTCTTTGTTAAGTTGTTTCCAGTTTGGTTAGGACATTGCAGGCATGAATCACCTGATTATCTGATAAGAAAGATGATTCCGTGCTTCGGAAGGCACGTTAAGCCGGTGGTCCCGGCTGCCATCTGGTAGTCGTTAAAGGAACCACGTCAGAGGCTGAGAGGTGGAAGAACTCTGACACCAGGGTGTGCACGGTCGACTAACCGTGTAACCTACACGAAATGATGATGATGCGTAGCATGCTCATTTTATCTATGGCTGTTCACACGTAAAATTACGTATCACGTGCTCAAAAATGGTATGGAATAGCATGCTACAGTAGCGTGTGTATCTCCGTTCCGTTCGTATGCTTATCGCATTGATGATAGTCTGCTCGTAAATATATAAAAAACAAATATCTTTTGCCAAAAAAATGACTGCCCCAATACTCAATTATAGCCAACTAGCTGTTACCCGCGAATTCGCCCGCGTAATTTATAGCCTATGTCCTTCTCGGTATCCTTACCTATGTATATACAAAATTTCATGATGAACGATTCAGTAGATACGGCGTGAAAGCGTAACAAACAAACAAACAAAATCACTTTTTACGCATTTATAATATTAGTTGGGATATTGCCCAATACATCCATCTCCAAATAAAAGCCGATTATAAATTGTAAATAAATATGGAAGAATAATTTTGTTTAATGCCCTTGTTTCAAAGCAGTTAAATTATTACTTTGTATTTTAAGTCCTAGATTGTAAACTTATCTAAAGAGTTAAAGTCGACTTTGTTTTGTTTTTTCTTTTGTTAAAAATATTTATTTTTCAATTCTCTCCAATTTACTTAAATCAATATAACAAGCATTATTCTGCAATTTTTGTTTTAAAGACCGATTTATGATATCAGCTGAAAAACAGTTGGATTATTTTTCATGCTGTAGAAAAAGTCTTTTAGAAAATTCATTTCCTAAGGCAGAGTTCCAACACAAAACTTCGGAACTGGAGCCCCAAGTTGTTCCAGCTAAGCCGTAACAGTTGGTCGCGTCTCGAAACTTATCGGCACCAGATTTCCTAAATCTCTGAGCGAACCGACCGGACCGAATGGTTTTTATCCTACTTCGTTATATTATGTATTTTGAGTGTATGTAAAGTAAATTTAATATTAATTGTGACTCATCATCATTTCGTGTAGGTGACACGGTCAGTCAACCATGCACACCCTGGTGTCAGAGTTCTTCGGAACAGCCTATCGGCCTCTGACATGGCTTCTTTAACGACTACCAGATGACAGCCGGGGCTTAACGTGCCTTTTGAAGCACGAATTGTGACTTGAGGAGGACTTGATACATGCCCCCATGGAAAAATAAAAGGCCGGCAATGCTCCTGTCACACCCCTGGTGCTGCAGTTTTCCATGGGAAGCGGTGATCACTTGACATCAGGCGACTGCTTGCTCATTTGCCGTCTTGTTAAAGTAAAAAAATTGTTTTCTTCAAACCTACACATTCAAAAACAGCTTTTTAAAACTAAATCTGGGCTACGAAGGATGTTTGCTTGCTTGTTTTTCGTGTGTGTAAGAGATCAACACTGGTTTCAGATTTTTCAAGTTACCTAAAGGCATCTAACATAGCTTGATGACTACCACCAATGATAACAGCCGGGACCAATGGGTTAACGTGCCTTTCAAAGCACGGAGGGGCTCGAGATATTTTTATGCCACTTGCGGTCACCCTTTCAAGTTGGGACTGCGCCCGGTGTTGCTTAACATGCGTAAACGATAATATGCTCACACCTATTGAGCCATCTGGCTCCTGAGACAGGGTACGCCACAGAACAACAAACGGGTACGCTGAGATGAAAGAAAACTTGCATTACCCAGACTAGATAGTCCTGCGACATTCAAAAGTAGAATAAATGGGTGTCTTTTGGATAGGCATGTAACATCCTCGTCTTCATCATTATTTACCATCAGGTGAGATGGGAGACAGATGCCTAATTCAATACTTAATAATAAAAAAAGCCTGAAAACGAGAAAAAATCAGCTGCTTCATACATTTGTATCAATAGGTATTCAACTTACTATGGAAAAGTCCATTAATTTTTCTCAATTTTAGACTTGGTTGACAGACGACCACATAAAGGATGCAGCCGGGTACGCTGAGATAGTCCACGTAAAATACGTAGTGGTGAAAATGTTCTCAATTTTACAACACCTTTCGCCGGCTGTTTGTGTAAAAGGTTTGCTTTTTGCGGCAGCTCCGCCGTAATGCATTTAGCTGCGCATCGCAGTTTTTGTTCGACAATTACCGGCAACTGTGGCCGTATTTTTAAGCAATGTCCATGCTACAACTAAACAACTACGTCAATATTTTTGTTGAAAAAATCCTTCAAATTTTCATGATTATCATCATCATCTCAGCCGTTAGAAATCAAATGCTAGACATAAGCCTTACCTAAGGATTTTCATCATTGGAGGGCTTTTGCCTTATTACTCACCATACCTGATGAAGATGTCGCTGAAGCAATTTTCTTTTATTCCATGTTTCAATTTGTATATTTTTGTTATTTTTTTTTCGTTTAGATTAACACTAAACCATATTTGATTATTATTATGAAGATCTAACTAATCACCACCACAGCTTTAACGTGATTGAGGTTCTGCGTAGATAATCGAAAGAATCCTAAAACATCTAGGTCACGCAATGCTGCACGACACAAATAAATGAAACTATCAAAACCTAACGATCCCATTTTTCGTCCATCACGTGTCAAACGAGGCAACTGGCCATCACGAAACGGGTCATAAGAATAAAATTGAAGAACCGCGGCCGTAGTCTCTCGTCCCAAGGCGGCATATACAGGTACATAATACATTATCATTTCTCATAACGTTATTTAGGTACCTTTTTCCTTTGTAGTACCTACATAACATACTCAATTGGTTTTAGTCTTGGATTTAACTTGTTATTCATTTTCATTATGCCCTTTGTAGTGGAGACTTTAAGACCTTGAGGATTATTACTACTAATATTTATTTGTTAAAATGTTGAAGTTCCTCGTACATTCGAAACGAACCTAAAAGACCCAAAAAAAATATCGCACAGCACAAATAAATGAAACTATCAAAACCTAACGAACCCATTTTTCGTCCATCACGTGTCGAACGAGGCAACTGGCCATCACGAAACGGGTCATAAGAATAAAATTGAAGAACCGCGGCCGTAGTCGCTCGTCCCAAGCACTCCCAAGGCGGCATATACAGGTACATATCATTTCTCAATAACGTTATTTAGGTACATTTTGCCTTTGTAGTACATAACATACACAATTGGTTTTAGTCTTGGATTTAACGTGTTATTCATTTTCATTATGCCCTTTGTAGTGGAGACTTTAAGATCTTTTGAGGATTATTACTACAAATTTTTATTTGTTAAAACGACATGTTGAAGTTCCTCTTACATTAGAAACGAACCTAAAAGACCCAAAAAAAATGTCGCACAGCACAAATAAATGAAACTATCAAAACCTAACGAACCCATTTTTCGTGCATCACGTGTCGAACGAGGCAACTGGCCATCACGAAACGGGTCATAAGAATAAAATTGAAGAATCGCGGCCGTAGTCGCTCGTCCCAAGCACTCCCAAGGCGGCATATACAGGTACATATCATTTCTCAATAACGTTATTTAGGTACATTTTTCCTTTGTAGTACATAACATACACAATTGGTTTTAGTCTTAGATTTAACTTGTTATTCATTTTCATTATGCCCTTTGTAGTGGAGACTTTAAGACCTTGAGGATTATTACTACTAATATTTATTTGTTAAAATGTTGAAGTTCCTCGTACATTCGAAACGAACCCAAAAGACCCAAAAAATTGTCGCACAGCACAAATAAATGAAACTATCAAAACCTAACGAACCATTTTCCGTCCATCACGTGTCGAACGAGGCAACTGGCCATCGCGAAACGGGTCATAAGAATAAAATTGAAGAATCGCGGCCGTAGTCGCTCGTCCCAAGCACTCCCAAGGCGGCATATACAGGTACATATCATTTCTCAATAACGTTATTTAGGTACATTTTTCCTTTGTAGTACATAACATACACAATTGGTTTTAGTCTTAGATTTTAGGTGTTATTCATTTTCATTATGCATTTAGTAGTGGAGACTTTAAGACCTTGAGGATTATTACTACTAATATTTATTTGTTAAAACGTCATGTTGAAGTTCCACTTACATTAGAAACGAACCTAAAAGACCCAAAAAAAATGTCGCACAGCACAAATAAATGAAACTATCAAAACCTAACGAACCCATTTTTCGTCCATCACGTGTCGAACGAGGCAACTGGCCATCACGAAACGGGTCATAAGAATAAAATTGAAGAACCGCGGCCGTAGTCGGTCGTCCCAAGGCGGCATATACAGGTACATATACATTATCATTTCTCATAACGTTATTTAGGTACCTTTTTCCTTTGTAGTACCTACATAACATACACAATTGGTTTTAGTCTTGGATTTAACTTGTTATTCATTTTCATTATGCCCTTTGTAGCGGAGACTTTAAGACCTTGAGGATTATTACTACTAATATTTATTTGTTAAAATGTTGAAGTTCCTCGTACATTCGAAACGAACCCAAAAGACCCAAAAAAAATATCGCAGAGCACAAATAAATGAAACTATCAAAACCTAACGAACCCATTTTTCGTCCATCACGTGTCGAACGAGGCAACTGGCCATCACGAAACGGGTCATAAGAATAAAATTGAAGAACCGCGGCCGTAGTCGCTCGTCCCAAGGCGGCCATTCCGGCGCGTCGCCGAAATTGTCACCTCTCCCGTCTTCATTTGCAACAAATATAGGGCCGAGCCTTAGCAATAAATTGCTGAATTTACTTTCCCTCTTTTCCCTCAGACGTGCTATTTTTCAGGCTCTTTGTGACGTTACAAAAAGGGACATTTAGCATCAATTCTGTTCCCGAGCGGCTTTAAGAACATTGCGATCCGGCTATCCTTTCGTATCTGGAGGCTTATTGAAAAGGAAGATAGTTTATATCTCTATTTCTAAAGCTGCTTTTACCTTAAGGAAACATTGGGCCAGTTCGGATTGTTGGTACATACATACTAATAAATAAATAATAAATAAATAAATATATACAGACAAATCACACAGATTGAGCTAGCCCCAAAGTAAGTTCTAGACTTGTGTTATGAGATACTAACTCAACGATACTATATTTTATAACAAATACATAAATAGATAAACATCCAAGGTCCAGGTCAATCTGAAAAAGATCATTTTCCATCTTGACCTGACCGGGGATCGAACCCGGGACCATCCGTGTCGCAGGCCGGCGTGTTGACCGCTGCGCCACGGAGCTCGTCATGTCGAGCTAAGACATATATATTAATGAATTTCAATATTTTCATACACATTGAATTTGCCGGCTGAATAATAGAATAATGAGACAAGTTAGAAACAAAACATAGAATATACCAGTTGCTTTTCTTCCCGCGCATACCGTAAAAGCCGGTCAAGGGATTGGGCGAAAATCTATGGAATCACATTATTAGGCGATGCGGCTAGCAACCCCTCACTTTTTTGATTCCGCTTTTCAACTTTACTTGCCTGTAGGTTTTATGAGCTTGAGCTCTGTCTACCCCGCAAGGGATAAAGACGTGATAATATTTATGTATGTATGAGACAAGTAATGGAAAAATAAGAAAGCAAATACACATCATTTCATTTAAGAGTACAAATTAACCTTTATAGGATCACTCCTTTGTCATAGTAGTTAAGAGATATTTGATGACTTTTTATTGTTGATTTTCTTATAAATCTTGGAACTTTTCCATACAATTAGTTTATGGGAGTTTTTATTTTTTAAAAGCAACAGTGCTGTCGGTTCTGAAATAATTTGGACCTCTATTGCTTGGCGGTAAGTAAAATAAATACCAGCAAATAAAGCCTGTAATTGGACTGGCATTAAATCAGTTGAACAACTGTTCAGGCTCGCCATGAACAAGCCGCAATTTAAGGAGCTGACGGCCAACCTTCAGTGATGAAGTGGCACCTAAAGAAGAAGAAAGCCTGTAAAGTAAATACCTGCACTAGGAACTTACAACAAAAATAACAGAGATATTACGAATCGGTGATAAATTTACTATTCAACACATGGATTATAAAGTATTTTGCCATGTCAGTCATAACGTACCCCTGTGGTGGCTTTTATTTTAAAGCGAGGTCATTATTTATAACATATGTCCAAAAAGATTTTAGCTACACTTTAATTTTCAAATCTTTCATAGGTAGGTTACAGTTTCGTAGTATTACTGGTGCTGCGCTACTTTTGCCAGTAATAACGTCAATATTAATGAAATAAGCTGCCATTCAAAACCATTTTGATTTTGAACGCAGCATTTCAAATGCACAAAGCAAAATGTTCACATATGTAAAGGACTAATGTTTCATATTGTGATGTAAAAGGAACTATAATAATATTTGCTGTTATCCAAGGATTCGCCCGCGTGATATATAGGCTATAGTCCTTCTCAGTACACCAACCTGTATGCAAAATTGCATGATGATCGGTTCAGTTGATACGGCGTGAAAACGTAACAAACAAACAAACAAACTTACTTTCGCATTTATAATATTAGTAAGGATATACTTAGTAGTGGTTTCCGGAAGAGTAGAATTGGACTAGTCCAGTCTTCCCGTGAATGTCGTAGAAGACGACTTAGGAAACACAAGCTAACCAAAGCTTACAAACATCAAAGAGACCTCTTCAACACGTCTGACCAGCGTGGAGAGTGTAGGCCAGATTGTCTTACTGCTCTGGCTAAAATATGGCTCTGGTAGAACAGAGGGTCATGCTCCTGCAGTGGAGACTAAGACTTAATGATGATGATGATTTCACAAGGATGTCTTTACCCATTCGCCGGGTATTAGGGGGTGCTGGCAAAGTTGAAAACTTACTGTGTTTCTCTTTAAAGGCAGTCTTATGTATTTTCATATCACAATGAAGAAAATAAATGCATGTTCTCTAAGTATTTGGTCCCAAACACAAAGTTATTTACAGAAAAATTAAAGGTGTGAACCTGTTTGACAGCGACACGGCAAAGCTTTTAGAGTATAAAGTAAAAAGAAAGTACTTTAGGTATATTTTGACGTCATAGCCTCGTTGCGGAATACTTGTGGTTATATGATTAATATTTTTATTGTAAATCGTAATATTATGTATTTAACAACTTCGACATGAAGAAGGTTTTTCAACGCGTTAACATATCGTCGAGAAAAAATAATTAGGTATTTTGTATGCGTAAAGCATAGATCTTATTCATCAGGATAAGCCCCTAAGAAACGTAGGCAACTGTGATGCTAGTAAGTACTAACGCAAAGGCGTTCCGACAAAAGTTCACGCACTCATGCAGTTTTTCCCAACATGTTCCTATATTCCCCTATTCGAAATTTAAACTCTTTCAAATGTTATTATTACAAAAACCCACTTCAAGCCTATCAATTTGTTTGAATATGCATAAAAATAGAATGGAAATAAGTGTAAACCAAACGGCATAGGTACTTGTAAAAAAAAAATACTTTGTGTGTTTTTCCAATTTCGATTAAAATTTAATAGGACCATCTGTCAAGTATTACATATCGAACCAAAAAAATAATTTCTTAAATCGGTCCAGGAGTCTTCGAGTAATCGGGGAACATACATAAAAAAAAGTTTCCGACGAATTGAGAACCTCCTCCTTTTTTGAAGTCGGTTAAAAATTCGTAGGTGTTCCATGTACATACGTAAACAGTTGGCGTCACTTGTGTGATGTCCTCAGCCCTTAGTCCAAATTATTCCTAGGTCCAAGGTGTAATAAAATACCTAGGTACAGTTATGAATTATTCCTAGGTCCAAGGTGTGATAAAATATCTAGGTACAGTTATGTTGTTGTTATTACCTACCTGGCTGGATTTCATAATATTGACGGTAGAAATAATTTTCCCGCCATTTCCTAATGTGACATCTCTTGACGGACATTTGCTCTTGAATTCATTCTGAGGTGGGGACCCCGATTATTAACTCACGCATTAACGTGTGCACGGATGTAAAGTCACGTATGTATTAGGCATACATATTACTCAGCTTTTATGAAGGCCCATACCTGTGCTAGTGTGCTACCACTGCGTCACAGAGAAAGCCCGTATAGTCTATGATTTGTTTACAATAACAATCTTATTGAAAACAGATTGCAGCTCAAAATGAAAACTTTGCAAACATCCAGTATGTACGGTAAAGCAAAATCGCACAAAGACTTCCCGTTTATGCATAATATCTATATTATAGACACACAAAGACGAATAGCTTTTCATATTAAATTGAATTCCGCGGTTCATTGATTTTCAATTTGTATGGGGCGTGCAGTCGAGTCGGCCGGCGATGCCAAATAAATACAGTGTAGAAGGATAGTGGTGAGAACCGCTCTAAATCATCCCTACAACAAATAAGTAAAAAATCCCACAAACTGTGACAATATGACATAATTTAACATATTTTTAACAAAAAACAAAAACCGACCGACGATCAATTTGTTTGAATAAGCATAAGAAAAAAATGGAATTAAGTTTAAACCGAACAGCATCCGTGTATACATTTTTTTTTTGTTTTTGTGTATTTTTTCAAAAAGCGCTCGACACATTTCGATAACATTTTAATGAGACCCTCCGTAAAGTATTACCTATCGAATAAAAAAAAGAATTTCTTACATTAGTCCAGACGTTTTCGAGAATATTAGTATAGATAAACACAAAAACCTTTTACTGCTTTTAATAATAAACCTCTATTTTCAGCGGCTAAAATAGTGTGTAATTACGGGGACGAAATCGTAAGAAACAGCTTGAAAATGTAATTAATTTTCGAAGACAAATTTATATCAACTTGTTCGCATTTTTTTAATGAGTTTCTAAGGTCATTGATCAGCGCAAATTACTAGCAGCAAATCTACAAACCCAGTCATCGTGATAGATTTTTTTTATTAGTAATCAAATTTTAATCTTAGTATTTGAATTCCATTGACTTTATTCTTTCGATTGGTATAAAGTTTGACCGGTAAACAAACAAGAGAAATAATAATCAAAAACGCAAAAGTGAAAACTTCTGAGTTGCGAGTTCAGTGGTTTTTCTATCTCAAAAATGCCCAACGGGCCTAGTTTTTCTTAGAAAATGTGCTTTGCGGATTATTTTAGGCAACCCACTCGCGATATAGTTTTACCATAAATTCAATATAGAATAATTTTGGTCAAGTAAAAAATCGGTGAGGGTCGACCCCTCTTTGGATCTTAGGCCATTGAAATGTCGATTCTGCGCTGTCTTTATTGTGTGCGGGCGGGCTCTCACACAGGCAAATAAATCTGCGTGCTAGAAATGTTTCGGGACGGAGCCCTTGGTGAGCGAACTAGATTGAAAAGTTAACCTATTTTTCAATAATTCCTTTGTAGAAAAGTCTAGTGCTCCATGAATTTCAAATAGTGAGGTTTTGTAAATTAAACTGTTTTTTTAATAAATAAAAAAGTAATATTATAAATAAATAAACGTTTTAAAATAAAATAAGGGCTCCCATATAAATTCACCGACCACTTTTAGCGATTCTATTTCTATTAGAGATTTTAATTTCAAGAACAAAATATTACCAAAGGGCTGCAGCTTAAAAATCAAACGCCAATGTGGCCACACAGGAAAAATAACAACAATACCTCTTCAATTTTTTTTATTTTTATTAAACCTACTTGTAACGTACCTACTCGTATTTCAATAACCTCTTTAAGGTATTTCGAGCGTAGAGTTGCTGTATTATATTTTTCAATACAGTTGCTATTAAAACGGTCCCTATGGCATTGAAACTTGAATCGTAATGTTGTATTTAACGGTTTTTTACTATAATTGCTCAATCTTTTTTATGGTAATCGCAAATGTATTTAAAAAAAGTCGTATGATACTCTTGCACATTTATCTGACTCATCGATTTATTGAAGCACTCGGCTTTGTATATTGATATTATATGTAGACGAGGTATAGGCGCGGGCCTTTTTATACCTCATCTACAATATCCAGCTTACCGTTCTTGCGTTACAATGTTCTTTTAACCTTTAATGTCGACATATACTATAGAATATTTTTTTTATATAAAATACTCTAAAAGCTTTGCCGTGTCGCCGTCTCAACATGTTCGCACCTTTCCTTTATCAGAAAATAACAATACGTGTTTGTGACCTAAATTTTAATACTTTGTACCTATACAATATATTTATAAAATCCTGTCCAATCCTTAAAGAGGCAACTGTTAATATGAAAAACCTTTCTTATGGGACTTATGCAGGAAAAGTGAAGAGTTTGATTGTTTGACTGAACGCACAAATCTCAGGAAATGCTGGACCGATTTCAAAAATTCTTTTACCGTTGGGTAGGTACGTTATCTGTGTGCCATAGGCTATGTATTTACCAGAGGCAAAGCCGGGACGGACTGCTAGATTATTATAAAATGTGGTATCCTACGAATAAGTTCAAAACTTACTTTATTTATCTATCATATGTGGCGAGTGTAGAAGTTAGTCTCAACTTGCCCAGCGGGAAGATCTTCCCGCTGGGCGCGCTGGGCAAGGTGTGCTCCCAGGGAACCGTACGGCTCCGACTGAGTTCTGTCGAAGGTGTTACTTATGCCGAATTTCGAAGAAACTTTGTTTGCGCGTTTCAGGATTGATCAGCGCCATCGTGTGATAAGTCTTGTAGTTATTTGCTGTCTCGCCATATTCACAGTTGGGTCTTCATGTTAGTTCTTGTTGCGAGTCGCACACATATTTATGCTGTGGTAGCAAATTTGCAGTCGTTTACGTTTACCTAACCGACCCACCCAGTAGGATGGTAATGAATGATAAATAAATAAATATATACGGACAAATCACACAGATTGAGCTAGCCCCAAAATAAGTTCTTAAGTAAGACTTGTGTTATGGGATACTAACTCAACGATACTATATTTTATAATAGATACATGTATAGATAAACATCCAAGACGCAGATCAATCTGAAAAAGATCATTTTCCATCTTGACCTGACCGGGGATCGAACCCGGGACCATCCGTGTCGCAGGCAGGTCGTCAAACGTCAAATGATAATATATTGATATATGGTATCGTATGAATAGTGTCGTAAGGAAAAAATACACAAAATGAGTTAGCCTCACAGTAAGTTGTAAACCTGTTTCGCAGGATACTAACTCAATGATACTACATTTTTAAACTATAGTATATTCATTTATTCATATTTATTATGTGACAGCAAATTTGCATTTCTAAAATCTACTTTACTAATTGAGATGAAAAGTAAAATTTGAATAGCTGTTCCATGCTGGTCCGGGAAAAAAGAAAAAACGTAGAATGTACCAGCTGCTTCTCTTCCCGCGCAGATCGTAAAAGCCGATCGAGGGAATGGGCATCAGGAATCATGTTAGGCGATGCGGCTAGCAACCCATCACTATTTTGATTCCGTTCTCACCTACAAGCCCACACTATGCTAAACGTGGCCTCAAGGTTTTACAGACCTGGGCAAGACGTGATAGTAATAGTTGTTTTCCGTATAGCATTATCGACGTTTAGGCTAAATTTTAAGAAGATTGGTTCAGTAGATAAAGCTTGAAGAGGTGACAAACAAACAAATTAATATACAAACTTACTTTCGCATGTATTAATAAGTTGGGATTAATGTGATACAAATATAGTTTTTAATGAGTAAAGCACTTATTACTTAGCAGCTAGGTTAACCGAGTTCATAGCTCCCAGTTCCAAATTCACAAACCACAAGCCTAATTGAGACTAAAAAGAAACAAGACTAACTAGCTAGCTAATCTCTGCAATTAGGGCTAGATTATAGTCTGTAAAATAAATAAAGGAGCAGGCAATTTCTATATGTATTTTAAGGTACCCTTCAGAAGGGTAATGCTAAACTGAATTATACTTTAATGAATTAAGAAATAAGATAAGTAAATAGAATTCTACACGAGCAGAATTTCAACCAGCAGTCTTTATACTTTTTGTACAAGTAACGCCCAAATAGGCGCTTCATACACACGTCAACTTCTCCATTATATCCTATTCCTCTTAGACCTTCGAGCAACACGGCCTCCGTACCGGACGGAGGGAGTGGGCAAAGCGACAATTTACTATGACAATTTTTCTGGCGTTTTTTGCGGGGGGAAATGTGCACACAAGTTTAGTTCCGCACACCTACATACAAAACTTAAACTGTCACTTGATAGTAATTATGACATTGTCACAAAAAATGACATAAAAAAGAAAAAATAATTTGTGTTCAGATGAGTCACACACAACTAACACATAGACATGCATATGCCTAATTTTGCTTGTACCTTGACAGAGGGGAATGCAGCGTATGGCTACTCCCTTCCGTGTTGCTCGAAGTCTTAGACGCATTATTACTTGCTTGTATTATTTCAACCTAATTGGTAAGGCGTTCACACCATCTCCTCGTCTCAATAATGAACATGCATTTTGTTATTTTGAACTGACCAAAATGATAGCCAAACTCTAATAGCTAGCTTATTAACAAAATTTAAGTAACGTGGATGGCTTTTCGCAAAATAAAAATACTTTTAAAATATAAAAAAAATACTTAAAAAGTTATGGTATGGTATATTCTATATTTGTGTATAGCCCTCCCTGGCTGCGCCCAGGAATGTATTATACTTATGAAACCTTCCTCGGGAATCATTCAATTTATTGCTGAAAACTGTTTTGAAATTTGTTAAATAGTTTAAAAGATCTACGCGAACAAATAGTGGAAGCGAGCGAGTCTGTCCTAAAGCGAACAAAACCTTCATTCTATACTATATAGGCAGGATAAGGAAAAGGAGAAAGATACGGATATAATATTTCATCCCACACCCACTACTATGCTAAACGTGGGCTTAGGTCTTATAGACCTGAGCTCTGTCTACCCTACAAGGGAAAAAGACGTGACAGTATGTATGTATGTAGAAGGATGTGAAGATAAAGATGTCTATTCCTACTCCGCAGTCGGCAGGCAGCACCAAAACAGCACAGCTAAAGTTTTAAACGCTATCACAAGAGGCATTCCGTATTCGGTAACGTGTGTGTGTTCCCGTGCTATCAGTAACATGTTTACGGTCGACTTCCGCTCCAATCGTAACTCGTTTGTAACACGATGAATATAAAGTTACTACCTTGGAACAGGACAGACTTTTAAGGTAACTATCTCAGATGTTCTGAGACGTAAGGAATACGTTACTTATAACGTATTAATAACGTGAACGATTTGTGAAATCGGTATAAGATTGGAACCTTCTGAAAACGAGTCTATGTTTTCTTCAAAGGCTGGCAACGTTCTTCTCACATCGTGGTGTTAGAGTTGTTTATAGACATCACTTATACTATCAGGTAACTCACTTGCTCGTTTAGCCAACCTATTTCTTAAAAAAATACTCACGGAAATCTGAATAGGCATTCCGTATTCGGAAACGTGTGTGTTTTCCCAGTGCTATCGGGGTAACATGTTTACGGTCGACTTCCGCTCCAGTCGTAACTCGTTTGCAGCACTGTGAATATAAAGTTACTAGCTTGGAACAGGACAGACTTTTAAGGTTATCTAAGATATTCTGAAACATAATGCAGACGTTACTTATTTATTACATATCAATAACATGTCAAATCGATACGATAGTGGAAACTTCAAAAAATGAGTATGTTTTCTTAAAAGGCCGGCAACGCTCTTGACACATTCTGGTGTTGCCGTTGTCCATAGGCAGTGATGATCACTTACCTTCAGGTGGCCCAATTGCTCGTTATGCCGTCATATTAAATAAAAAAATTGGATCGCAGAATTCCGAAAAGGCATTCTGTACTCAGTAACGTGTGTGTTTCCATTGCTATCGGGGTAACATGTTTACGGTCGACTTCCGCTCCAGTCGTAACTCGTTTGCAGCACTTTGAATATAAAGTTACTAGCTTGGAACAAGATAGAAAGTCATAGTATGACTATGAGGATTAGAATATCCTCATAGTCATCCCGGTGTGACAAACTAGTATGACCGACCATGAGGAAAGGGCGCTCTAAGGTACCTAACTATTCAGATATCCTGATACAAAAAGAGGACGTTTATTTTTTTACAGGACAGACTTTTGAGTATTACATTTGTCCATGGGTAGCGGCGATCACTTACCATCAGGTAAATAACTTGCTCTTTTGTAATCTTATTTCGTAAAAAAATGGCTCACGGATTTCCGAATAGACAATCTGTATTCGGAAATGTGTATGTGTTCCCAGTGCTATCGAGGTAATACATGGCGAAATTTTGATCGTTCTGGACCCTTAAAGGGGTGATTCAGCCCGTCGATATGAACCATTTTTCCTATGGGACCAATGCTGGAAACTCAAATTTTATTTCGACATTTTCATACAAAAGTGTTCAGCCGCCCGGGCAATTTGTACCTATAGGAATGTCGAAATTTTTTTCGAATTAACAGCATTTGTCCCATAGGAAAAGTTGTTTATATTGACAGGCTGAATCGACCCTTTAATGGTCCGGAACGATCAAAATTTCGCCATGTATGTTCGCGGTCAACTTTCGCTCTGGCTGCGAGGCGGATTCCGTTAGCAAAACATCCTTTTGGGTTCCTAATACATCTGCCACGTTTACTACTAGACTAATGAGTAAATTTTTCCCATACTCGGAATCAAATCCAGACCCTCAGTTAGCTGAAAACAATAAGTTAAGACTTTTAACATGTCGGCCGTTGTAAATACTTTTTTTCTATTGGGTATAATAAACGGCATTCGATTTGTATATGGCTTTCTTCACAGGACCTTTAGTCTATATTTTCTCTCATACATATGCCTCGCGTGCTTCCGTCACTCGAAGTTAGTATTCAAGACGCACTCCATGTGAGACATCCTGTTGGGTTTCCAATACATCTGTCGCGTTAACTCGATAGCCATCTTTGCCCATACTCGGAATTGAATCAAGACCCTCGATTAGCTGAATACAACGTAAAAACTTTTGACACGTTGGCCGTTGTAAATACTTGTTTTTCTACGACATTCGATAAGAATATGGCCTTGTGTATCAAAAATATTCACAGGCCCTTAGACTACACTTCCTTTCGTACATCTGCCTTGTGCACTCGTGACTCAACGTTAGTATGCGATGCGCATTCCATTAGCAAGACATCCTGTTGGGTTTCCAAGACATCTGCGGCGTTTACTCGATCTAAGTGTAATTTTGTTCACACTCGAAATCTAATCAACACCCTCGTTTAGCTGAATACAGTATGTTAACAGTTTTGACATGGTGGCCGTTGTAAATACTCGTTTTCTACGACATTCAATAAGAATATAGCCTTGTGTATCAAAAATGTTCACAAGTCCTTAGTCTACATCTCTTGTACATATGCCTAGCGCTTTCGTAGCTCGACGTTAGTATGCGAGGCGCACTCCGTTAGCAAGACATCCTTTTGGGTTTCCAATACATCTGCCGCATTTACTCGATCTAGGTCTCTATTTCTGAATTGTTTTAACATGTGCGAGTCATATAAGTTCCATATTTAGCGTAAATTTTTAAATTCAATGAGAAACAAACATCATTTCTTTGGAAAGTAATGCTGTTATAGCCGAATCGTTAATTCCAGTTACAGTCTGTCTTACATTACGATTCGTTATTAGTTTTTTAGGGTTTATTATTTAAAGTAGGACTACTCTGCTTCCCCTGTCTGTCCATTCATCCGTCCGTCGTGAAATCTAAATATATATAACTCAAAGGTGACTGACTGACTGACATAGTGATCTATCAACGCACAGCCCAAACCACTGGACGGATCGGGCTGAAATTTGGCATGCAGGTAGATGTTAAGACGTAGGCATCCGCTAAGAAAGGATTTTGATCAATTCTACTTCTTAACGCGAGCAAAGCCACGGGCAAAAGCTAGTTTAGACATAAAATTCAGAAAATGTTTATGCCTATTGTCGCTATACCAATAAATAATAAAAAGAACTTTAATTTTACGAATTTGGGTTTTCGGTTGACGGGTGCTAACTCCGACCCAGTGGGAAGTACGTTCAATCCCAACTATCCCAACTAATATTATAAATGCGAAAGTGAGTTTGTTTGTTTGTTTGTTACGCTTTCACTCCGTATCTACTTAAGTGATCAACATGAAATTTTGCATACAAATAGGTTAGGGTATTAAAAAGACATCCCAACTCTAATATTATAAATGCGAAAGTGAGTTTGTTTGTTTGTTTGTTACGCTTTCACGCCGTATCTACTGAACTGATCATCATGAAATTTTGCATACACATAGGTTAGGGTACCGAGAAGGACATAGGCTATAAATTACGCGGGTGAAGCCGCGGGTAACAGCTAGTACGCTATAAATCACGCGAGCGAAGCCGCGGGTAACAACTAGTCCATGCTTCTTCCTCCTTTACCTTATCCCACTTTTTTATAACAGCTAGTCCATTATATATCCGATAATGTTCGATCGAACACATTAGTGCCCTTTGGCGAAATTGATCTCGTATGTAGGTTACCTGCCAAATCACGTTCCTGGAAATACTAGTGAAAGATTATTTCTGAGTCGTAATAGGAATATATAGTTTTGGGATTGAAACGTTCCTGGACTGATGCTCAGTTATTAGAACAAGTCATACCTGCCATACCTAAATTTGACATGGAAAACCAACATCATTACAAGTTTACCCTAAAGAAAATATGCCATCTCATTTTTGCTCTCGTTGGCTTCACAAATCAATAAAAGGAGAGAAGTGACCCTTTATTTACAAGTGTAAATATATGTTTGACATATTTTTAAGGGGAACGATTATCCCGTTATTCCTTCTTATTCAAGCGTTTTCTCGGTTGCGTCCACAGCTGTGATGCGTTGAAACCCGGGGTCCGCTTTAATGCCAGTATTCATGCTGTTATGTGGATAAGCTCAACGTTGGTCGATATAGGCGTTAACTCATAAACAGGGTGCCAGTTGGTACTAGTCTGCTTGGCTTCTTCGAGACTCTCTATTTTATGTAATTAATCTATTATTATACTCGATCGCTAGCATAACGTCATGTTCACAAAAATTATGTTCATTGAAATTGTATATTACAAGATACCAGAAAAAAGAAAAAAAATATGTAAGGGAAATAAGTACCTATTATATATCAAACAATTTAGTTTTACTCACGTTTTATTTTCGTCGGCAAAACCTACGTGGATTACTATAACGATCAATAATGTTGACTGAGTTTCTATTGGTGTCTTTTTTTCTGCAGCAATCTATTCCGAAAATTTAATAGTCTTTACTATTTGAATACGTATTGATAGTATAAATATAAGTAAATTTCAATTTTGTTAAAAGCAACTTGACGTAAATAATAACCCCTACCTCTGGCTTGCTCGAAGGGTGGATGTGAAACGTAAGTGGCGAGTGGGCGTACCTGATGGGACCCTAAGGGAGCAAATGATGGTTGTTTAAAGTCCAGTGACACCTCCCCACCCTTCAGCCGCTCAACTAGTGTTGCCCTTCTTGCTGCACATTTTGCGTCGTGCAGCCATTTTCGGGGGCCCATTGACTAAGTTGGCGAGTCACCACCTGCCTATTTTTCCGTGTTTTTAAACATTGGTCTGGCAGGTGCTATAGTCCTTTCATAGCCCATTTTCCAATCCACTAGCATATCATCCCAATAGTCCCAATGTAGTTTTTTCCATTATACCTCCATAGTCTTGCACTTACTGGGAATTGTCAGTGAGAACATTTTATAGTGTGACTTACTGTCATGCCCTGGTGGCGCCCCATCACAAATTATAGCACAAACTCTCACAAGGCCTCTACGTGTTGGACCTATGTCCCCATGCAAGCCTCAAAGGTCCGGGATACGTCCCGTGAAGGATAAACCTAGAGAGAACATAATAATAATAAAATATTGTATGTAACAGTTTATCCTGATTGTTTGCGTATACTGCACGCGCACTGCTTGGCGACAACGAGCCGGCCGCACTACTCTGCCGTCATACAGTTTTTAACTAGTACGGAGGGTAGGTGTCAAAGTTCTTCGTCACAACGACTAGCCACTATGCAATAATATTGTGCACTCTCACTTACGGAGTTAAATTTTGTTATTATGAATGCTACAATACAGAGATCAACGTTCATATTATAGAAGTAATTAATTATCTATGTAAGTACTTTTAAGTTTACTGTTAGTGAGACGATGTGTAATTTTAGGCTAAGTTTTGAAGAAATAAAGAAAGATTATTATTATTATATTATTATTATTATTTATTTCGAATATAATCCATTAAACAGTGCCTCTGGTCTTATTTTTTATTAACCTTTAAATCTTGAATCTTCCTATCTTTGAATCTCTGATTTGGCGATTTCTTTTGCAGCCTGCCTGACATCTATCCTCCTTGATTATCCCCAAAACCACAGACAAAACCCATGGAAATAAGTTACAAATATTTACCCGTATTCCACAGAGACTTAAGTCGCGAGCTTTAAATGCTAGTCTTCCATAACGCTTAACTTCTGTAATTTCAATATTTTGAACTGACGGTGAGGTAGCAGATAGGTAATATTTTCTTTACATTTGTACAAGGAGCTTATAACAATAATGAGGCCAGTACAGCGTCGCTAATGGCGGACCTATTTGTAATATTATGTACGTACTTGTATTTGTACTTTGGTGCTTTTTAGGGTTCCGTAGTAAACTAGGAACCCTTATAGTTTCGCCATGTCTGTCTGTCTGTCTGTCTGTCTGTCTGTCTGTCTGTCTGTCTGTCTGTCCGTCCGCGGTTTTACTCAGAGACTATAAGTACTAGAAAGCTGTAATTTGGTATGAGTGTGTATATTAATCATGGCAAAAAAGTCGTAGAAAAAAACCTTGAAAAAAATTTTTTTTTTGGGTAGCTCCCATACAAGTAAAGTGGGGGAGTAATTTTTTTTTCTCTATTTACCCATCGTGTGGGGTATCGTTAAAAAGGTCTTTCAAAAATATTGTGAGGTTAAGAACACCATTTTTCGATTTAGGGATCCGTTTCCGAAATATTTGGTTTTAAAGTGCAAAATTTTGTTAGAGGTACGTGTCCCCCCCCTCTATCTGCTAAACGGTTATATATGGATACGTGAAAAAAATTACAGCAATAGTATATATACTGAAGTTGAAAGGAAAACTATCAGAGCTGGGTACTAAGTGCAAACTAAAAAGTTATAGGCAACCAACTTATAAAATGTACTGGAAAATGTAAAATTTCATACAATCTTCATTGTTAGATCTTTTTGGTCGTTAGACTGTGAGGTGTGAGTGTAAACAGTGTGAACTCAAAGTTGTCATTCGCAACTACGGAACCCTACACTGCGCGTGGCCCGACACGCACTTGGCCGGTTTTTTAATAATACAATATAATGATTACATAGAATGTGAAAGGGAAAAAGAACGGCTTTTTCAGCTTTCATATCTTAACGTACGAACGTCTTATTGCATCAAACCAACGAACGTATTATATACGTAGCTCAAATTCTTCGAAGGATGGAATTTCATGGAAAAACGATAGCTGTTGGTTTGTAACGACATTACGGACCCAAGTGCTCCGGAGAGTCGGTCAGAGCCCTCGCCCCCGACGTGTCTTCATCGGTCAGGGTGGAAACCCAAGAGGGATCGCAGGACTCTATCTGCTCTATATTGCCTTAGTTGACCGTCCAGAGAGGAGTCGTTAGAGCTGTTGCTCCAGGGGTGGAAGTGTTAAAGGGCATAACGCCGCGAGTAACTTCGGAGAAAGCGCAGCACACCTCTCGACACCCCTGCGTCGCCCACACCGGTGTTGCCCCTTTTGCCGGCAGTAATCGTCGGCTAGTATGAGGGACCCATCTAGTGGGCGGCAAGCCACCACCTGCCAATTGTAGTCAGTTATCATGATTATGGCAGGTATCCGACCCTTTGCAATAACCCAGCACAAGTCCACCCATATTTCAATTCCATAGCCCACTAATTTCTCTTTTAAAATACAATAGTTTCCCCTCCGGCCAAGACCTATTCAAGGGCATATCATACATTGTTATTTCCAGGATTGTATTCTAGCTGGAGACCTAAATTACAGCAACTTCTTCAAAGGGCCTCTACGTGTTGGATCTATATCCCCACGCAAGCCTTTTAAAGGACCGGGGTAACACCCGTGACTTCAAACGAGATACAAAAAAAAATCTTTATTCATATAAAGTTGCATACAGGTTTAGTATTTAAACAGGTTACAGATGACACAAGTATGTAAGTTTGTAAACCCTGTGCTCCAAACTAGGCTTAAGCTTGTATTTTGGAGTTCCGTGTTCGTTCGTTATGAAAAGAAACCTATTGAGCAAGAAATGTAACAAAAGATTTTTGGCACTGATGTAAGGGCACTAAATAGAGAAAGAAATAAGTAATATTATACACTAAAATTACATCAGAAGTACAAAACTTGTTGAAAGATGTGATGTCAGCGAGTGTGGTGAAGGAGTAATTAGGCGTTTCTGTATTATGTATATGCGGTATGAGTCAGTGAAAAATAAATAAATAAATGTGTGTGATTGTGGGTGAGGGTGTGTAAGTGGTGTGTGCTAATGACTCAGGTGAATAAATAAATAAAATTAATAGATTTTATAAAATAATTAATAATGCCGTGTGGTGCCCGGCAGAGTAGAATAGGACTACTCCAAGTCATCCCGTGGATGTCGTAAAAGGCGACTAAGGAAATACAAGCTCAACAAAGCTTATTAACATCAAAGAGACCTCTCCAACCCGTTTGGCCAGCGTGGAGAGTGTATGCCAAATCCTCTGACTACTCAGGCTAGTATATGGCTCTGGTAGTACAGAGAGGGTCGTGCTCCTGCAGTGGAGACTAGAAAGACCTGATGATGATGATGATGATAAAATAATTACTCTAATAGTCTTTTTATTTTTATCAACATATTCCCAGGTAGTAGTTTTTCTGTGTCGTCATAATTGCGCTGTTACAGCCAATTTACGAGTTTGTTTTTGTCCTCGAATTTAGTTATATGGTATGAATTTCAACAAACTTGAAAAATGCATAAATATGTACATATTATCACGTATTTATCTCTTGCGGGGTAGACACAGGGCAGGTTATAAAACCCGAAAATTAACATGTCAATGGGCGTTTAAACTTAAATTCAGTGATCTTTATTCAAGACATTTGTTATTTTTGCGACCACTAAATGATTTTCCGATAGTATTTTCGTCGTATTCTTTCTTTATTATCTTTTTCTGTCGAATGTACTATTAATTTATTTTATTAGAGACATCAAATGTCAAGTAATTAATTCCGTTTAATTCGCCCTTTAAATAGGGAAGGCAAAGGGATCTAGGCTATAAAGCCAAATATTCACATAAGTCTTGTGTCACACAAAAAATAAATAAGAAAATCAAAAATAATTAAGAACAATAGTGTTTAGCTGAAACTACGAAAATAATACTATAACTGTAATTAATGTCTATTCAAAAAAGAGTGTGGTTAATTAAACTCACAAAAAAGGATCACATAGAAGAGGTTTTAATAAATGTTGCGAGTTGTCTTTTTATTTTTATTCACATTTTTCAAGAAACGTGTTTGTTGTAGTTGATCACTATACTGTACTGACTGGAACTTGGCTGATTTATATATATAATTGATTATAAATATATTGAAATATAATAAATAAATATAAATATATACGGACAAATCACACTAATTGAGCTAGCCCCAAAGTAAGTTCGAAACTTGTGTTATGGGATACTAACTCAACGATACTATATTTTATGACAAATACATATAAAGATAAACATGCAAGACCTAGGTCAATTTGAAAAAGATCATTTTTTTAAATAGTATACTCACGGAAGGTTTAAATATAGAAAGGAGTAATAATCCGTCAACGTTATTTCAGGTACAATTAAGTTTCATGGTTTTTTTTTTTATGTCAGAGGACGGCAAACGAGCAAGCGGGTCACCTGATGGTAAGTGATCACCGCTGCCCATGGACTAATGTAACACCAGGGGTATGACAAGAGCATTGCCGGCCCTTTGTTTTCCCTCCCAAGAGGGGAGGGGGGATGGGCCTCCGGCTCTCTCACTCACCGAACGAAGCATAGAAGCTGTAAAACTACTACTCAAACGTCGATTTTCTGTGAGAGTGTGGTACTTCCCCGGACGAGCCGGCCCATTCATGCTACCAGCTGAAGTGATTTTTGCCGGTAGCGTGGCTCTACCAGGTTAAGTTTGCAATTAGAATCCCCTCATTAAATCTCCCTTTGTAAAGTGATTCGAAGTTTCAGTACTTCGCGACGTCAAAGGTAAATTGTTAACATTAGCATGTTCGCTAATTGCCTGCATCTTCAATCTCTACAACTGAATTGCTACGTAACAATTTTGTGCCGTGTGGTATATGCCTTTGAATAGGAACCACTCCCTCTTTTACTATGATTCCGTACAAGACAACTACAGGAAAAATACACCATATCAGTAGCACAAGTCACAACCTTATTCAGCAGTATTGTCTGAACAATGCTAGGCAAACTTCAAAGTAATGCAACATTAAATAGTCGCCCTGTAATTAGCATAAATAAATAAATATATACGGACAAATCACACAGATTGAGCGAGCCCTAAAGTAAGTTGTTATCGGAAACTAACTCAACGATACTATATTTTATAACATATACATATATAGACATACATCCAAGACCCAGGTCAACCTGAAGAAGATCATTTTTCATTTTGACCTGACCGGGAATCGAACAAGGGACCATCCATGTCACAGGCCGGAGTGTTGACCGCTGCGCCACGGAGCTCGTCATTAGCAGTGCCGTGTGGTTCCCGGTAAGCCGTGTGGTTCCCGGCAGAGTAGAATAGGACCACTCCAAGTCATCCCGTGGATGTCGTAAAAGGCGACTAAGGAAACACAAGCTAAACAAAGCTTATTAACATCAAAGATACCTCTCCAACTCGTCTGGCCAGCGTGGAGAGTGTAGGCCAAATCCTCTGACTACTCAGGCCTCTGCCTCGTAGTACAGAGAGGGTCGTGCTCCTGCAGTGGAGACTAGAAAGACCTAATGATGATGATGATGAAATTTTTTTTCATATAGGTATGAAAAATATCCCTTAGTTTCTTCTTAATGTAATGATGACAAGGGAGGGTAAAATTTGCAAAATTATAACCCCTATAATAATTAAACTACCCTTTGTAAAGGGATCTGAAGTTTCACCAAACATTACGTCACACGGGTACTTCTTCGCAATGTCAAAGCAAATAGTCGGCCTGTAATTAGCATGTTCACTAATTGCCGGCACCGTCACTCACTACGACTGTATTGCTAGGACAATTTTGTACCATGATTTATGACTTATAATAGGATCCCTCCATGAAGAACTTTCGTAGATCTCTCAATGTTTTTAAACGACTGTTGAAAGGATTTTTCACAATAAAGGACTATGCAGCATAATTGTTAGTGTTTTATTTGATATATGAAGCAAAACTCTCAACAAGTATTTGTGATACTTGTTGATTTTCATGTCACCCGTTGTCACACACAACCCTCTATCTATTTGTCTACAATTTCACGGTCAGTCGACCAAGCACACCCTGGTGTCAGAGTTCTTTGGAACCGCCTCTCGGCCTCTGACGTGGTTCCTTTAACGACTACCAGGTGGCAACCGGGACCAATGGCTTAACGTGCCTTCCGAAGCACGGAATCATCTTTCTTATCAGACAATCAGGTGATTCATGCCTGCAGTGTCCTAACCAAACTGGAAAAAACTTAACAAAGTATGCTTCCAATGAAAATCGAACCCACCACCCCCGGGTCAACAAAGCAAACGCCTTAACCACTGGACCACGGAGGTTGTTACAATTGAATGTAAGAACATGAAGCTTTTCTTAGCGTTTTGCCAAAAAAGGGCAACTTCTGGTGAAAACGTTAAGTAAAGTTTCACTTTCACCCTTTCAACTGTTAACAGTAGTTCATAAAATAGTAAGTCATTCATAGAAATTTATTTAGTGCTTCGCAAACATTTTTTTTGATATCTCCGTTTTTTTTTTTCAAACTTATTTATTTCAAATGAGGGCAGCACAGGACCCCGTAACATTCATGTATCTCCCTAAATTCTATTTCAAAAATAAACTACTTCACCTTGTAAATCGCGTACAACTTATAAAAAAGCAACGTAAATCATACAATATAACAAAAACGATAGATATATGTATAGGTATTATACTTAAACTAATCTTAAAGTTGCAAAGCAAACTACTTTGTAGTACATAAAAAATAACGTACAACTTGAAAAAAACAACCTAAGTTATACAAAATGGAAATGCAAAATACGAACGAAAACGATGTACATACATATAATCACGTCTTTATTCCTTGCAGGGTTGACAGAGCCCAATATTATACAATGAAAATGATAGAAAGAGTATAGGTATCTAACTCACAACGTAAATTACTTCACTTTGAAACACGTAGGAAAACGAAAATGGGAGTTAATTTCAAATGAAATTAGTTGTATTAATTGCTTTCTCAGTAGGCACGTCACTAATTATAAACGCGATCTCTGTGAACGAATAATGTTTATACAACAACAAGTGGCATGAGAGGAGTAAATTGTCAACACTCCTTGTATTGACAATTAACATGGTAATTACAATCAGCAATGCCGTTCAGCTCCTATTAAGCAATAGATTGCTTTCTCAGTAGGCTTGTCTAATTAACGCGATCTCTGTTAAAGAGTTATGTTTATACGACAACAAGTGGAAAGAGAAGAGGAAATTGTCAACACTCCTTGTTTTGACAATTAGCATAGTAATTACACAGAGCAATGCCTTTCTGCTTCTCTATTTACACGACAACAAGTGGGATGAGGGGAGGAATTGTCAACACTTCTTGTTTTGACAATTAACGTAGTAATTACAGAGAGCAATGTCCTTCTGCTCATGCTGAGCAATAATATATGCAATATCGATTAGCGTAAAACTAACGAACAAAGTATAATATACAATAACATATATAGATTTAAACTAATCTTAACTTAAAGTCACAAAAAAAAACAACTTCACTTGGTAGCACATAGGAAAACAAAATTGAAGTGTAATTCTTAATGAAATTAGTTGTATTAATTGCTTTCTCAGTAGGCACGTCACTAATTAATGCGAACTCTATCTCGCGATAAATGTCTTATCTATTTAACTCTGTGAACGAATAATGTTTACACAACAACAAGTGGGATGAGAGGAGGAAATTGTCAACACTCCTTGTTTTGACAATTAACATGGTAATTACAGAGAGCATACTCTTCTGCTCATGCATAATCATCATAAGATATGCAAAATTAATTTTTCTTGTTCTTTACAATAATGTCAACTTAAAAGATCTATAGAAAATGGTCAACACTCCTTGTTTTGACAATTAACATGGTAATTATAGACAGAACAATGCCCTTCTGCTCATTCTGAGTAATAAGATATGCTGTTTTTTACTTTAATGGAAAATTAAAAGGTCTATAGGAAATTGTCAACGCTCCATACATAGAACTGACACTCCTTTTTTTTCATCAAACCTATACTTGCGTGTTGATTCTGAACATTTTATCTCAAAGTCAATCGTTTGAAAGATAGAAACTTCCAAAGTGGTAAAATATGTATTAACTCTAGCAAACAAACAATATTTGTTAATATGTAACATACGACTGGGGCGACTTCGTGCGCGCGTCTCGGTTCACATCCTTACTAAGAAGGAAATCCTATCGAGAACGACCTATGACGTTCTTCGTTTATAACCCGTATTTTACATATATCATTATTAGCATCTAACGTTAGTTTTAATCAAAGAACAATATTTGTTTAACAGCAAGAGAGAACATTGCAATAAACATAAAGGAGTATTCACGAATACAAAGTAAATATTACTTTGGAGGTGGCTGTTAAGAATAATTAACACAACAACGAATGGGATGGGAGGAAAAACAACAAGTGTCGACATTAACATGGTAATTAGTCTGTTTCTTTTCATGACTTGGGTATAAAGAGATGTTAAGTAAAGGCAAATGCAAAATAAAATACTTAAACGGTAGTCGATCTTCACACAAATTTCAAAAGTGGATTGTAGTTTTTTAGAGTTCTTGTATGTGAGTTTCTTTATTCTCGAGTGTGATATATTTTTTTCCCAAGGCAGTATTTTTTTTTAATTATGCGGCTTTTCGGATGTTTTCACCTGCTTAAGAGGAATCTTAATCTCGTACAGGCTGATATCCGGGATGTCTTCGGTATAGTGTCGGATTAACTTGGCTCTAGGGTCTTTAGCCAGGCTCACGTTGGGGTTGGTAACTGAGGTATGGAGTTGTCCGTAGAACCTCTCTATCTCTCTCAGAAACTCGGCCCTTGTCAAAACCACTTTTAAGTGTAATGAGTATTTTTCGCAGGAAATAGATAGATGATATAGAATGCAATAAAACACGCTGCTCGTTGTTTTTTCACGATACCTCTCCAATCTAATATATGGCTCTGGTGGTACAGAGAGGGTCATACTCCTGCAGTGGAGTCTAAAAAGACCTGACGATGATGATACCTCACTCGCCTGTTTGGCCAGCGTAAACGGTGTAGGCCAAACCCTCTGACTGCTCTGGCACAGAGAGTATAGTAGTAAAGAAAGGGACGTGCTCCTGCAGTAGAGACTATAATAAGATAATTATTTTTAACAAAAAAGTAATACCGACTTCAAACCTATACGTAAATAGGTGTGGTAGTTGAATCAAAATAGAGGAACAACTTCGTAATCAACTTGTCTTAATTTTCGAAAGAATTAAACAGAAATAAAATTAAACCAAACAGCATACCTACCTGTTTTTTTTTTTGTTTTTGTTGATTAAACAGAATTACCGTTGCGCTTCCTGGCGGAGCAGTCAACTAAAGCTAAGTGGGCCAGTGACAGCAAGAGTGGAGCATCATCTGACATTTAATTAAGTGGATGCTTCCACCCATCCAACCAATCATATGCATGGCGGACTCTGAAAGTCATTTCACGTGAGGCATCAAGTGCGCGCTTGGTTCCCTTCACATTATTGTTTAATTGAGACACTTAAAACCAACCAGACAATGTTCAAAAGTATTAATGTCTCTTGGATTTAAAAAAAAATCACTATTATTTTCACTACGGGACTTGACAGCTCAACATACACCACCGCAGTCTCTTTAATTAGTCTGTGAAAATGGCAGCTGCAATGTTGTCAAAATATCAGACGAAGGAAACTCAAAAATAATCGCGGTAAGTCCCGTTTATTATCGTTTCACTTCTCTAGCGGAGCTGTCAACTAGAGCAAAGTGACAGCAAGCGTGGACCATCGAGTGCGCGCTTGGTTCCCCATAGTCATTTGATATTTAATTACGTGGATACTTCCACCCTTCTACCCATCTAACCAATCATATGCATGGCAGACTCTGTAAGTCATTTTACGTGAGGCATCAAGTGTCTCATTATTCAATTATGTGAAGGGAACTTCCGTCACATAATTGATTTAATTGAGACACTTAAAACCAACCAATGTTAAAAAGTGTTAATTTATCTACAAAATGCTTTTTAAACATAAATTATCGCCTCACTTTCCAAGCGGAGAGGTCAATTATAGCAAAAATATTCTGATATCTATGTAGCAAAATGACAGCAAGCTTGGAGCATAGAGTGCGCCTTTGGTTCCACACAATAATTTGATATATAATTAAGTGGATACTTTCACGCTTCCACCACCAATCATTCACATGGCAGACTCTGAAAGTCATTTTAAACCTTTTTTCAGTTACTGGAAATATAAATATATTTTCCTCCATTGAAATATAAATGTACAATCTCTGTAGTGGTTGACTTGAATAGGTGCTGGACATTTTTCATTTATGAATTGAAAGAAAGAAAGAAAAATTGTTTATTTGGCTACATTGATCATATGTTTAAATGAATGAATTCGTTTTTCGCAAACGTATAGGTCCCTACGAATTATTATGCTTTAAGTGAATTTGGTTTATTTCTATTTTTTTATACAAAAGGAAGTTTTTTTTAGTTTTTGACGCGATCCACAAAACTTAAAAGTAACACTTATGGGTCTCTTACATGATTTAAAATATCGATCGTTTTGGACCCTTTTAGGGGTGATTCATCACATCGATTCGATCAACTTCTCCTATGGTACCAATGCTAGGAACTCATTTTCTATTTTGACATTTCCATAAAAAAATATTCAGTCGCCCGAATTTGTATGGATTTCGCCGGATACCTATATAAGATAAGGCGTTTTATGGAAACGCATTAGTGAATTTAAATATCCAATTTTTTTCATCCGATCTTTTAAAAAATCTATTTTTTTTTTATTAAAACTAACGTGAGATGTAGTCGTAACATGTAGGCCAGTAGCTGACTGATAATAAAATCTAAATCTATTTCAAAATTGGACAATAGATTATATTACGAGCTTACTTATAAAAAAAATCGACTGCCGTTTTTCACGCAAATTTTTGACACAGTTTTAAGCCAAACTTGATCAAAAAAAGAAGCGGAGGACATACAACTTGGATTCAAGGTCAAAAAATTGTCTTCACTTTTTTTATGTAGGTGAGATCTCAATAGGGTATAATCTCCATAGTTACCTACCACTTTACATTGTCACCCAAATAAAATCTTTACGAATATACCATAGAGCACGGAATATCACTCGCACCCTACTAGAGACGAAAGTAATAATAATACCGCGTGTCAGCCCGCGCCCGGCTCGTTGGCGAAAGTCGCATACTCAGCCTTTCACTTCGTGCTCAAAAATAAGTTAAAATACCCCGAATGTGCCGTGAATTGGTAAATTACATTAAAAAAGGTTCATCATCATCAACATCAGGTCTTTCTAGTCTCCACTACAGGAACACGACCCTCTCTGTACTACCAGAGCCATATACTAGCCTGAGAGTAGTCACAGGATTTGGCCTACACTCTCCACGCTGGCCAGACGGGTTGGAGAGGTCTTTTTGATGTTAATAAGCTTTGTTTAGCTTGTGTTTTCTTAGTCGCCATTTACGACATCCACGGAATGACTTGGATTGGTCCTATTCTACTCTGCCGGGAACCACACGGCAAAAAGGTTAAATAACAAAATTCTGATGTAACCTATATCACATGTAAGTAGAAAATAGTAGATTTATCCATTTCTACAATTACGTTGAAACCCAAAACCTCAATAAAAGGTACCTCCCCCCTGACACGCTTGTTTCGTATAAAATGTGTCGAAAAGGCGTTTCTAGTAGCGGACGAGTGACGTCACATTCCCTGCCGGCCTATTTACTAACTCGGATGACAGGTGTCGATGCCTATCAATCTAGGATTTGCTGTTACAATGCGGTTTTTGTATTTCAAATAAAAAGTTCGAGCAAGCAAAACCCGCATTGTAACAGTAAATTCTAGATTGATAGGCATCGACACCTGTCATCCGAGTTAGTAAATAGGGGGCTGGTCTGTGTTATAATTATCACAGAATACATAATAGTACAAGGTATATACAGATATTCTTTGCCACCTTCTGCCTGCTAACATAGTTGAAAATGCGGCCGAGGCAGGACAACGCATCTTATAAATCATGAGCGAGATAGCACTCTCCTGTAAGATATAGTGTAGTTGCTCGCATACATTGTTATCTTATGCCTTCATTGTTGCACCACTTGCAGTTATATCAAGAGAATGCTTTTATGTAGCTTAAACTTGTGGCAAAACCAACAACTATTGTATAACAAAGTCGCTAAACTTGGCCTTTAAGGGCTATCACCGTACGCTCTGTATACCCCGCAAGAGATAGATATGTGATTTATGTAAACTTTTATATAGATTATCGTTATTTTCAGCTTTAATTATTACTTTTTTAATTTTAGTTAGTATTAGTTTAGCATAATTATATGTAACATTATTTTATATCAAATTTCATACCTAGATATGTGTTATGTTCACTGTAAACTAATTAATTATTTTAAAATAATTTATCTAGGAAACAAGCCTATTGGATAAAATATTTCATCCTGTAATATTAAAGCAGCAAATTTGAATGATAACAAAGGTGAAGCTGCAACTTGCCTGCTACTGCACAATACAATATCATTAACACGTAAAAGATAAGCTGGCTGCAAGCATTGTTCCATGATTTATAATCATACTATGTAGCCGAGACCAGGACACAGAGCATATTATAAATTACGTTGAATTGTACGTATGGATACATCACTGCAACAGAATCTCGCATCTTATTATACTCGTTTAAAGCCAAAGCGGTTATAACCACTCTGTATTAGGTACCGAACCACCTCAAGTTATTAATACCACTTAGCCTAGATCCCAAAAAGACCTTATGACTACGTTATACTTTAGTACATTCGTGTTCTAAGTCTATGTATAATCGCAGCGGTATTAATCACTCCATATAAATATGGGATTATTTCATTACGTTAGCTAATAAAACAATCATCCTGAAATGGAAAAGTCAGCAACATCATCATCATCATCATCAGGTCTTTTTAGTCTCCACTGCAGGAGCACGACCCTCTCTGTACTACCAGAGCCATATATAAGCTTGAGTAGTCAGAGGATTTGGCCTACACTCTCCACGCTGGCCAGACGTGTTGGAGAGGTCTCTATGATGTTTATAAGCTTTGTTTAGCTTGTTTTTCCTTAGTCGCTTTTTACGACATCCACGGGATGACTTGGAGTGGTCCTATTCTACTCTGCCGGGAACCACACCACACAACATGCAAATTTTAATAATAACAAAGGAATACGAAGCTTGCCTGCTACTGCACAATATAATAGCATTAACACGTACAAAGATAAGCTGGCTGCAAGCATTGTTCCATGATTTATAATCATAATGTAGCGGAGACCAGGACACAGAGCATATTATAAATCACGTTGGATTGTATGTGTGTACATCGCTGCAACTTATTCTCGCACCTGCAGTGTTGCACCGCAAGTACATCTTGATATATGAGGGTACATGGCTCTATAGCTTTAATTAAATAGACCTAAATTATGTGATAGATATACCGGGTGTAAAAATACACTAACACGATCTAAAAGGGGTGACCCAGCCCGTCAAACTAAACACATCCTTTCCTATAGGACCAATACCGAACACCTTTTTGTGAGTTGACGTCGCTTGGAGAAAATGCGCTGTGCAGTTTGTTGCCGCTTCTTCTGCACTACGCTTTAGAAGCGGCCTAAACTTAGCCATAAGTAATAATAAATAAATAAATAAATATATAGGGACATATCACACAAATTGAGCTAGCCCCACAGTAAGTTGTGAACTTGTGTCGCAGGATACTAACTCAACGATACTATATTTTATAATATATACTTATATAGATAAACATCCAAGACCCAGGTCAATATGAAAAAGATCTTTTTCCATCTTGACCTGACCGGGGATCGAACCCGGGACCCCCATGTCGCAGGCTAGCGTGTTGACCGCTGCGCCACGGAGCTCGACGAATTATTGACGTCAACAAATATTTTTTTGTTGTAAGAATTGTAAACACAAATATGACAATTAATAAGTGTTCAAAGAAACCTATATTAAATAAACGATTGAATCTTGAATCTTTGTATGAAATTATAAACCTATAAAAAAAATTTGTTCTCAGCATTGGCCCCGTAGGATAAATTAAGTATTTTGCCGGACTGAATCACTTCTTTATGTCCGCGATACATTTATTTACACCCGGTATGAATGAAGTTTGAGATACGTTAAGCTGAACTCCACCTAGCGTTTGTGTAAACCCATCCTAAGATTGCTTTACCGCTGAGGATGCAACTAAGCTAGAATGATAATGATGATGAATGAAGTGCTGAAGGTCTACAACATATGAGGTGTGCTACGAAGAATAAAGTGCTACGCGCGATGAAGAATAAACTGCTACGCGCCGCATAGATAGAAGTGCTACGTGCTACGTACTACAAGCTACAAAGAATGTAGTGCTACGCGCTACAAGCTACAAAGAAATGTACTACGCGCTACGAAGAATGAAGTGCAATTTGTGTAAGTAAGTATTGAGCGCCAAAACTAAATTAAATTGCCACGTATAGTGATGTGCCGCAGAGAAATTGTATGTTGTTTAAATTCCGTCTCACGGAAATTGCGGGTTTCCATATTTTATTGTTATTTTGTTTATAGTTATTTTTAGTCTAGTATTACAATTTTAAAGATATAGAGGAACTGACAGCTGAACCTTAGTAAAATGCTCCCGTTGGCTCCCTTTCGGTACATAACTTTAAAATAACATAGGGAAAGTAACCTTTTTAATCTTATAACCCCAATCTTATATGAACGTATATAGCGATAGAAACTCGGTGGAAACTTCCACTATAATGAGTGTCTACCATATCTACAAATTGGAAGGAGTAGTATTGCCTGCCACTCGCCGTATCATCCTATCATTCAACAAGCTGATTATACTATAGGAGCTACTTGAGTGTACGCTGATATCCGCCCACTAGAAACGACATCGATAAAATAAAAGAATTGAAAATACACCGTGTCAATACATACTCTTAAAGGGATGACTCAGCCCATCAATATGAATAACTTTACCGGAGGGATCTAGCTGGAATGTTTTTTTTTTTATTTAGTCTAGAGAATCTTGGAGGAGTGAAAGAAAGGCCTTTGCCCAAAATTGCTACTAAATAATAATAATACATAAGTAAAAAAGCCGGCCAAGTGCGTGTCGAGCCACGCGCAGTGTAGGGTTCCGTCCTTTTTTGGCATGATTAATATACATACACATACCAAACTGCAGCTTTCTAGTACTTATAGTCTCTTAGTAAAACCGCGGACGGACAGACAGACAGACATGGCAAAACTATAAGAGTTCCTAGTTTACTACGGAACCCTAAAAAGAGTACCTAGCATTTGTTCCGAAAAGTGGTTCAAATTGTTGGTCTGAGTTACCCCTTTAAGGGAATGTCAAGAGCCAATTTACAAGGTGTAGCTGCGTGATATTCCAAATCTTAAGGAACTACTTGTTAAGTCTTTTTACCCTACCAATCTACTCTAATAAGTCAAGAGGAACGTTATATTTTTTTACCGTATACGAGTAACATGTGAAAAGACATGTCGTAATAATTGTCTCGTCTACTGGTATAAAGGATGTACGAATAAATACTCAAGTCAACATGGCACACCACATATTGTAAGTTAGAGTTGCAAAATAAAGGCGTAATAATAATAGATATTCTGGTTAATGAGGCATGTTTAGATATGCCTGGCGAGCATCATGAGCTAGCAGTTAAACAGACCACGCTGTTACACCGCAGGTACTGGTTTTGATTCTCGTACATTTTTACTTTGTTTTGAGCACGAAGTGACAGGCCGAGTATGTGACTTTTGCCTGCTAGGTGGGCACTGGCTGACACGCGTTAATATTATTATTACTTTAGTCTCTAGTAAAGCGCGAGTACCATTCTATCATCATTACCGTCATAGTCAGGTCTTTTTAGCCTCCACTGCAAGAGCATGTCCCTCTCTGTTCTACTAGAGCCATATATTAGCCAGAACAGACAGAGGACTCGGTCTACTCTCTCCACGCTGGCCAGATGGGTTTGAGAGGTCTTTATAATGTGTTTCGTAAGTAGCCTTCCACAAAATCTACAAAATCTACGGGAAGACTTGGAGTGGTCCTATTGTACTCTACCGGGAACCACATGGCGAAATGTATTTCAAAATATATCAAATATCTAAGTATATAGTAGTACAGAACACGAAATAACGCTCGAGCTCCACTAGAGACAATACAAATATTAATAATAATAACATGCTGAGCGAAGACCGTTTTGGTGCATGCTTGTGTAAATTGTGTTATTTTTAAACAGATGATCAATGTAGCCAAGTAAACAATTTTTCTTCTTTTTCTTCTTTTTCTTTATTATCTTTGTGGTAATGCACCACCGAAGTCACTTCTAGTTCCGTACATCCGGCACAGGAACAGATCGCGTGCAGCCAGAGATTTATAACTCAATCCAGCAATCAGCGAAACGCTTAACTAGCTGACGATAGGTGTCGGGGGATGATTGCAGCTATCTGTTTGTGCTTTACGAACTATTCACACGTATTTGTACGTACTATGATTAAGTTTCACTTCCACTAATTAACTTCCATGATATAATTGATTAAATTAGCTTATTACAGGTGAAGGAAATTTGTAAATTGGTCAGTATTTTTGGAGTTTTTTATTCAAGGTAAACAAACAAACAATTAAATCTTACCTCTTTCTAATATTAGTATACATTATAACTCGTAGCTAATTGTACCTCCTAACTTATTTCACTAGATTTGGTCCTATTAAATTAAAGCCATAGTACCATGTCGCAGGTAACACCTGAACTACAGAATATATCAAGATGTACTTGCGTTGCAACACTGCAGGTGCAAGATTAAGTCGTAGCGATATACACACATACAATTCAACGTGATTTATAATATGCTCTGTGTCCTGGTCTCGGCTACATAGTATGATTATAAATCATGGAACAATGCTTGCAGCCAGCTTATTTTCGTACGTGTTAATGCTATTATATTGTGCAGTAGCAGGCAAGCTTCACATTTTCTTTGATATTATTCTAATTTGCATATTGCTGACTTTCCTTTTTAGGATATTTGTTTTATTAGTTCGATCGGGTTCGATCCCCGGTCAGGTCAAGATGGAAAATGATCTTTTTCAGATTGACCTGGGTCTTGGATGTTTATCAATATAATAAGTATCTATTATAAAATATAGTATCGTTGAGGTAGTATCCCATAACACAAGTCTTACTTAAGAACTTACTTTGGGGCTGGCTCAATCTGTGTGATTTGTCCGTATATATTTATATTTATTTATTTTTATTTATTAGCTAACGCAATGAAATAGACCCATATTTATATGGAGTGATTAATACTGCTACGATTATACATAGTACTCAAAACACGAATATGTACCAAAGTATGTACGTAGTCGTAAGGTCTTTTTGGGATCTAGGCTAAGTGGTATTAATAACTTGACGTCGTTCGGTACGTAACATAGAGTGGTTATTACCGTTCTGGTTTAAACGCAAACACAATCAAGCATAACAAGTTGTACATTTAGCCGAACACTGCAGGTGCAAGATTAAGTCGTAGCGATGTACACACATACAATCCAACGTGATTTATAATATTCTCTGTGTCCTGGTCTCCGCTACATAGTATGATTATAAATCATGGAACAATGCTTGCAGCCAGCTTATCTTTCTACGTGTTAATGCTATTATACTGTGCAGTAGCAGGCAAGCTTCACATTTCTTTTGTTATTATTCTAATTTGCATATTGCTGACTTTCCTTTTAAGGATAGCTGTTTTATTAGCTAACGTAATGAAATAGACCCATATTTATATGGAGTGATTAATACTGCTACGTTATTAATATGTAAAATACGGGTCACTCACATATGAAGTCAGCTACAGGCCGACATGTTTCAACCTCATCCGGAGGTCTTCCTCAGGCGAATGTGAACCGAGACGCGCGCACGAAGTCGTCCCAGTCCGCACTGAAAAAAAAACTGCTACGATTATACATAGTACTCAAAACACGAATATGTACCAAAGTATATACGTAGTCGTAAGGTCTTTTTGGGATCTAGGCTAAGTGGTATTAATAACTTGACGTCGTTTGGTACCTAATACAGAGTTGTTATAACCAGTTTGGCTGTAAACGACTATAATAAGATGTACACACAAGGTACGAGAATATAATATAAATATAAAGGGACATATTACACAAATTGAGCTAGCCCCGCAGTAAGTTGTGAACTTGTGTCGCAGGATACTAACTCAACGATACTATATTTTATAATATATACTTATATAGATAAACATCCAAGACCCAGGTCAATATGAAAAAGATCTTTTCCATCTTGACCTGACCGGGGATCGAACCCGGGACCCCCGTGTCGCAGGCTAGCGTGTTGACCGCTGCGCCACGGAGCTCGACAAATATGTTGCACAGATCTAAACACACGTACAATTTACCGTGATTTTTATTATGCGTTGTGTCCTGCCGGGTCTCGGCTACATAGTATGATTATAAATCATGGAACAATGCTTGCAGCCAGCTTATCTTTTACGTGTTAATGCTATTATATTGTGCAGTAGCGAGCTTCACATTGTCTTCATTATAATTCAAATTCGCATGTTGCCGATTTTCCTATTTTAAGACGAAATTTTCGTATTTGAGGATGACTGTTTATTAGCTCTCGTAAAATACAACCAAGAATACATAGAGTGATTAACACCGATACGCTTACACATATTAAATCAATACGGTAATGCAACAACAAACAAAATATATTGTAAATTTTTTAGGCTCCACTTAACCTAAAAAATTTATAATATACTATTAATTACTCCACGTCGTACCTAATATAGAGTGTTTATTACCGCTACGGTTATAAACGACATAGTATAACGAGATGAATCCGTAGCGCAACATTGCAGGCGAGACATGATATGTCATAAATTACTCTACCTATTGGTGAAAACCGCATGAATATTCATGCAGTACTTTTTGAGTTAATTGCAAGCAAACGTTGAGAAGGACTTTGTTTTATTAAATGTAGTGATGATGATAGTAATAGTGGTGCAGCAAAGCCTGTAGCCAGCTCACCTTTATATTATAATTATATATTATATGCAATAGCTGACAGGAATGATAAACTTAATTTCTTTGTTTTCAAATCAGTTCTTTTGGTAACAGACCTTTGTTCCCAAACCTACAAACCCAAAAACAGCCTGCAAAAGGGATCTTATCTTAAATACGTGTAAATACCGTAAGCGGCTTACGTAATAAATTCCTCGAACAATTGCGAGCAAAGTCTGTTCGAGCGAAGTTTTGTGGCCACGACAAGTAGAAAAGAAAAGTGGCAACATTAATCTGATCCCAATGTTAAGAACGTGAAATTAAATAAACGCTAGTTAAATGCCAAACAATATTGTTTATACGTAGACATTAAGTGTTATTATAAATCTTGCAACATGCAACAATGCTCGCAGTCAGCTGGAAGCATTCTTGCATTTATGTATAAGCGCCTAACGATTAAAAAACTAGCTAACATGAAAAGTAAACTCAATTTCTTTGTTTTCAAATCGGTTCTTTGCGGTAACATACCTTTGTTCCTAAACCTATAAAACGAAAACCAGTCTGCAAAAGGGATCTTATCTAAAATACTTCTAAATACCGGAAGCGGCTTACGTAATAAATTCGCGGAACAATTGCGAGCAAGTCTGTTCGAGCGAAGTTTTGTGGCCACGACAAGTAGAAAAGTGGTAACACTAATCTAATCCCAATGTTAATAACGTGAAATTAAATAAAAGCTAGCTCAATGCCAAACACACTCTACATACGTAGACATTAATTTTAATAATAAATCATGTATCAATGCTTGAAGCCAGCTAGAAGCATTGTTGCATTTATGTATATATAAGCGCCTGACGATTAAAATAAATAGCTGACACGAAAAGTAAACTTAATTTCTTTGTTTTCAAATCATTTCTTTGCGGTAACAGACCTTTGTTCGAACATACAAAACCAAAACCAGTCTGCAAAAGGGATCTTATCTAAAATACGTCTAAATACCGTAAGCGGCTTACGTAATAAATTCCTCGAACAATTGCGAGCAAAGTCTGTTCGAGCGAAGTTTTGTGGCCACGACAAGTAGAAAAGAAAAGTGGTAACATTAAACTGACCCCAATGTTAAGAACGTAAAATAAACGCTAGTTAAATGCCAAACAATATTGTTTATACGTAGACATTAAGTGTTATTATAAATCATGCAACATGCAACAATGCTCGTAGTCAGCTGGAAGCATTCTTGCATTTATGTATAAGCGCCAAACGATTTAAAAACTAGCTAACATGAAAAGTAAACTCAATTTCTTTGTTTTCAAATCGGTTCTTTGCGGTAACATACCTTTGTTCCCAAACCTATAAAACGAAAACCAGTCTGCAAAAGGGATCTTATCTAAAATACTTCTAAATACCGTAAGCGGCTTACGTAATAAATTCCTCGAACAATTGCGAGCAAAGTCTGTTCGAGCGAAGTTTTGTGGCCACGACAAGTAGAAAAGTGGCAACATTAATCTGATCCCAGCAGCAAATAGCTCTCGAATGCGGTGGACGAGGGTAATGCACCGTGCGAGGGTAGTTGGGGCAGAAACCAAGTGGCTGCGAGAGGTGGCTTCCACACGGTACCCTGAAGGAGCAAATAAGGTTTGCGATTTCTTTATTTTTTTCAGACTCGCAATAAAATTATGTAAACTGTCTCTCTGATCTATGCGTTTTCCCGGTTGTATCCTCACTTGGACTGCTTTGATAAGTAAAAGTTCAAATAACAAACACAGATACATTTACACAAAGCATAACATTACAACGGTAAGATCCAGCATGTGTGCCACAACAACAACAAAAGCTAGAATAGAATAGAATAGCATTTATTTGAAAAAGACACACAGTACACACAGTTACATACAGAAAAAAAAACATTAAATAAAGGTGAATATGGGGTTCAACTTGCGCGAGGAAACATCCTCTGAACCGCCGCCCGCCCAAAGATGGCACCCCACCGCAGCACTGTGTCCGTTTTCAAATAGTCCCAACTCAGCATGTGCTGGCTTTAAGGCCAGCGCTGGTCTTCCGTTGGGACCCATGTTGACGTCACGGGTGTGCGCGACTTACAAAAAAAGAAAGTTATATTTATCTCCCAAAGTACTTAAGTAATATAATATATAAAAAGAACAATAATTAGGTATATTGTATAAAAAAAGATAAAAATACAGCAAAAACATAAAATTAAAGCTAACTTTATTAAAAAAACAGAACAATAATCTCATAAAGGCAAAGTAACTATTTCTATGCGGAAAAGTCGCTCGATTACAGACAGCCCCACGTCGCCGTTCGCAAACGAGCGGCTATTCCATAGGTAGCATAGCTAGGAGCACAGCGATACGTTTGTTCGTGAAGACATACAATTATACATACATTCATTCATAGTATCACGTCTTCACCCCTTACGGGGTAGACCCTAAGGCCAAAAGACCGAAAGGCCACGTTTAGCATGTTGATGGGCTTAAAGATTGAATAAGGAATAAAAATAGTGATGGGTTGCAAGCCACACCGCCTTTTTACATGATTCGTTAGATTCGTAAAGATAACCAATGATTTTCAGCTGCCACCACTGAGATGACAGTTACTCCTGAAATTATTTTGCAAATAACGGGAATTAGAGGAATAGGGAGTATGCACGTAATTTTTTTATTAGCTTTGTATAATCCATAATAACCACAGTAAAAAAATATGAAAGAACTTTTAAAATATCTTAATTAACGACGAAGATGTGAAACTTTGAAGTTTAAATAAGAAAGAGAAGTCCGATATGGACTAGTGACGTCATAGTCTATGTCATGCATACATTTGCCATACAAAATAGTGTTTTCGCGAGTGAGATAGACATATTTTCGTAAAATCATTTTATCTCGTTCGTTTTTCAACCAAATTTTATTCTGTTTTCACTTTCAGTAGGTACTTTACTATTAGTCCAATCAACGAGGCGTTTGTAACCCGAATAATTCTCCCGCCTATGAAACTTTGTACATGATGAAAGTAGGTAATACACATTATATATATACAATAATCCAACAAATTTTATTACGAGAAGTTAGGTATTTTTACCTAAACGTGAATTTTTTTATAGCTCTCTGTGAAAAATTCCTCAGACTGAAATTCTTTCTGTATACGTACCTATGTACTACTTAGAATGTGTATGTATAATAATCCAAAACTTTTTCGATTTCGGTTATACCCTAAATTCAACTTTTAATATTTCGCGCTATAACTTGTGCGGAAAAATTGCTCCGCTGACTTTTGTTTTTTTATATGGCTTTATTTACTTAAATAAATAGTTTTAATAAGTAATCCAAAAGATTTTCCTTAACATTATTGTAATTCTTATTTTTTCTTAATTACGTCGTGTGAATAATTATTAATTACTCAGGCAAATTTGTTGCGTTTCTTAGGTAGAGGTCGCTCTATTGTAGCCGACTTTTCAATAATTTAATTAAAATTTAACTAAATAACAAGTTTAAAACACATAGTTAATCGGTAATTCAAAGTATTTATAGTAGTGCGGGGAGTGCGGGGCGCTCGCGTCAGAGCAGTGGCCGCCCGGCCGCGCAGGCGCGAACTGTCACATATACTTAAAGTCTCGCTCGAAATTCAAAACGCAACATTTGTTTTTGCGTGTACCTACTGAGCTGTAGTAGGTAATATACCGACTTGTTTAAGGAACGGTTGCATTTAATTTTTCAACACACCGTGTCATGAAGAAGCTTATTAACACAATAGCCAAAATAATGCGGTAAGGTAATGTCAAGTATAAAATCGGCACCATTATCTAGCTGAACACTATTGAGAAAAAAAGTCGGGCTCGCTCTTGAAAGGTTCTGTAGTAGCAAGCTTAAATTAGCCAAAATTCATTTTTATATTTTTTGCTAGCAAAGATTTTTTTCATACTGTTTGTTTAAAAAACAAACTCAACTAGGTATATGAACACTGTAATAAGTATTGTCATAAACGATTAGAAAATTGCATTTAAACCTGAACTCAGCGTTTGTTTAATAGAAAACAATACGTAACACCTACGCCTCGTTTTCGAAATATGAAAGGTATAGGTACTTGCCCCGTTTACGCACTTTCCCCACCTCACCACAGGTTTCACAGGATGGAGGGCAACGATGCTAAATATGTCGGTTTGCTTGCGCGGGGTGGTTGCATATGGTAATTAAATATGGCACCTGAAAAATGTGTTATCTTAACCGAAAAAAAAAGCAATATGGTAAATGGCTGCAAATAGTAATGAACAAAAACTCAGTTGTGTTATGGAGCAACGCTCATACACAGTTCATTTATTGTAACTATAAAAAATAAATACAAGGTAAATGGCTGAAAATAACGAAACATTAAAATACACTATATATTCGCTAATTAGTAAAGAAACTCAACAAATCTTTGGTTGCATTTCGTATTTATAGGCGATATAGTCTAGACTTGTGAATAGGCTAGTTACCTAAATTTGATTGATTGTTAGACAATATACCTTATAATACGTTACACATGAGAAAAATATTATATTTTAAAAATATATTGATTTTCAACTTGTATTTCGCATTAAAAAAATGACATTAAATTTCTCCCGAAAACGCTCAAAACTGTCATGGCGTATTGTGTGACGTCACACTGTGCGAAACAGAGCTGTTTGGGTATGGCGATTGTAAATGTTATGTGATTAAACATGAATCAATTATTGTGATGTAAGTATATTTAACAAAATGTAATTCAGCTAAAGATAATTAAAACAACACAGATGAATTTTGCTCGGGCATATTTTACACTTCTCAGTACATAGTTTACCCTCTCGCTTAACTTACACATTGCTGACAACATCATCTCTATAAAAATCTCGTGATGGCCCTGAAATTGAGTTTATTCATTTAAGTACATTAATCTTTCAACAAGAGTAAGGGTAACAAAAAGCCACGTTAGTCAATTTAAGATTGGCTAGTATTATTGTCTATAACATGATTTCTGAGATTTTTATCCGTTCCTAGGATTGACTTTTACAACTGGTACATACATTCTTTAGTTATTGTTTGTTACTAGATAAGCATGAAAGTTTATAAAAATATAATTTCTATTTTACTATATTTCTAACCTCAAAACATCCTCAAAATAAGTACATGTATCAAAACTGTGGTCGAAACATAATCAATTAAAATAACATATTATGTATCACGACTGAGAAATTAGGATTTTAGCTTATTATAGTTTTATCACATGTATACTTACATCAAAATTTTAACATTGCGGAATTCCGATGAACAAAAGTCACTGTTCGATGCTAAAATTTTGCCAATTTTAGGCAAGTTATTGCTATTTCCTTTCATAAAATCTAAATTCCATGGTGTTCTTTTACAGTTTAATACTTTAAATAACTGAATAAATGTGACGACAAAAGATAAAGCCATAAAGTAATAGCTTGTAACACTCAGTTCTATGAAAATGTCAACAACAACGATTATGTTTTGCACAAAGTGACGTAACGCTTTGTGATTGGTGTTCCCGGTCACATGACCTGATGCCTATATTTTCATAATTTGTTTTGTAAAAATATCAACAATCGTAAATTATTTTGTTGAATAGATTGATTTTTCCTTATCTACATATCATAATTATTTTTTACATACCTTAATTATTTACCCATTTGTTCTCAGTGGATACATGCCTATTCTGCTATGTTAAAAACTATAAAATTACATTAAATTGTTTAAAAATAGAATAGACCATGACTAATAAACTACTAAAACAATTTTAGAAATCAGTCAGATAATAGCTGAGATATAAATTATTAAATATCACCTATTTATTCGCGGCATGACCGAAGTTGCAAGTTTTTGTGACTTTATTAATATGTAAAATACAAGTCACTTACGTATGAAGTCAGCTACATGCCGTTTTTAGGGTCCGTAGTAAACAAGGAACCCTTATAGTTTCGCCATGTCTGTCTGTCTGTCCGTCCGCGGTTTTACGCAGAGACTATAAGTACTAGAAAGCTGTAATTTGGTATGGGTATGTATATTAATCATGGCAAAAAAGTGGTAGAATACAATTTGAAATATATATTTTTTATGGGTAGCTCCCATACAAGTAAAGTGGGGGAGTAATTTTTTTTCTCTATTTACCCATCGTGTGGGGTATCGTTAAATAGGTCTTTCAAAAATATTGTGAGGTTGAGAACACCATTTTTCGATTTAGGGATCCGTTTCCGAAATATTTGGTTTTAAAGTGCGAATTTTTGTTAGAGGTAAGTGTCCCCCCCCTCTATCTGCTAAACGGTTATATATAGATACGTGAAAAAAATTACAGCAGTAGTATATATGCTGAATTTTAAAGGAAAACTATCAGAGCTGAGTACTAAGTACAAACTAAAAAGTTATAGGCAACCAACTTATAAACTGTAAAATTTCATACTATTTTCATTGTTAGATGTTTTTGGTCGTTAAACTGTAAGGTGCGAGTGTGAATAGTGTGAACTCAAAGTTGTTATTCGCAACTACGGAACCCTACACTGCGCGTGGCCCGACACGCACTTGGCCGGTTTTTGTGAATTGTGATTGCAATCTAGTAGAAACTTTCAATCTATTTGGATTTTTGCCGAATTCAAATTATTTTTTTTTACTAATTGTCAGGTGATGGTCTGTATTTTGTAGATATTTATAATAATTTGTATTTTTTTTTTCAAAATCGAAAAATGGCGGTCTCAACCTCACAATATTTTTCAAAGACCTTGTTAACGATACCACACACGATGGGTAAATAGAGAAAAAAAATACTCGCCCACTTTACTTGTAAGGGAAAGTGGTCTTTCCGAAACGCTAGTAGTTTTTTCGATCTTGCAAATTTTAAAAAAATATGACTTTCAAAAAGCGATACATGATATCCAAATTTGAATAAAATTTCATTTCATTTCATTTCACCCTAAAAACAATTTTTTTTCAAGATTTTTTTCTACCACTTTTTTGGCATAATTAATATACATACCCATACCAAATCACAGCTTTCTAGTACTTAGTCTCTGATTTAATCCGCCGACGGACAGACAGACAGACATGGCAAAACTATAAGGGTTCCTAGTTTACTACGTAACCCTAAAAACCAGTCAGATATCCTACTAAGTCAAATTATGAAGAGTTTGGCGTTCTAAGTGTGCGTGAATTGTTTATTCTAAGTAATGATTAAAACACAAAGAAGTTATTAGATCACAAAATTATGAAAACATGCTTAAGACTTGACTGTCCAGGTTACCACTTCCATCTTTTAATACTAAATTCGCTAGTAAGTTCAGTCCATATCTTCACCCATATGTATATTATAAAGTAAATTTAAAGTGTCCTATTAAAAATTGCACAACTAGAGAATTAAAGAAAAAGATTACAAACTGGCTCAACACTTTAGACTATACTGACATTGAATTAATACTTAAAGGGATCCAATAATTATTACAGGATAACACTAGAAACATGAAATGTTACACATACACTCACATTACAAGCATAGTATGCTGCTCAATACAAGCGCGCACACACATATACACACTTAAACATGCACAATACACTATATCACAAACACTCATCAACTGCTCCATTCCATAAGCAGCTTTCTTTTCTTTTCTACAAGAATTTTAATTTTTCTGTTTGTATTAACTTTAAACCTTAATTCTTTTAGCTATTTATCCCAAGAAAGTTGACACTGTTCAGATATATCATAAATTAACTAGTTGCCTACAAGACAGGCACAGCCTAGTGTAGGAACTAGAGGTAAACTCCAACGTTCGTCCATTCTGCTCCCACTAGCTAATGTGATTTTTTTATTTTGTGTTTTATTAGTTAGTGTATGTGTGGAGATAAATAAAATATAATATTATATTATATATTATTCATAGACACTAACTTTGATTACAATGTTAACTAAAATGATGTATCGGAAGCTGCCATAGCTATTTAAACTAGGTGTAAAAAATGAAAGGGGAATCAGAGTGGTGCAATTCTGTTAGGAAAACGGAATGTGTATAGCAAATATATATTTCAAATTACCGAAAAAAAGCTGTATACCTGGAAAATGCCAGGAGATATAGGAAGATACCAAATAGATTTTATATTAATTAAAAGTAATAACCGATATCAACTTACTTCATGCAAAACTCATCCTGGAGCTGATATTTAAAGTAACCTTAATTTGTTAAGCAGTAAACTAAATTTCAGAAATAATTGATCTCAATAAATCCATTTTGTCAATAGATCATTTTCTATTTCATTTTCTCAATAGATCCATTTTGTCAACAATTGAAAATAGAAGAGGACATATGATAGGACACTTGATACGACACGACGAATTTATAAAAACAATCATGAAAGGCAAAATAGAAGGTGGAAGGGGTAGGGGAAGACCCACACAGTTATTTCAAACAAATCAAAGAAAAAGTTAAATGGTGTCGTACTAAGATGTCAAAAGGCAGGTGGAGGACAGAGAAAAATGGAGAGAGCTCCACCGATTTACCGTTTAGCGAATATATTGTGTTTTTATTTTTCTTATCCTTTAATAAATTCTATTAAAATACTTGTCATGTTTCTCCTATTAAATAATAAATCAAAGTTTTTTTTTTTTTTTTTACCTACTATATCATTTATTTGCTCAAATACAATCAAATCAAATTTAATCAAAGTTTAATTTAATTAGGCAAAGTCAGAACTCTTTATTAAATACGTTAGGTATACATAGACCAGTACAAATATAAATTCAACCGTTAAAATTCAAATGCAAAAGTTTAAAATCTCTGATTAGGGGCAAGCTCGTCATAGTTATGCATTTGCCCCAAGCAAAAGTTGCACTTGCCTCTTTCAATTTCAGAACAAACATAAATGAAACATACATATGTAAAGTATAACATTTGTAAAGTAGTTTAGTCAAGTCATTTATGATATTTGAATTTCTTTAGCGCTTGAATGAACACCTGACAACTTGACTTACGATCTAATTACACAACAAATAAAATTACGTTTTGTTCTGCACTGTAATAAGTATTCCCCTTAACAAGTAGAAATTGTATTAAACCTGAACCCGGCGTTTGTTTAATAGAAAAAAATGCGTATAGGTACCTATGAGCCTCGTTTTCGAAATATGAATGGTAGAGGTACTTGCCCCACCTGACCATAGGTATACCTACGGTTATTATACCGTAAGATTTCCACATTATTGCATCAACCAAATGTTTAGCAGTTCGTCGCTAACTTGGCCCTAGCGAACATTTATTTGAATATCTCATATACTAATGATGAACCAATTTTGATGCCCAATGACTGAAAATATATTTAATATACAATAAAGATATCACAAACAAACAAAACGAACGACATATAAAAAAATATTTAAAATATTCGTTTGTACCTACCTTCTTGTAATGTATAAAGCATAAGGTAATGAAAAACTCGCTACGCACATGCGCCTACCTTTTGTTACAATTTCAACCTTAGAGCAGTAGTAATAAGAACGGATCGCTGAACTTAGCTCGCAAACTACATCTCGTCTGCGGTTAGTACATTTTAAAAGGTAACTGAACGTTTGAAAATTCATTGGATTATTGGTAAATCAGTTTTAAAATACAATCAAATGACCAATAATTTTATAAAAATGGACGAAGGAATTTTTCATCGCGTCAAAAAGCTTAAATAAAAAAAATATGTGTTTCCAAATGAAAAACTTTTGGATTACTGAGAAAACCTTTGTATTTGACCATATAAGAGCACATTAAAAAATTAAAATCAGCAGAGCAATTTTTCAGCACAAGTTATAGCGCAAAATATTAAAGATTGAATTTAGGGTATAACCGAAATCGAAAAAATATTGGACTATTATACAAACATATTCTAAGTTGTACTTAAGTACGTATACAAAAAGAATTTTAGACTGAGGAATTTTTCACAGAGAGCTATAAACGATTTTCATGTTTAGGTAAAAATACATAAAAATACCTAACTTCTCGTAATAAAATTTGTTGGATTATTGTATATCTATAGTCTGTATTACCCAGTTTCATCATGTGCCAAGTTTCATTGGCGGGAGAATTATTCGGAAGTCTCCATACAACGAATCTCCTCGTTGACTGGACTATATTGAATATTTTTGAATAAACTGGTAAGATAACAGATATTTTTTTCATGCATATTCCTATTAGTAATGCAGAACCAAGAGGAAGAAATTCAGTTTGGCGAGCGGCGACTTATCTAAATCATACACTACGTCCCCGGAGTTTGTTTGATACGCTCGACGCTTATAAGCGGCGTAATGTACCAAAATGGACGACAAAATTAGAGGCACCAGTTTTGGTACATAATTAATTGTGTGTCCCTTAAGTAATTCTCTGGACAAACATTGCAATAAATAATTTATAGTTAGTTTAAAAAACTAAAAAAACACGCTTTTAGCACGCTAGTCATGTATTGTCATCAGAACTCCAAGATTTTCTTACATACAAGTGAAGCTAATAAAAGCATGTTAAAAAATTCATTTGTGTATCTTATAGAATGCACATAACTATATAACGGGACTTGAGACCTTTCATTTATTTACGTAAATATTCATATATTTGTGGTGCTTGCACCAGCCAACCAGCGCCACCCTAAGTTTTATTTATTTAAGATAAGATCAAATTGAAGAAACCTTTGTACTTCATTAATTGGTGTAGGTGATGTATTCTGGTGGACAAATTTTGCACGACATCTTTGCAGTTAAAGCCGCCTGATCAATATCCACACATAAGTGACTTTTACAGATTGTAAAGGTACTCTCGATGAATCTCACGTGGATTTTGACACACAAAATCTAGCAATTTTAGTTATTAACGAAGCCACTCTACCAAAAATTACCGTCACCATAGGCACTAGTTTGTTTTTTCGGCGACGTAAAGCTCATTATGCGAACAAGGCGCTGATTTTAATAATACATTTTACTAACTTCTACGCGTTGTTCAAGCATATATTGTTACATGGTAATTTTTTATGACATAATATATCTTCCCGCCAAATTTGACAGCTATCGCTTTGACAAGATTGCCACTCTACGCTGTCAAAGTTCGAACGTGATTGTAAAACCCTATAAAATTTCCTACCGTAGATTTAGGGACGTTCGCACTTTGACAGCGTAGAGTGGCAATCTTGTCAAAGCGATAGCTGTCAAATTTGGTGGGAATTTATATTTAGTCATAAAAAAATACCATGTTACTACATGCTTCAACAACGCGTAGAAGTTAGTAAAATGTATTATTAAAATCAGCGCCTTGTTCCCATAATGAGCATTACAAAACGAACAAATAAACAAACTGAGGCCTATGGTGACAATTTTTGGTAGAGTGGCGTCGTTAATAACTAAAATTGCTAGATTTTGTGTGTCGAATTCCACGTGAGATTCATCGAGAGTACCTTTACAATCTGTGAAAGTCACTTATGTGTGGATTTTGATCAGGCGGTTTTAACTGCAGAGATGTCGTGCAAAATTTGTCCACCAGAATACATCACCTACTACGCCAGCACGAGGCCGTCATCAAAGCACTAACCATGTACAGTGGGCCGTATAGAAAAGTATGCTATTCCCATACTACGTTAATATTATATTGTCTTTGCCCATTGGTAATATTTATTATACGAGTATTATTGGTAATATGCTTTCTATGTGGCCCACTCTATTATGAATTCACAAGCCAAAGCTATTAAATCCGTCAGATCAATTTCGAAGGACATCTAGTATTGCCAGCGCTCAGATTGATATTAATATTAGTCTTGGTAAATTCAATATAGCCGACGATGCAAGATGACGGAAGGCAATTTTTCTCCGACAACCCTTCGGGATGAAGGACCTTGACAATATATTTTATTATGTCACGTCGAGATAAGCCGTGCAAAGCGTTAAGAATCGACAAATTGGGATGAAATGAAATAAAAATTCTTATAATTGCTATTGAACTATTGATTAAAAAAATCAAATTGGTGATGGTTTTTTAGCCACATCGCCTAGACAGGATCCGCGTCATTTGTTGGTTTACGAACAATACAATTTTCCCAACGATAAAAAATATGGAGACAGTCGACATACAGAGCCGACCCCAAATAGAAGAAGAAACAGGTTGAACGAAACCCCATAAAGAATTTGAATTTAAAGTAATAGAACAATAAATCTGTACAAACAATCCTTGTCTTTCATTTACTCACGTGAACCCTCTTTTTTAATAACTTAATTTTCTTTTAGTAAGTGTCACACCACTCCAAGTCATCCCGTGGATGTCGTAAAAGGCGACTTAGGAAACACAAGCTAAACAAAGCTAATAAACATCAAAAAGACCTCTCCAACCCGTCTGGCCAGCGTGGAGAGTGTAGGCCAAATCCTCTGACTACTCAAGCTAATATATGGCTCTGGCAGTATAGAGAGGGTCGTGCTCCTGCAGTGGAGACTAGAAAGACCTGATGATGATGATGATGAAGTGTAGTAGTGAGTTTTAATTCCGAATGGGTAAATAATATGTCAGAAATTAAGTCTAAAGCTATACGGATAGCAACCCAGTACCAATGTCATTTATCTTTTCAACCTATCGCGTTATCCCCTAAACCTAAAAACCTAAGTTTTGGTTTGTAACGCATCATAACAAATAAAAATAAAATCACATTTTTTTAAACAGATACTGATGTGATTTTAAATGTTTTATGAAACTCGAAAATTAAATTAGTTAGTTCCCTATTGCGACAAACAGATATATTCTAGATACGGAAATCCCGATGGAGCGAAATGAATATAAAAACCTCGACTATAACATCCAGCTTACCGTACTTGTATCATAATGTACTATTATTAAACCCTGGCGCAAAAAGAGCGGTGTTATAAGTTTCAGCGCTTAGTGTGTGAATGTGTCTGTCTGTGCTCTAAAACGGGGGTACCGATTAAGATGCGTTTTTATTAATTGAAAATAGGTTTCTGGGTTTTGGTTTATCATTTTAATGTCAGACATGCTTTATCAAATCGATTCAGCTGTTAACAAGATGGGTAAGGGTTGGGATTAGTGTTGGGGGATGCTTGAATTTTTAATTTTATATAACTTGTTTTTATCGTACCGACGCAATACATTTCACAGTTTGTTCATAGGCCTATACTGTACTGCATTGTGAGTGTTGGAGAACGAGTCGCCAGGGACACATTTGTCTAGTTTGTGAATGGACTATCCATCGATAGGAATAAAAGGCCGCTATCCTACGCTGAAAATATACATCAAACTGTTGTTGGCTTATCAGTATACGTTTTTTTTTAACCAGTTTAACCAATAATTTACTTTAAAATATTAATGTTTTTTATAGATCATAAATTATTTTTTTGCGTTTGACCATTGAAAACATACGGGATTGGCTGCAACAAAAGTGACGTCACCTGCTTGTAAACAGAAATGTCAGGCGAAGTTTGACTTGACAGTTTTAAGGCGCTGTAGTATGAGACTCTACCGCCACCCAGCAATTTATTCTTTTAATCCTAAATCATATCAAATTTTAAAAATATAACAGCTGAATGCCCTCGTAAATTACGTGTAGTATTCTTGGTACAAGTTAACACTATTTTTAATTTGATGAATTAAGAGAACTACTCATTACCACCAAAACTGGCCACTTTTGGCAGTAATAAGTAATTCTCTTAAATTTAAATTATAATATCTACGAAAAGTAATATCAAGAATACTACAAGTAATTTACTAGGGCATTCAGCTATTAGATTTTTTTAATTCGATATGTTTTAGGACTATAAGAATTAATTGGTGGGTGGCGCTAGTCTGACACTACAGCGCCTTAACAGTAATTTGCATCGTTTGCACTGGTTTGCATGCAGGAGATGTCATGACCAAAGAGCATATAATCACTACGTTTTAGTATGGCAACACGTAATGGCGTCTGTAGCGTTTTGGCCGCTTTATTATTTACTAGCTGTTACCCGCGGCTTCGCCCGCGTAATAGGTATATAGCCTATGTCCTTCTGGGTACCCTAACCTATGTGTATGCAAAATTTCATGATGATCGGTTCAGTAGATACGGCGTGAAAGCGTAACAAACAAACAAACTCACTTTCGCATTTATAATATTAGTTGGGATTGGATTTAATTTTTTGGTGATTTTGCGTGAAAAGGAAAGCCTTCAGCAACGAGGATCTGTGGCATATTGCAACTAGATTCATCAAACGGTCAGCATTTGATATGAGAAATTTCGCCACTATATAGTAATCACTATCAAGCCTGTCATTTGAACTGCTTTTCTTTTGGGACTAGTGCTGGGAACTCATTTTGTTTTATTTATTTCCATACAAAAATATTCAGTCACCCGCTCGATTTGAATGGGATTGTCAAAAAATAAAACAGTTCCCAGTATTGTTCCCATAGGAAAAGTTGTGCAAATCGGCGGGCTGAATTACCCCTTAAAAGATCCGAAACCATAAATATTTCACCGTGTATTCATGGTTACTTAAAAGACTAGTGCAACGATTTGCTATCTCGGTGTACAACGATTTGATTGTCACTTTAGCATCCATTACGGTTTTCATATCTCAAAAAAAAATAGTCATTCATACCGAAGCCGTAATGAATATTGAAGTTACAATGAAAATGATGTACACCGTAGCTGTCAAAAGTTAGCAAATAAGCCGTCAGATTAGGGTGTAATAACTCGTTTAATTTAAAGTATACTCGTATTTTTGTGTATTGGTCTTGTTTTACATCATTGTATTGACCCAGTATAATATTTCAGTTGGTTCATCGGCCTACAGTGCACTGCATTGTATGTATGAGGCGCTTGGGACGCATTTATCTGGTTTGTAGTGGGAGATCTATCGATAACACTGAACATGGATTATGTACCTACCTTTTCATCCAACAGTCATTTTATTCCACTCAAGAGGAGAAAGTTGAAAAAAACACTAGGTAACCACCTAGTGTTTTTCTCAATTCGGTATTTGCCTAATGTTAAGATTATATAAAATTTGTTTCCAATGATACTAATTTCTATTTAAAAACTCTATAAAGAACACTTTTAATTTGATATCGATTCGTTAAGTGTTCTTAAAGCTTCTTTAAAGTTGGGTGAATAGGACCATTTTTAAAAGTATGAAAATCTTAAATAAGAATTATACTGTATTGTAGTCCGCTAAATTTAAAGCAACTTTTATTATGAAACCATTACCACAAACGTATTATTTCGTATAGTTACCAAACAAAGTTCCACGCCGCCCATACAAAATACAAAGTTGTGGCGTCACAAATAAGTTGGCATTTCAGCAGTGCGTTTTCACGTCTAAAAATATGTGTCTTTAAAACTTCTATATCTGAAAGAGTTTTTTGTTTATAAATGTATTTCGGTCACTATTGTGTTCATTTTTGGCAGGTCTTTACATAGCGACACGAAAAATTTTTTAGTCAAGTAGTCTATTTATCTATCTTCTATCTATCTATCTTCTATCTATCTATACCTATATATATTTATTTTTTATTTATATATATAAAACAAAGAAGGGTTTGTTACAACACTTATAACTCGAGATCTGCTGAACCAATTTTAATGGTTATTGATTCGTTGGATTTGTCTCCGCCCCGAATAGCAGAATACATCTTAAAAACAATGAAGACTCGATATGTGTTAGGCGGTACGAAGTTCGCCGGGTCAGCTAGTAATATTATAAATACGAAAGTGGGTTTGTATATTTATGTTCGTTGATTTATTACCTCTTCTTGAATTTTAGTATACATATAGGTTAGGGTACTGAGAAGAACATTACAAACCCAACTGAAGTCACCCGTCATTTGAAGTTCCTAAGTACACAAAAACTTCTTACTTAACTTAGAAAATAGACTCAGTTATAAGCGCTAGGCCTGTAGTCTAGATATTAAATAACAAACAACAATGCACCATTCGTTTGCAATAATAATTTAAGATATTTTTAACAAAAAACAAAAACCGACTTCAACCCTATCAATTTATTTAAATAAGCGTAAGAATAAAATTTTTAAAAGTGCAAACTAAACGGCATACCTGTAAAAAAAAATTTGGTTTTTGTGTATTTTTTCAAAAAGCGCTCGTCATATTTCGGTAAAAATTTTATGGGACCATTTGTAAAATATTACCTTTCAAACAGAAAAAGAATTTCTTAAATCGGTCTAGGCGTCTTCGAGAAATCGGGGAACATACATAAAAAAAAATAAAGATTATGACAAATTGAGAACCTCCTCCTTATTTTGAAGTCGTTTTAAAAACAAACCAACTATAAAACAATACTTGAATAATCAAAGTTCCAGTCTGTAAGAAGTAAACAGAAATAAAAATTATAAAAAAAACATCCGTTTTCACGGAAAATTTTATAACTGGCGTAAAAAAGCCTCTCATATTTTTCAGAATGCAAAATTAAGACTGGCATTTAACAAAAATTGGCACGAGCGACGCCCAATAAAAGAGAACAAAATAAAAATGCTTTTCAGTCGCGTCAACATTTCAAAATAAATAAAAATAAGAGAAAAGGTGGAGGTGATAAAGGCAGCGGTACACAGACACATTGAGGCCGTTACGACGCATTTTTGTGTCGACACTTTACAGGTAGGTTTTTCCTGTTAATACACCTGGGTGAATTAAGTACATTAGTTATTATATTTCTGTGAAAAGTAAATAATGGACTGAACATGACGTAGGTATGTTACGATGGCGATATGTTACTGGCTTAATGAATTATTATCTTATAGCCCGTGGGCGTAATAGAGAGTTGTATGAAAATCTCATTACCTGCGGTCATAACAGCGACCATCCAGCACTTTGCTTCCATTTTATGACACTGTTTTAGTGTAGGTGCAAGGAAAATGTCTTAATGTTATCGAACTAGCTTCGTTTTCGGGTTTGCTTGTGTATTGTAAACTTAATATAAATATATAAACTTTTTCTGGCATGAAAAGCATCCTTTGTCCTCCCCGAGACTATTTCTAAAGTAACAAATTTCATTAACTTTGGTTCAATGATTGAAATATGAAGCAGTCTTCGTCTTCTTTTCATGTCGATGGCTTGTCAAGATTAGATCCCGTCTTGGGTAGCGACTCTTACTCGTACACCATTGTTATTATGAAGATGTTACCTTTACATTTATAAAATTAAGTAATTCCCTTTTCTTAAAATATATGATATCGAAAAAATTTAACCCAGGATAACCCGAACTTTGGAATACATTTAGACTCAGCCAATCAAATTACAACAAAGCTGAGTAAAATATAGATGAGACTAGAGAGCATGTGTATCACGGGCTTTACTCTCAGTAGACCTACCATTCTCGGTACCAGTGCTTCCATTCACAACCTGGTAAAATATAACAGTGGTATAAATGACCTGGTGAGCTATTTTAAGGTCATAGCACACTTATCAACTCGTAAACAATAAATGTTACAACTTGATCAGTTCAGTATTCTTTGTAAAAAATTCCCTACTGCAACGCACTCTTATCTGAATCGTAATGAAATCAGTAGTAAATTGTTACTTGTTGGTTAATGTGTCTATTACTTTTACTTAACTTTGATTCATAATATTATTTGCTTTGCTATATATTTGTATGGCGTCCGCGGAAGACCAGCGTTGTGGTTCAGCCGCAACATATGCTGAGCGGAGACCATTTTGGTATAAACATAAAGGTATTTTTTTTCTTTGTATCTTTCTGGTTGTTATACCTATTTATCATTTTATGTTTTATACCAAATAAACGATTTTCTTTCTTTCTTTCTTACTTTCTTCTTTCTTTCTTCTCCTCGAGTCCAGCTCATGAACCGCTTTGCAGGTCGATCAACTTGTGGTCCCATCTACTTAAAGATAAAGATATACTTTATACTTACGGCTTGTCGTCCACGCGCTTACGTCTCTTGATCCACCCTTGCACCTCGCATCAATCCACAGTTTACCTGTAGCAAACTATTTTTATTATTCACAGTCACAGCCAAACGTGAAGAGTAGCACAAGGTCATGTCCCGGGTCACATTATGCTGCATATAATAATACTAGCTGTAACCCGCGGCTTCGCCCGCGTTAGGATATGTCCTTCTCGGTACCCTAACCTATGTGTATGCAAAATTTGATGATAATCGGTTCAGTAGATACAGCGTGAAAGCGTAACAAACAAACAAATAAACAAACTCACTTTCGCATTAATAATATTTGTTAGGATTGCATACAAATACGTTTATATGATATAATAGGGTACGAAACAGATATTACTGAAATATTTTAGAGCAAACCTATATTAATGTTAAAAACAGTATGCAAAAATTAAACTGGAAATAAAAAAGAAAGCTACTTACTATACTGAATATATTATTAGTAAAAGTGAGCTGGGAACAAGCCGCGGGAGGTGTGTGGGGGCAAAGGTGAACGAAGAGTCATAAGCGCGGATGCGGACAGACGTAAACGTTTGGACAACAAGACGTAATCGTGGGTACCGTAAGTTGACCGCCCGCAAAGCAGTTCATGAGCTGGTCCTGAAGCGATGCGATTGCGTTATGATTCCTAATAATATGCTTGCAGTAGCGCATTTTATACAAAGAATTCTGAACTGCTCGAGATGATACGTTTAAGTTCCGTTTACAGATTGTTATGTGTGATTATAATCTTTAGTGTTTATACGTCTTTTTTCCTTGCGGGGGACAGAGCCCAAGTCTATAAAACCTCATGGCCACGTTTAGCATGTTGGTGGGCTTGTAGGTGGAGAACGGAATCAAAATATGTAGTTATGGGTTGCTAGCCGAATCGCCTATTGACAAGATTTCTCACGCCCATTTCCTCGATAGGCTTTTACAATCTACGCAGGAAGAAAAGCAGCTGGTACATTCTACGTTTTTCCTGTCTCTCAGACCAGCTTGGAAGATCTACTGAAGATGAAGTGAAATTTCTATTCCGCTATCAATCAAATTTACTCGTCTAAAATAAACTAGCAGTAGCTTGTATATGAAAATGAATTATGAATTATGTATATCACAGGCTTTACCCTGAATAGTTCATCCATTCTCGGTACCAGTAATTCCTTTCACGACCTGGTAAAAATATAACAGAGGTATTAAACAAGCAGTAAGGCCATATTCAGCCGTTTAGTGAAATTTTCTACTTCTTCATTCATTTACTCGTCTTTCTATAAACTAGCAGTAGCTTGTGTATTACAGACTTTATCCTGAATAGTTCATCTACTCGTATTCTCAGTACCAGTGCTTCCTTTCACGACCTGGTAAAAATATAACAGAGGTGTAAACAAGCAATATGGCCGCAATCAGCTGTTTGGTGAAATTTTCTTTATTAATATCCTCCGATCCGACGAGCTCCGTGGCGCAGCGGTCAACACGCCAAAGTGACACGGACCCGGGTTCGATCCCCGGTCAGGTCAAGATGAAAAACGATCTTTTTCAGATTGACCTGGGTCTTGGATGTTTATTTATATATGTATTCGTTATAAAATATTGTATCGTTGAGTTAGTATCCCATAACACAAGTCTCGAACTTACTTTGGGGCTAGCTCAACCTGTGTGATTTGTCCGTATATATTTATTTATTATTATTTATCTCTCTATTAACTAGAAGTAGCTTGTATATCACAGGCTTTACGCTAAATAGTCCATCCATTCTCGGTACCAGTGCTTCCTTTCACGACCTGGTAAAAATATGACAGAGGTGTAAACGAGGTGGTGAGCCGTTATTGCCGTATTCAGCCGTTAACTTGAAATTTTCCCTCTTGAATAGCGACGCAAATACGGGGTATAAACGGACATTTTTGTTGTTTGCAAATGTGCAATGAATAATATTTAGAAGGGCTGGAAAATACAGGGGTCGTATGTTTTGTTATTACTCTTTTTTGTTGCGTCAATGGGAAGATTGTTTTTAATTTACGTTTTGAAATTACTTCTTTCTTATGTCGTACTAGATCTTGGCTTTAACTTTGCTTAAGTAGAATGAGTTTCGAGATCGAATGTTTTATATAGTTTTGACTCCGAGATACAATACTTTATCCATTCGTCTCAAATTATTTCTGTAGCAAAATTTCTAGATAAGAGTAGCGCTTCAATTGTTAAAAGGTCACAACAATACATACATGATAACTTTTGCATTAATGATATTAGTATGGAATGGAATTTCTTTCTCTGAACGTTCTTCCGGTTGTACCTATCCTCAGCGGTAATGCCTCGAAAAACCCTGCCCAGCTAATATCTATATATAGAACTAGGAATTTTCCCGCGATTATGTCCGCGTAAATTATAGTACTTTTAGCATTAAGTCCACCTATAAAAGAATTATGAAAATCGGTCCAGTAGTTCCCAAGCTCAATTCAAACAAACAAGCAAACAATAAAATCTTTCCTCTTCATAATATTAGTAAGTTACGTTAATATGACCCTGCCTTACCCTGAAAAGGGGCGACTCAACCCGTTCGGCTGAACACTTTTGTATTCATCATCATCATCATCATCAGGTCTTTGTTAGTCTTCACTGCAGGAGCACGACCCTCTCTGTACCACCAGAGCCATATATCAGCCAGAGCAGTCTAAGGATTTGGCCTACACTCTTCACGCTGGCCAGACGGGTTGAAGAGGTCTCTTTGATGTTTATAAGCTTTGTTTAGCTTGTGTTTCCTAAGTTGCCTTCTACGACGTCCAAAGGAAGACTTGGAGCGGTCCTATTCTACTCTGCCGGGAACCAAACGGCACTTTTGTATTGTAAGGTCACATTTTTTTATTTGCAGTATATTTCTACAGCAACTAGTACCAAACGAAATGCCTGTTACCTAGATCTGAAAAAATATGTTTATTAGAACATAGAAAAGTAATAATTCCACGTCACAAACAAGTCAGAAAATGAGCAGCAATGGAACAAATTTCCCCGGAGACGATTACCTCCTCATATGTATTATTATTACGACTTGCTTGTAGGGATGGGAAAATTTATCGATTATCGAAAGTGGCCGAAAAAGCCTTTTTATTTTGCATACTTTATTAATATTAAATTGCTGTCGTTTTTCTTGACTTTGGACCAAAAAACGTCACAGCTGTGGGCGTAAATCGTGAATATTAAAGATAGTGGGTTATCGTCGCCAATGTGTGGCATGGGGTAAGATAATAGCTACGTAGATGCCTAAAGATAGCTTAAAAATCTCAAACAAATATAAGCTACGAATATACATATCACACACACATTAACGCACTAACACAGTAGGTACACGCGCCCCCACAGGAATACTTACTAGTTTTTGGTTATAGTTGCAACAGAAATACATCATCTGTGAAAATTTAAACTATCTAGCTGTGAAGGTTTATGAGATACAGCCTGGTGACTGACAGACGCACGGACAGCGAAGTCTCGTGAATAGAGTCCCGTTTTTAGGGTTCCGTAGTAAACAAGGAACCCTTATAGTTTCGCCATGTCTGTCTGTCTGTCTGTCTGTCCGTCCGCGGTTTTACGCAGAGACTATAAGTACTAGAAAGCTGTAATTTGGTATGGGTATGTATATTAATCATGGCAAAAAAGTGGTAGAATAAAATCTTGAAAAAAAAAATTTTTAGCGTAGCTCTTATACAAGTAAAGTGAAGGAGTATTTTTTTTTTCTCTTTTAACCCATCGTGTGGGGTATCGTTAAATAGGTCTTTAAAAAATATTGTGAGGTTGAGAACACCATTTTTCGATTTAGGGATCCGTTTCCGAAACATTTGGTTTTAAAGTGCGAATTTTTGTTAGAGGTAAGTGTAGTAATGGGGTAAGTAAGTAAATAGACTTCGCGCTGGTGTCGGCAGATGCCAGGAAAACCGAGTCAGGTGGGGTTTTTCCAGCAATAGCAATTGCAACTGTGGCGCTGCTCAGTCAATGGACCACCTAGTTGTGCCCTGAATGTCCAGCTTCCTACACTCAAATAGACCTTAATGAGGCAAATGACCGGGCAGTCGCAGTTGCAAGTTATTGGTCAAGGAAAATATAAAACTAGCCATCTACGACTCGAAAGAAGAAGAAGACCCTTTGGGTATGGAACCCGAATAAGATCGTTTTCGATCTGACCGGGGATCGAACACGGAGCCCCTCGTGTAACAGGCTGGCCTGTTAACCACTGCGCCACGGAGGCCATCCGTATTACGTATGACCACAGTATACAATGTACAGTGTAGTATAACGTAATGAAAAGTGTCAAATTATGCTCTCTGTACCCTAGATATCATGTATGCATTTTTATGAGAATCGGTGCATTACGGCGTCAAAACACATGCTCGTTTTCACTATCTATAAGATACGTCAGAATAGGATTGTGTGTATGTCAATAAAGCAAAGCATTCGCATTTAAAACAAAAATAAAAAAAGTAATTTTATGAACTACGTATACAAAAAGAATTTTTACTGTACAAAAACTGTACAACTCATTGCTTTTTATGTAGAATGTCCCATCACTATTCGAGAAAGACGCATACGGTTAACAGAGAAAAGTTAGCAATGAATCGACATATGGCGACGGGCAAATTTGCGATATGTGAAAACTAATTTTGCCGTTTTCCCACGAGTGATATTAGTTTGCCCGGACTGCAAAATGTTTACACCATATTTTATATTTTGACGAGCTACGTAGCGCAGTGCACCTTTACGCATGTAGATCAATTATTTAATTATTATAATATTTTATTTGAATCGCGGACGTAAACTGTGAAAAAGGCAGTCAAGTTTTTTATTTTTTTAATTATTGCCACTTGTTTAATTACATGTGTGCTTATTATCAACAACTGTTGTACAGTATCTGCTATGGATCATCACTATCACTTTTTGTGATCTATTAACTAGGTACCTATACTCTTTTTTTTACGGACACATCACACAAATTGATCTAACCCCAAAGTTAGTTCGAGACTAGTGTTATGGGATACTAACTCAATGATACTTTAATTTATAATATATACTTACACAGATCAAGATCCAAGACCCAGGTCAATATGAAAAAGATCTTTTTTTCATAATGACTTGACCGGGGATCGAACCCGGGACCCCCGTGTCGCAGGCTAGCATGTTGACCGCTGCGCCACGGAGCTCGACATTTAAGATTACATTCATCTTCTAATATCTGTGCTTTCAACAGACAATTCTTTTATATTCCCGTGCCTATAAATAAAATTGACAATTGTGAATAGCACACGAAGGTTTTTACTCAAAAAATTCTTTGTAATTCCTTTGAATTAAAGTCTATATTTATTATAATAGCAGAAAAATAAACGGAAAAAACAGATAGACGGACGTACAAAGAGACGTTTGGAGTAGAAGGATCTCTTTTTTCCGTTTGAGTACGGAACCCTTAAAACAGTCACTGCCCAGCCTTTTGCAATACGAATCCTGTTTGTTTACGAACGTCCATACAAGTACATTTCACGTGCTTGAAATACTCTCGCTCAAAGGCTGAAATAGGAACCATTTCAATTTCGCAGTATTGCTATTGGAGTTGTGACAATCATTCTGATAAATTCATACCGTTAGTGTAGCGTTAGTGTCAGCCTTTGAAAGTGAAGCAATACCGCTTTATACCTAGAATACCGCTTTATACCTAGAATACCGCTTTATACCTAGAATACCGCTTTATACCTAGATGGTATGAATACCACTGTGATGTTACGAAAATGAATCGAGAGAACGCTATCCTATACAGAGTACGGAGTGTGAATGACCGTTGACATACCTTTAAAGGGATGACTAAGCCCGTCAATATGTCCGACTTTTTTTACGGGATCAAGAGTGGAAATTCCAAAAAAAGGGTTGCACTCCGGGAGTGCCGGCAGCAGTGAAATCTTAAATAATAACATTTATAATTTATTACCTTTCCTAATAGCAGTCACCATCCATGGATGTGCGTTGTGCGTAGCACGCTGTAACAAACACATACGCACATTCGCACAAGCGCCTTGCGCCGTCTATACGAAACAATCTGACGGTCACGTGATCTGCCGCGAGTTTAACATTGTTCCCCGTCACAAAACGTGCACAGCGCCGCTAAAGAAGTGTTCGCTTCAAAAATAATTGATGTTTTCTAACAAAAGTATTCAGCCAACAAAATGTACCAATAAGAAAATTTAAAAATGTTTTCTAGCTCCCAGCATTGATCCCACAGAAAAAGTTGTTCATATTGACGGTCTGAGACACCCCTTTAAGGGAATGTCAGGAGTCAATTTACACGCTGTATTAATATTTCAAATGATTTCGAACAGTCCTAACTAATATTGCGAAAGTTATGTTTATTTGTTAGTTGTTACTACATACATACTGTCTCGTCTTTTTCCGCTTGGGGTAGACAGAGCCCAGGTTTATAAGACCTAAAGCCACGTTCACCACGGTGGTGGGCGTGGTGGAAAACGGAATCAAAATAGTCATGGGTTGTTAGCCGCATCGCCTTTTGCCATGATTCCTTACAGTAGTAGTATAAATACTGAAATTGAAAGGAAATCTATCAGAGCTGAGTACTAAGTACCAACTAAAAAGTTATAGGCGACTCGAAAATGTAAAATTTCATATAATTTTCATTGTTAGATGTTTTTGGTCGATAAAATGTGAGGTGCGAGTGTGAACTCAAAGTTGTCATTCGCAACTACGGAACCCTACACTGCGCGTGGCTCGACATGCACTTGGCCGGTTTTTACTTATTCCTTCGATCGGCTTTTACGACCTGCCTGGGAAGAGAAGCCGCTGGTACTTCTACGTTTTTTCTTTGCTCCCAGACCAGCGTGGATCAGATTTACCTATGAAAAGTTAGTTAAAAAAATGATATGGCAGACGGAAACTGTCAAAAACGACAGTCAGGTATTTTTAGTAATGCTACATTGTAGTTAAATATTGTAAATACTGTACGATAGTTCGAAACCTGTTTTGTGTGTCAATCCAGCTTACACTTGGCTGGTTTCATTTTCCCTTTACGAAACGTCAGTTGAGGTCACGACGTAAAAATTCGCTCGGCATCCGCATAGACACAACTGACGGCTGATAAATTGACGCTGCGTGTACGTGACGCGTGCCACCCCGCGGATCTGGGGTACGATTTTTAAACGGGTGACTTCGAAAACGAACGTTTTTTTGTATAGAATAATCGCTCATTTTCTGAATTCATACTTTTACATATGGTACTATTGCTGATCTTCTTTAAGAAATCTTTAAGAATTGCATCTACTCCAAAAATTTACGATTTTTGTGTGGAAAGATCGCTCGCTTTCTGAATTTAATACTTTTGCTCTTAAATTCAAAACAAACTTTAAAAGGTGACTCAGCCCATCAACTTAAACAACTTTTGTTATGGGACCAATGCCGAAAATTCTCTTGCATGAATTGCATTTGACTGATTGCTTTGACTTTGACTTGCTTGCTTGATTGGCTTATTTATATATGTCCCTATATATTTATATTTACTGCTCGCTCTCACATAGCCTTCACCTTGAGTTGCTTCATCTTGGGCGTCTTGCGTTTCTTCTCGTGTTTCTGTCCCTTTAGCTCCCAACGACGCTGCTTTTCTAGGTCGTCCTCCGCTAGTATCTTCTCCTTCATGAATTTTATATGGGTATGTTAATTTTCTAATTTCCAGCATTAGTCCCATATCAAAAGTTGTTCATGTCGATGGGCTGAGTCACCTCTTAAAGTTTATCTATTGAATTTAAAATAAGGGTGCATACCCTTTAAGGGGTTACTCAGCCCGGCAATATTTAAAGTAAACGAAAATTTGATTATTCGTAAACGTAGGTACCACTCGAACCATTCAAAAATTGACTCCCTGCTGACTCAGCGTGTCGCCATATATTTAAAACTACGCACGGCCGGACATGTTGTATGCGGCGCCTGAGTGTGTACACACTGAAAGAATAATAATATTGCACAAGCCAACATGATTAGGACGGTACTACAGTCTTGTAAAAGTGAGGAGGGCCTTACATGCAATTAAAAATGTTCTATATTCTATTCTTTATTCCTCTGAGTAAATTCTAACATAATCCATGTCACCCACATTTCAATTATCTTTCTGTTGGTGAAAGAATTTTGAAAATCGGTTCGGTAGTTTCGAAGTCTTTTCAATGAAAAGAAACAATCAAATCTTTCCTGTTTATAATATTTGATTAGAATCCTAATCCTATCCTAACCTATCCTATCTTAATCCTAATCCTAATCCTAATCCTAATCCTAATCCTATCCTAACCTAATCTTATCCTATCCTATCCTATCCTAATCCTAACTAATATTTTTAATGCGAAAGTGAGTTTGTTTGTTTACTTGTTTGTTTGTTTGTTTGTTACGCTTTCACGCCCAACCTACTGAACCGATCATCATGAAATTTTGCATACACATAGGTTAGGATACTGAGAAGGACATAGGCTATAGATCATGCGGGCAAAGCCGCGGGTAACAGCTAGTAATATATATATTTCGCATTTGTGATTTCTGATCTACGAAATAGGTAGTACATAAAATGAAACAGAAGCGGAGCCGATGGTACCATAAACAAACACCATACTTTTTTAATCCCTACATGAAACTTAAAAAGAGCTTAAATTCGTAAGTGTTTCTACAGACACTTGCTTTACTACCGATGATCGATTGCTTGCTAGTCTTGCTACAGACATGCGCTAACCATATTAGAGATCGAAGCCTCTATTATTTCTTAAAGTGAGTTCCTACTCTAATATGCCTGTATTTACTCTTGCTAACATTTTGTTCTCCGTCATGTTGATAACGAAACGAATTGCATAGGAATACGATCTGTCTACTGTACACGTCCGATAAAAATGGCACATGGGCCATAAAAAAATCTAACACATTATTTTGCGCCATGCGAAAAAAATTTGTTAGATTTTGTTAGCCTACCTACTACGAACGTTATATTTGACCTAATATAACGTTGCCTGCCTCATAAGGATGCGCTAGTCCGGAACTCGAACTCGTCAGCGCACGTGGCTAATTCGCGTGCTATTTCGCTGAGAAAGGGATGGACTCGGTTTTGAACGGTGCGGAAATATTTACACTGATGTATAAGCACATCGGAACTACAGTCTAGTGTGTGCAAACACAAATATAGCTGAAAATCTAAATCTTTGTCGTCTAAAAATTCGCGAGTATGCGTTTGGGAGAAGTGTTCTTGTGATAAAAAATCTGAATGTTTTAATTGAAAGTAAAGTTATTTAATTTTTTTAATAACCAAACTATGCTTGTATGAATTTTGTTTTAGAGATGTTATACTACTTCCGGTATTTAATTGTGCCCAAAGTTGCTTTAAAATTACGTGTTGAAACGGAATGTTCTGAGACTCATAACTTTTAAAGTACTTATAATTTTACAATAATGATTCCATACAAGCATAGATAACGTCAATACAAATCGATAAAATTAAAAACTTTAAACAGACGATACCGAACAACGGAGTCATCACCCTACAGAATTTGTATGGCGAAACACCTGACTAGCGTACCCTTAAGGGGGCACACTAGGCACAGTAGCGACGCCAATCATTTTATTCCTAGTACTTTACAAATAGAAAGAAAAAAGTTTTAATATTATGAGTAGTGAATAGTGATTACCGCCAAAAAGTGGCGGTAATCTGATTCTCACAATTCTCACTGATTCTAATAATACTAAACATGATTCCGAAAATACTTCAGGTTATTTACTAAAGGCTTAATGATTTACATTCTTGAATTTCTTTCTATTTGTAAAGTATTAGGAATAAAATGATTGGCGTTGCTACTGTGCCTAGTGTGCGGCCTTAACATGATGATTCTGAACTACTGGCATTATTTTGGTGACGGAATTAGACCCCCTAATAGAATTTTTATAGGCTAGATAAAAATTATACTTCCCATAGAAATTTGACCATTCAGTGAATGTTCTTTTAAATTTTTTAGCTTATTTTCTTGGGGTACTATTTTTTAGCTTTTGTTCTTTGAGAGATTGTGATTTCGACATTAAAATATATTTTTCAGAATCATTGTATTGTTGAATATGTTGCGAGACATTATAAATTCTATTTCTAGCCTATACTGTCCCACTGCAGGGCAAAGGCCTCCCTTTCGTCAATTATAAATTGCCAGTTAGAAAAAAAAATCAACTGCTGTTATAATAATGGGCCCAGATTCCAACATCGCAGTATCTTCGATTAATTACTCTTAAAAGAACTAGAAGCAAAGTTAATTTTGGTATTCAGAGTCGTAAAAGAGTCGTAAATACTACATTCACAAGAGCTAAATGTTAACCATTTAGTAGTATGTTACATTTAGATTTAAAAAGACGTGAGCATGCAAAACGTCTTTAATATTAAAAGCTCGTTGTAACGTCTCGATGTGGACGCAGCTTTATGCAGTCCTATCTAAACACGGACCATAAAATGTCGAATTACAGAAGTACCACCATAAGTGTTGTAATTTATCTCGTGGTTACAATCAATCGAAATCTCAATAAAAATATTAGCATGTTGAAATGCATTTCATCAGTCCCGGATGCTTTAGGCAGCTTCTGAAAATCGTGGATAGACGTGCTGAAATTAAGGGAATTGAATAACTTACGGTTTTTTTTTCAGATTCAATCGTTTATTTAATATATGTTTCTTTGAACACTTATTAATTGTCATACTTGTGTTTAAAATTTTTACAACAAAAATTTTTGTTTACATCAGTAATTTACTTATAACTAAGTTTAGGCCGGTACTTAAACCAAGATAAAGTGTCCCTTAGTTACATCCTCATCTATGCATGCTTTGAAGCTGAAGGCCCGCTATTATGACAGTTACATGCTAAATTATAGCATTGGCGAAAGTTTTTACGGCCTTCTGCCTGACTTCACACTACTCGTGGCTACAATCACTTTGATCATGCTTAAATCATAATGTGGGTCAGTTCACGTTTGCTAGTTCTTAAGCGGTCGGAAGTACCAGGTACAACATAAACGTGATAAGTCAGTTGACAACTAGATGAAAATTTTAGTTAAAAATGACCTATCCTTATCTTGCAAACTAATTAATCCTTAACTACAAAACTGAACCTCATGAAATTTTGCATACCCAATGTCTGGGGTGCGGGAAGATAGGATATTTAGTTATTTCAAAAAACGTACTGATCCCTAAGGAGTATACATTAACGCGAGCAGAACCACACGGAGAAAGCTGGTTTAAGAATACAGCATTTTTAAAGGCAAGATCAAGCGGTATTAACTACTTTAGTGTGCTTTATTCTTTTGTACTCATTTTATTCCGTGCTGCGATTCTGCAAACAGTTTATTTATAATACGTTTCGGGATGGTCGGAATAGGACCTTATCTGATGGTCAACACGCTAGCCGATGGATGATGGATTACCATCTTAGGTTACAGTCGCTAGTGATTTATTATGTGCCTTTTCTACGGGGTCAGTAGCCATGCTAAGCCAGTAAGCTAATCTGGTTACTGGCCTGGCTTAATGATAATGTTAAAACCAAACTGATGTGCGAAAGAATCCAGGCGCGAAGAATTGATAAGACACCTGTAAATGTAAATGTTAATTCACTTTAATGCACCATGATATAATACAAAAATTAAAAATAAAATATACAAAAATATACAAGTTTGTACAATTGGCGGCCTTATCGCCTAAGCAATCTCTTACAGGCCACATCAGCTTACCATTGGGTGACAGAAAAACAAAAACGAAAAGCAAGTGGTGCCTTAAAATTAAGAAGACCTATTAGGTACCTTGTTTGTTAATTTTTCTCAGAATTTGTAATATTCTATCAATGGACGACATGTCAGCTAATATTGCGTAACCACCGTTTTAATTCCTCTTATTAAACCGACTTCTTCGCGGTTCGAAGGACACGGGTGGCGTCCTTTTGGAATAAGTTGCGTGGTTCTCGGAACAGTATTCTGCGTGCCGTGTACGCTGACTTGGACAGTCCCATTTACAGACACTGGCTTTCTCTTCATCAGAATGAGAACAAAAAGTAAGTATTGGTCATATATTTTTAATTTTTTTATTTATTATTATGAATATTCTGAAATAAACAAAAATTGTTATAACTAAGGACATTATATTTAATAACGACATACGTTATGCAATGTACGTATTTTTTAAATTGTTGACTTTGACTTTTGTACTTAATATGTACACAAATTGAATTTGTAAATTTTTGAAAAAAAATTTGAATTTTGAATTTTGTAATTTTAATATGGGTTTTTACCTGAACAATAAAGATATATTATTATTATTATTATTTAATATTCAAGTATTTCGATATCTGGGGCCGTTCAACTATAACGTAAGCAGGATATCAGACATTTATACCTCCTCTTGTTGTGTCAGCAAGATTTTCCCCCCAAGCTTACGTAAACCATTGATATCATGTTTTAAATACCTATTCAAAAGAGCCACGACAAAACATAGGTACGACATAATTAGGCTAAAATTAACCTAAGAAACTTATTTCTCAGTAAAGATTCAGTGCCACTCTTATCAATTTAGCTGTTAAGATACTCCGGTGAATTTAATGTCGTAGATGTATATGCACGTATTCTGTATTTAATTAAGCTAAATTTTTGGGCGTAAAGTTCGTTGTTTGTTTTTTTTACATTTATTGTTAATTCTAGTGCGTTTTTCTGTTAGATGGTATCGTAAGTTGCTTCTTAGTAAATAAGTAAATGTATATGTTAGCTTCTAAAAAGAGTATATATTTAAAGGGTTAAAAAAATAATAAATGTAAGTACTTTTGATATATTATAGGACACCATTATCTTGTGTATTTGCTACCATTAACTGGGGTGGAGGGTTGATAACCTGAGACACAGGATATTTCCTAGTTTAGGTGTCAACCCACCATAATTCATTAATTGAAATTCAAGTGTAAATTAGTTTAATGTTGTACTGTTATAATATCTTGTGATTATGGTGAGAAATAAAAGTTATTATTATTAAATAAGTTTCCTGTTTACCATGATTTTATCTTTTACGCCATAACTTAGGACCTTAAACTTTGTCAGAAGGAGGCACAATGTATAGATGTAGTTTTGCGATATGTAATTTTGAGGAAATTTATAAGACATTTCAACTTCATGATGTGCCGTCATCGTTTTATGGTTGACAAGAAAAACATAGAATATACCAGCTGCTATTTTTCCCGCGCAGACCGTAAAAGCCGATCAAGGGATTGGGCGAAAATCTAAGTAATCACATAGATAGGCGATGCGACTAGGAACCCATCACTATTGTGATTCCGCTTTCCACCATTACGCCCACTACTATGCTAAACATGGCCTGTAGGTTTTATGACTTTGGGCTCTGTCTACCCCGCAATGGACAAAGACGTGATAGTTCGTATGTGAGAATAGAAAGATAAAGAAAGAATGAAATAAATAGTAAATATACTTTGGCTTTGCTTTTTGGGAATAACGAGAGATTATAACAGATCCCGAGCTGATATTAGACAATCTACGTGTGCATCTGCACACGAATAGGGTGTATGCACGTAATTTTTTTATTTGCTTTGTATAATTCTTAATAACCACAGTAAAAACATATGAAAGAAGTTTTCAAATATCTCAATTAACGACGAATATGTGAAACTTTAAAGTTTAAATAAGAAAGAGAAGTCCGATATGGACTTGTGACGTCATAGTCTATGCCATGCATACATTTGCCATATACAATAGCGTTTTCGTGAGTGAGATAGACATATTTTCTTAAAATCATTTTATCTCGTTTGTTTTTCAATTAAATTTTCTTCTGTTTTCACTTTCAGTACTTTACTATTGAATATCTTAGGATTAACTGGTAAGATAACAGATATTTTTTTCATGCATATTCCCTATTACTGGCTCGCCCGCACGCTCGTGATTAAAAATCTGAAGAATAGTAAAATACCTCTTTAGTCTTCAGATAGTTTGTGTAGATTCTAGCAAATTGAATCGCTGGAATAGATATTTTCCAACTGGTCGAGGATAGAGCACACACGCAATGAATTTAAACTCTAAGTGTAGATTAAAATACTAAGTGGTAGATTGGTTTTTTAGCAGGGCGCTGAGTCTCCTGCTAGTGTAAATCCTAACTAATATTATAAATAAGTTATAAATGAAAACGTTACAAGCTAACAAACAAATAAACACACAAAGAAACTCACTTTCGCATTTATAATATTAGTTGGGATGTTAAACGGATTTATCAAATTAAGAATTCATAAAATCGTTCCAGTAGTTGCGAAGCCAATTCACTGCAAACAAACAAACAATCAAACCTTTTCTTTATAATATTAGTTAAAATAAATAAAAATGCAAAATTTATTAAAAACTTAACAGTATTTTTTTTTAAGAAAGGAGTTAAAATACATCTCCACAAACTTTTTTTTCTATAATATAAACAGGATTGGAATAAAAGCGGGTTTTTAGGGTTTGCGTAGTAAACTAGGAACCCTTATAGTTTTGCCATGTTTGTCTGTCTGTCCGTCTGTTATTTCCGCGGTTTTCCTCAGAGACTATAAGTACTAGAAAGCTGTAATTTGGTATGAGTATGTATATTAATCATGCCAAAAAAGTGGAAAAAATAAAATAAAAAATATTTTTTAGGGTTTTTCCTATACAAGTAATGAGGGAGTAATATTTTTTTTAGGGTTCCGTAGTGAACTAGGAACCCTTATAGTTTCGCCATGTCTGTCTGTCTGTCTGTCTGTCTGTCTGTCTGTCTGTCTGTCTGTCTGTCTGTCTGTCCGTCCGCGGTTTTACTCAGAGACTATAAGTACTAGAAAGCTGTAATTTGGTATGAGTATGTATATTAATCATGGCAAAAAAGTCGTAGAAAAAAATCTTGAAAAAAAATTTTTTTTTGGGTATCTCCCATACAAGTAAAATGGGGGAGTAATTTTTTTTTCTCTACTTACCCATCGTGTGGGGTATCGGTAAAAAGGTCTTTCAAAAATATTGTGAGGTTGAGAACACCATTTTTCGATTTAGGGATCCGTTACCGAAATATTTGGTTTTAAAGTGCAAATTTTTGTTAGAGGTACGTGTCCCCCCCCTCTATCTGCTAAACGGTTATATATGGATACGTGAAAAAAATTACAGCAGTAGTATATATACTGAAGTTGAAAGGAAAACTATCAGAGCTGGATACTAAGTGCAAACTAAAAAGTTATAGGCAACCAACTTATAAAATGTACTGGAAAATGTAAAATTTCATACAATCTTTATTGTTAGATGTTTTTGGTCGTTAAACTGTGAGGCGCGAGTGTAAACAGTTGAACTCAAAGTTGTCATTCGCACCTACGGAACCCTATACTGCGCGTGGCCCGACACGCACTTGGCCGGTTTTTTTCAATACAAACCTATCGTGTTGGGTATTGTTAAATGGGTCTTTAAAAATATTGTAAGGTTGAGAACACTCACAGTTGAGGTTGACAATTGTGACTAAGCACCCAGATAGTATGTCATTCGCAATAAACATGGCGAGTATTTTTTTGCGGAACCAATTTCCGTGCCAACGTACCCATTGTCGACATAATATGAAAAAATCTATCACACACAATGAGTTGTATTGACATGTGCGCTTTTGAAAAATCTAATCTAATTATATTGATAATGTTATTTTACATGTACAAGACTGATTGTCTTATTTCTCACCATCATCTGAACGTATTCAACCAATGACAATCAGGTGACTTATGCCTGCAATGTCCTAACCAAACTGGAAACAACTTAACAAAGTACTTCCCGTGGGAATCGAACCCTTGTCGACCCGGGGCAAACGCCTTAACCACTGGACCACGGAGGCTGTTAAACCGTTAAGACTACAGGAGGCAACTATGGAACTGACAAAGTAACATACATACGAGTACATAGATATACTTACAAAAAACATTACCCCTCCTTCTGGGTTGCTTTTCGACGGTTCCTTCGTCCGTGTGTTAAATTTTATCTCACAGTTCTGTTGTTTTAGGTAATACTTTATCTCAATCCCCAAAGTTAGCAACAAGATTAAATGCAAAGTTTAAATTAATTCTACGTCTTATGCGAACGTTTTGACTTGAGCTTAGTCTTAATGAAAAACTGGTTTGGATAAACAAAACTCGTTTTGTGATTAAGGAGATTAAAGCAGTCTTCAAACAACTTCCCTAAAAAGAGTGTTTTCAAAAACTACGAAGAAGATTGCGGTTTGGGAAGACATGGTGCGCGCGTCTCCATTCACATTCGCCCTGAGGAAGACCTCAGAATGAGGTCAAAACATGTCGACCAGTAGCTGACTATTTACGTGAGTAACCCGTTGTTACCTATTTTAATAAAAATTACTTTAATATTGTACTACTTTTTAGTATCATACAACCGACTTCCTTATGTTTTTCTTTAGGCAATAGAAACCATAGACAAATATTGGAGTGAGGTAAGGATGATTAAATATATCTATGAAGACAGTTTATCGGCAGTGAGAAAATTGTTTTTAGAATTTATGGAGTAAGTAAGCTTGCCGTGTGGTCCCCGGCAGAGTAGAATAGGACCACTCCAAGTCTTTCCGTGGATGTCGCAGGAGGTGACTTAGGAAACTCAAGCTAAACAAAGCTTAACATCAAAGAGACCTCTCCAACCCGTCTGGCCAGCGTGGAAAGTGTAGGCCAAATCCTCTAACTGCTCTGGCTAATATATGGTTCTGGTAGTACAGAGAGGGTCGAGCTCCTACAGTGGAATAAAAAAAAAGCCTGGTGATGGTGGTGGTGATAAGTAAGTTTCTAAGTTTTTTTACTCCTGCCTGATGCCTCAACAGATTAGGAAATGTAACGTTAGAATCTTTACACGCTTTACACGCAAAATATTTTAGTGCGTCCATAAGTTTTTTTTTTAGTTTATCTCAGTTTTTTAAGTCATTCATTGCACAAGTTGTGCAATAAAACACTTAGAAAGATGGTGGACCAATATAGTCTCCAAAATAATCACGGTTGGTCTCGTAGTGATAATAATAGTTAAAAACCGGCCAAGTGCGTGTCGGGCCACGCGCAGTGTAGGGTTCCGTAGTTGCGAATGACAACTTTGAGTTCACGCTGTTCACACTCGCACCTCACAGTTTAACGACCAAAAACATCTAACAATGAAAATTGTATGAAATTTTACATTTCCGAGTACATTTTATAAGTTGGTTGCCTATAACTTTTTAGTTTGTACTTAGTACTCAGCTCTGATAGTTTTCCTTTCAACTTCAGTATATATACTACCTACAGCTGTGATTTTTTTCACGTATCCATAGGCTGGTGTCATGTCGTATCAAGAACTAAAGTCTAAAGCAGAAGATAGAGAAGTTTGGCGCATACTCCATCGACAAGAGCTATAAAGCTCTTAAATAAGAAGAAGAAGAATCCATATGTAACCGTTTAGCAGATAGAGGGGGGGGACACTTACCTCTAACAAAAATTTGCACTTTAAAACCAAATATCTCGGAAACGGATCCCAAAATCGAAAAATGGTGCTCTCAACCTCACAATATTTTTTAAAGGCCTATTCAACAATAACCAACACGATGGGTTTGTAAAGAAAAAAAAATATTACTCCCTCTTTAATTGTATGGGAGCTAGCCTAAGAAAAAAATTTTTGAAGTTTTATTTCTACCACTTTTTTGGCATGACCAATATACATACCCATACCAAATTACAGCTTTCTAGTACTTATAGTCTCTGAGTAAAACCGCGGACAGACAGACAGACAGACAGACATGGCGAAACTCTAAGGGTTCCTTGTTTGCTACGGTACCCTAAAAACATAAAACATGAACAATCTTTTCTCTTTATAATATTAGTCCAGATATTGAATAATGAAACACGTTGTATTGTAAATCAAATCATATGCATTCTGTCTATTCCTCGTTTAATTCGAAGTCTGATTCGACCGGAACGTTGTTGCTGTGCTACAAACAACTTAATAATAACAGGGTTCGTACTAGGGATGTCCATTAGGTATGCCGAATGCTAAGTGTATTCGGCCAATAGCAAATGTGTCACTTAAATTAAAATAAATGAAGAATTTTTTCAGTAATGTTGCGTCAATTTTGCCTATAGTAACCGCGATCCGCGCTCTCTCTTAACTCTAACGGCGGTCCGTTAGAGTTAAGAGCGTATACTAGCAGTATTTTTTCAATATGGTTTCCATACAAATGTATTTCTCTATTTTCTCGTTGAAAACTGATTCTAGAGACACAATTCGTTTTTCATAAAATCTAGTACTAAAATAGGAATGCCCCTATTTTTTATTTTTTCCAAAAAAACTGTTTTCGTACAATTTTTTTTCTTTTAAACAGGTTTTTAGAAAAAAATATAACACAGGGACATACATATTTTAGTAATAGATTGTATGTAAAAAGAATTTTGCCTCAAGAAGCAGTTTTCAGCGAGAAAATAGAGAAATACATTTGTATGGAAAACGCACTGCTAGTATACCCTCTTAAGAGAGAGCGCGGATCGCGATCATCAATTATTTTTCAACAACTTTGCCGGTGCAAAGTTGTTGAAAAATAATTGATGGTCAAAATTTGTCCAAATCATTTTACAAGTTTAATAAGTAGTAACACCTACATAAAAGTGTCACTAAATGCAGTAAGCTTAAAAAAATGGATTCATCCCATCGTTTGATAAGTAATCATCTAGTTAAGTTGCGTATAATTTCAAAACCTCCGTGGCGCAGCGGTCAACACGCCGGCCTGTGACACGGATGGTCCCAGGTTCAATCCCCGGTGAGGTCAAGATGAAAAATGATCTTTTTCTGATTGACCTGGGTCTTGGATGTTTATCTATATATGTATTTGTTATAAATATAGTATCGTTGAGTAAGTATCCCATAACACAATTACTTTGAGACTGGCTCAATCTGTGTGATTTGTCGGTATATATTATTATAAATATCTTAAACATACTATCTTCTCAAACAGCCGTTAAATAAGGTGTCACCGTGACTAAACCTATGCAATTAAGTACCCTAAAATTAGGGTCAGAAACTAAACGATAAACCTAACAACTTCAGCTGTCACTATCACAAAGGTATTTATGGCGGCAATAACATAAATCCTTATCACGGCTGCCTAACCTCGCATCGATTCTTCTCTCTCTCTCTTTAAGCGTGTTGTTTGTCTGGCTCTCTTATATTCTTAACATATTACTGTACCATCAGAAAAGGTACACTACCACATCTTTTAAACGACATGACGAATATTCGGCATTGAACTAAAGAACTTCACCCGTCACTAGTCCAAAACCGTTTCTGGCGGCAATAACATAACATGTAAATATTTATCACGGACGCACATTTGTTGCCTTAATTTCCGTCTCGATCTCTCTTTCTCTTACGGAATTTAGTATGTCTATATCTCTCATATTCTTTTCATAGTAAGCTACTCTATCTTGCACGATATGCCGAATATTCGGCATTGAACCAAACAACTCCGCTCTTCACTAATCCAAAGCCGTTTCTAACAGCAATAACATAACATGTAAATCCTTATCACGGTCGCGCAGCCTCGCCTTGATTCCATCTCTCTCTCTCTTTCTGCGTTTTGTATGTCAATATCTTTCATATGCTTATCATGGTAAGCGACCATATCTTGAACCTTCTTGAATGACATGCCGAATATTCGGCATTGACCCAAACAACTTCGCCAGTCACTTGTTCAAAGCCATTTCTGGCGGCAATAACATAACATGTAAATCCCCATCACGGCCGCACAGCCTCGCCTTAATTCCCTCTCTCCTTCTCTCTCTCTCTCTCTCTCTCTCTCTCTCTCTCTCTCTCTCTCTCTCTCTCTCTCTCTCTCTCTCATTCAGCGTTCGTAGGTCAATATCTCTCATATGCTTATCATGGTAAGCGACCATATCTTGAACCTTCTTAAACGACATGCCGAATATTCGGCATTGACCCAAACAACTTCGCCCGTCACTAGTTCAAAGCCATTTCTGGCGGCAATAACATAACATGTAAATCCTTATCACGGCGGTACAGCCTCGCTCCAATTGTTGCATCTCCGCAGTTTATTGGATCTTCGTGTTTGTGTCTGATATTGAAGAGGTAAGCTTTTCTTGGCGCTAAATAACAATGACATATACATGAACAAAAGACCGTGTAGGTTAAAAAAAATCATGTCTGTGGTGCAGGTTCGTTATTGCTATAAGTATGCGTTGGTTGTTTACACTTCAACATTTGAGATGAAGACATATTTATTTAACACTAGCAATTTTTTCGCAACTTTATCCGCTTAAATTATAGCCTATGTCACATGCAGATAAATTAGCTTTTTGCAAGTAAAGTATTTTGAAAATCGGTCCAGCAGTTTCGTAGCCAATTCTATACAAACCATCAAATCTATATAAATATCTTTCCTATATAAATAGTGGAAGAAGTCAAAAGGTGTGTTGTATGCTTCGATCAACAATACCAACTAAAGTTACGTACAAAATCGAAGCAAAATTCTGTCCGTTTGAATGTAGCTATAAAACCGTTTTAAGTTCAACGTATTCTCGACCATAGCACGTGATAATAAAGTCGCAATTCTATTATTCCAATTAAACAAAATAAGAGCTCACCGTCTGGAGTGCGCTCTTATTTGCCGAGCCGCTTTTCTTGCGCCGACCTGATATCTAGTTGGTATGGTTGATCGAAGCTTGTATGTAAATAATCAAAGATTTTTTTAAAGAAGTTCTTTAGGGAGATTGCTATAGTGCAATTTCACACATCGAAGACACCTCTCAAACCCATCTGCAGGCCGATTTACTAACTCTGTGTACAACGATTTTATTGTCACTTTAGCATCATTTGCGGTTTTCGTATCTTTAATAAAAATAGTCATTCATACCGAAGCAGTAATGAATATTAAAGTTACCATGAAAATGATATACACCGTAGCTGTCAAAAGTTAGCAAATAGGCCTGCTGGTCAGCGTGGGGAGAGCTGACTAAATCGTCTGACTGCACTGGCTAATATATGGATCTGGTAGTAAAGAGAGGTTCATGCTCCTGCAGTGTCGAATAAAAAAGACCATGTGTGATAATGTTTGTGACATAAAAACAAAGAAACGTGTACGCAATATATAAAGATAATTTCACCGTCGATAACACAGTCGCTAAAGTTGTTAAATTCCAGTCTTGTATTCAATAAGTCAAGTGTTCGAGGTGTTATAAAAACCAATTCTACATAATCTTCTTCTTATCGAGTCGAAATGGTTTAATTCTATTAAATATCTTTCGACCAGTATTTGGCCACGCTGATTGCCCTGTCGTTGGCCTCATTAAGGTCTTGTACGGTGCAAGTAATGTACATAATATAGACTATACTAGACTGTAGACTCTACATAATTTAACATAGGTACAGTATGCCACATGATTTGGGACAAAGTAAACTGAAATGAAATGATTAAGGTTAATTGAAGGCTGTTTGAGAGCAGCGTTATACCTAATGAAGAAATAATAAAACAGCAATAAAAGTGTCTCCAGAGCGAGGTAACACGGAGAAAAATATGTGCATTTAAAATAGACTAAGGTAATGTTTTGGATGCTTATGTATGTTTATGTATTTCAGAAAAAAGTGGAGCAGATTTCAATATTTTAGAAAATTCAACCCAACTCAGTCGACGAGTTTTTCATCATCAGTTCAGCTCAATAACACGTGCAAGTACTAATCTACTTAAGTCAATAAAATAAATTATGAAGAAATCCACACATTCACATAATGTTTACTACCACTATATATAAGTAAAACTTAGCAGTTTTTTTTTCGTCAGAGGCCTTTTTTGGGTAGGTTAACAAAATGGGGCACCAGTTTTGACCAATAATAACAATAATCAAGAGACAATGCTAACCGTTGATTAATTTATTAGTGCTTTATTCACTCGAAGTTCGGCTAGTGTGGAAAATGTAGGCCAAAACCTCTGACTTCTCTGACTAATATATGGCTCTGGTAGACTGGCTACGGGGCAGTGCCTGCAGTAGATATTAAATAGAGACCTGATGATGATGAATTTATTAAAGAAGAAACCAAATTGCCGCAAGTAAACCCGTAAACAAATGCTATACAAGCAAAACAAAAACAAGTTTCAAAGCTCACCTAAGTACTAATTGCGCGCAGTAATGGTTGAATAAATTTGCCTGGACGATAAAGACGCTTACTGAACTATGTCCCGTTGTTGGGGTCCAAATTGCTAATTTGACCGCGGAGATTTAATTATGCATGGAAGGGGTCGAGGGTGTCGCAGGCTTGTTTATAATGTAGCTAGCTGTGCGATGTTCTACCAGACCTCTGCACAGAGTAGAGGCATACAGAGTCGCGATATTTTTGCATTTTGAGTATCTGGATGATAGGGAAGAAGAAAATTCCCGACCGAAAGTCAGGATGTATCCTAGAGATGAGACGAACAAAAGACCACTGTGGCATTGTACAGGTATTTAATTATGCATGGAAGGGGTCGAGGGTGTTGCAGGCTTGTTTATAATGTAGCTAGCTGTGCGCTGTTCTACCCGACCTCTGCGTAGAGTAGAGGAATACGGAGAGGGACGATAGGTGGAAAAAATGGTCTTAACTAGGTATTTAAGTACTTAAGGGACTAGGTAATAGACAAAGACTGTATTGCATAGGACACTGGTGTATTGAAGGACCTACTAAGGCAAAAGTAGCCGTTGGAAATATAAAAGATATTCTATGAAATAATAAATATGTTTAGTAACGCCCACGCAATGTCGTTAGTACTATTAATAATTCTGTGGCAATGTTGCCAGGTGTCGAAAAATATGCGCTTAGTTCACGCTGTGCGTGAACAATTAGGGTACAATGGGAAATTATCCTATGAAACGAACAAGGGACCACTGTGGTTATGTGCATGTGTTTAATTATGCATGGTAAGTGATTACCGCTGCCCATAGGCAACTGCAACACCACAGGAGTAACAACAGCGTTGTCAGCCTTTTGATAAATTAATAATAAACTTGCTTACATTCACACTGAAAATGTTTATTCTCTGCACATCTAATCTGTGTTAAAGAATCAACTTTTTATTACATTGAACGAACTTTCAGTTTATGGGCGCGCGGGGACTCGCCACAGGGACAAAGTGTAAAATACGCATGTTATATTACACTCGGAATAACATTTTTAGGATTGTACCACAACCATTATTAACACCATTTCTCACTAGTTCGATCATCTAACTGACGAGTAGAACTAGCTCACTAGTTCGATCATCGAACTGATGAGTAGAACTAGTGAGAATGAATCCAAATTTCCCCGGCCGACTTTTATAGGGGAATTTTTACTTTCCCTTATTTACACTAGTTATGCAAACTTGACGAATCTTACGGGCGCTAACTCAAGAGCGCAGTTTGAGTGGAAGATAATCCATGCTGCTGCCCATCGAAACCGTTTTTTAAGGGAGCGTTTAACCTAACCTAAGTTATTTGGTATTCTCCTTGCTCGGATGGATTGGTGTTGAGAAGGTTACTTAGCTCGGAAGTCCGGGCGCGCTTACCTTTCTTCTTTCTTCTTTTTAATTATGGCTTCCACCGAAATTTCAGTGATTCTGCCAATGTCCAGTATATTGAGATACTAAGTATCGGTGTTGTACGGTATGTGGCATCAAAGATGGCGTATGTTCTTTGGCAGCCTCGTGGGAGATTTTGACGACAAATCTATACGAGTCCATTTAACAGTCTGCTTTAACTATTTCACAAATTGTTCTCGAGCACGAGCATTTATAACACCAAACTACACCAATTTCATATTATAAAGTCCACTTAAATCAATTTGCAAAATTGTACAAGGCAAACGACAACTGAACCCCTTGACTTCCCACCAAAAACTCATCCGCGCTTACCTGATGCCATACTTGCAACCCGGACAGACAGTTGAGGATGACACCCCTGACCATGTCATCCTTTAAATAAAATAAAATAAAAATAAAAAAGCCATTCATTCTACTACCTTTGCATTACATGATTATAGTTAGTAATTTGTCACACCTAGAGACCAATAATTAAGCTTAGTATTAAACATTTTATAAATTAATGTAGGAATTTTGTGGTCATAAATTGCATTAATCATTAAAATTTAGGTTTTTATATTTATGTCAAATTACATTATTTCATAAAATTAGATTATTGTCAAATTATATCTTATTATTTAATTTATATTCATATTTGGGAACTTAAATATTTTAACATTTTTACTTTAATTAGGTAGTAGTCGCCTCCTTGGCGTAGGCCTCGCCCAAAGCTCTCCAGTTATCTCGTTCTCTGGTTTTTTGGACCCAGTATGGTCCTGCTCTTTGCTTGAAAATATCGCGCCATCTCATTAATGGTCTTCCTCTACTTCTTTTAAAATTTCGGGGAATCCATTCTGTCACCTTTTTCGTTGGTCTTGTGTCATCCATTCTGTATATGTGTCCTGCCCACTTCCATTTGAGTTGTCTTGTTCGATACTTGACGTCTGTTAATTTAGTTTTTGATCTAATATTCTTGTCATCCTTTGCCTGCAAGCTGAGCCTGCAAGTTATTGGTGATTATAAAAACCGCACATGCGTTATGTATTACAAAGGGTCTCGGCGCGGCCCGAATACTATTCTGCATTAAAATTATCTCGCATCAGTCAGCACTAACTATCTATTAGGCAGTTGCAATAGTAGCTAATATCCCACGAGATTGTCTGTCCAACGGGCATCAAATTATAAGGATTGTCGTGGTTTTATGAGACAGATGACGCGCAGGGACGAGTGACGGAGGAGTCTAAATTACCATTTTCATTATCATCGGCACAAAACTGTATTTAGTTAAAGGTTAACGTTGGTCTACTCTATTAGTACACTCAAATTCTTATTACATTTTCATTTATCCTAACTTCCTAACTAATATTATAAATGCGAAAGTGAGTTTGTTTGTTTGTTTGTAACGCTTTCACGCCGTAACTACTGAACCGATTATCATGAAATTTTGCATACACATAGGTTAGGGTATTGAGAAGGACATAGGCTGTAAATCACGCGGGCGAAGCCGCGGGTAACAGCTATTTCAGTATAAAACTGAATTTCAGTTTTTTTTTATGTCATAGGACGGCAAACGAGCAAGCGGGTCACCTGATGGTAAGTGATCACCGCTGCCCATGGACAACTGCAACTCCAGGGGTGTTACAAGAGCGTTGTCGGCCTTTATTTTTCCATCCCCAGAGGGGGAGGGGTCGGATGGACCTCCGGCTCTCTCACTCACCGAACGAAGCATAGAAGCGGTAAAGCTACTACTCAAACGTCGATTTTTTGTGAGAGTGAGGTACTTCCCCGAACGAGCCGGCCTATTCATGCTACTAGCAAAACTGAATTTTGGCGGTACCGTGGCTCTACCACAACTAATAATTGAGTTACAAACCATTTTGGTGACATATTCCGTCAAGCTGTCGTTGTTTTAATTGTTTTGTATTTTTATATGCACCAAATAAACATTTTCTATTCTATTCTATTTTCTATTATGCGTCATACTCACTATTGGGAGTAAGAGAGAGCTCTTACTCCCAATAGTGAGTAAAAGACCCTCTAATAACAGGGTCTTTGTAAGTGATTTCTGATGGGACAGTTTGCCATTCACTTGTAGTACCTATAAATTAATTTTGACTGGGCTTCTCCACAATATTTTCCTTCACCGCAAAAACATTGATATTTCCAAAGAACCACACAAGGGTTTACGAAGTTTAAACGTGCGATCCTCACTTGGTCCGACTGTCCCGACTGCCTCCACACTAGCATTCTCTAGTTTACCAGGTAATAGATAGTTGGAATAGTAACTAATATCCCGAGAGTCGGTCTGTCTGTCCGAACGACAATAAATTATCGGGACTGTCGCTGTTGTATTAGACAGGTAAAGCGCACAGCGACGGGAAGCAGCGAGGTTAATATCTGTTACCAACATATTTCACCTAGCTGAGAAATTTGATAATGAAGTTGACTAGGTACAATTTATAAGAACTGTTTGCCTTTGTCTATTTAGAATAGAAGTGAGCTGTGTTTGTTAATTTTTAAAAATTACATTTATTGAATAATAGTAAATGAAGTACATTCACACGTCAGAAGCCGTTAAAAACGTCAGTCAAATAATCCGCCCCGAATCGTACCTGATGCAAATGTGCCCATATAATACTTTTGTTAATTAATAAAGTAAAAATAGTTTATTGCACCATATCATATTTGAACATTAAAAATGAAAACAGAAAAGAAATAATAGTACAAAAGAATAGTAGTGTTACAGAATATACAATATCACATCTTTATCTTTTATGGGGTTAATGGAGGCAAAGGTCACAAGATCTCATTTCAGAAGCAGCTGGTTATTGCCAATAAAATTTAATATTAGTAAATAAGTAGTAGTAGTAGTAGTAAATAAAATTTAATATTTAATATTAGTCTACCTGCGACCACGAACACTGTAAAGTGCTCGAAACGTTAGGTGTATAAATAATGTAATAAACGCGATAAAAACCGTATTAAAATAATTTTATTTAAATAAAATAGATTTAAAAAAATGGTCTGAAACCCTCTACAGAGGACTTTACTTCGATAATTTAATAATTTGATTATTAGATAGCAGTAGTTAAGCGTGTCAGATAGTTGGATTAGTATCTAATATCCCGAGAGGCGGTCTGTCTGTCCAAACGATAATAAATTATCGGGTGTGTCGTGGTTTTATGAGACAGGTAACGCGCACAGGGACGGGCGACGTAGTCCCTCTGTTACCATAGATAATTAAATGCAAAAATTATTAATTTATCATATTTATGATGATTTAATGAATTTTTCGGGGAAGCCATTTTGCCTTTCCTGTGTGTTTTATGCCTTACAAAGTAATGTATAAAACACACAGGAAAGGCAAAATAGCTCTGGCTCCTTTCCTGAGGCCTGGAAATTTGGTCATTTAATTCCTCTTCCTAAAAAACCGAATCCATTCTTACTTTCTGATTTCCGGCCTATCTGTATTCTTCCCCTACTATCTAAAATTATTGAGCAGCATGTTCATCAATGTCTGTCTTTACACTTGTCTCGCTATAACATCTTAAGTAAATTCCAATCTGGCTTTCGGGTCGGACACAGCACTACTTCGGCACTTGTCAAAGTCACAGATGATATACGTCAAAATATTGAGAACAAAACCCTCACGGTCCTCGTATTGTTAGATTTTTCTTGTGCGTTTAACTCTGTTGATTTTGACATACTTCTTGAAATTATGCGCTCACTTAATTTTTCACCTTCTACTCGGATGTGGTTTCATTCTTATTTAACGGGTAGGCGGCAATTAATAAAGGTTGATGATGGCCGCTCTGATTGGTGTGATGTTGTTGCTGGTGTACCACAGGGAGGAATCTTATCCCCACTTCTCTTCTCTATTTTTATAGACGGCATAACTTCTGCTCTGGCCTCTTCTTGTCATCTCTATGCCGATGATTTTCAGATTTATACTGCTGCCCCTTTCGAAGATTTCAATAACGCCATCGGTAAAATCAATACTGACCTCGCAACTATAGCGAATTGGTCCAAAAATTTCGGGCTTAAGGTAAATGCAGACAAATCGCAAGCCATTGTCATAGGTAGTCAGTATTATATATCTAAAATTAAATCATTGCAATTACCCAATGTTGTGCTAGACAACCAAATAATTCCTTTTTCTGACACTGTCAAGAACTTGGGTATTGTAATGGACCAAAGTCTTTCCTGGTCTCCTCAAGTCAGCGAACTAAGCCGCAAAATATATGCTTCTATGCATTCGCTTAGACGTTTGCAATACTTCCTTCCTGTGGACACTAAAGCGCTTCTGGCCCGCTCATTGCTGCTGCCATTGTTCGATTATGCAGATGTAGCCTTATTTGGACTTAACGGAGGAACTTCTAGATAAATTAGAACGGTTACAAAACGTTTGTATTCGATTCATATTTGGCCTTCGGAAATATGACCATATTACCGAGTATCGCAAAAAGCTAAATTGGCTACCGGTGAGACTACGTCGCAACGCTCACATCCTCTCCTTCCTTTTCAATATATTATTTAATCCTCATTCCCCTAAGTATTTTCAAGACAAATTCACCTTTAAAGTCCATGACAGTCGTCTTCGCGCAAGTAAACGCCCATTGCTCCAGATACCGCATCATACATCTCAAAAGTACGCTAAGTCCTTCGGTGTGCATGCAGCGCGCTTGTGGAATGCACTGCCTCTCGAAATTCAAATGTCGCAGACTCTGAACTCCTTTAAGGTTGGTGTCAAGAAGTTCTATGCAGAATCCTGATATTCATTGAGTATATAATATGTATGTATGTTATTGATAAGTTTATATGTATATAATTATTGTTTTATATATGTATATATATAAATTCATTATCAGTTTATGTATTAAGTTAGATTAGTTTAATTATATTTGGTGTTATGTACCTTACTTACCTGATTGTTCTTTATATTAATTATTATTGTTCAAACTTCTACCTTCCAATTGTAGTTAATTTTATCCTTTGTCAAATTGGTTGACTGGAAGAGATCCCTCTTGGGATAAGTCCACCGTTTGTACGGCTTCTAAATGTAGTTTTGTTATGATTATTTTATGTTTTGTACAATAAAGATTTTAAACAAACAAACAAATGTAAAACCTCTTTGACTGTATACTCTCTAGACGTCGTCATGCCTTTATTTCATTTATTAAAAATACCGGCCAAGAGCGTGTCGGGCCACGCGCAGTGTAGGGTTCCGTAGTTGCGAATGACAACTTTGAGTTTACACTGTTCACACTCGCACCTCACAGTTTAACGACCAAAAACATGTAACAATGAAAATGTATGGTAGGTATTTTACATTTATGAGTACATTTTATAAGTTGGTTGCCTATAACTTTTTAGTTTGTACTTGATACTCAGCTCTGATAGTTTTCCTTTCAACTTCAGTATATATACTACTGCTGTAATTTTTTTCACGTATCCATATATAACCGTTTAGTAGATACACTTCCCTGAAACAAAAATTTCCACTTTAAAACCAAATATTTCAGAAACGGATCCCTAAATCGAAAAATGGTGTTCTCAACCTCACAATTTTTTAAGAAAAAAAAATATTACTCCTTCTTTACTTATATGGGAGCTACCCTAAAAAAATTTTTTTTCAAGATTTTCTTCTACCACTTTTTTGCCATGATTAATATACATACCCATACTAAATTTCTAGTCTCTAGTACTTATAGTCTCTGAGTAAAACCACGAACGGACAGACAGACAGACAGACAGACATGGCGAAACTATAAGGGTTCCTAGTTTACTACGGAACCCTAAAAACTGGCCAATTTTCCAATGCTTGTGTGCTTTGTGTTAAGGTGTTAATACACGCGTCCAGTCAATTAATGCCATCAAAATTCGTCATATTGGTAGCTATGTATTTGCATGCAGACCATGAGTTGGACTCTATTTTTTTCTACGCTTTAAGGCTAATGGAGTTTATCTAAGCTTTATATAATCCAAGGAAAAACCATTCCATTATTTGCTGCCACAAATAGTCATTAAGAGTCGCCTGGAAGCGCATGTCTCCATACAAACGGAAAAAGGGAATCGTGGCAATATTTGATAATTTTGGAGTAAAATTAATCATTTAATCAATTAATCTCATTATAATCTACGTACGTTCCTATACAGCTTGGTTAAAATACCTGTAGACGACAATCTTGAAACCTCGCCGTCTACAAAATCACTGGCAGTGGACTGTATAACACATATGCCCCTCGGACTCACGGTCTTCCCCAATTGAAACGCGCGAATTCGGAAACAAACACTTCGAATTTATTTTCTTTAACTTATAACTAAACACTAGCACGGCACGACACAGACTGCGGCCGCGCGCTCATATTTATAGCTTTTGTACACATGAGATTATGTGAGACTACCCACTTCGATGAATAAGTGCGGTGTGAGCGGGGTGCGGGGTATCATCCCCTCCATTTCCCGTTCTTTTCCAAAATGTCCTTTCACCGCACTATTTTCTAGGTAGATAGTCTCACATTTACAAAGCATTACCTAAATCTATGCTTATAATTACATAAAACTAGGCCCTATGTGCAGCAATACCGAAAATAGTACATCGGTTCTCGTTACGGTATTGCTGCACAAGGGGTACCTTGTTGTCCTATGCCTGCCGCTAGGTGGCGCATAGTTGCGGCCAGTACATAGGATTACTTTACATAATATCCCAAAATCTCAGTACATAGCCCGCAATTTACCAAACATATACCTTGTAAGTGAGATGACCTACCATGGGATACCAAAAAACCACATACCTTTTACCTCGGTCATCTCACTTAATGTATGGCATTCAAAATAAACAACCAACCGTGCGTATGTTTATTTGGAACCTCTTATAGCTAAAACTTAACTATTTACGCTAGTTTACATTATATACTAACGGGCAAAAGCCTTTATTTACATTAAAAAAAAAAAAACGTTATTAAAACCTGCTATTTCTATACATACAAGCTATGTTACTACTACCGAACTGTATGTTGGTTTGAACGCGCTTCTGTCCGTAACATCCTCTCCTCGACGTAGGGTTCATCCCGCAGTCCCAGGACTCTGCGCCACCTCGTCAGCAGGGTCCATCAGCGGCAGGACAGCCAAGCGCGACGTCGGACGCCGGAACACACCTCCATTCGTACGGACGGCGCAGTTGCGTACCTCGCCGTCGGGTCCGGGGTAAATCTCGGTTACTATGCCGCGCGGCCATACATTGCGCGGCAAGTTCGGGTCCACCACCACCACCAAATCGTTGACTTTGATGCTTTTGTAGTTATGGGAAGGCGTTTCTCGCCTAGGCACTAACTCGGGTAGATATTCCTTTATCCACCTCCTCCAATATTCGTCAGCCAAACCTTGCGCAGCCCTCCAGTGTCGTCTGTCCGCCGGCTCACAGGGCCCTAGAGTGGGTAGGCCCTGTGAGCTGCCCAATAGAAAGTGATTGGGCGTTAACGCCTCTGGATCGTCGCGTGTTACGGGTACGTGGGTCAGGGGACGCGCGTTCACAGTGTACTCTACCTCAGCTAGCAGTGTCATGAGAACCTCTTCTTTTGGATACTTAGAGGTTAACACCGTCTTGAGAGCGTTCTTCACCGTGCGTATCATACGTTCCCAGCTACCGCCTTGATGCGCCGCTCCTGGACTGATATAGCGCCATTCTAGCTGTTTATTTAGCGCGTAATCTCGCAACAACGGCTCCCATTCTGCGAAGGCTTGTTGCAGCTCTTGATCGGCTCCTTTGAAATTTGTCGCGTTGTCTGAATATATCAGGCGCGGCCAGCCTCGCCGCGCGGCCATCCTTCTCAGCGCCATTATAGCTGAGTCCGCACTTAGAGTCGCTACTAACTCTATATGGATCGCCCTCGTAGTCAAACATGTAAATAGGGCTCCCCATCTTTTCTCGTGCCTTCGCCCAATCGTAACAATCATTGGCCCAAATAGGTCCCAGCCGCAGTTCGAATAGGGTCTCGCAAATGCGTCCAAACGCGCCCTAGGGAGGTCTCCAATGACTGGTCTGACCGCGCGCGCCTTTCTTACTCTACATAACGCGCAATTTCGTGCCACTGTTCTAACCGTCGGCCTTAACTTTATGATTAGATACTGTTGTCGAAGATCGTTGACTACCCGCTCATTATGAGCATGATGTGATTGGCGGTGGGCGCGAGCGACTAACAGCCGCGTGTATGGATGTCTTCCGTCTAAGATCACAGGGTGGTTCAGCGCGAGCGTGGCGACATCCGCGGCGTTAGCCCGGCCAGAGGCTCGCAGCAGGCCCTTTGCGTCAAGAAAGGGGTGGAGCCCCTGCGCTCGGCATCGCGCAGGTAAATCCCGACCGCCTCTCAGTCTTTCTATCTCTTCCGCAAAGCTCTCAGCCTGTGACAGCTTACTCAACGTTATCTCCGCCCTCTCCACATGCTCAAACTCAAGCGCCCGCCGTTCCTTTCGTCGACAATTTTCAATAAATAGCCATACTCGGCTCATTGTTTTCAACAGGCGCTCGTAGGTAGAGAACCGTTTCATGTCAATTACACAGTCTGACACCCTCTTTGTGTACATTACGTATTCTTCATTTACTTCCGTGTTTACGGGCCATTCTTGCGGCCATTCCTCCTTCGGCCTATACAGGAACTCGGGGCCCGTAAACCATCTATCGGTGTCACTCTTAACCGTGAAGTTCAACCTCGTCGCGTCATCCGCGACGTTCTTGTCCGTCGGCACGTATCGCCACTGCTTTATGTCTGTGGTCTCCGTGATTTCTGTCACTCTATGTGCTACGAACGGCGTATACTTGATCTCGGGATTTCGTAGCCATTGCAGAACGGTTTTTGAGTCCGTCCAATAGGTCACCTCATCGCATGCCCACTTATGCTCGGCCACAACTGATGACGCCAGTCGCGCGGCTATTAACGCCGCCTGCAGCTCCGTTTTCGGTATCGTCTGGCCCCGGAGCGGGTTTACTTTGGCTCTCCCAGCGGCCAGTTGTATGCTGATATGTTCGTTCTCGTCTTCCGAGCGCCAAAACAAAGCTACGGCCACCGCCGCCTCACTGGAGTCACAAAATACGTGAAGCTGCCTTTTCTTCGCGTTCTTAGCGTATTGCCTGGGCAGACGCAACTTCTTTACGTCTTCCAGTCCCTTTAGCCATTCCTTAAAATCTTCCGCATATTTGCTTGGGATCTGTTCATCCCACTCTATGCTTAGGCGCCACAATCCTTGTAGTATTATCTTTGCGGTGATCGTGTAGTAGCTGACCAAACCGAGCGGGTCGAACAAAGACATAACCGCGCTTAGCGCCTCTCGCTTTGTGGGTGCTCTCTCACCTCTCTTGACCTCTTCGGGAACTCTAAGCATTCCTGTGTTGAACGCTAACTTATCCTCGCCCGCGTACCATATCAGCCCTAGGGTGTGCCCGTTCTGTGGCGATATCTCTATTGATGTGGCGCTCTCTCCTTCAGACGGCATCAGCGCTCTTACCCGTCGGCTGTTGGAGTTGAAACCGGCGAGTTGGAAGCCTGCCTGCCCGTGTATACGGCTCACGTCCCTCACAACTTGCAGAGCGTCCTCCTCTACATCAAAACTGTCCAACCAGTCGTCCATGTAGTGATTCTCTACTATAGCTTGCACCGCTCGTGGGTATTCGCTTTGATACTTCCTTGCGTTATGATTTCGCACGCTGTGAGCTAAGAAAGGTGAACTTTTGGCTCCAAATATCATCGCTTTCATCCGGTACTTGGCTGGAGGCCCTTCTCTGTCCTTGCCACGCCATAGAAACATCTGCGCTGGTTGGTCGGATGGGTGTATGAGTATACGTAGGTACATCTCCGATATGTCCGTCTGTACACCGATCTCTCCTCGTCTGAAACGCCATAGTACGCCGGCAAGTCCCTGTAGTAGGTCTGGCCCTTCTAGTAGCTCGTCATTCAAGCTAACCCCATTCATCTTGGCCGCCGCGTCGAATACTAATCGTGGCTTCTCTGGTTTGTTTATGTTTGTTACTGCAAAGTGCGGGAGGTACCACTGGCGCGGATTATCTTGTTCTGTCCCATCCGCGGGCACGGCGTATCCCTTCTTCAATAAGTTTTCTATCTGCGCTGTATACCTTTCACAAAACGCAGTAGATCTATCCATCTTCTTTTCTATGTGGCTTAATCGTTTACATGCTGCTTCATAACTAGGAGGCATCGTTATATCCTCTCTCCTCCAAGGCAGACTCACTTGGTAACGCCCTTCCGTAATCGTTACGCTTTCGTTGAAACAATCTATTGCCCTCTGTTCTGACGGTGTAGGCTTCACTTTCTTGGTGATACCTATCGCGTCTAACTCGAAGTGCTTCTTTACTAAATTACTTAGCTCTTCGTCCTTATCTTCGGCTCTACTGTACGACGTGTGACATACGATTTCATCATCCTTGTTCATCATTCGTGGCGCCGTTCCGTGAATCACCCATCCTAGCTTCGTCAAGGACGCAACGGGCTCTCCTCGTTTGCCTGTTCTGATTTTACGGCTTATAATCAGCTCCAAATAATCAGCTCCCAACAACAGTTTAGGCTTCATTTCCTCAGTACATATTTCATGTTCAATGTCGATGAGATGCGGACTCTTCAGGCACCTTGCGTCTATCTTTTGTCGACTCAGCGTGAGATCTTTCATGGTACGCGCCTTGACGGTGTATGTATGTTCGGCGGCGAGTATCTCCAAAACCACTCGTTTACTGTTAGGCACGGGTTCGTGTGCGTTCACGCTGCGTATGGCGAATGCACTAGGCGGTCCGTCCGCTCCTATTAACTCGGCCAAATCTTCATCTATGAGTGTCGTAGAGCTTCCCTCGTCCAACAATGCGTACGTCTTAATCGTACCTCGGGACCCCTTTAGTTGCACCGGGCATATCTTTAGCCATACATTGTGCCCGTCGGCGTGGTGTATGGCAGCAGCCACCGTCTCTGTGCTGGGTCTCTCCTTGTGTAGCAGCCTATGATGATTCTTCGTACACTCGTTCACTCCGCATTTACTTTGTGTACACTTGAAACGCCTATGTTTGCTGTTTAAACATTGAAAACAAATCCTTTCTTTCTTAGCCCATTCCCAGCGTTGGTCGACGTCCATCGCCTTTACTTTTGAGCATTCCGTTGTGTTATGTTTGTTGCCACACGCCAAACATCCTTGCGTTTGTATGTTATACACTTTCATTGTTTTAGGTTTGGCTCTCCTTTCGGGCGGCGCGACAGCTGCCTTCGGCGTAGTGTAGGCGTACTTCAACGCCCGGTCTGCCTCCTTCATCATGAAATTTGCTAAAGTAGCCGCCTCTGGGACTCCTGCGTGGCTATGTTGATCTGCATAATCACACCATCTTGCTTTGAGATGAGGGCTAAGTTTTTCAACTATCTCTCGTACAATCATAGGGTTCTGTAGATAACCTCTGTTATCAATCGTAGCTAATGTACACACAATGTTTTGCAACTTGATAGCAAAACTATTTAAATCACTGGCTGTTGAGCTGGGAGGCTTTAGCTTCTTTATATCATCCAATGTTCGGTCAATTATTACTTCCGGTCGGCCGAAACACTGCTCCAAAGTAGCCATAATCCTTTCTGGGTCGGACGCGGTGAACAACAACGCCGACACAGCTTCTTTCGCCTCTCCTCGTAAACTCGTTCGTAGCCTGGCTAAGTTTTCTGCTCGCGAAAACTTATACATTTCGGTTGAGTCCCGCATCGCTGCTTTGAATGGTAACCAATCTAACGGCGCTCCACTGAATACAGGTAATTCAATCCCTTGTCTTGATATCGGCTTGTGTCGTGTCATCTTTTCTAACACCTCTGCTAAACGATCGATGCCTTGGCGCGTCGGCGTCGACCCTCTTTGTCGACTCCTCCCCTCTCCCAGTCCTTCCTTATCATCATTGGATGGGCGCGGGTCGCCTGGCTCTCCCCTTAAAGTTTCTCTTCGTGTAGCGTTACGCAGATACGACAAGTCCTGTGACGTAGATGGCATGGTTATCCCTTTCGGTTGTCGTGCGAGACTACGCTGTAGCCATTCATTCACTCGTTCCTGCACGTCGCCTTGTTCTGCAGGTACGGCTTGCTCTTCTTCTCTGATTGACGTAATTTCCATAGCCAATCGCTTTCTTACAAGCTCCGCTTCAATTTCTAATTCTTTTTTCTTCAGCACGGCCATTCGTTCCGCCGCTTGCAGTTCTGCTTGCTGAATTCGAGACACTACACTCGACGCCCCTGACCGTATTGATTCCGCTCGGCGTGGTTGCGTCGTAGTCTCTCCCGGCTGCATCCCTTCGTATCCTGTTTCTCGGTTGGCTTCGCTCGCTTCCATTTGCTTTGTGTCGGTAGGTGGTAAGTGCCTGCGCGTGGTGGTGGGGGGTACTGTATCGATACCCGACGGCGATGCTGGTGGTTCTTCAAACGTCAGCCTTCTCCTTGCATCGTCGTGGCTCCCGGCCGCCTCCATCTGCTCCGCCTGCTTCCGCGTAGTTGGCATCTTCTTCTTTCTTGCCGCCCCTACTCCTAACAATCCCAACCGGGTATACTAACGCGGTGAACCCGACTGAGGATGGATGTGACGCAGGAATGGAAAGGTAGGACCTACCCAGCAGAGAATGTGTAGCTTCACAGGTGCTCAGGTCACTGGGGGAATGGCCAATGACCCTCGGCTTGCCTGCAGTCCGGCCCTGATTCACCACACACCGTACCGGCGTAGGAGGGCTGTTCAGCTTCGCCTTGAAAAAGGCGCGTAGCTGGCAGCTTAGCCCTGTTCACTGCACCGCCTTGATCGGCGTTAAAACCCGAAACGGAATGAGTTGACACCGTTAGGTTCAAACCGTTTCAGGCCCGCGGTACGCCCGCGTATAGAAACAGGATAGAAATCACTTGGTTACAACCCCTGGGTTCCAAAGAAGCCCCCCCTGTCCGACAAACCACACGTACACCAAAATGTTACAAAAATAAACTTACGTGTGGTCGGTCGGATGGTCGTGTCGTGCTAGCGTTCGCGCCTAACAAAACAACCCGATCTTGAACCTAGACCCCTGGATTCACCCGGCTGCTCCTCTTCCTTCGGCAACCCGGCACCTCGATCCTCGGCTCCCTCCGATTCGGCTGGTCTTGATTCGGCTCGCGTGGACCACGGGATGTAGACGACAATCTTGAAACCTCGCCGTCTACAAAATCACTGGCAGTGGACTGTATAACACATATGGCCCTCGGACTCACGGTCTTCCCCAATTGAAACGCGCGAATTCGGAAACAAACACTTCGAATTTATTTTCTTTAACTTATAACTAAACACTAGCACGGCACGACACAGACTGCGGCCGCGCGCTCATATTTATAGCTTTTGTACACATGAGATTATGTGAGACTACCCACTTCGATGAATAAGTGCGGTGTGAGCGGGGTGCGGGGTATCATCCCCTCCATTTCCCGTTCTTTTCCAAAATGTCCTTTCACCGCACTATTTTCTAGGTAGATAGTCTCACATTTACAAAGCATTACCTAAATCTATGCTTATAATTACATAAAACTAGGCCCTATGTGCAGCAATACCGAAAATAGTACATCGGTTCTCGTTACGGTATTGCTGCACAAGGGGTACCTTGTTGTCCTATGCCTGCCGCTAGGTGGCGCATAGTTGCGGCCAGTACATAGGATTACTTTACATAATATCCCAAAATCCCAGTACATAGCCCGCAATTTACCAAACATATACCTTGTAAGTGAGATGACCTACCATGGGATACCAAAAAACCACATACCTTTTACCTCGGTCATCTCACTTAATGTATGGCATTCAAAATAAACAACCAACCGTGCGTATGTTTATTTGGAACCTCTTATAGCTAAAACTTAACTATTTACGCTAGTTTACATTATATACTAACGGGCAAAAGCCTTTATTTACATTAAAAAAAAAAAAACGTTATTAAAACCTGCTATTTCTATACATACAAGCTATGTTACTACTACCGAACTGTATGTTGGTTTGAACGCGCTTCTGTCCGTAACAATACCAATGGTTTGAGAATTACAAGCCTTTTCAAATTTGTATGGAAATCTTGAGAGGCGTATAATTCTCAAACATTTGATAATTTAACCAAACATTTTGCCCTAAAATTATCAAATATTGCCACAATTCTCTTTTTCCGTTTGTATGGTGACACGCGCTTCCAGGCGACTCTTAAGTGAGTTTCTTTTGACATAAGTACTGACACCGATAAGATCAGAAATTATCGATACTACTTACCCGCTCAAAGTAGACCCTCAAAGATAGTTGCCATCTCGGTATGAACGACGTTAAACTAGGCCAACCAAGATATTATCTAGATGCTATCGTATTAGCTGGGACAAGCGTTCCGTGATTGCATCGTCTATATTGGAAAATTCGTTACATGTCACAAAGAAAACAATTTCTTCCACTTTTTGGTAAAATTATCAAGTGTAAACTTACAATCAACATAGCATTGAAGGGGCTACTCAGTAGGACAATATGATCAACTGTTCTTTGGAACTTATGGAGCGTTCTTGAAAATTAATAAATTAAAACAAAAACGAGTTTTCAGAATTGGCCCCCCTAGAATTTACCCGTATTGGGCCAAGACGGCTTTTCTTTTTTAAGTTGCCCATTATAAAAAGAAGGGGTCTCATCATCATCATAATCAGATCTTTTTTAGTCTCCACTGCAGGAGCACGACCCTCTCTATACTACCAGAGCCATATATGAGCAAGAGCAATCAGAGGATTTAGCTTACACTCTCCACGCTGGCCTGACGGGTTACTAAGATCTCTTTGATGTTTATAAGCTTTATTTAGCTTGCCTTCGACATCCACGGGAAAACTTGGAGTGGTCCTATTGTGCCGGGAATCAACGGGTCTTCCGGCATGTAATTCAGGGGCTCTAGTACCCTCTTTAGTAGTAGTCTCTACTCTAGTACCTCAAGCCTTTAGCGGCGTTCCTATCACACAACGGTCAAAACGGTCGAGACTTCCGGTTGTCAGATTGATAAGACTTTGTTATTGGAGCTCCTATTATTTTCTAACAATAGTTAAAGAATCTTCGAGTTTAGCAGTGAATGAAGATATCAAAACTAACCTCCACAACAGCACTCAAGGTACGGCGATAAATTTATACAATATAACATCAAGTTCACATTAAAAAACTGATAATCAATTTCACTCAGAGCAATTAACGGATTCTTTTTTGAAAACTTCTTCATTGTTTTGGACAAATATCGACCAATAAGACAGAATTTATAAATTACATCCTATGGCGTTCATTGATTGAAACTAAGTGTAAATAAACATTTGACAACATTGACACTTCCTATCTGACACTGACATCGATGACCATAGACAACTCAAGTGAGGTGAGGCAAAAGAAAATTTAAGAATATTAGTATAGGAGGAGCATTTTTTAAGGAAAAAAGAAATGGCAGATAAATGTATGAAATGCAATTTAATATTAACTAATAAACAAATATTACAATGTAAAAATTGCAGTGGAAATTATCATCTACATTGTACCACAGTATCAGAACAGAGGTTTCTTAACACATTAACTGGTGAACACAGATTTAATTGGAAATGTGACACATGTTTAAAGCCTAATGCTGTTTCGCACACTATTTTACCAACTGTTCTTAATAGCGAAAACCAACACACCTCTGAAAATGAATCTAATACTATAATTAATATCTCGACTGAAAACTCATTTCAATCTCTTACATTAGATTCAGAAGAGGAAATTGATGATTTCCCAGCTGAATGGAATGATATGTCGGTAGATGAGTTAAGGCGTAGACTTTTAAAAGCAGAAAGGAATGTGGAGGCATTAAAGAAACTTAATCAAGAAAAAGATAAAAAAATACGAGAATTACAAAAAAAACAGTCTACACCTAAAAGTGCACAAGGAAACAAAACTAAACGTATAAATAAGTCACAAGAAAATACAATTAAAGACAACTACAATACAGATAACAATGTAAAAGATCTACTGAGCAATACGGAAAATGACAATAATTCGTCATTCAGTAATGTTACTCATCGTAAAAAGGAAATTAGACGGGTGACATCTCCTAAGCAGAACAATATTTGTATTATTAGTAGTAATCCAAAAGCCAATACCCTAGAAATAACTGAAAATTTGTTTCATCGATCTAAAATATGTCATTACCTGATGCCAGGGGCAGGTATTCAGGGCATGTTGAACAATTTAGAAGAAAAACTTAAAGACTTTTCATATAATGACTTTTGTGTTATCTTTATGGGGGAGAATGATTTCTTGAAAACTGATAATTATGCTCTTACAATAGATTATATCCGAGAAAAGATTTTATTAGTGCAACATACAAATGTGATTATATGCTTGCCTACCTATAAATGTTGCAACTTTAAGACATTGTATAACAAAAGAGTTGAGGTTTTCAACAATCTATTGTACTTAGATAATCTGACATATGAATATGCTTTTATTTTAGACTCCAATAAAAATTTATCATATAATTCAAAAATGTTTAATGTAATTTATGGAAATATTAACAAACTAGGACTTAAGGTGATTTTTGACGACTTAGTACAACTAATAAATTCAATTAAAGATAATAATGCTAATCTTAATAATAACCAGTCAACAACGGACTTTTTTCGTGAACAATCATACTAAAACTATTTCCGGAAAGAAAGAATTAGTTATACTCAGTCAAAATGTTCAAGGTTTACTGAGTAAAATCAATGATTTCGAAATCAATTTGCATGATATTTCCCTAAATCATGGTCAAGTGGACATAATTTGTTTGACAGAACATTTTATTTTAAAGGGACATGAAGATAATGCCTATCTTCACAATTATAAACTGTCGACATGTTATTCCCGGAGCAATAAAAAACGAGGTGGATCGGTAATTCTGGTACGTAGAGGAATTGAATACAAAGAGTTGACAGAGCTGTGTAATCTATCAATTAACTATGCATTTGAATGCAGTGCAATCGAAATTTTGAATTATAATTTAATCGTTGTTAGTATTTATCGTGTACCAAAAAAAGAACATCTTCCAGTATTTCTTACTCAAATGGAAATATTGCTAATGAAACTGAGTAATATGCACAATAAGAAGGTTATTATATGTGGTGATTTCAATATAAATGCTTTGAAAAATGACGCAACAACCAAAGATTTTATAAATTTACTAAAAAACTATAATTTTGTTCTTCAATTCAAAGAAATCACAAGACCCACTAGCAAGACTTGTCCGGATAATATAGCTCACAATATTCGGGAATGCAGTGGTAAAGTTCTCCATCTTGGCATATCCGATCATTCAGCTTTGATTTTTAAATTTCCAATAAGAACTGATTTCACCAGAAAATGTTACTATACCACAACACGCGATTACTGTCCTGATAATATGAAAAAATTTAAAGAAAGTTTAAAAAATTTAAGTTTTGACGATGTCTACTCTTCGAATGACCCAAATACAGCATATAACACGTTCCATGACACTTTCAAACTTTTTTACGATCTCTGTTTTCCAGTGGTCCGGAAGCGAGTAAATATAAAACAAAAAAGTAAATGGCTTACACCTGGATTAAAAAAGTCTAGCATAACAAAGCGAAAACTATATTGGCAAAGTCTGCATAATAAAAACAATGAATATTACACTAAATATAAAAAAATATTTAAAAAGTCAGTATTTATATCGCAAAAAATTCAAAATCATAAATTTATCAAAAGTGCAAAGAATGTGACCAAAGCTTCCTGGAAGGTGATAAACAGAGCTAAAAACCAGTCAACAAAACAAAATATAGAAAGAGTAATATATAAAAATAAATGTTTAACAAAACCACATGACATAGCGAATGCTTTCAATGACACATACGTAGATTTAGTTGACAATTCAAAAATGACGTGTAATAAATCATCAAATTATATACAGCCTAACATTCAGTCCATTTTCTTGACGCCAACGGATCCTATTGCAATAACTTCAATTATTAAAAACTTAAATAGTACAAATAGTGTAGGTTTTGATGACATAAGTACTAGGGTGATTAAGCACTGTAGTAAGGAGATAGCGGCTCCCCTGTGCCATATCATCAATTTATGCTTATCAAAGGGAATATACCCAGATAAATTAAAAATAACAGTCATAAAACCGTTGCATAAAAAAGGCAGTAAAGATGTTTGCGAAAATTATCGCCCTATAGCTTTAATACCAGTCCTCTCTAAAATATTTGAAAAAGTTATTTATGACATTCTGTATAGTTTTTTTGCTAAATATAAAATAATAAACGTGGAACAACATGGTTTCCAGAAAAATAAATCTACTAATAATGCTATAGATGACTTATTAAGGAAAGTTACGGAATGTATAAATAATAGACGTCCAATAACCACTTTATTCATGGATATGACGAAAGCTTTCGATTTCGTCTGCCATGCCATACTACTGAATAAATTACACACATATGGCGTAAGAGGACCAGCATATCATCTTATTAAATCTTATATCGAAAACCGAAAGCAAGTGACATACGTAACTTATATAAATGAGAAAAATTTAGAAACTATTGCCAAATCTAATATAAGGACTGTGAAACATGGTGTTCCACAGGGAAGCATTTTGGGACCTCTCCTATTCCTTATTTATATAAATGACTTGCCGAGACACGTTAATCAAAAAATGGTATTATTCGCTGATGACTCAACTATTCTGATAAGTGACGTAAATATAGATGACCATGAAAAAAGTTGCAATAACGCACTTAAGGAAACTGTGAACTGGCTAGACAAGAATAAATTAATAGCGAATCTTGACAAAACAAAATGTATGCAATTTCACGTCCCACAAACCAATCCATGTAATGTATCAGTAAAATATGAAAACACCAATATTGAGTTCGTCAAAAAAATTAAGTTTCTGGGAGTTACCCTTGATCATTGTTTAAGCTGGAAGCCACACATAGACAAAATGATTTCGAAATTAAGCAAATATGTGTACGTATTGAGGACAATAACAAACACAGTGTCTCAAAAAACTGCTGTATGTGTTTACCATGCATATGTAGCCTCTGTTTTAAGATATGGCATATTACACTGGGGTAACGCTGCCAATGTAAACATGCTCCCGCTTTTTAGAACGCAAAAAAAATGTATCAGAGCCATGTTTGGCGCAAGGCAAACAGAGAGCTGTGTTCCATATTTCAAAAAACTTAATATATTAACTTTGTATTCCTTATATATTTTAGAAGCATGTTTATATGTTAAACAAAATTTGAATAAGTTCAAACAAATTACTAATAGGCACCCCAGGGCCTGTAGAAACAAAATACTAATACACCCACAGCAACATTCCAACATGGCTGCGTATGACAAAACAGTGTATATTTTAGGACCTAAGTTATATAACAAATTACCTGACTGTTTGAAAGAACTTAACACTAGACTTTTTAAATTTAAATTAAGACAATTGTTGCTAGAAAAATGTTATTATAGTATAGAGGAATTTTTATGTGACAAATTAAATTAATTGACATTGAATAGAGTAATAATGTAATTAAATCTTTAATCATTGAATATTGTACATAATAATTTGTTTTTATTTAATTTATAATTGTGACTTATTATATTAATTAATTTCCAATTTGCACGCCTTACAGAGGCAAAATGTACAGGCACTTGAATGTATTGACCACCATATTGTACCAACATTTAAGCAAATAAATGAATTGAATTGAATTGAATTGAATAACAGAACTCTGCAGCGCCGATGCAGCATGCCAGCGTGATGGGGTACTTCAAGCGAGAATAGAGTGGTTAATTTATAACTTTTCGGCGCCCCTTAATACCCAGCGCCCGGCACATCTTGTACCTCTGGGTTAAGACGGCCCTGCTCATAGATCGGGGTACGCAGTAATCAAACTGTGTTAAAATTAAATTATCAGCGAATGAGTGCAATCAATTTTAGATGACAAAATCTGCGTCCAAGGAGCAAAGTGCACTCCGGCACTTAAGAGGCTTAGTGTCACCTGGCGCGTTCACACTAAGGTCCTCACCACACCGCATACACGGGTAAGCCGATTATGATAAACAACCTCCGCCGTTCTTGAACGCAGTTTCTTACACGAGCGGCGTAGTTCACGTTTTATGAACTACCACCTCTTATTCCTTACGGAGTAGACAGAGCATGAGGCAATAAAACTTTAATGGTATGGTCAGCGTGTGGGTTTGCAAGTAGATGCAAAACGGAATGAAAACAGCGATGGATTGCTAAGCGCATCGCCTATTAACATCGATCCGTAACGCACGCGCCCCAGTACACACTGCACTATTCGAATATTTATATTCGCGATTTGCGCGGCTTTAGCCGCTGCACGATTTTGTCACTATGGCTTCCAAGCAAGTCATAGTTAACGAGCTGTTGGCATTCGTGTATCATGCCATAGACACGATGGACGAGATCAGCATCATGCAGATCTGCAAGTCAAACTTCAGCATGGAGGAGATTTGCAGCGGCAAGGTGCTGCTCTATGAGGTGCTCGGCAAGTCCGCGCAGATGCCATCTCGCCGGAGAGATGAGAATGGCGAGCGAAGTCTCCAGGATGTTATCGCCCTGATGAAGGTGACCGATCCGGACGACATGCCAGCGCTATGCGCTGCGAATCTAGCGAAACTGCCCCCGGTTTCGTTCGATCATGTCGATGTGACCAGGCTGCTGAAAGACATCACAGCCCTGAAAACCAGCCTGGCACAGGTGCAGTGGAGATTGGAGGCCTCGGAAAATACGATCACCGAGTTGCGTACCGAATTGTTATCAATAAAAGGTAACAATTCGGTATGTAGGTCACACGAGGCCGCGAACGTCAACACACGTCGCGGAGCGCAGAATACATCGGTATGCAGCTTTGAGTCAGCAAAATTGGACACAACGCCATCAGCTGTCGTCACAAGCGATACACCGCGCCCCGCCGCCCGCTCTTCCCCCCGCAATGAGCTGACATCACTGCCGAGCACGTCAACCCCGACACGTGCCTACGCAGCCGTAGCCGCCGTCCCTGTTGCTGCGCCAGCGCAGCGACCTGCCTTGAAGGGGAATAAACAGGCAAGCTCTCGCAAGCCTGTGACGTCGGGTCAACATAAAGATCAGTGCGATAAGGAGGGCTTCACTTTAGCTAAGCGGAGGAAAACGAAGCCTGCCAGCCGTAACCATCTTGGCACCGCACCGACTGGACCCAATCAGTTGCGTTCAGAGGTCAAGTGTACGCAACTGTATGTGTCCCGACTGCACTGGAATACGACGGTTCAAGACGTCGTAACCTACGTGCTGAAGAAATCCAAATTGACATTGAGGGTCGAACGGTTGGCATCTCGCCATAGAGTAAACTTTAGTTCCTTTGTGGTAGGAGTGCCGACCCAACATCTCGAGACCTTCATGAAGGAGGACTTCTGGCCGCAGGGAGTCGTGTACCGGAAATTCCGAGGACGGTTACCTGCTGAAGCCCCGCGCCTCACGTCGCCGACACAACGTGTGACCTAGTTTTAAGTTATATTGTATTATATGTATGTTAGTCTAAGGTATATATGATATGGGCCTCTGATATTGTACGTAATTGTAGGTACAATATTATTGCCTGAAATAAAGAATTATTATTATATATTATTATTATTATTATTGAGACGCCAATACTTAGTCGGCGTTAATATTTTTTTAGGGCGATACAAATGTTTGCCACTAACACACACGAAAACCTAACCAACCTAGAGCAAAGTGCACTCCAACGCTAAAGGGGCTTACTGTCACCTGGCGCTTCACAATTAGGTCCTCACTACACCGTGTACTCAGTAAGCCGATTATGATAAACACCTCTGCCGTTCTTGCACGCAGTTTCTCACACACGCGGTTTCACGTTTTATGAAACTACCCACCTATAGGTAAACAAAGAAGCAGGCCATAAAACCCTTTACAATAATGTTAAGCGTGTGGGTTTGCATGTCTACGCAAAACGGAATAAAAATAGCGATGGATTGCTTGGCGCATCGCCTATTGACATAATTTATGAGATTTTCGCCGATAACACACTGCATTTACATTTTTGAAAATATGATATCAGGGTTTTGCCACGTACACATACGAAAACAAAACCAAATAGGAGCAAAGTGCACTTCAGGTCTAAAGGAGCTTAGTTTCACCTGGCGCGTTCACACTAAGGTCCTCATTATGATAAACACCCTCCGCCGTTCTTGTACGCAGTTTCACACACACACACACACACACACACACACACACACACACACACACACACACACACACACACACACACACACACACACACACACACTCAGACACACACACGAACCGTTTAGTTCATGTTTTATGAAATCACCTACCTCTACATCCTTACAAGTCAGTGAATGAGGCTATAATACATTGTCGCTATGTCCAGCGTGTGGGTTGCATGTATACGCAAAACGGAATCAAAATAGCGATGTATTGCTAGACTTATTATTTTTGTGAGATATTAGCCAATACCTGAGGGTATTGGCATTTACAATCTTGAAAATGTGATACCAATTTTTGCCACGTACACACACGAAAACTAAACCAACGGGAGCAAAGTGCACTTTAGGTCAGAAAGAGCTGAGTGTCATCTGGCGCGTTCACACTAAGATCCCCACCACACCGCGTACACAGGTAAGCCGATTATGACAAACACTCTTCGCCGTTCTTGTACGCAGTTTCTCACACGAGTGGTTTAAATCACTTTTTATGTTTGATGAAACTAGATACACATCTTATCACGTCTTTGTTTCTTACGGGGTAGATAGAGAATAAGGCTATAAGACCAAAAGGCCACGTTCTACGTGTAGAGAAATCATAATAGCAATGGGTTTGTTGCTAGTTGCATAACTTATCATTACTCCTCAGATTTGTGTCCATTGGTTTGAGCAAAAGGCACTCAAGCACTACGATAGGCTTAGTTTGATCGTGTCGCTGGGCCTGCCGCCTTGACCCCATAATTTCTAGACTTTGGAGCCCTTACCGTAAGCCGTTATGCGACACAAACGTATGACGGCGGAAGCGGGGCCTCCCTTCATGTAATTCAGCGGCTCTGGCAACCTTTGCTAGTTTGAATGGAGACCAGTTACCTGACACTCTTCGCCGTTCATGTACGCAACTTGTGTAACTACACAAGCGGTTTATTTTACGTTTTATCTATACTTATATTATAAAGAGGAAGGAGGAGTCTGTTCAATTCAAACAAGCAATCAAATCTTGATTGCTTGTTTGCATTGAACAGACTCCAAAACTACGAGACCGATTTCCAAAATTATTTCACCTATAGAAAGCTGGAGACATTCACAGGAAAATTGCTAGTGTGCAATATGGATGAAGAAGACCCTGATCTGCTTCCTAAGGAACTTTAAAGAAACAAACTACGATTTCCATAGCCATATTTTGATACGTCACAAGAGACTAGTATTAGTACATGTAACTTTTAAGTAATAAGGGTCCTTTAAATACGAATGTGGGTTTATGAAATGAACCGCAGGCGAGTTTTATAATAAGATCATATGAGTATTTTAAGGACTAGTTACAAACAGTTGCATACAATACTAAATATACTAACACACTATAAATCTATATTATTTAGAAACTGTTCTATTGTACCTACTTCATTCTTGACTTATATGGCAACAAATTGTTGATTATATTTGCTGCACCGTAAAAAATTTTGGAAAGTTTACATACACCCGCTTCCTCATCACTTTTTGGATTCACTATCATTCACTTTATAATAAAAATAAATCTAAGTACCTTTTACGCAATGACGGCAAATCAAACTCGTGTCAACGATGCGTGTAATGTACAGTGGACGACCTCGCTCAGAGACGTAGGTCAATTTTCAAAAATTTGACAGAGATTCCTTTTCAAATGACGGTACTTATTTTAAATTTGAAAGTCGTACTTAATCGAAAAACGATGTCATAATGAAAATACTTACAATATTACCTACGGCCAGAGACAATATTATTATAATATATAAAGCTATTGTTATTATAAATGTGATTCACGTAATGACTTATTAATTGCCAATTTCTGATATCGGTAAAGACACTTTATAGTATGTGAGTAGAAAAATATTTTATTTACATGTCTTAATTTTATATTCCGTCTCTATTTGAGATAGTTTCGACTTTTTTCAGAGACACAATAGAGTATCGCCTCGGAGCGGGTCATTCATCAGGATTTTTGACGACGTGTCACAGCCATCTCGTCAGTCAGACTTCGTGGCTAGACTAATCTATATTACAATAACTAATATAAGGTATAAGAAGAAAATATTTATATGTTGTTTGCAAATATACGCATCTACAGTTGCTGTATTTGTTTGTAATGAATGAAAATAAAACTAACAACTGGAGTGGTATTTTTGAAATGGCGCGTCACCAAAAAGTCTTGCACGACTAAAAGTCACACTCGTCGTCATGAAATGCTATTTGGCCGCATTTTGAAACCATCGCTTGAGTTCCAGTATAGCCTACTTTGGGCGAAAAATATAAATTTCTTCATGTTCTACACAGAATTTAAAAAATCTATGTTTGTCAAACGGGACGCAAAATCATGAAAGATAAACTTCAAATGACAAGCAGTGACTTTGACGTAAAGGTGTTCGTCGCGTGCGGAAAACTTGTCAACGAACGATTCAAAATGGAAACACTCGCCTCAATCACTCGTTTAGTGAGTAACGTGTTCAAAAATAGCACTTCTGAACTGATTTCGAAATTTCTTTCACCAATAGGAAGCTAAAAGATGTTTGGTTATTACAATGTTACACAGCGTCACAGAATTAATAATAGTACAGCGTGTAACATAATAAACAAAAAACAATTCCTTCCTTTCCTTCGCTTAAAAAATTATGTCAATGGGCAGCAGCGTCGGAACCAAGATAAACCAAACAAACTGCGCACACCAACCCGTCTACCAAGCGTGAAAAAACCCTATGATGGAATTCCTTCGGGGAGGCCAATGTCCAGCAGTGGACTTCGTGCGGCTGAGATGTCAACGATAGAAAAATTCCTTACTTCTCCTGCCATCATTTCGTCAAGCCAGGTGCTTGCCAATTCCACTTAACGACCCAACCATCATAATCTTTGTACCCGGCTTAGTTGATGCTTGATATATTATTTAAACGGATCCCGGATTCCTTTTAACTCTTACCCTTTCAAGCTATTTACATCTTTGATATTTGCAAATTGAGTTCCTGCCGTTCGTCTTAGTATTAAATATTGATAATGGCTCTTAATTCGCGCTCGTGGCATTGCTAGCGTAAGATTATAATAAAAAGTGAATCAAGAGATAAAATAATGTAAGCAAAACCACATGAGTTTGTTTGTTTGTTTGGTCATCATTTCGTGTAGGTGACACGGTCAGTCGACCATGCACACCCTGGTGTAGAGTTCTTCGGAACCACCTCTCGGCCTCTGACGTGGTTCCTTTAACGACTACCAGATGGCAGCTGATGATTGTTTGGTTGAACCCGCTAATCCCAGGAAATACTAGACCGATTTCAAAAATTCTTTCGCCGTTGGACAAGGGCGAAGCCGGGGCTGACTGCTAGTCTTTATATGTATTTAAACACGGTGGATGTGTTGTTTCTGATTCACTCTTCTTAATATTCTGAAACTTGACGGCGATACCGACTTAAAATACGTGAGTGAAACCGCAAAGCGCTGCCCCTCATTTTATTTCTTTTACTTCTTTAAATAATATCAAATTGAAAAAATCTACGTAAGTACTTCGGTAGTAGTACTGGTAGAAAACTACTCATTAACTTTTAGCAGCAATGAGTAGATCTTATATCTGAAACAAGTCTGAAATGATGATAGTGATTAAAAGTTATTCCAAAAATTATCTCATTCACTATTGAAGTCTTAGAGTATAAATTGAAGTACTTATTAATAAATAAATAAATATATAGGGACATATCACACAAATTAGCTAGCCCCACAGTAAGTTGTGAACTTGTGTCGTGGGATACTAACTCAACGAGATACTATATTTTATAATATATACTTTTTTACATTAGGATTAATATAATATTATTTGTATTTTAATATAATATGTCTATACACCCGGATAAACAAACCTACACATACACACACTCACCCACAAGCACTCACCCATACACACACACCCACATACCCACCCACCCACACACACCCACACACCCACCCACACACACATAAACACCCACACACATAAACACACACACACACACACACACACACATTCATACACACGCACACACACATTCATACACACTTTATTTCATTTCTTTGATTTAATTTTATGTTGTATATTAAAAACGTTATGTTATTTTATTTGGTAACTTCATATTGTAATTAGCGATAAGAAGAGCGGGGTTTCCTGGCACAAGCATTTTTTGCTTAAAAGGAGACCCCAGCAACTGCCTCAAACATAGATAAATATTGTTACCTAATAAACATTTTTATTTTTTTTTTATTTTTTTTATTTTATACTTATATAGATAAACATCCAAGACCCAGGTCAATCTGAAAAAGATAATTTTCCATCTTGACCTGACCGGGGATCGAACCCGGGACCTCCGTGTCGCAGGCTGGCGTGTTGACCACTGCGCCACGGAGCTCGACAAATTAATGTAGGTTTTTTCAATTTGTTTTTATTTCGGAGCACAAGAATTAAATATCAGGTTTCGCTGATGTACGAGTACATCTTAAGTTATTAATTTGTTTTGTGCGAAACCGTCAGTGCGCGAAGCCGATTCGCACTTGCCCTGTTTTTAATAAAAAAATATAACAATTATTGCGCCGTCAGCCTTTGCGTGCCCTTTGCGGAAATACCCTAACACGCCGCCGGATTTGCGTTGCGTATATCATATGAGATCCCTCCAAACAAAATGACAACACTGAAGGAGACTCCCGACACGAAAGGAATTTTAATTTTTTGTTCCTTTTACACAAAGGAATTTATTATTAAGTCCTCGCATCAAGCATACGATATTGTGGGAAGGAAAGGAAGGACAACCCCAATTCGCTCGCACCTTTCGAGAGGAGAATTTTGATAAATATGGCCTCGGGGTAAAGCTGTAGTCGACGTAGAATCTTTCTCAAAATGACCCGAAATAAAAAGGGAATTTATTTGGTCTATAAATGCCAGAGGTAGTCTTCACTGCGCATATTTGTATAAGGGAATAATGCGCATATTTTAAAGGGGGAAAGAAAAAAAGTAGAATGTGACCGCTGCTTCTCTTACCGCGCAGATCGTAAAAGCCGATCGAGGAAATGGGAGTGAGGAATCATGACAATAGGCGATGCGGCTAGCAACCCATCACTATTTTGGTTCCGTTCTCCACCTACAAGCCCACCAACATGCTAAATATGGCCTTATATAAGTTAGGTTTTATAGATCTGGCCTCTGTCTACCCCGCAAGGGAAAAAGACGTGATAGTATGTATGTATGTAATTATATTTTTTGTCACCAAAGTCTAAATTTGTCATCAACTTGTATTATCTAATGAATAGTTGTTGATAGTATTAGTGTGAAATATTGTATCAATACAAATAACTGCTTATATGTTAACTTCACGAAATGTAAAATTCTTTTTGTAATAAACTTATTTTGAATTTAATTTTGAATTGTATAGATCTATCGCCGCGAAATATATTCATTCTCAGATAAATAAAATGGCTCGCCAGGCATACATTACCAAATTATTGTCAAGATGTATCTAAAACAAGAGATAGGTTGCCAGTGAAATCATGCTTTATTCTATGAATAAAAACTTCGTTCGTAGAATAATGGGTTATAACTTAAATAACAGCTTCGAATTCAGAATAGATGGGTTACCAAATAAATGGAATTAAGTCCTCAGATTACGACTTATAATAGTTTATAAGTGTTTTTTATGCATTCACTTCACAATGCAATGTTCATTATCATTATCATCATCATCAGATCGATTTTAGTCTCCACTGCACGAGCACGACCCTCTCTGAACTACCAGAGCCATATATTTGCCAGAGCAGTTAGAAGATTTGGCCTTCACTCTCCACGCTGGCCAGACGGATTGGAGAGGTCTTTGATCTTTATAAGCTTTGTTTAGCTTGTGTTTCCTAAGTCGCCTTCTACGACATCCACGGGAAGACTGGGAGTGGACCTAATCTATTCTGCCGGGTACCACACGGCTTTGCCGGGAACCACACGGCGGATGTTCATTATATTCTTATTAAAATAATGAAAATCCTACCCACGTGAAATTTTTTCCCATATTCTTGTTTAATTTGTTATTTTGTGACCAATACAGTCTTTACGTAATAATCTTATTTGTTACCAGTTTAAAACATCAGTTTAATAAGTTCAATGAAAATGTTCAAAGGGGCGGAGCCAACTTTGCTTTTGATGGTTAGAGTAAAACCAATGGTTCAGCAAAAGGAAAGTTGAAGTACCCCTGAATATTGACTGGAACCGTGGTAAAATCAACTGCCCTGTATTTACAAAAGAATATTTCCGCCATCTTACGAATTTCCCACGTGACGAATCTGTCGGTCACGTTGCTTGCCGCGAGTTTAACATTTTTTTTTTCCCCATCACAAAAAGTGCACAGCACTGCTAAGGAAGTTTTCACTTAAAAAATGTTGCACTGACGATTAAATTTTTAAATTGAGTTTGCCTCTATTTGGAAATTACTTTTTTTTGTTTTTCTTATGTTAGCTCTACATAAGAAAGTCAAAAAAGATAAATTCATTTTCTAAAAGGGGACTTTTTGAGAAAGGTCATTTCGATCAGGGGTATTTTGAGAAAGGACATTTCTGGAAAGGGATATTTCACATTATATTACAACGTATACAGGCCGGGAGGATAGCGGAGCGGCATTTCGTATTTAGTTATTTGCCGGCTACGCTCGGCATTGTTCCGAATATTGTTTATGAGGACAATACAACAATACCTAACTAAATTCTATTTGAAATTAATCTTTCCTTTTCTTTGTTTTATTTATGTTAGCTCTACATAAGAAAATCAGAAAGATAAATTCATTTTCTAAAAGGGGACTTTTTGAGACAGGTCATTTCGATTAGGGGTATTTTAAGAAAGGACATTTCTGGAAAGGGATATTCTACATTATATTACAACGTACAGGCCTGGAGGATGGCGGCGCGGCATTTCGTATTCAGTTATTTGCCGGCTACGCTCGGCATTGTTCCGAATATTGTTTATGAGGACAATACAACAATAAGTAAATTCCATTTAATATTGCGACAGCCATTCTCGTACGAATTGGATGATGAAAATATATTGGCTTCTATAACAGATCCATTATACATGTAATACGAGATGTTAGGATTAAAACCGTTATCTCTGAAACTAGGCTTACTATAAGACGTACTTTTACAGACACAATTATACTGGTGGAGACACGCTACCGGCGAAAATCACTTTTGCTGGTAGCATGAATGGGCCGGCTCGTCCGGGGAAGTACCACACTCCCACAGAAAAACGACGTTTGAATAGTAGCTTTACAGCTTCTATGCTTCGTTCGGTGAGAGAGAGCGCCGGAGGCCCATTCGCTCCCCTCTGGGGAGGGAAAAATAAAAGGCCGGCAACGCTCCTGTGACACCCCTGGTGTTGCAGTTGTCTATGGGCAGCGGTGATCACTTACCATCAGGTGACCCGCTTGCTCGTTTGCCGTCCTATGACTTAAAAAAATACATGTAATACAAGAATTATATACATTTAGTACACTTACAGTTGTTAGTATTAACACCGTTATCTCTGAAACCAGGCTTACTATAACGTACTTTTCTTTTACAGATACAATTATACATTTAATACGAGAATACTATACAGGAAGTTAGGTCTAACTCCAGTATCTTTGAAAACAGGCTTACTATAAGACGTACTTTTACACATACACCACCACCAACAGGTCTTTATTAGTCTCCACTGCAGGAGTTCTCTCGGGTTGGAGAGGTCTCTTTGATGTTTATAAGCTTTGTTAACAAAGTTTATTTTCGTTAAGCTGAAACTTGTGTATCCTAAGTCGCCTTCTACGATATCCACGGGAAGACGGTGGTCCTTCTCTACTCTGCCGGGAACCACACAACAAAAATAAATATTGAAATCCTAGTAAGTAGCATCCCAATTATCTCTATCCTTTTTACCCAGTCCGACAAACTGCTTATTACCTTCCTATGCTTAAAAAAAAACGGTCAAGTGCGTGTCGGGCCACGCGCAGTGTAGGGTTCCGTAGTTGCGAAAGACAACTTTGAGTTCACACTGTTCAGACTCGCACATCACAGTTTAACGACCAAAAACATGTAACAATGAATATGTATGAAATTTCACATTTTCGAGTACATTTTATAAGATCGTTGCCTATAACTTTTAGTTTGTACTTACTCTAACAAAAATTTGCAAAAATTTGCTTTAAAACCAAATATTTCGGAAACGGATCCCTAAATCGAAAAATGATGATCTTAACCTCACAATATTTTTTGCCATGATTAATATACATACCCATACCAAATTTCAGCTTTCTAGTACTTATAGCCTCTGAGTAAAACCGCGGACGGACAGCCAGACAGACAGACAGTCAGACATGGCGAAACTATAAGGGTTCCTAGTTTACTACGGAACCCTAAAAACGGTTTCGATAGGCAGCAACGTCGGAACCGATATAAGCAGAACAAACGGCGCTTACCAACACGTTTGCCAAGCGTGGTGAGTATGGCAAATCCCCTCCATGATATGATGGAAATCGTAAGGGGAGGTCTGTGCCCAGCAGTGGCCTTCATGCGACTGATATAATGATGACGACTAAATGCAAAGCCGGGGCGGATAGTTAGTCCGATTCCCAACTTATATCTTAAATGCGAAAGTAAGCTTGTTTGTTGAAAGAAAGAAAGAAATATATTTATTTGGTGCATAAAATCAACAAACATGAGTATACTTAATTATATAAACACAAACAAACACAAACACAAATTATGTAATAAGCTTAATTTTAAACATAGTTTCATTTCTATGATATATGCAGCCAAAAAGGTTTCAGCTCAGAGTTTTGTCATATAGACACAAATATTGCTATAAGCTGATTTTCAGCTGAACCATAAAATGGAGAGTCGACGGCTCTACTTTTAACAAATTAATCATTTTATAATTGAGTATGTAGATGCAAATAAGTATCATGTAAGTATACGTGTGTGAGCAAAATAAAAAAAAGAAATACATTCTCTATTACGAGTACATACATACATACATATTATCACGCCTCTTTCCCATGGGGGTAGGCAGAGACCAAAGACCGCCACTTGCTACGATCCTTACAAAACTCTTTCGCTTCATCTACATTTATCACTCTTTTCATACATGTTCGCCGGTTTCGGGTACTCCTGACTTGCCCCTTGACAAGAATGTCCGCAATCTGGTCACGGTATGTGCGTCTAGGCCGGCCCTGACTTACTCTTCCGGTCACATCTGCCTTATAGAGATTCTGTTTCTGAGATTCTGCCTTCTCTATTCTCTGTTAAAAATATATGCATAAAACACGAGTTTAAAAGATGATCAGGACGGCTATGTCATTGTAGATTGAGTATACAGTAAGTGTTTCCTCAACTAAAGTTTCGAACCGGCGGTGGAAGGTTATTCCAGCACGTTGATTATTGCGTTTTCACGCCCTATCCACTGAACCGATCATCATGAAATTTTGCATGACAATTGTCTGGAGTACTAAAAAAGACATAGTGTGCTATTCATCCCGGAGAAAAGAACTGTTCCCGTGGGTTCGACACTTACGCAAGCGGAGCCGTGGTATAGTTTTAACTAAGCTAGTTTTAACTTCCTAATCCTAACTAATATTATTAATGCGAAAGTGAGTTTATTTGTTTATTTGTTTGTTTGTTACGCTTTCACGCCCAATCTACTAAACCGATTATCATAAAATTTTGCATACACATAGGTTAGGGTACTGAGAAGGACTTCTTCTTCTTATTTAAGAGCTTTATAGCTCTTGTCGATGGAGTATGCGCCAAACTTCTCTATCTTCTGCTTTAGACTTTAGTTCTTACGACATGACACCAGCCTTCTTCTTTAGTTGGTCAACAAAACTTTTCCTTGGTCTCCCTGGACCTTTCTTTCCTTTTACCTTACCCTCCAGTATGTTTTTAAAGAAGGCATCATGACGTATCAAGTGACCAATCATCCTACCCCTCCTATTCTCTATTTCGTTTATCAGTATTCTTTACTGAGAAGGACATAGGCTATATATCACGCGGGTGAAGCCGCGGGTAAAAGCTAGTGTGATATAAAAGACTAGCTTTCGCCGGTGGCTCCGCCCGCATCAGATCAGTAGATTCGGCGTGAAAGCGTAACAAATAAACAAACAAACTCACTTTCGAATGTATAATATTAGTTCGGATTAGGATTATCAATCCTCGTTTCCAACCACGTGAACACAAATGGAAGTCATAAAAATCACTTAAAAAATTCACATCATGCGCATGACTTCGGCTATAAAAGATGAAATTAACCTAGAATTCAGAGCAAATCTTTTTATAGATCAATCTCAGAAACTTTCGTCGATATTTTGAATTCAAGGATCATAATGTCTAAATACAGTCCTCGTAAGTTCTTTTATTATTATTTTTTTTTTCATATTGAGCTAGCCAGCTCAATCTGTGTGATTTGTCCTACTTTGGACAAATCAAGTTCTTAAGTAAGACTTGCGTTATGGGATACTTTTTTTTGTATCGCGAAAATCCCTTCGGATACGAAACCAGCCACGGGAAGCCAGCTCGGTTATGTGGTGTTACCACTACAAAACTCCGCGGTGTCAATCTAAGCCGCTTTGTGCCGGGGGCGTGTGCTTTTCTCGCTCCACAGCCCCAGCGCGGCGACCGCTGCAGTGGTCCGTTCACGGCACGCTTACAGCACAGATCACCTCTCCAGCGAGAGGGTTGGAGCGGCCTGCGGGATGGCCCGACAGCCTTCAATTTACCCGCTTGGGTAAAGGCGCACTTGACACCGGCGCGCTTTTCAACCGGTGCCGTTAAGCTGGACGACGTATTCTGTGTTATGGGATACTAACTCAACGATACTATATTTTATAACAAATACATATTTTTTTTTTTTTTTGACATATCACACAAATTGAGCTAGCCCCACAGTAAGTTGTGAACTTGTGTCGCAGGATAGTAACTCAACGATACTATATTTTATAACATATCTATATATATAAAACAAAGACGTGTTTGTTACAACACTTATAGCTCGAGATCTGCTGAACCAATTTTCATGGTTATTGATTCGTTGGATTTGTCTCCGCCCCGAATAGCAGAACACATCTTAAAAACAATGAAAACTCGATATGTGTAATGAATACTTAATCATTGTCTGTTAGGCGGTACGAAGTTCGCCGGGTCAGCTAGTACTTTATATAAAACATCCAAGACCCAGGTCATTCTGGAAAAGATCGTTTTCCATCATGACCTGACCGGGGATCTGAAAAAGATAATTTTCCATCTTGACCTTACTGGGGATCAAACCCAGGACCACCCGTGTCGCAGGCAGGCGTGTTGACCGCTGCGCCACGGAGCTCGCCAACTTACCTATCTTATCTTCAACTAGCAGTCTACAGGGATAACGTACATATCCAACGTTGAAAGAATTTTTGAAATCGGTCAAATGATAAATAAATAATAATACAAATAAATACATACGGACAAATCACACAGATTGAGCTAGCCCCAAAGTAAGTTCGAGACTTGTGTTATGGGATACTAACTCAACGATTCTATAATTTATAATAGATACTTATATAGATAGACATCCAAGATCCAGGTCAATCTGAAAAAGATCATTTTTCATCTTGACCTGACTGGGGATCGAAACCGGGACCATCCGTGTCGCAGGCAGGCGTGTTGACCGCTGCGCCACGAAGCTCGTCAAATAAAAATGAGTTTCTAAGATCATCGAGTTCAACCAAACAAACTCTTCAGCTTAATCCAATTCTAATCCTTACTAGTTTGTTTGTTTGTCATGCTTTTACGCCGTATCTACTGAACCCATAGATATCAGATGTAACTGAACCGATCATCATGATATTTGCATAGACATAGGTTAGGGTACTGAGATGGACATAGGCTATATATAACGCGGGCGGAGTCGTAGGTAACAGCTAGGTTCAGTAGATACAGCGTGAAAACGTACCAAAAAAACAACAAACTCACTTTTGCATTTAGAAGTTAGGAAGTTAGGATAGGATTCGACTATGTTTAACGTCTATAAAAATGATCAAACTGAGGATCAAACTTAAAGCTCAATACCCAAAAAAACATAAAAGGTATTGCAGAATGGTTTTTAATCTTTGCTTGCTGAGGAACACTTTTTTCTAAAGTTCATAGTTTTTTAGAAAAAAAAGTACCGCGTACATCGATTTTTACTGCAAATATTCAAAAACTACGTAACTCTTTGTCTTAGAGTCACGCAATTTTTATGTTCAATACAATATCAATCGACCTACAAACGCTCCCGAGGAATTTTGATTTTACAGATTATTCTTCGTTTGGACTATACCGGTTTTTGGCGTCTTTTTTTTTTTCGTGCGTTCACTATCCAAACTAATATATAATAAAATAATATATTTTTCTAATAGGCAATAGCATTGTTAACAAAAGTTAGTATGGCATATATACCTCTAAACTCAGTCCGAACTGAGTTATTGGGTTTAGAAAATGTTAAATATTCAAATATTTTTGAGGCGATTTTCGTCATGTGGGAGGAGTTTCAATGAAAATATCATCATCATCATCATCAGGTCTTTCTAGTCTCCACTGCAAGAGCACAACCCTCTCTGTACTACCAGATAATGAAAATATGTAACAAAATAATTATCTTTGGACATTACATTTACCACTATAAGTTTATTTTCTAATTTGTATATGTTATTTTTTTTTGTGTTGTGTTATGGCTTTCACGCATTACGTATTTAGCCAGTATCAGTGTGCATTTCCCCAGCGGAAAAGTATTGAATAATAAATGTTGAACATACTAGATCGTTAGTTCAAAGCTGCCTTCGAATGTTTATCGATGAATGAAATTCGTGTATTCAGTAATTTTTGAGAAATTCGTCAAAAACATATTACGCCAGAGAAACGTTTCCCTGGCGGAATTTTGTCAGGGATCCAAAATTTAATTAGTAGAGCAATTAGTTAATCATAAGAGAAATGTTTATGCATAAATGGAATTTGTGTGTCATAGGCCTCCGAAGTTACGTTATTCCGTTTTTAGTAAATGTTGTTTGCGGCAACAGATATAGGTGCCTACATCATCTGTGAACATTTCAACAGCCTAGTTATAACGGTTCATAAAAAACAGCCTGGTGAAAAACAGGCAAACGGATGGAAAGACAGTGGAGTCTTAGTAATAAAGTACTGTTTTACCCTATACGCACGAATACTTATTTACTAAATACTTATTTTAAAAGAGTAAATCTAAATAATAAGCAATATGTATTTAAGCATCTATTTTAACTAAACGCTTATGTATTGAGTATGCGTCTGTACCAAATAACGTCAGTAATATTGCAAATTTCAGAAGTAAGATACTTGTACTGAGCGGTCGCTTTTTCATAGCCATCCGAAATTGGTCGGTTTATAACTAAGTTCTAAGTGCCACTGGTTTTTTTACGATTTTTCTTTTTTTACTAATTGGATCAAGCTAATTATTAGAATGCGTATAGATGAATAAATAAACAAACCATTGAAATTAGTTACAACTTGCCACATAATATAAAACTCCTACAATAGACGGATTCAAAATCATGATGTCCGTGAGACATTATTTTTGTTGTATCTTTTTTTATACTTACTCTATTACAAACATACTTTCGCAGATGTTGGAGGCAGTTCTAATAACCAACCGTTTATGAGATCCAGCAAAAGGCCGAACATTTCCCCAGCGGCATTTTGAATAACTTCGGAGGCCTATGACACACAAATTCCATTTATGCATAAACATTTCTCTCTTATGATTAACTAATTGCTCTACTAATTAAATTTGGGATCCCTGACAAAATTCCGCCAGGGAAACGTTTCTCTGGCGTAATATGTTTTTGACGAATTTCTCAAAAATTACTGAATACACGAATTTCATTCATCGATAAACATTCAAAGGCAGCTTTGAACTAACGATCTAGTATATTCAACATTTATTATTCAATACTTTTCCGCTGGGGAAATGCACACCCAGTATCAAGTAAAAATTTTCCCGCGCTTTTTCGAGTTTTCTTGTTATCAACGAAATGATGGTGTAAATTAATTTCGTTGATTCTATGGAGCCCCTGGCGACAATCCTTCACGAACCCACTGGTTCAATCATAGCCAACGCAGCAAGGCGGACAACCACCAGCCCGCTATGTACCTAAATCTCACTACAGCTGCACACTGACTGTTTATTTTAGTTATCCCACACATTGTTCCTTGACATGGGCTTTTATAATACTAAACTACACCGATTTCACATTATAAAGTCCACTAGAAACAATTTGCACAACAATCCAAAACAAACACTGTGTAGTCCACTCAAATTCCCGCCAAGAACTCCTTTTGTATATGTTATTGGAAACCCTGAAAGCAGTTGAACACTTTTTAATTTTTGAAACTGCCACGTTGTTGAAAGTTGTGCCCATGTTTCATAAATTTGAAGGAACTACGTGACGGCTGTATTTTTTGCATTTGCTTTGATTATTTTTATACCAAGTCCAAATTAACGTTTCTTGACCGCTATCTATTAATAAATTATTCATACAAACAAGGTGATTAAGATTTTTTTAGAGTTTTCATACTGCAGTATACTGAAAGAATGAGACTTTTTCGTTTTTTTTTCCGCTTGTTAACAAGATAAACCTGCGTACTTTTTGGATAGAATAAAAATGTAATAATTTTTATTTTTTGGAAATAGTAAATAAATTTCATGTGATTAAAATCGGTCAAGTGCACTGCTGATAAACTGCCTTTACGGATTTTAGAGCATAGAACACACGTCAATTGAGTTTGAATTTGTGGCCCCCAATAGAAACTCAAACGTGATTGTATGGCATTTTTTTCATTTTCACCCTCACTCCCTTATTTGTCTATGATCTTTATTGCCTAGAGAAAACATTAGGCAGTGGGTCGTCTGATACTAGTAATAGTATCTTCTTCGTAGTTTGTGGTCAAGTGCAAGTCCATAGGGAAGAGATATTTTTGGATCCAATCTGTATTTCTGGGCATGTAAGTACATGGGGTGTAACTTATAATCACTAGTACAGTATGGCGGCTCGGATATTAGCTGCTCACTGCGCAGAACGTGCCCCGCCTCCCCGCGCGCGCCCCGCGCAGACCTAATATTGTGTTCTGCGCATCGCCTCGCGCGATGTTCCGGGCAACCATAAAGTTTGATTCAGACTGTATCGGCCTATAATTGATGCTATATATTTTTTCAGATACCATCATCCTTATTCTTTATATAATTCTCCATAACCCGGAAGTACCAGCACAAACTTTTCGACACCAAAAAGACGGGTCTCCTGCTGAAATGCAAAAAACGTACATGGAAAGAGTAGAGGATTCTCTTCCTCCTCTGGAGAAGATAAGAAACTGCAATTTCTGTCCAAGGTTTGTATACTGAGCAAGGTTCGTTTGTGAGCCGTGTGGTTCCCGGCAGAATAGAATAGGACCACTCCAAGTCTTTCCGTGGATGTCGTAGAAGGCGACTAAGGAAAACCAAGCTATACAAAGCTTATAAACATCAAAGAGACCTCTCCAACCCGTCTGGCCAGCGTGGAGAGTGTAGGCCAAATCCTCTGACTGCTCAGTCTAATACTTATATATGGCTCTGATAGTACAGAGAGGGTGGTGCTCCTGCAGTGGAGACTATACTATAAAGACTTGACGAAGTTTGTATACTATTCCCCCTCCCATCATCACTCAATGTTGCCTCCTCAGCGGTAAAGCTTCAGAACCTGGGTTCTGCTATCTTCTTCTCCACTGCAGGAGCTCGACCCTCTGTGTGCTACCAGAGCCATATATTAGCAAGAGCAGTCAGAGTATTTGGCCTACACTCTCCACGCTAGCCAGACGGGTTGAAGATTGATGTTTATAAGCTTTATTTAGCTTGTGTTTCCTTAGTCGTCTTGTACGAAATCCACGGGAAGACTTGGAGTGGTCCTATCTTCTAATGATCCATTAGAAAGGTCCAATTTTGCATCACTTTTCGAGCGTTTCGGCCTGCATTCCACGAAAAACGCTAGTTATGTTATCCTGTAAGGTTTCAAACGTGATCGGCTTGCCCACATCGACTAACGACTTCACATTCCCACAAGAAATAATCAAGAGGCGTTATGTGGCACCGTCTTGATGACGGTGAAACAATGGACATGTTGAAGGATGAATTTGGTGAGCAGCTTATCTCTCGAAACGGCCCTGTGAGTTGACCGCCAAGATCATGCGATTAAACGCTTCTTGATGATTCTTGTGGGGTTATGTGTATATGTGTATGTAATTTACACGCTGTATATTTCAGAATATACATAAATACGAGTACCTTTCCGAAACCTAATGCTAAGCCCATAATGCATGCTAATCATAATTATATATTATCATCATCATCAGGTCTTTTTTTATTCTCCACTGCAGGAGCACGACCCTTTCTGATCACCAGAGCCATTATAATTAGCCAGAGCAATCAGAAGATTTGGCGTACACTCTCCACGCTGGCCAGACGGGTTGGAGAGGTCTTTTTGATGTTTATAAGCTTTGTTTAGCTAGTGTTTCTTAAGTCGCCTTTTACGACATCCACGGGTAGATTTGGAGTGGTCCTATTCTACTCTACCGGGAACCACACGGCAAATATAATTCTATATCTCATTTTTGTTATTCAGCCAAAAATTATATTGTTATATGAATAAATGAACTATTTTCAGGATTTACATGCCAGTATGCGCTTCAAACAACAAGACATACACTAGTATATGCATTTTGAACTGCCTGAACAGACGTCTACCGCGAAGAAGGCGAGTCGAGGCCTTATATTTGGGACTGTGTCCCCTTTGGTTGGAGCCCTTTGATTACGATTACGAATATACCGGCATATAAGCGTTTTCTAAAGGTCACACAACACTCATCAACTCGTAAACGGAACGTAAACGTATCAACTTGAGCAGATTAGTATTCTGTGCTTGAAACTCCCTGTCGCAACGCACTCGGGACCAGAGCGTCAACCATGAGTTTATAATACGTGAGTAGTAAACGATTCGATCTAAAGTAAACTATTCGATGGCAATAGTAAGCTAGTAGTAAGTAGTTTCGATCGTAATAGTAAGCTATTGTCTACTCGATAGAAAATGAAGGTCAGGCCTGTAACTCATGGTGCCGATACCGCAGAAAATTTTCCTGTAATCACAAGTATCGTATTCGTTTACATTCAACCTTGAGGCGTTTTCGATTACGAGATTCGAAAACTACTCTGGTATATCGTACTCATGGTGGACAAAGTATAGTAAACTATGACGGTTATTAAAACGTTACCGTATACTACTCTCGTAAATATGTAATGTATAAACTCTTGGTTGACGCTATGGAGTGCCATTTTTGAACGCGTGCCACTCGTCTTCGAACGATTTTTGTATGGAAAAATTGTTCGAAGTCGAGTGGCACGCGTTCAAAAATAGTACCCCTGGTCCGGTTTAGTCGCGTGCTTACGTTATGTTGACGCCTGGTTGACGGTGAGGCGAAAGGCGATTCGGTGTCGATCCCGTTCCGAGCTGATAAGTGTGCTGTGAGACCTTTATATAAAGATGTTAGAGTAAACACCGTTGTCCCTCAAACCATCAAATCAGCCCGACAAATGAACTACTTTTGCTACAGGAATAAAGCAAGGTTTTAAAAAAAAAGCGACATTTTCATCATCAACAAAAGCGTTCGGCCGTTCAATTTAGTATGATAAAATTTTGGAGTTCCCAGCGTTGGCCATAGGAAAAGTTGTTCATTTTGACGGGCTGACTTGATGATCACAACAGTGTTCAGCCTAACGACCTGTATTAAAATATATATCATGGAACTAGGAATAATATGGACCGGGCGCGGAGTAGTCAAACGTAGTGATATGCCATCTTTCTACATTTGAGTTTGAATTTCGAATAGGGGAATGGCAGGTATAATAATGTCGATGTGTCCGTGAGCATGTGTCGCGCCACGTTTGCATACATTTTGTATCGCGTCACTTACATTTTTTAGGGGAGTGGTTGTCCTCTGACTGCTACGGCTAAATCTCAGTACGATCTATGCGTTGCCAATTAGGCCACCGCGCTTCAAGCCCCAGCGCCGAATTTCTCCACCATATCCCATTCCTCTTACACGCATCTAGGCTTGCGTCACCCAACACAACTACCCCACTTTTACAAGTGCGGTATTTGATTTCAACTCATTTTGCAATGAATTTGGAAATCAACTAATAAACTAAAGGGGCTTGAAGCGCGGTGGCCTAATTGGCAACGCATAGATCGTACTGAGATCTAGACGCAGGTTCAAGTCCTGCCCGCGTGGAATTTTTTCTCCGTTTCTTATTTTCTTTATTTATTGCTTGCAGATCATGATTCATGATCTGCAAGCTTATCTGAGTTCAAAACTGCTTAGAGCATACGGTCCTCATGTTTTGCACAGTCAACTCCATCCAGAGCCCGGTCTATGAAACGCTTGTACATTAGGCTGAATTTACACCCAACTTTGCGAGAGAGAAGAAAAATCTGTACCAGAAATATTTGTTTTCTTTACCTCCTTTTCCGATCCTGCTGCCCGGTATCTGTTTCGATATCAACACCTGTTTTGTAAGCGAGGGAAAGGTAAGAGTATTTTGGACTGGGAGATCGGGATACTTACATGTATTTGGGTACCTATTATACCTTATGCTACTTGCTGAGCCAACCAACCCAATCCTTCAATCGTTCGATTTGTTCTCACATACTAACATAGATGGCGCCACTCGTTCCTACACAACATTGTATATACCGTATTCATCATCATCATCAGGTCTTTTTAGTCTCCACTGCAGGAGCACGACCCTCTCTGTACTACCAGAGCCATATACGAGCCTAAGTAGTCAGAGGATTTGGCCTACACTCTCTACGCTGGCCAGGCGGGTTGGAGAGGTCGGAGAGGATATACCGTATTATAAGAATGTAAAAGCATTTTTCACAAAATATATCGTTTTAAAAAATTAGAACAATATTTTTTTGCATTATATTTCAAAATTACACCCTAGTTTTAGTTATTTTAGGCTAATGCAGACGGCAGTATCGAGTGAAGAGCAACTCTGCAGTGCCATACATTTGCCTACCTTAACTTCGTGCAATATTTTTGTATGAGACTGACAGTCTATACGTTAGTATTATATAGTCTTTGCTCAAATGGATTGGCAATGAGAAAATAGCAGCTTTTGAGGCCGGGCGTGCGAACCTGATGCTATAATTTCAACTACCAGACAGGCACTTGCGGATGACATTCCTGACCATGTATAGTGTACTGAGTGTGCGAGTGGGGGACAGTCAGTAAGGACCATAGGATGTAGCGTAGTGAGTGTGTGGGTGGGAGACATTCGTCTGTCAACAGCCATAGCTAGTGGACGTGTTGCGCAATCCCGAGTGGTTTATTGATGTAGTTAGTAACTATAGTGAGTGTTAGCTAGCATTTTACACCATATATTATTGGATAAGGGTAACTAAAAATATCAATTCATGCGAAACAATTTAATCCCCTAATTTAAACAAAATACATTACTCATTAAAAAGTATAACACCGAAAATTAATCTCACGACGTAATCTCATAAACACAAGGGAAAAACCACGCGAAGCTGGCTGTCAGTGCGATAGGAAAGCGAAAATGTTGCCAGACATTTATCCCCTGGTGGATTTATACTAATTCGTAAAGTTTAATTTTGAAGTTTAGCGGTAGCGGCAACTGTCGCGGATTTTGTATGAAGCAGGCCCATTTGCTACTTTTCAACACCTTTTGAGAAGCCCGATGGCCTAGTGGGCGTAAACATTATTAGCGCTTTCGTATTTTAAGTAACCCCAGGCACAGTCCCAACTTGGATCGGTGACCGCTCCTCCGTGCTTCAGAAGGCACGTTAAGTCCTTGGTCCCGGCTGTCATCATTGATGGCAGTGGTTACACTATGTCAGATACCTTTAGGCAGCTTGAAAAATCTGACACCAGTGTTGGCCACTTACACACACGAAAAACAAAACAACAACTTTTGACACGGCGTACATCGTTTTGATGGTAGCTTCAATATTCATTACGGCTTCCGTATCCATCCATCAGGTCTTTTTTAGTCTCCACTGCAGGAGAACGACCCTCTCTGTACTACCACAGCAATATATTAGCCAGAGTAGACAGAGGATTTGGCCTACACTCTCCACGTTGGCCAGACAGGTTGGAGAGGTTTTTGATGTTTGTAAGCTTTGTTTAGCTTGTGTTTCCTAAATTCGGCTTCCGTATGAATGACTATTTTTATTTAAGGTATGTAAGCCGTAATGGATGTGAAAGAGTCTATTAACACGCAGGCAGCAACGCGAGTGGTGACGTGACGCTGTCATTTTATGCAAAATGCGCGACTTTTGTCGTTGTCGCCTAACTTCAATGTTTACTTTAATAGGGGTGGCAGCGCAAAGCTAGTTGTAGATGTCGCTGCGTACGTTCATGCTTTACAAAAATAAGAATATCTTTATTTTAAGCCTTTTAAGCAATTGAAACGGGCATAATAATTGTGACAAAACATTAGGCCTTTCGTTAAAAAATTTATAAAACTCATATTTGTTCCCTTATCAAAAGATTTTTAAGTATTCTGCAAACATAACCTATAAAAATATTTTTTCAATAAAATATATATGCCAATTTGTTGAAAAGTAACTAATATAAACAATTTGTTAGTTTTTTTTTACGAGATTTGGTATGATTATAGAGAAAAATATTGATTACTTCAAAAGGCCATACATTTGACAGTTGTGTCGGAACAACACTACTAAACTGTCAACGTGACAGTTTCCATCCCTCAGGTGGCTCACAATACGTAGTATCTCTATATAGTTTGTGCACAATACGCGTTCATACACGCCCAATACACGCCAGATAGAACTGATGTTTATAAACAAGGTAATACAACAGCATACCGTTGATTTTCAACACTTGACAGAATTTTTCTTTGCTAAGCTTCGAAAATAGGGATTAGATTAACCTCATCGCAAGACCCTTCTTGGTGAGGTTAATCCAATCCTTATTATCATTCCTGGTTTGTTTTTACTTGTGACTTTGCTCTAAGCAAAGAAAATATTTCCTAGGAACCTTAGTATACATGGCATTCAAGATTACCATGGCTCTTGCTTGAAACGAAAAAACGAAAAAATAAAGTGATCAAATTTCAGGTTATTATAATAACCTACCGTAAAACATATTAAGAAAATATGCAACCTCAATTTCATCATCAGAGACCGTAGTGCGCAGAGCTTATTTACCTAAGCTTCAGGAATGACATTAACACCGCAGATAATACCTACACCATGCGTACTAGCGAGTGCTTTTGGGTGGTGGTATTATTCACTTCTGTGGTTTACCATTTGAAGTAACATTTAGACGTCCAATGCATTTGATATTAAATTAAAGTGTGAACGTGAAGCTTAACTTAGCGTTTTCACCAAAAGTTGCCGTTTGTGACAAAATCGCTAAAAAAAGTATCACATTATCATTTTATATTGTAGACAGCATTTCAAAAAAATATCGCAGTGCAAAATTTTCAATTTTATCTTGGTTTTCTTTCAAATAATTTATTTACAATGGAGGTTGCATTGGACTCCTAAAAATTCAGGTGAATATGCACCACGCGATATGAACTCACTCTTCAAAGAAATAATATCGAACATGTCGGCTCGTAGGATCAAAGTAGTCGTTGTGAGGTAGATCCAGAGCCGAGAGTGCCGCTCCGAAGTAATGCCTGGTGAAGTGGAGAGCGTCTTGGGGCTTCAGCAGCAGCAGAGTTTGGAGGTAGTCCTTAACGGTGCCAGAGAGATCGCCGTTTTCAGCAACGTAGCGAGCGCCTTCTGAAGTTCGGGTGGCCTGTTGAATGTAGAATATAAGGTAGCGTTAGAGCCTCTAACAATATACTCTCTAGACACCATACGGTTGAAATTTAGAATCGTGCGCCCGTGTGCTTTTCTGCCCTCAGTCGTTCCGGGTGGTCATAAAAAAATAACCTGAACCTAACTTCTTTTCTGCCCTAAGTCGTTCTGGGTGGTCATAAAAAAAAAATAACCTGAACCTAACTTCTTTTCTGCCCTCAATCGCAATCGGGGCGCACGATTCTAAATCCAAGCCCACGGCCCAATTGCGGGGTAGACAGAGCCCAAGGTCATAAAACCTGCAGGCCACGTTTATCAATGTAGTGGGCGTAAAGGTGGTAAGCGGAATCAAAATAGTGATGGGTTGCTAGTCGCCTATCAATTTGATTCCTTAGATTTTCGCCTAGTCCCTTGACCGGCTTTTACGGTCGGAAAAAAGCAGCTGGTATATCCTATGTTTTTTTATTTTTTCCCAAACCAGCTTGGAAGACACCGTCTCTAGACACCGTCATGCCTTTATTTTAATGATTAAAAACCAATTTTCAATGACTGCGTTAGATAGCTTTGTGCTGTTAGCACACGCGTCCGTAAAATTGGTAGGTAGCTATGTGCATGATAGACTATGCGTTGGGCTCAATTTTTTTCTACGTTTTTAGGCTAATAGAGGCTTTATATAATCTAAGGTTAGGGCCAAAAACGAATCCCGGAAACTGCTGACAGCAAACTTGAAATTTGGAATAAAATATAATACAAAGAATATCTTTAAAACTTTATTTTTTTGAAAAATTATCTGCCTGTTGAGGCAATTTCTATGAGCACTGCTGTGTATATTGGACAAACTAAGAGGGCTATAGCTCAACGGGTCAAAGAGCACATAACCGCAGTTAAAAACAGGGATATTGTGAAGTCTGCCATAGCGGAGCATCTAACACAAGCAGAGATCAATCACTGGATCGAGCTACACCAGCCAAAAGTACTTGCAACTAAACGCCACTTTATACCCCGGCTAGTTAGGGAAGCGATTGAAATTAAGAAGCATCCCAATTTCAATCGGGAAGACGGCTTCAAGCTTTCGGGTACATGGAACCCTGTGATTGAGTTGTGTAAAAAGTGTACACACGCATCAGTGAACAATTCCCGAATGGACACCGTCAGTGTTGTGTGTAAAAACCTGTGTAATAAAAGACAAAGAAAGAGGGTAGACCGATACGGTTTCCCTTGACAGCTCAACATCCACCACCGCAGTCTCTTCAGTTAGTCTGTGAAAATGGCAGCTGCAATGTTGTCGAAATATCAGACAGAACTCAAAAATAATCGCGGTAAGTCCCGTAGTGAACATAATACTGCTGTGCTTACGTCAATGGGGGTAGAAAGCACTGATCAATGCTTCATAAAGGGTTAATTACACTATTCATCAATTTGGGACAAGCTTTCATCCTACTACACAACAAGGAATAGATCAAAAAACATAAGCCACATAGTGCAAAGCTATGGTTTTTCTTAAGAACCTATATTGTTCACTTACTAACAATACTTTAAATTTTAATACTGACTGAGCTAATGTTTGAATGAGCGCGAGCCCCACTTTATGATGAAAAACAAAGTTCCATATCCAGTTTATATACTTTGTTGGCGACCGGTTCAACCCTACGTTTTCCCCTGCCAGATCAGATCACCACGACATCGGAGAAGCTGTTCAATATCTACATGTTAGTTTTACCAATAAGTCCATCTCACTAGTAAATTTATCATAAGTCCAGCTCAGGGTATTAAATTTCCCTAAAAGTTTAACACAGTAAATTTACCTAGAAGTTTAGCGCAGTATAGTAAAGTTACCTCAAAACGCCGGCTAAGTATAGTGAATTTACCTTAAAGTCCAGCTCAGGGTAGTAAATTAAAAGTTTCGCTCAGTATAGTAAATTTACCTAAAAGTTGAGCTCAGTATGGTAAATTTACCTTAAAACTCCAGCTAAGTATAGTAAATTTACCTTTAAGTCCACATCAGTATACTTAATTTACCTGAAAGTCCAACTCAGTGTAGTAAATTTACCTTGAAGTCCAGATAGTCTGACAGCAGTTGCATATCCTCCCGCCATTTCTCCCGTAGGGGTACATGGGCCTCAATCTCGTCTTTTTCGGGGATGACACGCAGCAGTGGGTTCAAATGCAGAAGGTAGTTGTTGTCAGCCCACTCGTGGCTTACAATGTACCCTGGATAACCATAATGGGCTTATCACACGAGGCCAATAAATAAATATATACGGACAAATGACACAGATTGAGCTAGCTCCAAAGTAAGTTCGAGACTTGTGTTATGAGATACTTACCAACGATACTATATTTTATAATACATACGTATATAAATAAACATCCAAGACCCAGGTCAATCATAAAAAAGACATTTTCCATCTTGACCTGACCAAGGATCGAACCCGGGACCATCCGTGTCGCAGGCAGGCGTGTTGACCGCTGCGCTACGGAGCTCGTCAATAAGCAAGTAGATTTGAAATCTGAGGCTAAATTCAATCATCGTCATCAGGACTCTTTTAGTCTCTACTGCAGGAGCACGCCCTCTTTCTACTACCAAAGCCAGAGCAGTCAGAGGATTTGGCCTACACTCTGCACGCTGGCCAGATAGGTTGGAGAGGTCTCTTTGATGTTTATAAGCTTCAGCTTGTGTTTCTTAAGTCGCCTTCTACGACATCCAAGGGAAGACTTGGAGTGGTCATATTGCTGCAGAAGAGACTAAAAATACCTGATGCTGATGATGACGACACGAGTAAATAAAACCGTTATACCTCTTAGATTTAGGACCGTTAACGTGGAGAGTGTTAGGCCAAATCCTCTGACTACTTAGGCTAGTATATGTCTCTGGTAGTACAGAGAGGGTCGTGCTCCTGCAGTGGAGACTGGAAGGACCTGATGATGATGAATGTTTGATGCACAAACCCTTAGGGCTCGATAATGTGCCATCCCACTTTGCAGAAGAACAAGGATGGTTTGTTGCTTTGAAATGGCTCCAAAACTACTGGACCGATTTTTTTAAATTCTGCCACCGATTTTAAGCTAATTTATCTGCGGGCGACATAGGCTGGGTATAGCGTAGGGAAGTGACGACCCCACCGCCCACTGGCGTTTTTTCACACCAGTGCAGTCAGTCTCTGGGTTGATCCACCATACTTATACACAAGTCCACCTCGTCGTAGGAAGCGGGCAATGTCGACAGATAAACGCATCCGGTTTCTACAGTGGGGCAAGGCACAAGGGGATGTGCCTCAAAGGTCGTATGTCGGGATCCGTATAGCGGCGTGCGGCCAATCTCCTGCAATCTCTGCTTTCTGCCGGTCGTATCGGCCCTCCTGTCCACCGTTATCAGGAAGCTGAGGATGAGTGGATCTGCACCAGCGCAATTGTTTGTCCACTTTAATATATTCACGCGCAGTCGACTCCTGCATGTTGTATATATATATATAATTTACTAATAAAATCGGATACCTCTCAGAGTCATGACCGTCAAAGTTTGATGCACAAACCCTGAGGGTTCAATGATGTGCCTCTCCACCTTGCAGACAAACAAGGGAGTCCCGTTCACGATCGCTTGGCTGACGCCGTGGGACACCTGGGAGAAAAATTCAGAAACTTTTGAAATAGTTAATTCACATGATTGGTCAATAATTACTTGTTTTTAGAGTCCCGTACCCAAAGGGTAAAAGCGGGACCCTCTTACTGTGACTTCGATGCTGTCTTGTCTGTCACCAGGCTGTATTTATGACGTAAATATTGTTTGATTACAAAATCTTTGATTTTAAAGTAAATTAATGATTCCATTCATCAGACCCGTCTCAGTCGTTAGCGCACTGTAGAAGAAACTCCTTGGAGCTTTCGGACGTATGTATTACAAGGCTGGCCCTGTGTCTCGTAAAGGATATATACGTGATTAAAATGTATGAGCTGTGCTTACGTAAATGCTCCCAAAATGATTCCATTCGTCAAAACCGTCTCAGCCCTCATATTCCCGCGATATCTTAAGATTACGATGTTAGTAGCCTCTAGAAGAAACTCTTTGGTGCTCTGGAACGTATAATTACTGAGGGATCTAGACGTAATTAGTATGTATATCCTTACATAAATGCTCTCGCAAATGATTCCATTCGTCAGAACCGTCTCAGTCTTGATATTCCCGCGAAATCTTAAGAGTCGCCTGGAAGCGCATTTCTCCATACAAACGGAAAAAGGGAATTGTGGCAATATTTGATAATTTTAGAGTCAAATGAATCAATTAATCCCATTATAACCTACGTACGTTCCTATACAGCTTGGTTAAAATACCAATGGTTTGAAAATTACAAGCCTTTTCAAATTTGTATGGAAATCTTGGGAGGCGTATAATTCTCAAACATTTGATAATTTAACCAAACTGCAATTCCCTTTTTCCGTTTGTATGGAGACATGCGCTTCCAGGCGACTCTTAAGAGTACTATGTTAGTTGCCTCAGAAGAAACTCCTTGGAGCTCTAGAAAGTAATAATACTAAGAGATCTACATATAATTAAGTAGTATGTATGTCCTTACATAAATGCTCTCGCAAATGATTCCATTCATCAGAACCGTCTCAGTCCTGATATTCCCACGATATCGCCGCAGCCCCAGGTATCTTAAGAGGACGACGTTAGCGCCCTCTAGCAAAAAGTCCTTGGAGCTTTCGAAGGTGTGGTAGAATCGTTTCTGGACATGGCGTTCTCCGCAGAGCCGTGTCACCTTGTTGTAGTAACCGCTCTCGCAAATCGTCATGTAACTCCTTCTCTCTTTCGTGATTTCACGTTTTGTGATGTACCTGAAAGATAATTATCCTGAAGTCTTTTACCTCCACCGGGGGACAGAGGCCTAAAGCCAAAAACGTTAGGTATAGCGTGTTAGAGCGTATAGTTGAAAAAAAAATGGCCAAGTGCAAGTCGGACTCGCCCATCGGTTGTAGTTATTTTTTTATTTCAAATTTCCAGCGTTAGTTCCATACGAAAAACTGTTTAATTGACGAATCGCTCCTTTAAGGAAGGGACAGGGTTTTATTTGCATAATGTATGTTTGTCTTTGCTCTATGTGACTGATAGGTTGCATCCACAAACTGGACTGCTTCACATCAGCAAGTATACATGGCGAAATTTTGATCGTTCTGGACCCTTAAAGGGGTGATTCAGCCCGTCGATATGAACCATTTTTCCTATGGGACCAATGCTGGAAACTCAAATTTTATTTCGACATTTTCATACAAAAGGATTCAGCCGCCCGGGCAACTTGTAAATGTCCAATTTTTTTTCCAGTTTACAGCATTTGTCCCATAGGAAAAGTTGTTTATATTGACAGGCTGAATCACCCCTTTAATGGTCCGGAACGATCAAAATTTCGCCATGTATTTGCTAACTTTTAACAACTACGGTCTAAATCGTGTAAATAGACAAGATTAAATTTTAATACATAATACAGGATTGACTACCTGTAAATTATTTTGTACAAAAAGCGATAACTTTTCCACCCCCCTAAACCCTTACGAAATGAGGAAATTTTGGTGTCATTGGATTTAGCACACCTAATTCTAGGGACCGTTTTTTAGGGTTCCGTAGTAAACTAGGAACCCTTATAGTTTCGCCATGTCTGTCTGTCTGTCTGTCAATCTGTCTGTCTGTCCGTCCGCGGTTTTACTCAGAGACTATAAGTACTAGAAAGCTGTAATTTGGTATGAGTGTGTATATTAATCATGGCAAAAAAGTCGTAGAAAAAAACCTTGAAAAAATATTTTTTTTTGGGTAGCTCCCATACAAGTAAAGTGGGGGAGTAATTTTTTTTTCTCTATTTACCCATCGTGTGGGGTATCGTTAAAAAGGTCTTTCAAAAATATTGTGAGGTTAAGAATACCATTTTTCGATTTAGGGATCCGTTTCCGAAATATTTGGTTTTAAAGTGCAAAATTTTGTTAGAGGTACGTGTCCCCCCCCTCTATCTGCTAAACGGTTATATATGGATACGTGAAAAAAATTACAGCAATAGTATATATACTGAAGTTGAAAGGAAAACTATCAGAGCTGGGTACTAAGTGCAAACTAAAAAGTTATAGGCAACCAACTTATAAAATGTACTGGAAAATGTAAAATTTCATACAATCTTCATTGTTAGATGTTTTTGGTCGTTAGACTGTGAGGTGTGAGTGTAAACAGTGTGAACTCAAAGTTGTCATTCGCAACTACGGAACCCTACACTGCGCGTGGCCCGACACGCACTTGGCCGGTTTTCTTTTTAATTGATTCGGTTTAAACTAATTTAAATAAATTGAAATGCCCGGGTATTTTTTAAGTACAAAATATGGATATTTACTTAGATGCTCCTAACTTTAGTTGTAAGCAATATATCTTTAATATCAAAACGTACAGCCCTACTTCTCCAATTAATCAATAATGTGTAAATAAAATATCGAAATTGGACTATATTTAAGTGGTGGGAAGCGTTATCGCTTTTTGTATAAAAATTTACAGGTAGTCGATCTTCTTAAGCCGTCATATGGTGTCACTGAATACGGTAGTTGCCTAATGTTAAGATTATATAAAATTTGTTTCTAATGAGACTAATTTTTATCTAAAAACACTATAAAGAACACTTTTAATTTGATATCGATTCGTTAAGTGATCTTAAAGCTTCTTTAAAGTTGGGTGAATAGGACCATTTTTAAAGTATGAAAATCTTTAATTACAATTATACTGTATTTTAGTCTGCAAAATGTATAGCACTTTTATTATGAAACCATTACCATAAACGAAATATTTCGTATAGCTACCAAACAAAGTTCTCACGCCACCCATACAAAATACAAGCTTGTGACGTCACAAATATGTAGGCATTTCAGCGGCGCGTTTTTACGTCTAAAAACATGTCTTTAAAACTTTTATAAATGAAAGAGTTTTTTGTTTAGAAATGTATTTCTGTCACTATTGTGTTTATTTTTGGCAGGCTTTACATAGCAACATGGAAAAAATTTTAGTCAATATGCCCATTATCAGCTGACGTCCACGAAACATCGAAAAGTTAGAGTTTCGAATCGCCCTAAAATGTTTATCTCTTGGACCGAAAGGCTCCGGAAGTAATGCTCAAGAGCGCATGACGATAACTTCGCGAGAGTAACTGGCAAATTGAAGTTTCAATGAATATTTCTCAGCTTTACCAAATTTAGGCTACGTCATCTAGTGCCGGGTGGAAATGAACGAGGTCGGCAATCTATTCGTTAGTATTATATTGTATTTGCCTAGACCCAGCAGATTTTGTAGTTAAAGCTACACTGGTGCGATTGTTCATATTAATGTCGCCGACTACACCAATGAAAAATCTAGACTTTAGACCAGCCCCGTTTGTAGGTACTTAATTAGAAATAATTTCTACAGCCGTCATAGAAACAGTTAAATAAAAATGATCGATCACACAGATTGACCATGGCCCACATTACGTCGGTAACTTGTGCCGTAGGATAATAACTCAACAATACTAATTTTATAATAGATAAGTACTTATATAGAAAAACCTCGAAGAGCCAGGCTAATCTGGAAAAGATTGTTTTGCATCATGAGCTGGCCGGGCAGCTGGCAGGCGGACGTATTAACCACTGTGCCGCGGAGGTTGCCACAGAATATAAACTTACTCAGTTCTGTTCTCCTCCATCGTATGCAGATTGCAGTCCAAAATGCTGACAAGCTTCGAGCCGGTCTTAGCACCCTCCTTCGACGAATGGGACACCACCTGCACTAGGAACCTATCCTTGTCTTCTCCGAGGCTCTCCACACTTATACTGATCCCTGTGCACATTTTTTTATTAATAATTGAATTAGCCATTCGTCTCCCATCTCACCTGATGGTAAGTTGTTTTCAGGGTTCCAAAGTAAACAAGGAACCCTTATAGTTTCGCCATGTTTGTCTGTCCGTCTGTCTGCGGTTTTACTTAGATTGTATAAGTACTAGAAAGCTATTGTTTGGTATGGGTATGTATAATAGTTATACCAAAAAAGTGGTAAAAAAAATCATGATAAAAAATGATTTTAAGGGGGCGTCATTTTTTTTTCTCTATTAACCCATCGTGTGGGGTATTGTTAAATAGGTAGGTCTTTAAAAAATATTGTGAGGTTGAGAACATCATTTTTCGATTTAGGGATCCAAATTTTTGTTAGAGGTAAAAGTCCCTTCTCTATCTGCTAAACGGTTATATATGGATACGTGAAAAAAATAACAGCAGTAGTACCTATTATATACTGAAGTTGAAAGGAAAACTATCAGAGCTGAGTACGAAGTACAAACTAAAAAGTTATCGGCAACCAACTTAATAAATGTACTCGAAAATGTAAAATTTCATACAATTTTCATTGTTTGATGTTTTTGGTCGGTAAACTGTGAGGTGTGAGTGTGCAAAATTGTCATTCGCAACTACGCAACCCTACACGCGTGGCCCGACACGCTTTTGGCCGGTTCTTTATTGTATTAATTTTATTTTATTATTTTTATTTAATTTTTAATTGTATCACATTTGTCCATCGTTATCAAAAACTTCTAAACCATTTATACAAGCTATTTCCCGCGACTTCATTCGTGTGGTTTTCGGGTTTATCCGGCCCCTGAACCCTGGATTTCAAAGCATCTAACGTGAGGCTGTAACCGAGAACACGCTAAAATGACAGAGATATGAATTTATTATGTTCACTACGGGACTTACCGCGATTATTTTTGAGTTCTGTCTGATATTTCGACAACATTGCAGCTGCCATTTTCACAGAGTAACTGTTCAGTTACTCTGTGAAAATGGCAGCTGCAATGTTGTCAAAATATCAGACAGAACTCAAAAATAATCGCGGTAAGTTCCGTAGTGAACATAATAGTGATTATGACCGCAAAATCTTAAAATCATAGATATGAATTTATCACTCAATCCGAGCCCTCTGGCCGATCCTCTGCCAATATGCAGAGGTAGATTAACCCTAACCACAGACAACACCTAACGTACCACGTGCCTATGGGTGCAAGGTGACGGAGCTCATGACAGTAAATAGTGAAGAGAAGAAAGACGACCTGTAGAGGACCTGAGGAGGAGGAGCTCCAACGCGCATTTAATTCAGTGTATGAAATGATGATGAGGATGACGAAAAACTTAAGTACCTCCAACAGCACTGCAGCAATCTATGGAAGGTTTCGAAACTTTCTTCTTATACGGAGGAGCTTTGACTGCATGAACAGCACACACCTCTTCATCTTCAACTTTCTCCTCATGCAAGCCGTAAATCTTTATTCTTTCCCTTTCCTGCTCCTTGTAGTCAATCTTATCATGTCTGTCATAGGCAAAGTCAAAGTAAGTATGCCGAGGATCAACGTCGTGACACCATCTGTAGCCTTCTTTACCGGCTTTAACTCTTTTGAGCTTTCTTCCTTCATCCAATTTCTTGCAAGTGCACGCTGGTATTGCAGGCTTCTTGTCTTTGCACGTGCACACTACTCCTTGAACAGGTTGCGTGTCACAAACGCAAGGCTCTGTACAGTCACAGATACGCGCACACACACAATTTTCAGGATCACCACAAGTACAGAGTTTCTTGGGAAAACATGTACAATTATCAGGCAACCCACCACAAGTACAATCTTTATGAATGGGGCAGAAACATACTGACTTTGTTTCTTCGTCGTTACAAGGAAGTTCTTGGCTGTCAGTCTTTTCGCAAATGCATGGTTTTAGTAACTCGCATACACATTGATCCTGTTTACAGATGCATTCTTTTTCTTTAAGACATTCACATATCTTTTTCGGATCTGGCTTCAGACATTCGCACGGTACTTGTTCGAGTGCCGAGTGCTCTTCTTCGCCAAATCTTGCTGAGGTGACGGAAGTATCGATAGTGTAATCTGAAAGCTTAGGTTTTGATTTACATTCGCAATCAGGACTTGGATATAACTTAGGTTTGCAAATACAAGGTTTATCGACGCATATAGCACAAGTACAGATAGGCTTGATAGTATTAGGATGACAGACGCAAACCTCTCGATCTTTACAAACGCATTCTTTATAAGGGTTATCATGGCATATACACACTTCTGTAGCTTTTGGACAGGTACAATCTTCTTCAGTTTCCGCGCCACATTCGCATGGTAATTTGGTAAAACATTTGCATTTGCCTGTTGTTTGGTCTATAACACAGGAGCATACAATGCGAAGCTTTTTATCTGGATTCATTTTAGGGAGTCCATCGACAGTGATAACACTAGTTTTGCTATTTTTGGGGGGTTTCGGCTTGCTACAATCAGGGAAAAAAAAGAAATGGAAATTATCATCGTCGTCTTCGGATTCTTCAGGGGCAGCTTCCTCAGGAACGAAATCTTTGATTTCGCGGGGTTCCTCGTTGGTTTTCTCTTCAATTGGTTGTTCACTATCAGTATCTGTACAGGACCAGTCGGAATCCGACGACTCATCGCCGAAGTCACCGCCATTGTGACCGCAGCTTATTACCAGCGTTTCACTGAAGCATATTTCTTCTTTCAGTTTTTTATCTAAAACAGCAATAATGAATTATGCTTTGTGGTACTTAGACCGAAAACATAAATTACAGGTATGGATTAAAGAACAAAACTAAAGAAAGAAAGAAAGAAAATCTTTATTCGACAAAATACATAACAACAAAAGACGTCTCGTGTAAAGAATAATGCCAGTATGTGGCAAGCAGCCATAAAATCTTTAGCAAATCTTTATACAGTCAAATGATGTAAGCATAATCTTATCGATCGATGTTTACGATGTGAACAAAAAAAAATAGGCTTGGATTTAGAATCGTGCGCCCCGATTGCGACTGAGGGCAGAAAAGAAGTTAGGTTCAGGTTATTTTTTTTTTATGACCACCCAGAACGACTTAGGGCAGAAAAGAAGTTAGGTTCAGGCTGGTTCAGGTTATTTTGGCAGACTGACTGAGTGACAGAAAAGCACACGGGCGCACGATTCTAAATTTCAACCAAAAAATATAATTAATAGAGTGAACCTAAACTCCGAAGCATCAAAGCTTTAGGATCACGCTCAAATGCGAAAGAATTGTGTTGTTATAAAGGGTTTAAAAATGTTTATCTAGGCCACTCACCAAATTCAAATGGAAGTTGTTTAGATAAATCTATCAGTGAAATTTGAGAGGGGTAGGTGTCCATTGCTAATTGTTTCTTATAGATTGCATTTTTACAATTTTTTTGCTATACAAATTGAATGCTTTGAAACTTTATTGACTGACATCGACAGATTATTTTTTTTTTACAAACTGCCAGTTATGATCGTGTCCTAGTGGTTGCTGACCAAGGAGAGCGGAAATTAGGTGCGAATTTAGTCCCCTTGTTCTGTGGTGTGAACGATGCTTAGGAATGATGTGGTTGCTTGCAAGGCTCGACCGTGCCAATTTGCGATCTTGGGTCAAGTAGCTTTTACCCTTTTTTTTTTGGGTCGGGATGAAAAATGCCTTCGCATCATCCAGTCTGCAACGGGAATGCAGAGTGGGTATGTGGGGCTTGAACCCACTAAAAAACCCCCCGGTGTCAACGACACGTCCGCCATTGCCAGGGGCGTGTGCTAATTGCGCTCCACAGCCCTGGCGCGGTTGCTGCATCCAGCTCGCCGGACGGCTTGCTCACAGTACACCTCTCTATTGCGAGAGTGGTCGGAGCAGCGCGGGTCGGCCCATCGGCCGTTCATTCGAACCCGCTGGGGGAGAGGCACGTTGACACGAGTGCCTCTCAACCTGGAGGGCCATTTATGTCAGGCGACGGAGTCCCGTTCTCGTCGCCCGACTAGCCCTCATTATGTGGGGGCAGCAGTTGCAGGCCGTAGGCCCGCCTTCTGCGCCTTGTGCGTCTGCGGCGGATGGCCAGGGTGCTGGTTGCCTCCCGGTCTCTCTCCGCCGCCTCTTTGCGGAGCATGACGCTCTCCGCAAAGGCCTGCACCGCCATCCACAAGTAGCTTTTACCCTTGGTTTATCTCGTGGTAATGTAGTTTTGTTTGGTTCCCGGCAATGTAAAGTAGCACCACGCCAAATCTTCCCGTAGATTTCGTAGAAGACGACTTAGGAAAGACAAGCTAAACAAAGCTTATAGACATCGAAGAGACTTCTCCAAGCCGTCTGGCCAGCATGGAGAGCGTAGGGCAAATCCTCTGAATGCTCTGGGTAATGGTTTTGGTACTACCGTACAGAGTGGGTCATGCTCCTGCAGTGGACACTAGAAAGAACTGATGATGATGATGATAAATAAGCAATGGTCGGAATGCACGGTGCGTATTTAGCTACGCATAATAAATAAAATACAAAGAGGTAATAGTAATAACACCGATGATACCTACATCACCGGTACCTTAGTATTATATTGTCTATGCCCGTATACATATAAGTGCGCGCCTTTTGGCGGAGACATTGTGGCGCAAACATAGATTTAAAATTGCGTCTTTATTCCGACATTTCTGTACATAGTTAGTACAGTCAGTACAGTTGTACATAGATAGTACTGGACTGGTAGCGTTCAAAATTTGTATGTACCATGTTGTGAGCAAATATAAACATTAGAACTTGAATTAAAAATATTTTATTTGTCTTTGAATAGGGTGTACAAAGTTGGTAAAGTGTCGATTAAGCTCCTACTCAGCCATTGTCAATAGCATGCAAATACAATTTTACAAATTTAAATATGAGTCAAAATAAATTACTTTACATGTCACAACATAGGTATACCGTTTGTTGTTCTGTGGGAATACCTATCAATAACTTTGCTTACATAAATATACTGTGTTTTATACATATACATCTATTCAATTGTTTTTAAAACTCAAAAACTCTTGGACTGTATAGAAGCAGTGCTCATTAAGGCCCCACACATTATCAGAATCAGTCATTAAAACAATTACTGATTACCGCCAAAAACGGCCGTTTCAGGCGATAATCAGTTTTTCTCTTAATGACTGATTCACATAATATTAAAACACGATTCCAAAAATACTTTAGGTTATTTAATAAGGCTTACATTCTTGAATTTCTTTCTATTCATAAAGTATTAGGATTAAATTAATGGCGCTAGTGTGCCTAATGTGAGCCCTTAAGCCATTATTTACGAAATATACTTATTTACATAGAAGTAGGTATGTTCAGAGAGGTTCAGAGAGACTTATTTATAATATTAACATAATATTTATAAATTTGTGGCGACCTCTACATTCTCCACAAGAACTAACACGAAGACTCAACTGTGAATTTGGCGACACAACAAATAGCTACATGACTTCTCACAAGAGGGCGCTGATCAGTCCTGAAACCCGCAAATAAAACTTTAAATCTCGAGTTAAAAACAACTTTAACTAACTAATTGACTTCTAATTCGGTTCAATATCTTTGTACGTTAAAATTAAATTATTTTTGGCGGAGGTAATCTTGCGTTCCGACCATTGATTTACCTAGGCCAACAAAAATAATATCACCTACACTCATTGCCTAGCGCTAGGAAAAAAAACATTGTAAAAATGTCAAACGCTAGGTATCACGGTTCGTGTCGTGTCGTGCGTGAGATACAGCCAAGCACTAGGCACACTAGCGACGCCAATAGTTTTATCCTAAAACTTTACAAATAGAATGGAATTCAAGAATGCAATCATATAAGCCTTAGTAAATAACCTGAAGTATTTTTGGAATCATGTTTTATTCCTAAGAGAATTAGACATTTAGAGAACTAGATTACCGCTTAACACGGCCGTTTTTGGCGGTAATCATTTTAATAATAAAACATGATTCCAAAAATACTTCAGGTTATTTACTAATGCTTATATGACTTAGGTACATTCTTGAATTTCATTCTATTTGTTAAGTATTAGGAATAAAATGATTGGCGTCGCTTGTGTGCCTGGCGTGGGCCCTTAAGAGGGTATACTAGCAGTGCGTTTTCCATACAAATGTATTTCTCTATTTTCTAGCTGAAAACTGCTTCTACAGGCACAATTCTTTTTACATACAATCTATTACTAAAATAGGTATGTCCCTATGTTTTGTTTTTTTCTAAAAACCTGTTTAAAAGAAAAAAATTGTACAACAACAGTTTTTTTGGAAAAATTAAAAAATAGGGGCATCCCTATTTTAGTACTAGATTTTATGAAAAAATAATTGTGGCTCTAGAATCAGTTTTCAGCGAGAAAATAGAGAAATACATTTGTATGGAAACCATATTGAAAAAATACTGCTAGCGTATGATGCCTGGGGTACTATTTTTGAACGCGGGACACTCGTCTACGAACGATTTTTCCATACAAAAATCGTTCGAAGATGAGTGTCACGCGTTCAAAAATAGTACCCCTGGAGTGCTATTTTTGAACGCGTGACTCACTAAACGAGTGATTGACGCGAGTGTTTTCAAAAAGCCTTTAATCAGGAGTGCTATTTTTGAACGCGTGACTCACTAAACGAGTGATTGACGCGAGTGTTTCCAAAAAGCCTCATTTTTACATTGCAACGAGCGGTTTAGACCGCTTTAAAAAGTTTTTAAATATTCTGCATGAAAAATTAAATATTTTTGCTGAAGGTTGGCAGCACTACAGTTCAAGCGATGGTTTCAAAAATATGGCAAAATCATTTCGTAACTTGGAAGACGAGTGTGATTTGTAGTCGAGCACGACTTGCGCTTTAGTGAGTCACGCGTTCAAAAATAGCACTCCGCTAGATAGTTGACCGCTCGTTTCCTCAGGCCCTTTATGTCAAAGTGACCGCCTGTCAATGGAAGTTCATCAGTCTCAAAAAAAATTTTTTTCATGTCTGTGATCTGTCCTGTCTTGATTTTACGTTCCGTTTGACGGCTACACTTCATAAACATTTTAAAAATCCTTAATAACCTTAAAAAAAAATGTAAAATGTTCTGCGTGAAATTAATTATTTTTCACTGAAAGTTGACTGTACTACAGGAGTGCTATTTTTGAACGCGGGCCACTCGTCTTCGAATGATTTTTCCATTCAAAAATCGCTCGAGTTCTTGTGGAGAATGTAGAGGTCGCCACAAATTTATAAATATTATGTTAATATTATAAATAAGTCTCTCTGAACCTCTCTGAACATACCTACTTCTATGTAAATAAGTATATTTCGTAAATAATGGCTTAAGGGCTCACATTAGGCACACTAGCGCCATTAATTTAATCCTAATACTTTATGAATAGAAAGAAATTCAAGAATGTAAGCCTTATTAAATAACCTAAAGTATTTTTGGAATCGTGTTTTAATATTATGTGAATCAGTCATTAAGAGAAAAACTGATTATCGCCTGAAACGGCCGTTTTTGGCGGTAATCAGTAATTGTTTTAATGACTGATTCTGATAATGTGTGGGGCCTTAATGAGCACTGCTTCTATACAGTCCAAGAGTTTTTGAGTTTTAAAAACAATTGAATAGATGTATATGTATAAAACACAGTATATTTATGTAAGCAAAGTTATTGATAGGTATTCCCACAGAACAACAAACGGTATACCTATGTTGTGACATGTAAAGTAATTTATTTTGACTCATATTTAAATTTGTAAAATTGTATTTGCATGCTATTGACAATGGCTGAGTAGGAGCTTAATCGACACTTTACCAACTTTGTACACCCTATTCAAAGACAAATAAAATATTTTTAATTCAAGTTCTAATGTTTATATTTGCTCACAACATGGTACATACAAATTTTGAACGCTACCAGTCCAGTACTATCTATGTACAACTGTACTGACTGTACTAACTATGTACAGAAATGTCGGAATAAAGACGCAATTTTAAATCTATGTTTGCGCCACAATGTCTCCGCCAAAAGGCGCGCACTTATATGTATACGGGCATAGACAATATAATACTAAGGTACCGGTGATGTAGGTATCATCGGTGTTATTACTATTACCTCTTTGTATTTTATTTATTATGCGTAGCTAAATACGCACCGTGCATTCCGACCATTGCTTATTTATCATCATCATCATCAGTTCTTTCTAGTGTCCACTGCAGGAGCATGACCCACTCTGTACGGTAGTACCAAAACCATTACCCAGAGCATTCAGAGGATTTGCCCTACGCTCTCCATGCTGGCCAGACGGCTTGGAGAAGTCTCTTCGATGTCTATAAGCTTTGTTTAGCTTGTCTTTCCTAAGTCGTCTTCTACGAAATCTACGGGAAGATTTGGCGTGGTGCTACTTTACATTGCCGGGAACCAAACAAAACTACATTACCACGAGATAAACCAAGTTGACTGTACTACAGGAGTGCTATTTTTGAACGCGGGCCACTCGTCTTCGAGCGATTTTTGAATGGAAAAATCATTCGAAGACGAGTGGCCCGCGTTCAAAAATAGCACTCCAGCTCAAGCAATCGTTTTGAAAATACGGCCAAATACGTTTCATAACTTCGGAGACCAGTGTGTCTTGTAGGCTTGCACTACTTGCGTTTTGGTGAGTCGGCATTTAAAAAATAACACTCCTGCAGGGCTAACATGCGCGCCACGACATCTCTTAGACGACATGACATATCTTGTCGAATTCGACAATTATGTCGAATACCCTAACATGCGCGCCATGAAAGAGAAGTATCTCGTCGTGACTTGGCTATCACTTCTCGAAACGTCAAGTTTTATTTTAAAATTGCAACACCGATATTCAGTGTGTTTTTTACAGCGTAACCATGGTTACCAAGGCGCGGAAAATAATAATGAAAAGATTTTTTTTAAACAAGAATAAAGATAAAGATGAAACTATTGTTAAATCTTACAATTATGATATCAAATGTCGTTGTAAGATGGCGGACATGACTTTTCATGAAAATTGACATGGGTGTAGTTATATGCGTTTTTCAGGATATAGATTTCAAAAATGACGTCAGTTATAAAGCCAAGATGGCGGAAGCGATTTTTTGTGACAAATTATCATGGGTGTCATTATATAGGTTTTTTGGGGTGTAGATTTCGAAAATGACGTCAATTTTAAAATCCAAGATGGCGGACACGACTTTTTATAAAATATCGACATGGGTATCGTTATGTGGGTTTTTAGGGACGTAGATTTTGAAAATGACGTCAGTTTTGGAATCCAAAACGAAGGACGTGACTTTTTCATTAAAAATCGACATGTGTATCGTTTTATGGGGTTTTCAAAGTGAAGTTCGTTTTAGATTTCAAAACCGACGTCATTTTCGAAATCTACGCCCCGGAAAACCAACAAGATGACAACCATGACAATTTTTCATGAGAATTCGCGTCCGCCATCTTGGATTTCAAAACTGACGTTATTTTCGAAATCTTCACCCTGGAAAACACAATTCCAGAAATGATGTAACTTTGGTAATCAATGTGTGTATCAATGCACCCTTTAAGCCTTTAAAAAGGTTTGAATAATATGCAAATTCAGTTCGGCCTAGGCCAAACTAGTTCATCCTGAAATAGGGTTTTGCCTGAAACATATAGATTATATGTATCCAAAAAAATACGAATACCTCAGTCTTTCATTTGAGCAGTTTGAACATTTTTGCAGGCACAAATTCGAGTGTTATATTTTCTCGTCGTTTGTCGTCGAAGAAAAATTCGACGACAATCTTATCGAATCCAAATGTAAAAAATCGATAAAATTTGAAGTGCATGTTAGAGACCGTCGACATAATGTCGTCAAGTCATGGTCAAGTCTTCATTTGACAAAAGGACATGATTTAAGTGTGCTGCCATGTTACCGACTGTCGACATATAGAGATATGTCGTCACAAATCGAGAAAATGCCGCGACAAAATTTTGTCGTGGCGCGCATGTTAGCCCTGCTGGAGTGCTATTTTTGAACGCGTGACTCACTAAACGAGTGATTGACGCGAGTGTTTCCAAAAGGCCGCATTTTTTAATCGTTAGTTGACGAGTGATTGCAACGAGCGTTTGAGACCGCTCGTTTCCGCAGGCGACGAACGCTTTTATGTCAAAGTCACTTCCTGTCATTTGAAGTTCCTATGTCATGATTTTACGTTCCGTTTGACTTCTTAAACATTTTAAAAATCCTTAATAACCTTAAAAAAGTTTATAAAAAAATTCTGCGTGAAATAAGAAGAAATTAAATATTTTTCGTTGAAGGTTGGCAACACTACAGTTCTAGCGATGGTTTCAAAAATATGGCAAAATGGCTATTCCTGACTTGGAAGACGAGTGTGACTTGTAGTCGTGCACGACTTCCGTTTTAGTGAGTCACGCGTTCAAAAATAGCACTCCTGGGCGCAGACCATCAAAACACAACACAAGCACGTATTATATGTTTTATCGCTTACTAGTCACTTTACGTGCTTGATCGTGTACAGGGCCATAAAAGCATTAAAAACCTACCTATTTCAATCAACCTGACTTTGACATTGGCAGTTGACAGATGATGTGGCCTATGTAGCTAGTATTGAGGAATTTTTAGAAAATTAAATCTAAAATGCGAATATGATTGTAACTAGAATTATTCTGTTGTTGTTAGTAGTTTCAATATCTCAGTGCAGAATCCCTGAAAAGGTATTTTGCGTCGATACAGCATGTTCATGTAAGTTTTCTCAAACTGCAATCTGTTATTGATATCATCTTTACGGTATTTTAAAGTATTTGATATTATTTCAGCTCCAATATCTAAAGCAAAGACGCTTCTGCCTTACAATAGTGGCGAGGCGGGATATTTATCATTTCAAAGTAATTTGGAAGCCTTAGTTTTAATGAAATCAGCTGATGAGAACCGAGACATCTGGTTCGTCAATATCAACGGAAAAACTGGATTTGTAAACTCAAGATTCCTTCGGGAAAGTAAGATTCTAGTCAAGGCGGCTGAGCTGCAGCAACTACCTCTTCAAATTCAGCAGAAGCCAGCGGAAGTCAAACCAAATAAGGTTCAACAACCTCACGAGGTATTTGAAGGTACAACAATTTATTCTACAGAAGCTACTCAAGAACCTATCACTGAGTCTTCGACTGATGCAAGCACTGAGTCTACGCCTGCCTTAAATCAAGACTCTACTCTCAATATTCCAAATGTTCAAGAACAATCCGCACAGCCAAATAATGAATTGTTAAATGAAAATATATCTCCAACACCAGAAACTGTGAACGAAATTCCCGCACAGCCTGTTATTAATAATTCAAATGAAAATGTAATATCAAATGACAATACTGTACAGAGTTCTCAAGAAAATGTGAATAATGCTGATATTAATGTTAATAATCCAAATTTAATCCAAGAGCTACCATTAGGAACCCCTGGTGAACAATGGCGACCACCAGCTATATTCCCAACTAGTCAAAACACAGACGGCATCAATGTGTCTGAAAATGTTGATCTTTTAAAGCATTCCACACCTTCCAATTCAGACAGTGAACAAAATACTTCTACATTTTCAAATGTAAATAATGTTGAGAATATACAACTACCTCCAGATGCACCTAGTAAGACTAATGATGTGCCTGATATTAGTAATATACAAAATCAAGACCCCACACCATCCACACAATATGATAGCCAAGTGCATGAAAACATGATTGACCAGAATACTGGCAATACACAGAATGAGAATACTGTTAATGTAGATGCAGTAAGTTCTGAAAGCTACCCTGCAACTGAAGCAACTTCTTCCGAGTTGCCTTCAACAGAACAAAGTGTTTTCTCAACCACAACAGAAGTTCCACCAATAGAGACTACGACACCTATCATGGAAAATCCAGATGTTTCTAATTTAGATACAAATAATGTGCAATCAACCACAGAAACTACGAAAGTAGAGGAGCAAAATGTCTTCAATTCCATCGATCATCTTCAAATTCCTCCTTTAATTCCACCTATAGCCGAACAAGTTCCTCCTGAGTTGTTTGAAGATATTCCAGTATATTTTGCTTCAAATAAAGCAAAAGAAAATGTCAACAATCAAGAAATTCCACAGTTAGGAAATTCTCAATATTCTACTGAAAATCCACAAGTTATACCTGCTTATATGCCTCCGCAAGAAAATGTGCATGCAAAAACCAGTCTTAATAACGAAGTTGTTCGTGACTTTATACCACCATCGAGTGAAATACCTCCTGTAATAAACACTGATAGTCCACCAGAAATAAAAGGTTACCCTAGTCCAATTGGAGATCCCTACGAAAATTCCAGGGAACAAAATAGTGATATATTTACAGAAACCACAGTTGCTCCCATTAATGATTACTCAACTGAAGATTTTTCCACTGAAGAGTACACTTCTACTCCAATACCTGTCATAGATGAAGGTACACCACCACAGTTTGATGATATACCTATGTCAGACGTACCATTAAGTACTGAAACACCTGAAGAAAGTTCCGGAAGTATTTTTTCAAGTATTTTCTCTTCTATTTCTGACCTACTTCCATCATCGACTGAAGCACCAGCTGTTGATAACATTTATAATCAAGCCTACCAGGAGCCAGCTGCAGAGAGTGATGAAGGATTTTCGTTTCTGAATTACTTCATGTTGGCTTTTAATTCTGTGATGGGGACTAGTGAAGAATCTAAAGCTATATTTGCTTCTGTAGGTAAGTCCTGATCCATACTTAAAGCTTTTGTCATATATAACATAAACATCATCCTGAGATCAAGGAATATCTCGTGACATGCGGCCTACTAGTTGTTGTGGATGAAATTTTATGAGAAAGGCGTCTCTAGTTTATAACTAGTCAAGCTACATTGAAATTCCTTGTTGTGGGAAATTCCTTGTTCTGTGACATCATCGCTCTAACTTGAAAACTGATATTATATAGGTTTCTTATGGTTTATCCGAAAAGATAACACTCTAGAAAGTTATACCCAATGTACTTTTAGGTAAAGGCCCCACACTAGGCACACTAGCGTCGCCAATAATATTAAATAATAATAATGTAAAAAAAAAACAGATAATATTAAAACATGATTCCAAAAATACTTAAGGTTATTTACTAAGGCTTATATGATTTACATTCTTGAATGTCATTCTATTTGTAAAGTATTAAAAATGAAATTATTGGCGTCGCTAGTGTGCCTAGTGTGGGGCCTTAAGGGCCCTTTTACCAAATAATTTAAATTGCAATGGTGCAATCATACAAAATTAATAGACAGCACTTTACGCTGCACACAGTGTTTATTTCTTAACCTCATTTGTTCTGTGGTCCAGTGGTTAAGGCGTTTGCTTTACTGACCCGGGGGTCGTGGGTTCGATTCCCACGGGAAGCATACTTTGATAAGTTGTTTCCAGTTTGGTTAGGAGATTGCAGGCATGAATCACCTGATTGTCTGATAAGAAAGATGATTCCGTGCTTCGGAAGGCACGTTAAGCCGTTGGTCTCGGCTGCCATCTGGTAGTCGTTAAAGGAACCACATCAGAGGCCGAGAGGCGGTTCCAAAGAACTCTTGACATCAGGGTGTGCAGGGTCGACTGACCGTGTCACCTACACGAAATGATGATGATCTGTACTCATGTTACACCTGCAGATATAGTAGCTATTGGCAGGTGAAAGAGTTTTGCAAATCAGTAGTTTCAGAGCCTATTCACGGCAAACGAACGAACAAACAAACAATGAAATCTTTCCTCTTTATAATATTAATATGAAGTATGATATGTACCTGTCCCAGAACTATGTTCCTATTAGGTGGCCTATCATTAGAATCGTTTAAAAATATATAAATCGTTTAAAAATATGTAAATCATCCCAAGAGTACCATTTCTAGCTGTCCTCTACAGGTCGCATTTCTTACCCAATTCGCATAAAATTATGTGAACATGTTCGCAAATTACATAGTAAGTAAGTAAGTAAGTAAAAAATTTATTTGAGAAACACAAAAAGATAAAATATTCACATATACAAACACAATTTTATAAAAAAAAAACAAAAATTTATATCTTGCTTGTGTTCTCAAAATGGGTCCAATTCAGCATATGCTGGCCGTACGCAACTGCCAGCGCTGGTCTTCCATTAGATCCATTGTGACGTCACGGAACAGATTGAACTAACAAAAAACAGAACCAACAAAATATAACATTTCCATTTACAACCAGGGTTCTCTCTTGAACATAGCATCATTTTTATCTCAGTTTTTGGAAATTTTTCAAATTGGCCGTGTACTTCTCACAAGACTTACGAACTCTACAGCTCACAAACCCTCTAGTTACTGAATAGGCCAGTGCTAGGTGGGGCCAACTAGGTCGCCCACACCCTGCATCAGAACAATAGTTTATTGTGTCCTGTGACGCCATAATGGAACTTTTATCTTTCATTGTTCATTAGTCCATGATCAACTTATTGTGAAGCGTCAAGAGTTCAGTTTGGCCTTAATTGGTAAATATAAAACATTGAAGCTGATAGCCTAGTTTTTATAAGGAATGGGGGCAAAATTGATTTTTAAAGTAGGCTAGCCGCAACTCAAGATTCAAGATTCAATCGTTTATTTAATATAGGTTTCTTTGAACACTTATTAATTGTCATATTTGACGTCAATAATTACTTATGGCTAAGTTTAGGCCGCTTCCAAAGCGGAGTGCAGAAGAAGCGGCAACAAACTGCACAGCGCATTTTCTCCGAGCGACGTCAACTCACAATTCTAGTTAGACCTTATAAACTGCGTACTTATATATATGTGGACTGAGTGTTATAAACTACTTATATATATGTGAACTGTTATTCTCATTCTACTAAGAATAGCCATTTAGGGACCTACCTGTGGCTTTGTCTTACCAATTAAGTAACAGATAACACATGCCAATTTTGAGCATGCTACTAATGACCATCGATGTTATGTCCCACTGCTGGGCATAACATCGATAGGCTAGGTAATAATAATAAAAATAACAAATCCGCCTACCTGATAGATATTGCAATACCTAACACACATAATATACAATCCACTATATCCCAAAAACTCGCCAAATACCAAGACTTAGCTATAAAATTGAAACGCCAATGGCAAATAGAAGCTGTACATATAGTACCAATAATTATTTCAGCGACAGGTGTCATTCCTAAAAGTCTTCAAAAAAGCTTAGACATGTTACATATAAATAAAAATACAATCTATACCCTTCAAAAAGCTGTTATCCTGAATACTTGCCGCATCACCCGCAAATTTCTCACGACATCCTCAATCATCAACATCTCATTTATTTATTTATTTAATAAGGAAACCCCCTTTTAAAGGGAGAAAACCAAATACAGCATATAATAATAATAACTAATGACTATCCTTGTGTCCCGTGCTTAAAATAAGCATGCTTTTTTTAATGCTCTTATGTAGCTAGCTCCAAGTAAGGTTTAGCTACTTTACCAGACTTTTGAGGTGAGGGCATCCTACCCTCTACCTGTAAGGCGAACAACGACAATGGAGCCCCCAGGAGATGGACCTTGGCTTTGAGCGTTGCCTGTCTGCGCAAAGCTTGGCGAAACAGCAAACTTTCATATGCCTGATGGGCCGCGATTTGCATGCATAGCCTGCATAGCCTGAAGTACCGAACTGAGAAACTATGTCATAACCTTCGAAGAGCAGGAACTCTAATGTTATGGGCCATAAAGCATGGTTGTTTGCGGTGTATTCAATGAATACCCTTCCCCCTTCCACCCCCGCCTTAGGTAGCTTAACATGCTTATTATTATCCATGGCTGTTCACACATGCTACTAAGTAGCAAGTGCTCAAAACTAACATATAAGCATGCTACTAAGTGTAACATGTATCCGTTCCTTAAGAGTCGCCTGGACGCGCATGTCTCCATACAAACGGAAAAAGGGAATTGTGGCAATATTTGATAATTTTAGGGCAAAAGTAAGCATCCAATCAATTAATCTCATTATAATCTACGTACGTTCCTATACAGTTTGGTTAAAATATCAAATGTTTGAGAATTATACGCCTTTTAAGATAAATAAATATATACGGACAAATCACACAGATTGAGTTAGCCCCAAAGTAAGTTCGAGACTTGTGTTATGGGATACTAACTCAACGATACTATATTTTATAATAGATACATATATAGATAAACATCCAAGACCCAGGTCAATTTGAAAAAGATCATTTTCCATCTTGACCTGATCGGGGATCGAACCTGGGACCTCCGTGTCACAGGCAGGCGTGTTGACCGCTGCGCCACGGAGCTCGTCTATTTAAGATAATTTGAAAAGGCTTGTAATACTCAAACCATTGGTATTTTAACCAAGCTGTATAGGAACGTACGTAGATTATAATGAGATTAACTGATTAAATGCTTAATTTTACTCCAAAATTATCAAATTTTGCCACAATTCCCTTTTTCCGTTTGTATGGAGACATGCGCTTTCAGGCGACTCTTAAGGGATAAAATGAGATACCGTATTATCTATAATGTCTGTGATTTAAAAACAGTTTATCATGTAAATAAAAGATAAGACCTGTAGCTGTGACTGATAGCTATACATATTAATATCATTTGACATTAACACAGCACAACACAATTAACAGCATAGATTGCGGACAATCATACGAAAGCCGCAATTTATTTTGAAGACGACACATATGCCGTCTCTTTCCGTACCGTTTGTATTAAGGGGGCACCCTAGGCACAGTAGCGACGCCAATCATATGATTTACATTCTTGAATTTATTTCTATTTGTAAAGTATTAGGAATAAAATGATTGGCGTCGCTACTGTGCCTAGGGTGCCCCCTTAAAGAGATCTCCAGCGATCCTGTCTCTTATATACAGACAGTGCAGAAAGAGACAGAAAAAAACGGTTCGGTCTAATGTAAGATCAAAATCAAAATGTTTTTTCAGAAAATAGGCCTTTGCAGGCAATTTTTCACGTCATATCATATTTAAAATTATCTTATTAGATAATTTGTATTTAGTTAATTGTTCAAAAGCTACAGACTACTAGCAGACAAGATCTCCATCCTTACCCTTCCTCCGTACAAAGTATAAAAATCGCTTTCGCTGTCTGTTCGCTTAGATCTTTTAAACTACTAAACGGATATTAATGCAGTCTTCAGCAATATATAGAGTGATTTTTTTTTTCTTCAAATATATTACACTAGCTGTTACCCGCGGCTTCGCCCGCGTGGTATATAGCCTATGTCCTTCTTAGTACCCTAACCTATGTGTATGCAAAATTTCGTGAGGATCGGTTCAGTAGATTCAGCGTGAAAGCGTAACAAACAAACAAACAAACAAACTCACTTTCGTATTTATAATATTAGTTAGGAGTTAGGATTAGGATTCCCGTGTGATCGGCTCCCCGGGAGCTCGGCGGTTACGCTTTCACGCTCCATCTACTGAACCGGTCATCATGAAATTTTGCATACACATAGTTTAGGGTACTGAGAAGGACATAGGCTATATTTCACGCGGGCGAAGCCGCGGGTAACAGCTAGTATATTATATTTTTAAACTTTAGTAGCCTGTTAGTAGAATATAATATCCTTGGTGGGTATAATTAGAAATGTAATTCTCATTCCCTATCCCTTCCAGGAGAACAATGTATGAACAACGAATACTGTGACGGCGCGCCTGAAAGGAACAACCGTCTGCTTACATTTCTTGCTACCACGGCTGCGTCGTTGCTACTCTTCACTCTTGGCTATTACTATATCGACAGCCGGAGACAGGATAGTAAACTCATCGGCACCATCAATTCGTTACAGAGAGACCTTCTATTTACCACTAAGGTATGCTATTCATCATCATCAGGTCTTTTTTAGTTTCCTTTGCAAGAAAACGACCCTCTCTGTACTCTGACTGTCTCTGGTAAGCTATACATTAGCCTGAGCAGTAGAGGATTTGGTCTATACTTTCCATGCTGGCCAGACAGGTTGGAGAGGTCTCTTTGATGTTTATAAGTTTTGTTGAGCTTGTGTTTCCTAATTAGCCTTCTACGACATCCACGGGTAGACTTGGAGGGGTCCTATTAGACTCTTCCGGGAACCACGCGGTGGACGTGTTCTTATTAACGTATTATTGTGCGTCAATTTTCTGTGAGGGGGTGGTACTTCCCTGTATTAGCCGGCCCATTCATGCTACTAGCAAAAGTGAATTTCGCCGGTAACGTGGCTCTACCACAAACCAAAAATCAAACAAAACTCTAACAACAATTTTATTTGCAGGAGAGTGAGATCCTTAAGGAGGAGCTTACGACTACAAAAACGAAGCTAGCCGGCATCGAAGACAGCTCCTTCGGTATGGACGACATGGTGCTATCCCTCAAGGAGGAAATCAACGAGCTGAAGGCACAGAACGACCGGCTAAGGAACTCCTTGGACGATAACGAGAAACTGTTGAGAGTTTCCGAAAACACTGCTGGGGAGCTGCAGAACACCCTAAGCGAGGTGGAGAACACTCTTAGCGAGCTCTTGGGAGAGAGAGCCTCGTCTGAAGAGCAAATCAACGAATTGAATGGTGAGTTTTATATTTTAACTCCTTGGACGATTACGAGAAACTGTTGAGGGTGTCTGAGAATACTGCTGGAGAGTTGCAGAACACCCTATGTGAGGTGGAGAACACTCTCAGTGAGCTCTTAGGAGAGAGAGGCTCGTCTGAAGATTCAAGATTCAATCGTTTATTTAATATAGGTTTCTTTGAACACTTATTAATTGTCATATTTGTGTTTACAATTTTTACAACAAAAAATTTTTGTTGACGTCAATAATTACTTATGGCTAAGTTTAGGCCGCTTCCAAAGCGGAGTGCAGAAGAAGCGGCAACAAACTGCACAGCGCATTTTCTCCAAGCGACGTCAACTCACAATTCTAGTTAGACCTTATAAACTACTTATATATATGTGGACATATATATAAGTAGAGCAAATCAACGAGTTGAACGCTGAGTTTTATATTTTACTAGCTGTGCCGACGAACTTCGTTCGAAATATTTGTTTGCATTTGTTTGTATTGAATAGGCTTCGAAAATACTGGACCTACTTTCTAAATTATTTCTCCTGTAGTAAGCTAATTTAGATAAATAAGCTTAGCATCTGACATCCTAATCCTAACTAATATTATAAATCCGAGTTTGTTTGTTTGTAACGCTTTCACGCCCTATCTACTGAACCGATCACCATGAAATCTTGCATACACATAGGTTAGGGTACTGAGAAGGATATCCTAACTAATATTATAAATGCGAAAGTGAGTTTGTTTATTTGTTTGTTTGTTACGCTTTCACGCTGCAAATGCAAAAATTTCATGCTTTCGTCATGAAATTTTGCATACACATAGGTTAGGGTACCGAGAAGGCCATAGGCTATAAATTACGCGGGCGAAGCCGCGGGTAACAGCTAGTAGGCTATATATCACGCGGGTGAAGCCGCGGGTAACAGCTAGTCCTAATCCTAACTTAATATTATAAATGCGAAAGTGAGTTTGTTTGTTTGTTTGTTTGTTACGCTTTCACGGCCAACCTACTGAACCGATCATCATGAAATTTTACACACACATAGGTTAGGGTACTGAGAAGGACATAGGCTATACATCACGCGGGCAAAGCCGCGGTAACAGCTAGTAGGCTATATATTGAGATAATCAATCAATAGGGGTGGCAGCGCAAAGCTAATTGTAGATGTCGCTGCGTACGTTCATCCTTAACAAAAATATAAATATCTTTATTTTTAGATTTTGATGCAATTAATTATTGGATAAGAATAGTGACAAAACATTAAACCTTTCGTAAAAAAATGTATAAAACGCATATATGTTCCCTTATCAAAAGATTTTTAAGTATTTTGCAAACATAACCTACAATAATATTTTTTGTTATAGTAACAATAAAATATATATGCCAATTTGTGGGAAACTACCTAGTATAAACAATTTAATAGTTTATTTCACGAGATTTCGTCTGATTATGAAGAAAAATATTGATTAGTGTAAAAGTCCATACATTTGACATTGTATCGGAACAACCCTACTAAACTGTAACGTGACAGTTGCCATCCCCATTATTCTAAAAAGTTTTCTTTTTTCAGATTAAAGAATAAATATGTCTTTTGATTTCTTTAATTACAGCCAAGATCCAAGCGTTCGAAGAGGAGTTGATAGCCGTGAGCCGCGACCGAGATAACTTCCAGCTTAAGTACGTCTCCGCCGAGTCGGCGCTCGAAGAGACCAAGAAGCAGAAGAAGCAGCTGGATGACGTCACGCAGAAATTGGCAGAAGCGTACAACACTATCGAACTGCAGAAGCACGAGATCAACGCTTTGAAGGTAATGTTTTCACGTGACCAGGTCTTCGAAATAACCTGGTTGCGGCGGTAGGGACCAAGAAGTAGAAGAAGCAGCTGGATGACGTCACGCAGAAATTGGCAGATGCGTACATTACTATTGAGCTTCAGAAGCACGAGATCAACGCTTTGAAGGTAATGTTTTTTTAAATTGTTTTTTTGCTTAAATCCTTGAAATAACCTGATGTCGGCGCTCAAGAAGACCAAGAAGCAGAATAATCAACTCGATGATGTCACGCAGAAGCTGACGGAAGCATACAACACTATTGAGCTGCAGAAGCACGAAATTAATGCTTTGAAGGTAATGTTTTTTACGTGACCAGCCCCCTTATTTACTAACTCGGATGACAGGTGTCGATGCCTATCAATCTAAAACTTTCTGTTACAATGCGGGTTTTGTTTGCACAATTTTTTTATTTGGAATACAAAAACCGCATTGTAATGGAAAATTTTAGATTTATAGGCATCGACACCTGTCATCTGAGTTAGTAAATAGGGGGGCAGGTCTTTGATGTAACCCGGTGTCCACCATCTGTACACATTTGCTATTAGTGCAATGAAGGTTAAATCATTATCAGGCCTTTAGTCGAGTTCCGTGGCGCAGCGGTCAACACGCTAGCCTGCGACACGGGGGTCCCGGGTTCGATCCCCGGTCAGGTCAAGATGGGAAAAGATCTTTTTCATATTGACCTGGGTCTTGGATGTTTATCTATATAAGTATATATTATGAAATATAGTATCGTTGAGTTAGTATCCTGCGACACAAGTTCAAACTTACTGTGGGGCTAGCTCAATTTGTGTGATATGTCCCTATATATTTATTTTATTTATTTTCAGTCTCGACAACAGGGGCACGATCCTCTCTGTACTTCCAGTGCCATATATTAGCCAGAGCATTCAGAAGATTTGGCCTTCACACTCCACACTGGCCAGACGGGTTAGAGAGTTGTCTTTGCTGTCTATAAGCTTTGTTTAGCTTTGGTTTCCTAAGTCGCCTCCTACGACATCCACGGGAAGACTATGAGTGGTCCTATTCTACTCCGCCGGGCCACACAGATAATTAAAATAAAATAATAAAAATGGTAGATATTTCATGTTTGTACTTATTATGAAAATAAAAGCTCCTTTGCCCAGCTGTGGGACATATGATGGCTTGAAATAAATAAATAATAATAATTGTTTACTTTGTTTCAGGATGCTATGAAAGAAATGAAGAGTGGATCGTCGAACGTGGATGTGACGTCACTGATCGACCACACCGAAATCAAGGCGAAACTGGCGAAGGCAATGGAGGAAAGGGGGGCGTTCGAAAGCAAATACCAGGCAAGTTCTATATCTTTTTCGACGTCTCAGGCACTTTAATTATTGCTGATATTAATGAGAGCTGAGCAATTAAAGGTGACACCCATTAAATGATATTTAAATATCATCATCAGGTCCTTTTTAGTCTACACAGAAGAAGCACAACCCTCTCTGTACTAAAGTCCCCATCATAAGAAGCGATAAATTATGTAAACAAATGTTCAGGGGTTCGCAACATTTAGATGAAATAAAAAATAATATTTTTGTTTTTGTGTAAAAAAATAAACAAAAGAAGAGATGGTTAGAATTATTTTTCCATAAAGAATGGAGGGAGTTTGCAGGTGAAGTAATTACTTGGCAACGTAAAAATCTTTTGCCCTGCATTGAGACTCAATAGCTAATAATAATAAAAAAACAATTTATAGCAAAAACTGTTACAGAAACTTTATTATATCTCAGAAATACGCCAAATGTTTACATTCACAGAGTCGGACTCGTTCCTATGCCAAAAAACATTGAGCGACAGCGTTTTGTATCGTTAAAATATAACCCGACTAATTAGAATTGGTCTTTAGTATTACCGTATAGTAATTTAAGTCAATTGTATTTGGTTAACTCATAATATTGTCGCTAGGTAACTTCAACTCAGTAGAAGTTTATTGATGTACTTATTTTATAGCTTCTCGTGGCGGGGAGTTTACCAGATATTAGCCAGAGCAGTCACGGGACTTGACTTACACTCTGTTCGCTGGCCAGACGGTTCAGAGACGTCTCTTCGATGTTTATAATCGTTGTTTAGCTTGTGTTTCCCAAGGCGCTTTCTACGACATCTACATGAATTGACGACATCTACTTGACGAGCTCCGTGGCGCAGCGGTTAACACCTGTGACACGGTGGTCCCGGGTTCGATGTCTCGTCGATGGGTTCTTTTTCTGATTGACCTGGGTCTTGTATGTTTATCAATATATGTATTTGTTATAAAATATAGTATCGTTGAGTCAGTATCCCATAACACAAATCTTATTAAGAACTTACTTTGGGGATAGCTCAATCTGTGTGATTTGTCCGTATATATTTATGTATTATTATTATTTTATTTGTATCTCTCCGAGACTCACGGGTGTTACCCCGGTCCTTTGGAAGGCTTGCGTGGGGATATACATCCAACACGTAGAGGCCCTTTGGAGAAGTTGATGTAATGTAGGTCTCCAGCCAGAACCTATTCCTGGAAATACCAATGAATGATATGTCCTCGAACAGGTTTTGGCCAGAGGTGGGACTATTGTATTAGAAAAAGGGAAATTAATGGGCTATGGGGCTGAAATATGGGTGGACTTAATGCTGGGTTATTGCAAACGGTCGGACACCTGCCATAATCATGATAACTGACTACAATTGGCAGGTGGTGGCTTGCCGCCCACTAGATGGGCCCCTCAAAATAGCCGACGATTACTGCCGGCAAAAGGGGCAACACCGGTGCGGGCGACTCAGGGGTGTCGAGAGGTGTGCTGCGCTTTCTCCGAAGTTACTCGCGTCGTTAGGCCTTTAACACTTCCACCCCTGGAGCAACAGCTCTTACGACTCCTCTCTGGACGGCCAACTAAGGCAAGCCAGAGCTGAGAATCCTGCGAGTCCTCTTGGGTTTCCACCCCGACCGATCAAGACACGTCGGGGGCGAGGGCTCTGACCGACTCTCTGGAGCACTCGGGTCCGTGGTATCGTTACTCACCAACAGCTCGCCACAAGCTGCCCGGCGGGCTTATTATTATAAATAAAAAAGAGCTTTATCTTTTAATTTGCTATTTTGCCTCTACGTATAGTCGAACGACTTTGAAAAGCCCTGAGTTTCAAATTTTAAAAATTAAGAACTGCATCGTCAGAGCACTGTAATAATACTTACAATTTCGTACCATCAGGTGGAGCTGAAGGAGCGAAGTCGCCTAGCCGAGGAGCTGAAGTCGGCCCAGGAGTCGCTCGCCACCAACAGCCAGAAGGCGGCCGAGGCGCTCACGCGGCTCGAAGTGCTCGGGAAGTACTTCCAAGAGCGAGAGAATGAGCTTGTCAAGTATGATCATCAGCTAAGATTATTTATCTACTCACACACTATAAAATGTCTATAACGATATCAGAAATTGTCTATTAAGACGAGCTCCGTGGCGCAGCGGTCAACACGCCTGCCTGCGATACGGATGGTCCCGGGTTCGATCCCCGGTCAGGTCAAGATGGAAAATGATCTTTTTCATATTGACCTGGGTCTTGAATGTTTATCTATATAAGTATCTATTATAAAATATAGTATCGTTGAGTTAGTTTCCCATAACACAAGTCTCGAACTTACTTTGGGGCTAGCTCAATCTGTGTGATTTGTCGTATATATTTATTTATTTATTATTATTTAAAAAGTAACATTACGTCAATTACATTTATAACAACAACTAGCTGTTACCCGCGGCTTTGCCCGCGTGCTATATAGCCTATGTCCTTCTCAGTATCCTAACCTATGTGCATGCAAAATTTCATAATGATCGGTTCAGTAGATTCGGCGTGAAAGCGTAACAAACGAACAAAGTCACTTTAGTATTTACTATGTTAGTTGGGTTATTGAAAATCAATTTCATCATCATCAGGTCTTTTGTAGTCTTCACTGCAGGAGCACGACCCTCTCTACTTCCAGAGCCATATTAGCCAGAGCAGTCAGAGGATTTCGCCCTCACTCTCCACGCTGGCCAGACGGGTTGGAGAGGTCTCTTAGATGTTTATAAGCTTTGTGAAGCTTTTGTTTTCTAAGTCGCCTTCTACGGGAAGACTTGGAGTGGTCCTACTGGCAGAGTAGCTGCCAGGAACCACATGGCATTTATATAATGAACTAGCTGTTACCCGCTGCTTCGCCCGCGTGATATATAGCCTATGTTCTTCTCAGTACCCTAAACTATGTGTATGTAAAATTTTCAGTAGATAGGGCGTGAAAGCGTAACAAACAAACTCACTTACGCATTTATAATCCCAACTAATATTATAAATGTGAAAGTGAGTTTGTTTGTTTGTTTGTTACGCTTTCACGCCGTATCTACTGAACCGATCATCATGAAATTTTGCATACGCATAGGTTAGGGTACCAAGAAGGACATAGGCTATAAATTACGCTTTATTATTATTTCAGTAAATAGGGCGTGAAAGCGTAACAAACAAACAAATAATAAAGACTCTTGGACTGATTTAAGAAATTCTTTTTTTGTTCGATAGGTAATACTTTACAAATTGTCCCATAAAATTTTTATCGAAATATGTCGAGCGCTTTTCGAAAAATACACAAAAACCAAAAAAAAAGGTTACAAGAATGCCGTTTGGTTTACACTAATTTCCATTTTATTTTATTTTTAATTCTTATTAAACAAATTGAAGTCGGTTTTGTTTTTTGTTAAAAATATCTTAAAGTGTTTCTAATATGTAGGTAGTGAATTAATAATTGAATATTTATTTTGCAGAGAATTAAGTGCCAAGGAAGCACTGTGGCTGAGCAAGCAAGGCGAGTCGGCTAGCACGGTGGAGAAAATAGAAATATTGCAGCAAGAAGTCCAGAGATACAAGTGAGTTACTCGTTTCATCATCATCATCATCAGGTCTTTCTAGTCTCCACTGCAGGAGCATGACCCTCTCTGTACTACCAGAGCCATATACTAGGCGTAGTCAGATGATTTGGCCTACACTCTCCACGCTGGCCAGACGGGTTGGAGAGGTCTCTTTGATGTACATAAGCTTTGTTTAGCTTGTGTTTCCTTAGTCGCCTGCTACGACATCCACGGGATGACTTGGAGTGGTCCTATTCTACTCTGCCGGGAACCACACGGCACACTTTTACTCGTTTGATCATAGTTTATTTGACTTATAATCAGTGATCGGATAATCATCACCATTATCATCATTATTATCATCATCTCATTTGTAAGAAGTCTACTGAAGGACAGGTGCCTCTTGCAGTTGCCAGCAGTAGAAAATTTAAGAAGAAAGTTCAACAAAGGCACGTTTTGAGGAATGAAATGAAATGAAATGAAATGGAATTTTAATTAAAATTTGGATATCATGTATCGCTTTATGAACGTCATATTTTTTTATAATTTGCAAAATCGAAAAACTACTAGCGTTTCGGAAAGACCACTGCTGAGAAGAATACGCCGAAATAAACTCAGTCCAGTTTCAGTCAGTCAGAAAAAGGACAGCCTCTGTGGTCCAGTGGTTAAGACGTTTACCTTATTGACCCGGGGGTCATGGGTTCTATTCCCACGGGAAGCATACTTTGTTAAGTTGCTTCCAGTTTGGTTAGGACATTACAGGCACGAATCACCTGATTGTCTGATGAGAAAGATGATTCCGTGCTTCGGAAGGCACGTTAAGCCGTTGGTCCTGGCTGCCATCTGGTAGTCGTTAAAAGAACCACGTCAGAGGCGGTTCGTTCTTCGGAACCGCCTCTGACACCAGGGTGTGCATGGTCGACTGACCGGGTCACCTACATGAAATGATGATGATATTTTTTTTTTATGTCATAGGACGGCAAACGAGCAAGCGGGTCACCTGATGGTAAGTGATCACCGCTGCCCATGGACAACTATAACACCAGGGGTGTGACAATAGCGTTGCCGGCCTTTTATTTTTCCCTCCCAGAGGGGAGAGGGGATGGGCCTCCGGCTCTCACTCACCGAACGAAGCATAGCAGCGATATAGCTACTACTCATACGTCGATTTTCTGTGAGAGTGTGGTGCTTCCCCGGACGAGCCGGCCCATTCATGCTACTAGCTAAAGTGAGTTTCGCCGGTAGCGTGGCTCTACCACAACTAATAAACATAGCGGAATGCGTTTATTTTTTTTTTTCTCAGGGAGAAATGCGACGCTCTAACCTTGGAGTTAGCGGAACAAGAGTCAACTCGTCGCACTGCTATCAGTGAGATCGAGAGCCGAGCACACGCCGCCTGGCTCGAGGCTCGGGCGGCCAGGCGGGAGGCTGATGCTGCCAGGGATGAAGCTGCTACACTGAGGAGGAAGCTGGCAGCTGTATCTACTGATGGCGCTGCGTCCCCGCTACACAGTAAGTGATCTTAAAATGAGGGGAATAAGAGTCAATTTGCGTCAGTGAGATCGAAAGCTGTGCGCTCACCGCCTGGCTCGAGGTATCGACTGATCGAGCTGCGTCCCCGCTTCACAGTAAGTGATCTATAAATAAGATGTTTATCGAAATATGTCAAGCGCTTTTTGAAAAAATACACAAAAACCAAAAAAAAGTTACAAGAATGCCATTACAAGAATCGAGAGGAATAAGAATCAATTTGGCTTAGCACCATCGAGGGTGAACGCGCTGATAGACCGCTACACTGTAAGTAACAACTGACGGAGTACGATCCGTGGTTGCTACACAGAAAGCAACCTTAATACTATAGAAATAAGAGTCAACCCGTCGCACTGCTATCAGTGAAATCGAGAGCCGAGCGCACGCCGCCTGGCTCGAAGCCCGGGCGGCCAGGCGGGAGGCTGATGCTGCCAGGGATGAAGCTGCTACTCTGAGGAGGAAGCTGGCAGCCGTTTCTACTGATGGAGCTGCGTCCCCGCTACACAGTAAGTGATCTTAAAATGAAGGGAAATAAGAGTTAATTTACCTTAGCAAGATCGAGAGTCGAGCGCACCCCGCCTAGCTCGAGGGATCGACTAATGGAGCTGCGCCCCGCTACACAGTAAGTGATCTTAAAGTGAGAGGAATAGGAGTCAATTTGGTATAATTTACACGGTTGGAGTCACGGGAAAATTTCTAGTCTAATGATATGTTCGTTACCAGAAGTGGCGTCGCCGCTGGAGGGCGGGGCGTCGGTGCCGCCGCCGCTGCCGCTGGCCTTCCTGCCGCCGCCGCTGCTGCCGCCGCTGCCGCGCCCGCCGCCGCTCGGCCGCCTGCCCTCGCCCAGGCCGCTCAGGTATGACTACGGAAAGAGACTAGTGGCTGAGCCACAATCAGGTCTAGGCCCTCTTCTTTACACCAATCACAATTAGTATCACAGTAGCTGCTGTTAAAATCCACCAATCATGTTAATCATCAATTTCCTAAAGTTTACCTGGACCATTATAGTTCTGCGTCAAGTGTTCCATATCTTCAAATTAAATACCTCAACAAATAATGCTCATTAGGTTGAATAACTTTTGCTAAACCGTCATTTATATATTTCCTATAGTTTACCTGGACAATCCCACTTCTTTTATATTTCTTATAGTTCAGCTGGATCATTATGATGCTGCATCAGGTGTACCATTTTTCAAAACCATTTCTACCTTATATGTTGCCCCGGCTTAATAGCTATATAGCAAAAAAAGTTTCATTCGAATCCGTCCAATATTGCCGGAGATAAACGAGATCATACATACAGACAGACAAGAAATTCAAAAAAAAAATTTTTTGCTTTCTATTATTCTTTTTAAGTGTACAGACAAAATATTTTTACTGTTTTATTATATGTATAAATTGCTCAATCTTTTTTATGGTAAACGCACATGGTTTTTTAAAACGTATGATGCTTGCACTCAGTAAGCTGGTCATCGGTTTATTATAAGTAGTTATTGGCCGAGTTTCTATAAACACCTCAACTACAATATTTAGCTATTACCATACTTGCATTATATTTGACTATTATTGGACTCTAAAATACGAGACGTAGTGTCGAAAATCAATTACGTATTGTTTAGAGTTATTTATGTCATATTGTTCCTAAATTGGAGTCATATAAAGTGCTGCCATCCAGCGTTTATTCCGACATAACCGGCAAGAGTGTTATGTCGGGCAAAGAACACACGATTTTGAATTATGAACCTTATGTTTTGGCAAATACAATTGTTGTTTGTTTGTTTGTTTGTTTGTGATAACTTTATTGTACAATAAATGAGATACAAAAGGAATACAGGCACGAAAGAGTAAATTGACAATGGCGGACTTATCCCAAGATGGGATCTCTTCCAGTCAACCAGCGAATAATTGAAAGGAAATTTACTCAATTAAGGGGTAGAAGTGTGTACAATTTTTTAAAATTTTGAATTTGGATTAAAATATATCATGAAATCACCAAAAAAAAAATTTTTTTCATGTCTGTGCATGCAATTCATAACCTACATCTAACAACATAAAATACTTATATAACTAAAAATATATGTATATAAAACATACATAACTATATACTATACCACTACTTATAAATAAACTAAATAGATTGAATACTAGTAGTCAAATGTCTGAAGTAACGAGAAAACATCTGAATAAACTACGTTTAAAGGAATTTCATGATGTTGCCATCATGATATCTGAAGGAAGTGAGTTCCAGAGTTTGGCAGCTAGAACTGCAAAGGATTTGGAATATGTTTGCGATTCATGCGATGGGATGTTTAATTTAGGAATTCCAGAAGCCCGCAACCGACTATCAATTTGCCGAAAGGAAAATTTTGAGCGAAGGTAGACGGGGAAAGAAGGGTTAAATAGCACATTATAAAGAAATGAGAGAATGTGCACATTCCTTTTAATCCTAATCGGGAGCCAGTTAAGTTTTTTACGGAATTCCGAAATATGGTCATGTTTACGCAGACCAAAAATAAATCTTATACATTGGTTCTGCAACCGTTCTAGCTTATCAAGAAGCGTTTCATTCGGGTCCAGATATGCTACGTCTGCATAATTTAGAAGAGGGCTCAAATTGAGCCCTCTTCTAAATTATTAAGCTCAGTCTTTATTGAGCCGCTCAATAAAGACTGAGCAAGAAACACCTTCGTTTTTGTGGGCAGAAAATTTTGCAGTCGTCCTTAGGAATGCAGGGCCACAAACATCTTACGGCTGACCTCATTAATTTGAGGCGACCAAGAGAGAGTCTCATCGAAAATAATGCCTAAGTTTTTGACTGTGGGAGATAAAGGAATAATATTACCATCCAGAACAATATTAGGAAAGGATTGTTTGTTATTTAACTCTTGCGAAAAAACAGCGAAAATTTGAAGTTGCGGAAAATTCGAAATTTGAAATTTTGTACCTAATGACATATTATTTTAAAGAAAACTTTGAAAATTCTCTCGCCTGGCAATTAGGCGATTTCCATAGAGCACTGATCAGTGCTTAAGCAACCAAGAAATTAATTAAGGTGGACAATAATGTCAAAGAATCTGAAAACATGTTATTTCCTGTGGCACGGATAAAAGTTTTATAAAAGAAAAATAAGATTTGTGTGAAACGAAATATTATGTAGTTTTAATTTCTATTATTTCTATTATTCCTTGTTTACAGATACGGCGACCGGCGCTACTCGCCAGAAAGTAGATACTCGCCCGAGAGCCGCTACTCGCCTGAAAGCCGCTACTCGCCCGAAACAGTACGGTACTCGCCCGACAGTCGGTACTCGCCGAGAAATCGCCGCTCGCCTTACTCGCCACACTCTAGACGAAGGTAAGTTAAAGCAAGTCATTCAATAGTCACTAGCCTAAAAGCCGGTACTCCCCCGAGACCACAGAACAACAAACACATTAGAAGTGTTATAACGCGTGATTCCTATGAAAACCAGCGTCACCTCATTTCATGCATACTACTAACGCAACATAATACTTACAGTCTTACGCACACTATTTGCAAATTCGAATGCCGCTTCGTGATTGCGGGATAGGCGTCACGTGACATTTACTAACTTCCAATCACGTAGAAGTAATGCATCCAGCACTGGCAGACTTGTACCACTATCATTACGTATTGGACTTTTCGAACGTAATGTATTACATTGAGCGTTTACTTCGTAACTATCGAAAGTCAGACGAGTACATTAACCGCAATGTATATTTTTTGCAATTTTATTTTTATTATTTATTTTCGTTCAGTCGCTATGTTGGATGAATAAAACCAATTAAATATCATATCAATAAGTTTTCTGATTTGCCGGTGATAAGAAACACCTAATTTGGTCAAAGTTGCACAGGCACTTGTCACTTTACACGTTACAATAGTGTAGTAGTAATTTTGGTTCTTTTTCCCGCAAAATAGAACCTACACAAGCTACCCTATATGAACTTAACGGATCGAACAGGGTTTTTGTTACATATTGTATGTTATAGTCGAGGTGTTCTTAGGCACGCGACGAAACCTAGTGCTTATTATAAGCCGATGTCTATAATTGACAGCTTACTGAGTACGAGCATTATACGATGTTTGATAATACATTTGCGATTACCATAAAATAAATTGAGTAGTTCGGATTGATTGGTGTAAAGAAAAGGGCCTAGTCTTTAAAATTAAACATTTGTATCCAAGCTTCGATGTCATAATGACCATACTAATAGCACATGTATTGAAAAAACTTTCTTACTTATTCTATAGATAGCATTGACGTATGCATACGCGAACATTCAACCACGCAACAACTTGTATCTGTCTGATAAGTGATAACACTTCACCTTTTATCTCTCAACAACATTTACTTTGTACTAGTGTTATCGCTGGTGACCCGAAGTGTTTGTTATTAATAGAATTAGGATCGTCTGCGCGTGTAACGATGCTACTTTTACCCAACTGACCCACTCAAAAGGAGGGTAATGTTATACTCTCGATATAGTCTTAAAGGGTGACTCACACCGTTAAGATGAACAACTTTTCGTATGGAAACAATGCTGAGAACTCGAAAAAAAATCGACATTTCCATACAAAAGTGTTCAGTCGCCCAGGCAATTACATGTATGGGAAAGTAAAAAAATCTAGATTAGTTTATCATACAATTTTGCACATTTTTATGAGGCACGGGGCTCCATACATCATTGGGCATCCCCTTTGAGACTGCTTTTTTATCTATCTTCACTTCTATATAAATAAAAGCGAAAATCACTCATTCATTCATCATGAAATCTCGAACACTTAGCCAATGAAAATGAAATTTTGCACGAAGATAGATTGTAACTAGGCGACGTCCGCCAAGGATTTTGGAAATTCCATTTTTAAGGGGGTGAAAAGGGGGTTTGCAGTTTGTATGAAACGTCGTAATTTTTAAAGTGCGACACATAGAATGTTTAAGTATTTAGTAGTTCATAGAAAATAATAAAGCATTTTGAAGTGAGGGCAGAGTGCCCTCAACCTGTAAGGCAAACTTCACCAAAGGGTTCCCAGGAGGGATGAATCTCTGCTTTGGGCGTTGCCTGCGAAGGCTTGGAGAGACAGCAAACTCTCTTCCTGATGGGCCGCGATTTGCATGCATAACCTGAAGGGCGGAACTGAGAAACAATAGCAAAGCCTTTAGAGAGCAGCAACTCTCACGTTTTGCCGTATGGGCCGAAAGCTACAGTGTCCGAAGGACCTATCCTGGGTACAAATCACCCGGGACCGCCGGGCGGTCACCAGTGATCGGAGCTAGTCCTACTCTACGCACTCTGTTCCGGTGGCGAGTACGACGGGGTCGGATAGTGACGGAGCCGCGTCGAAAGCTAGTTACTTTATATGTGCCTTGTGTCGTAGGTATGAGGAAGGGCGGGGGTCGCGATCTCGCAAGCTGCCGCCCGACACCGAGACGGAGTACAATTCCGACAGCCCTTCGCGCGACCCACGCCGGCGACGGCCCTACTCCAGGCATTCAGGTATACTATTTTTATTTTATCTCTGCACACACCATAAAGTATGTAGTAAGTAGTATATGCCGTGAGGTTCCCGGCAGAGTAGAATAGGACCGCTCCAAGTCTTCCCGTGGATGTCGTAAAAGGCGACTTAGGAAACAAGCTGAACAAAGCTTATAAACATCAAAAAGTCCTCTCTAACCCGTCTGGCCAGCGTGGAAAGTGTAGGCCAAATCCTCGGTCTACTCTGGCATATGTATGGCTTTAGTAGTACATAGAGGGTTGTGCTCCTGCAGTGGAGACTAAAACAGGCCTGATGATGATGATGACACCATAAAGTGTCTTTTAACAATTTAAGAAAGCCATAATAAACATCATTACGTCTATCAGGGTATCCTATCACATACTCGAATTTATTCTCCTCGAATTCCAATTGTTCGAAAGCAGCAAAACACAACTTTAAAAATACCAATTGGTTTCCTTACCATTTTTTGTGTTTGTAGAAAAATAATTTACATATTTTAAATCTTCTAAAGAAACTGTCGACCGATTATCAAAACATGGTATTTTACTTTGACCGATGATTAACTAAGAATAATTTTAATTTCTATAAGTATTCAAAATAGAAATAACTTTTTCCATATTATTATAGACACATTTTAATTACTACATCATGAAAAGGGGGAGATCACAGAACTAATATCAAGATAGAAGAAAAATGCTCGTCGATTTGTATCGACACCGAGCGTGTAACATTTTGCGTAGGTATTTTGACGTCACGAGTTAAATTTAGTGATGGGAAATATAAGCCGCGCGAAAACGATTTCAAGCCATCGATTAAAAAACGAAATACCGATGATACCTTAGAATATCGCCCTAGTCCCGCCCCGCCCGCGATACCAACAAAATATGGAAACGGGAGGTTGTGTACGCGCTGCGCAGCGAAGTCTAAAATATCTAATTCAAATTCAATTCAAAATTTGTTTATTTCCTTCACAAAGTAGGTGTTACATTAAATCATTATGTTACAACAGTAGATAAATTATATATAATTAAATTCACCCGTCTTTGTGAGAGCCTGGTGCCTATGGTAAGTTTAAAAACTTGTATTACAGGTCACCAGGGCCCCCTCGCCGTGGTCTAAATCTAATATACATATTATTTATTTTTAGTGGCATTTATACATCATAATATGTGGTCACTAAAGGAGAAACAAATACTGCTTGGTAGCTATTTGATGGAAATCTAGCAAGATACAAGAAAAAAAAGAAACAAAAGTAATATTAAAAGCTTATTAATTACTTAAATATTAATAATTGCATACTTCGCCTTATGGAACTTATACCTCTGAAGACTGCATTGTAAGGATTGGTTGATAGTTAAGTGTATTTAGGTAGATTTAAGATTATTATTCAATTAATTATGTCTATTAGGCTTTCAGTATCATCATATGATAGAGTTTTGAGGTGATTAGTTACAAGATATTTGCATTGAAATTTGCTAAGTGGGTAAAAGTTTAGGATGGTGTTTAATTTGTTATATAAGTAGGATTCCCGGAAACAAGGGAAGTTTTGGGCGGTGGTGGTTCTAAAGCCTCGTATTTCGCACACAGTACCCTTTCTTCTTTTGTTTTTTTTAAGGTTTGGATCATATTGCATTTTTTTGTGTTTACAAAGAATTGTTTGCAGAATGTAAGATTGTCTTACTGTAAGTATGTCCCATTTTTTGTACAACTCTACCGTTGGAACGAGGAATGGGAGACCTAAGCTAACCTTTAGAATAGCCCTCTGAGCTCTTTCAGCCTCAATCATGTGTGTCTTGGCTACACCACCCCAGGCTGTAATACAATAATCTATAAGGGATTGGCATAGAGCATGATATACCATTTTAATAATTTTGATATCTGCTATGCGTTTAAGGGATTTAAATATATATGTAAGTTTTCGCAGTCGTGTAACTAGGGTATCTGTGTGTGGTTTGAATGTCATCTTTTGGTCTATGGTAACTCCTAAATATTTAATTTTGTCTACTCTTTCTAGTGGGATGCATGAGCATATGGATTTTCCTCGTGGGTGAGAGTGTGCATAGAGCTTAAGATCAGATGGGGGTAGTAGATCAGTTCTTAGTACGAACGTGATATACTTGGTTTTGGCAGCATTGAGCGTGAGCATGTTATCACGTAGCCACTCGCTAATGATATTCATTCCATGTTGGGCGTTTCTGAAAAGCTCGTCCCAGGTATTACCGCTAAAAAAGAGAGCAGTATCGTCTGCAAACGTGAATATCCTTCCTTTATGGAGCTCGATTTGGCAAAGGTCGTTAATATAGACTAGGAATAAGGTGGGAGAGATAATGCTTCCTTGGGGGAGGCCAGTCTGTACAGGCAAAGCGTCACTTATCCAGTCCTCAATTTTCACTCTCTGTTCTCTGTCACAGAGGAAGTCTTGTATGAGTTTTAGGGGTATTCCTCTTATTCCTAGTCTCTCCAGCTTCGTGATCAGGTGTGGGACAGAGACTGTGTCAAATGCTTTAGCTAGATCTAGAAATGCTGTAAGACATTTGTCCTTTTTGTCGAGATGTGTCACAATTGAGTCCACTAGTTCATTGACCGCGTCATTAGTTGATTTTCCGTGACGGAAACCAAATTGATTTTCCGAAAATAGTTGGCTGTCTTCGAGAAATTGGATAAGACGTTTGTTGATGATCCTCTCTAGAATTTTTGACAGGACTGATAAGAGTGAGATCGGTCTGAAGTTGTTGACACAGTCCCTGTCTCCACCCTTATGAATTGGTTTAATAAGGGCTGTCTTGAAGGCCGTTGGGAAAATACCTGTTGATATCGCCAGATTGCATATATAGGTGAGAAAGGGAGTGAGTATGTGGGCATATCTTTTTACGATTTTGGTAGAGATTTGGTCATACCCGACAGCACAGTTTTCTTTTAGAGATTGAATTGTTACAAAAATTTCGTCATCATCTGTGGGAAGTAAAACAAATGACGTAGCAGGCGGGTATGATTTTTTGAAATTGTATTTAAATGAACTATTAGTATCGTTGGGTATTATGTTTTTGGCAAGGTTTTTCCCAACATTGACAAAAAACTTATTAACATCGTTGATGCTTCTTTCCGGGTTCTCATGTTTAATTAAGGAGGGAGAGTGATCAGGGGTCTTATATTTTCCACTAATGTTTTTGATAGTATTCCATAATTTCTTCTTGTCACCCTTGGCTTTTTCAATTTCTTGCTTTTCGAATGTTCTTTTTGCCTTTTTTATTATTAGGTTACAGAAATTTCTGTACCTTTTATAAGTTAGTTGTAAGACTTCATTATTAGGATTTCTTTTCAGCTTTTTGTAAAGGTTATCCCTATTCCTCATACATCGCAAAAGTCCTTGGGTGATCCAGGGTTTTATAACTTGTCTCCTTTTAGAGGTTATAACTGTTTTTGTATTAGTTTTAATTAGGGCTGATAAGGACCTGATCAAAATATTAGTTGCTTGGTTAGCGTCTCTGGTGTCGAGGATAGGTTGGAGATTGAGGTTTTCGAAAGCTTTGTCCAATCCCTTGTAATCAACAAAAGTGTGTTTTTTATTTAAGTTTAAAGGACGGGTTCTCTCCAGACTTATTGCTACGCTATCATGGTCGGTTATTGTCGATTCAAATATGAAGCACGCGGCATTTGTTTCTGTTGTCGTACGAATTATGATGTGGTCAAGACATGTGCGTCCGTGAGTTGGTGCTTTATATGCCGCTAGCATGCCATGAGTTGCCAGCATGGTAAGGTATTCTTGGTCTCGTTTATCGCGGCTGTTTGGCACCAAATCAATGTTGATGTCTCCACAGAGAACTATGTTCTTGAAGCTGTTAAGTCTAGAGAGCAAACGGTCCATTGAGGTGATAAAATTACTAACATCACTTGTGCTTGGGGGTCTGTAAATACCGATTACGCATGTATGTGAATTTAATTTTAAAACAAGACAGTTGGCATCCGAAATTTGGGGTTCTTCATAAGTGATGTTTAAATTCTCATTATAATAAATAATAACCCCTTCATTTCTAGATTTTTCAGATGTGGTAGTTATAAATTTAAATTTATTTAGATTAGGTATGTATTTGGCAGTACGGAGGAAGCACTCGGTAAGAACTATAATATCCCAAGGTGTTTCAGATCTTTGTAGCAATGTTGTAAAATTTGACATATTAAAGGTGACACTACGAATATTTTGTGCTATTATATTTAGCGTTGAGTCACTTTTGCTAATGTATTTTTTAACGTCATCAATATCGCAATGTATTATTTTGGCCGCCTGCATGGCATCCAGGTCAGAGTTAATAACTTCAATATTTTGCATTATTTAATAACAAAATACAAAATAATAATTAGGTAATAGTCACGGATGTAGTATCTACGTGACCAGAGTTTATAAGATATGATTTTTAATTTCTGACCTGAGGTCTCATATGCAGGGGTTCGGTAATACAAACGACTTTTTATAATGGCCAATATAAGCTTAGGTGGGTTATAGGGTACGTTTTTTATATTAAGTGATAAATGAGTAGTGTAATGCAGGGAATAGGTTTTTTGTGTGGTTCGAAGTGTCAATAGTAAGGCGAAGTATGCAGGTTTACAACAAAAGAATAAAATATAAAACCTGGAGTAGTATATATAATCTAAATTAAATAGTACAAAACAGTGCAAAAACATATCGTAACTAATAATAATACTAAAAATAGAATTAGGTAGAAGTAGTATAATAAGGGGTATAAATAAGTAAATAAGGTAGACGACAGCTAGTCATATGGCTAGTTTTGCTATGTCCGCTTCCTCGTCTACACGCACAGGGGCAGAGTCCTCTTCCTTCTTTATATAGACCTTGCCATATGCGGTCCATGCTGCGGCCAGTTGTTTGTTTTTCACGCTTTCTCGAGCAACATAGTATATTCTCTTGTATTTAGACGTCAGGTACTCCGAGATATATATTATGCGGGATGGGCCTGGGATGTTGATATTCTCAGAGTTAAGTGGCCTGCTTTTGCTGTCGCGGCTAGTCTTGTTGTGCGTCTTGTATTTTGATATAACTGATTCTTTCCTCAGTGTGGTTGTAAAATCTACTATAATGGAACCTGCTTTGGTTCGGTAAGTGTCTCGGATTTCTGATTTTTGGATCGGGAGATCTACTGCAATGGTAGAACCAATCTGCTGGACTATATTTATGATATCCTGTTTAGATTCATCCTTTTCTTTTGGAACATTTCGAATTTCAATCTACAATCTAAAATATCGATCTACATATTTGTAGTGAAAAGAATTAAGTACACTTTACTTTATTCGTGTAACCCAAAAAATTTCTTCGAATCTAATTAATTACGATATCGACGACCTCTGTGGCGCAGTGGTACCTAAAGCACATTTGAACCGCCCCGCCCGGGTTCGATTCCCCGTCAAGTTAATAAGGAAAACATAAAATTTTGTTAACATTGAATTGATGTTAATCTATATAAGTAGGTAAGTTTGGAATCAGCTATCAATAACTTTTTTTCATTAGTACTACATACGAGTATATAGTACATATCTATTTCTAACAGTTTATGTAGTAGTAGATTTTCCCCTTTATACCTATTTATTGTTACCTGATTGTCACTCAATTATTTACGCAAATTATTCCAGGTTAATTTATTAATCGATTAAAAATATCGATAAGCAAACTTTATTTCACCGACAGACAAACTGATAATTACTTAATCTAATCGGTAACCTATCACAAACAAGATTTTTTCTCTTCGAATTGTAGATGGCCGAAAACGGTACGACGTAGTTTTAAACTGCAAATGGCTTCCTTACCATATTTTCTACTTCTATAAACTTAATAAACATATTTTTCATCTTAATCTTTTTCAACAGCCTCCGTGGTCCAGTGGTTAAGGTGTTTGCCTTGTTGACCCGGGGATCGTGGTTCGATTCCTACGGGAAGCATACTTTGTTAAGTTGTTTCCAGTTTGGTTAGGTAGGACATTGCAGGCATGAATCACCTGATTGTCTGATAAGAGATGATTCCGGTGCTTCGGAAGGCACGATAAGCCGTTGATCCCGGCTGCCATCTGGTAGTCGTTAAAGGAACCATGTCAGAGGCCGAGAGGCGGTTCCGAAGAACTCGAATCTGACACCAGGATGTGCATGGTCGACTGACCGTGTCATCTACACGGAATAATGATGATCTTTTAGAAAAACTGTCGACCGGAAATCAAAACATTTAATTTTATTTTGATATATGTTTTGGTAAGAATAATTTCCTTTTCTAGAAATAAGTAATTTTCTCCATATTATTATTCACACCGATTTTCAATAACTACTTACAGTCGACAAATCGAGATTAGTAGTAAAAGAAATATTATTGGAGTGTAGCAAAGGCTACACAAATTTTGGGACATATATAGCAATAGTAGTATAGTATATTAACGTAGGGTTGCAATACAAAGCATATAGCTTCCAAAAATTAACTATTAAAAATCGGAATTTCTACAATATAGCAATTGGATTTTCGGTCAAATGGAACTATAGAAAATAAAAAAATTACGAAACGTTTTCGGTGTTTTAAAATTCGTACATAACCTACTCTTGTTTGTGATAGGTAATTATCAAAACATCTGTTTATCTGTCTGCAGACTAACTGATAATTACCTAAACTAATTAGCAGATTAGCTGAAGGAAGATATCAAACTAATTCAGCTGAAATTCCAATCACCTAATGCCAGGAGTATCATCTTATGAGGGAACTAGGTTATTTAGGTAAAGGAGTGAAGTGGAATGGGGTAAAGCAGAGTTCGAGGCTTTGCATAGTTAATTAAAGAGGGAAAGGGAGTGGAGTGTGCGACAATTAAGAAACAAAATAAATAATAAGAATAAATTAAAACCATTTTTAAAAACAAGCTTTTATTAGAAGACCATAAAAAGAAAAAAATTGACCTAGATTTATGTATTTTTACCTTTACGTATTTGTACCTTTTCATCATTTGACATTATCACTACATCAATAGTCGGATAAGCTGTGCTAATTATTCGTCGTTTCTTTGATGGGGCAGTATAAGCGTCTTCGTGGAAATGTTTAGAACATTTGTAGGAAACCATTTTTTACGGCCTGTTGCTTCAATCCACTTATTTTAGTTATTTAGATTTTTAGCCATGAGGAAAACTGAAAAAGTTAAATTATATAACCTATAAAATCAGTGTTTAGTAATATTTGCTTTTTACTACGGAAATCTAAATAAATAAAAAAGAAATCATTCAAATTATCAGTTAATCTGCTTTGAAAAATCGATATAGTTATATAATCGAGTAAGAAAATTGCAGTGCACATCACTATTCTTGTTTTTGACAGACAAACTGATAAATTGACCTTGGACGCTACTCAACAATTTGAATAGCTTACTTTTACATTGCTGGTTTTCAATGGATCTCAAGTCTGGCTCATAAATTAAACGCGCAATGGAAAACTAGCATTCGATATATAATCGCTTTTTTTTATTTTGGTAAAAGTAATACGGAGCAACAAAATAAACGTTTTTTAAATATTTACGGATATTTTAGAATAAATAGTACTAACCAATGAAAGGAAATACCTTGATCTCCAGCTCCACCCTTATTGGTGTTGTTTGCACAGTTAATTACCGAACTACGAGTCATTTTGTTTCTAGAACTTGACGACGCACGCGGACTGCGGTCGCTCGCCGACTGAGCTTCGCGCCGAACATTTGAGCCATTGAGGCTTAATTTTTCCACGCGAGGTACATACACTTCTTCCTTCTATCTTGATATAGTTCTGTGGGGGAGATGATGGGGCAAAGCCCCCCCCCCCCCCCCCGACAAGGGGGCTCGGGGGCGAAGCGCTTCATTTAATAGGCATACAACTATAAAAAGCAATTTCGATTACTACATTTATTCAAATTACATTTTAATGATGTTATATACCCGTCTGGCCAGCGCGGAGAGCGTAGGCCTATATTATCCTGCAGTGGAGAATAAATATAAATAAATAAATACGGACAAATCACACAGATTGAGCTAGCCCCAAAGTAAGTTCGAGACTTGTGTTATGAGATACTAACTCAACGATACTATATTTTATAATAGATACTTACATCCAAGACCCAGGTCAATATGAAAAAGGTAATTTTCCATCATGACCTGACTGGGAATCGAACCCGGGACCATCCGTATCGCAGGCAGGCGTGTTGACCGCTGCGCCACGGAGCTCGTCAGATAATACAATACCTGATGATAATATTATTTATCTAGTCATGCGAGGTTACTGGTGTTTTACAAGTAACCCTGTGTATAAGAGTCCATATACAGGGTTACTTCTCAACGAAAGTGACCGTAAATGCAATTCTTCATTTGATTCCAGGTCCCAGCTCAGGGTCGGGTTGTTCATCGGAATCGGACAAATGAACATCGCTCGAATGCAAATAGATTAAATTCTCATACGGTCGCAATCAAAATCCTGTAAGAATCGAGGCCAAAATATTGTTTTAAGTGGGCTTACACGATGTAGAGATAACCACTGGAGCTAGGTAGAGTCAAAGACTTCTATACATCCTTTTGTTCAGTATACAAACTTTAAGGGGTGACTCAGCCCATCAATATGAACAACTTTTGACATGGGGCAAAGGCTGAGAACTCAAAAAAAATTACATACCCATACAGAAGTGTCCAACTGATCAGACCAAATGTTTGGAAAATTTAAATAATATTAATTTTCAGCATTGGTCCCATAACAAAAGTTGTTCATGTTGATGGGCTGAGTCAACTCTTAAAGTTTGTGTATTGAATTTAAATAAGGGTAATTAATTTATTAAGGTATACGTGCCGTACTCCAAGAAACAGACATTCAAAAGCAATCGTGACACGTGACGTGGTCGGCGTCTTCAGGGTACAGAGTTTAAGTGTGAACTAAGCGCAACGGTGTTAATTAGCCCCCTTTGAACGCTTCAGAATTTGGTACGTACGGCTCGTCTACCTCAGTTTATATAGAAGTCTTTGGGTAGGGTATGGTGCAAAAGTAGAAAATAAAACGTTACTACTGTGTATACATTCAACCATCACAAGGTACATTCAAGAAGTAGACTCTATTGTTAATTTCTTGCCTTAATTCCTAAGACCGTGCCTTAATTACTTGCGATACAAAGACAACAAAACAAAAATTAAAATCATTTTTTTTTATTCTATCCCTACCCTGTTACATAAGTACATACATATCATCACGTCTTATCCCTCGCGGGGTAGACAAAGCATAAAATCCAAAGGCCACGTTTAGCGTGTTTGTGGGCGTAAAGGAAGAATAGTGAATAAAAATAATGATGGGTTGCTAGCCGCATGGCCTATTGACATACATCCCGCCGTTCTTCTTCTTATTTAAGAGTCAAGCTCTTGTCAATGGAGTGATATCTAGAATTACCTTTCCGCAGCTAATCGTTTTGTTTCCTTTAAGGGCTTTCACCTTTGATTTATTTTTCATTGATATCAAAAATAATTTCTATCCTAACTTACTACGATTATAACTTTCGCTTTCCATATCTTATATATACTTTACTGCTTGTTATGTAACATACTGTTTTGAAATGTACACATCATCATCATCATCAGCCTATACTCGTCCACCGTTGGACATAGGCCTCCCCAATTGCACGCCATCGAGATCTATCTTCGGCTGCTCGCATCCAGCTTCTACCAGCCATCTTGCGCAAATCATCACTCCACCGTGCCTGAGGACGTCCTACACTACGTTTGCCGAGATGTGGTCTCCACTCAAGAACTCGTTTGCCACATCATACCCTTTCATTTGATACCCCCCTCCCCACTCCCCACTTGGGAATATTTGAAAACATTCTATTGTTCATCCCTTGTTTCACCCGGTAAATCGTGAAAATGGCTAAACCGATTTTGATCAAATAAAATATGGTATTCAAAAAGAAGGACACAGTCTTTTTGAAGGAACGTCATATTTTATTTGATTTGAATCCGAACAAAATATTATTGCTCTAAATAGTAGGATTACAAAGAAGGCACGGTCTTGTTTAGCAATTCTAAAAATAAATAGTTGTCATTTTTCATTATTCATTCATTTAAATAAAATAATGGCTTTTATTTTCCGTCGTAAGAAGCCGCAGGCGGGGTTGATTTATGTATATATTTTAAGGAGCAGTCTGAAAATTATATTCGTAGAACATATGGTAATTTGGTATTTAGTATGTAGTCTGTTCAATTATGTTTTTCTTATGATTTTATTACATAAGGTTAATTTATACATTCAATTCTTTCAAAAATATATTTATACCATCTTATTATAAAAGTAGGACTAAAGTTGTAGTAGGTGTAAACTATTACCCAACCAAAAAGAGTTGACACCCAGTTTGATATTCTCACAACTACGTTGTTTCAGTCGATTAATTGTGAAACCTAAGTCTTACTTTTTTAGTTCGCCTTTTATAATAGGACATTGTAATTTATATTTATGATTGATATAATTCTTAATTTATAATTCACCTAAATCGAATAGTGCTTGTTCGTATTATATCAGTATTAGAAGGTAAATGAAAAATGTATGACAGTTTCCCTGTATTTATTTTTATTTTCCATACAAGGTTAGTCGATAAAGCTATTTAAAACCAGTAGAGGTCGATGTAAACAACTTTTTACTTTGGGACCAACTCCAAAATCGCAAAGACGAAATATAAACTAAAGAAATGTTTAATGCGAAAAATGGACGGAACGGCATAGAACCAAATAGTAGGAAGAAATTGAATTTGATTCTTAATCCCCTTGCAATAATTAAATGCTGGAATCAAGATTCCTGATACATTTCAATAAGAAAAAAACCGGCCAAGTGCGTGTCGGGCCACGCGCAGTATAGGGTTCCGTAGTTGCGAATGATAACTTTGAGTTCACACTGTTCACACTCGCACCTCACAGTTTAACGATTAAAAACATCTAACAATGAAGCTTGTATGAAGTTTTACATTTTCCAGTACATTTTATAAGTTGGTTGCCTATAACTTTTTAGTTTGCACTTAGTACCTAGCTCTGATAGTTTTCCTTTCAACTTCAGTATATATAGTACTGCTGTAATTTTTTTCACGTATCCATATATAACCGTTTAGCAGATAGAGGGGGGGGGACACGTACCTCTAACAAAATTTTGCACTTTAGAACCAAATATTTCGGAAAAGGATCCCTAAATCGAAAAATGGTGTTCTCAACCTCACAATATTTTTCAAAGACCTTTTTAACGATACCCCACACGATGGGTAAATAGAGAAAAAAAAAATACTCCTCCACTTTACTTGTATGGGAGCTACCCAAAAAAAATTTTTTTTTCAAGATTTTATTCTACGACTTTTTTGCCATGATTAATATACACACTCATACCAAATTACAGCTTTCTAGTACTTATAGTCTCTGAGTAAAACCGCGGACGGACAGACAGACAGACAGACAGACATGGCGAAACTATAAGGGTTCCTTGTTTACTACGGAACCCTAAAAAATTGATTCTTAATCCCCTTGCAATAATTAAATGCTGGAATCAAGATCACTGATACATTTCAATAAGAAAAAAGTGAAAAATCAATACAAGAAAATTACTTCCAATAGTAATTTGACGACCTAATCTTTAAATTTGTTTGGGATGACGTCTTTTTATGATGATTGATGATGTCTTTTTATTTTCTTAAGATTTGTATGCCATAAGTAATTCTGATTTTGAGATTTTTATATTGCCGGGAGATCCAGAATCAAACTTTTTTTCGTACTGTTTGACAGTTTTGGCATATTCTCAAATAGTACGAAAATAAAAACACATATTCCGCACATTTTTCTGCAGTAAGTATTTATTTCGCTTACAAAAACTTTTTGACTAACATTGTATAATTTAAATTAGCAACCAAGCAGACGACTCATTTGGTCACGAAATATAGTGTACAATTTTATTGATAATCACTACCAAAACTCTCAACAACATATTTCACTAGTATTACTAAGAAAGATCGAAAAGTGCTAAGCGTTTTTATTTTACTTAATTTCAAGTAAAAAATTGCAAGAGTAAATAATACCACCGCCGAACAGTGCGCGATCGTACGCATGGCGTAGCTATCGTCTGCACTGTTCGGCAAGTCCTTACTTTATACACACAGAAAAGGCGTACGGCGAAGGCACGGCGCAAATACGGTGCAGGCGTGGGACACTATGATAGAATTTTAAGCCTTATTGCCATACTTAGAACGACCAATATCACAAGGAAAAATTGACGCCTCTTGTGCTCGCACGTGGCATCTTGCGGTACGTTTTTTCTCGCGATGTTGGTTGTTTTGAGTATGACAATAAGGCTCATAATCCTATCACAGTGTTCCATGTCTGCGCCTTATCTGTTAGTTTTACGCCTAAGGTCAATATGCTCATCACGTTCCGATCTCTAATTATTAGCTAAAATATTACTTTCATGGAATAAACGATAAAGTATACTAAGTATAACGATACTAAATATATCTACTGAGTAGCTAAAACGAGTAATTAATGACTGAAGTATTTAATTCGTACTGTTGTTAGCCACGAGCCATTATTTATAAAGTCATCTAAAATAGATTTGGTATTACCAAAGAAATTGTTATATATGTTCCTCTTGAGTTTTCTCTGCTCTTGTACCTGATTATTTAAATATCAAAATAACCTGCCTAATATTTTTGTGTACCACCTTAGAGTGATCGGAGCAAGCAGAGTAAATTAACCTTAACTTTCGATTACTGCAGAGTCAAAAGAATATATATACACTATGCGAAAAGAAATAGCATGTGTACACGTAAAACCGCTTGCGGCTATGTGTGGGTGTCTGGACGTGTGCGGGGGCCGCAAGAGGCGCGCGGGGCGTGGACGGACCGACACGGCACTGCAGGGCTGTCTGTGTTGTGTTCGTATCTCGCACGTCTCGCACCGCAGGTACGAAGTGAGTAGTGAATGAGTACCTACGCGTTGTCAGCCCTGCGCACACGCCCCGGCTCAAGGTCACCGGTGCTCGAACTCTCACGTACAGGGAGTGTCACCGCTGTGATAAAGTGAAACATTCTTATGCCATGCTTAGCAGCAATGGTATTATTCACTATAGTGATGTACCTTTCGAAGTTGAGTTAAATTTACTTGGCAAATTCTGATCACTGCTACCAGCTACCACCACTGAAAGTTTTTATGATCCGCTTTTGAAAGTGGAAACACTTTTAAAAGAAGTTCATATTCTTTCAAAAGTGTTACGAACCACCTTGAATAGTACTTACAAAGCTCCTAATAAATTAATTGTCAATGCCTTGATTGTGACTCTAACTTATTGAACATTGTTATTAGTCAGTTATGCGTGTAGGTGTAATTGGGGATTTTAAAATGATTTCGTATGAAATAATCATGTATGTGAAACCTGACTGCATTAGCAGCTATTTTCATTTGAGGCTTAAGTTAATTTTTCGTTTAAGAGATAAGAAAACAATAGTAATGATGATAACACCTGTTTTAAAATCCCCAATTATTCCCACTAATGTAATATATTAGATATGATTTTAATAAATAATTTTATCTATTCACAATTGGTATGAATTTACACAACCTTTTTAGCTAAAGCCTATATGAGTATATAACAATATTTGTGAGTGTTCTTGATTGGTTTCGTTTATATTTATACTGTTTTTTTATGGAACTATGTTCCATGGCACGAAGCTGCCTTCCTCTGGTTCCTTTAACTGAAAGAAAAAAATAAACTTATTATTATTATATTACCGCGACTCTAAGTTGGCTAAGGCGAAGTCTAGCAGAATTATCAGCTCTGGTCCCGCAAATTGCTTCCTTTATGACAAAGAATGCTGACGTACTTTGGAGCGGCGCTTTGCCAACGCTTATTAAATATTTATTTCATTGTTCATACCTTTTTAGTGATTTGGTCTTCTCAAGCCATGTGTATTGAAGCCGAAATAACAGGCGCATTTATGTGGAAGTCTCATGGAATTATCAGCTTAAGCCACGCGAATGACTTCCTTTATGGCGAAGAATGCTGACGGACTAGGAATGATAGTATATCCACGATTTTTTTTAACCGTTCATTCCTTTTTTCCATTCTTCACAAGCCATACGTATGCGAGCCGACGTGGCGGGCGCGTCCATGTGGAAGGTCAGTGGGACCCCGGCGTCGGCCCGGGCTGCCCGAATGGCTTCCCTTATCGCGAAGAATGCTGACGCACTAGGAATGGTAGTCTATCCATGATTTTTTTTTTACTGTTCTTACCTTTTTAGTGATGTGGTCTTCACAAGCCATGCGTATGCGAGCTGACGTTGCAGGCGCGTCCATGTGGAAGGTCAGTGGGACCCCGGCGTCGGCCCGGGCTGACCGAATGGCTTCCCTTATCGCGAAGAATGCTGATGCGGCGAGGAATAACGGCGGCTCGCCTACAGCCTGAAATTATGAAGAAAGAATCGTAAGTTAGTTTTATTTCGTCATAGGAAGAAAGTATAATATGTAATTAAAGACGCCATAATAATTAGGTAGTACCTATACCTAGTTATAGAACTCCATTATATACTGGTGTGTGCAATGTCTGACTAACCAGTACATTTATACATATTCTAAACGGTCAACATTCACAAAAAAACTTGCATAAACTATATTTTCTAATTCCTCTCCTCGTGACAATTTAGGTGCAGTCGTGACAGTATGTATGTCTCATACATTTTTTTAGTTCACATTCATCTTTTCCTACATCGTCCTTTAAACACTCTACTACTTTCGAATATTCAATCCACATTTACACTAAGTATATAAACGTTTATAAACGTAACGTTTATAAACGTTTATAAAATAAAGTATATAAACGTAACCAGGCAAACGTTACGTTTGCCTGGTTGTATCCTCAGCTTATTTCCACAGTATAATAATAAAACCTAAATTACCTTTGATGAATAAACAGCTCTCAGATTCGGTGCTCCTTTCAATAAAGACACATTGAACTCCAGAGGGATATCCCCAAATCCTGGGATCTTATACGCTCCTGGGCCTCGCGAATACAACGTCCCAGTAGGCGAATATATCAGTTCTTCCATCGTGAACAATCCATAGCCTTGAATAAACCCGCCTTCGATCTGACCAATATCAATAGCCGGGTTCAAACTTTCTCCCAAATCCATAACAATATCACTCCTTATCACTTGGTGGTCGCCGTTCAGACAATCGATCTCCACTTCAGTGCACGCGACCCCATACGTGTAATAGTTAAAAGGCTTCCCAGTATTATTTTTGAAGTCGTATCCGATATCAGGTGTCGCGTGGAATCCAGTAGCTGATAGACTAACTCGGTCTAGCCACGCGGATAACACCCATTTCTCCCATGGTCCTTCTGGATTTTTCTCTTTGAACGGTTGAAGTCTTTTGTTTATCTTCTCGCAGGCTTCTAAAACAGCCATTCCGTTCAAATCTGAGCCAGCACTGGCCGCAGTGGCTGAAGTATTTGGCACTTTATCAGTTGAAGTTTCAGTGATGTGAATCTTCGATACATCAACTCCTAACGCTCTAGAAGCTACTTGAATCATTTTCGTGTGCAGGCCCTGACCCATCTCTGTTCCTCCGTGGGATAGAAGGACAGATCCGTCGATATAGATTAGCACTAGGGCACCGGCTTGGTTCAACATTTTTTCTGTGAACGCGATCCCGAATTTGGTTGGAATTATTGCCATGCCGCGCTTCCTCCAGCGATGTTGCCTGGAAAACAGATTCTTAGTTTAGAAAATGCTTCATTTGCTTACAATAAATGATAATACTACATATTATCCCCTAATTATCCCTAAAGATATAATCTTTCCGAATGTTCGACTACACAAATTATAAAAGTTGAAAATTTGCACTATGAGAAGTTTAGTATACTAGAACTGCCTCCGTGGTCCAGTGGTTAAGGCGTTTGCCTTGTTGACCCGGGGTTCGTGGGTTCGATTCCCATGGGAAGCATACTTTGTTAAGTTGTTTCCAGTTTGGCTAGGACATTGCAGGCATGAATCACCTGATTGTCTGATAAGAAAGATGATTCCGTGCTTTGGAAGGCACGTTAAGCCGGTGGTCCCGGCTGCCATCTGGTAGTCGATAAAGGATCCACGTCAGAGGCCGAGAGGCGGTTCCGAAGAACTCTGACACAAAGGTGTGCATGGTCGACCACCGTGTCATCTACACGAAATGATGATGATGATGAGTACTAACATGTAAAATACTTCACAGGGAATCGTCCCTGTTATTGTAATGAATAATGATGCTTTCTAAACATCAAGCTGATTGAAAAATCTGACCTCAGCAAGAGTCTAATAACCGCTCATTTTAAAGTATTCAATATTAATTATTAGATAATCTATGAAAGAAGTTCCACTTATAAGTAGTTTTCTCTTTATTTACTCCTACAAATCATAAAAGAACGTCATGCATGGAACCTACACGTTGAAATAGTAATTAAACAATAGTGAATAAATGATGATTAATGATGATGATGTTTTTTCCTCTGATAAAATACTGATCAAACTAAATAAGACAACTAATATAAAAGTACTCACTTATTAAATTCCTCTATTTTCAACTTTCGTTCTACGTATTTGCTCTTCTCCACACACTCGTCCCAACATCTCTGCAGCGTACAATGCACTAGAGTCTGACCATAATGTGTGATACAGTTCTCCCGATACATATTCAGCTGGGTGATCTCCTCTGGCGTCTTTCCAAGCCTGTCTGCGATGTCCCTGATCATAACCTCAGCTCCGAACATGCCCTGGGGTCCTCCGAAACCTCGGAAAGCGGTGTTGGAAGGTAAATTCGTTTTGCAGACGTAGCCTGTGACTTCGACGTTTGGGATGTAGTAAGCGTTTTCATAGTGGAACATGGCTCGTTCAACCACCTGAAATGGATGTAAATTTAAGAACCAGGTTGAGGGGGTAAACTTTTACTTCATCTATCCAAAGAAGGTGAGGCAGGCAAGAGGCCGGCCGTAAATACTTTGCCAAATCGTATTACAGCATGAACGGTGTAATGAACCGAGCATGTCACCAGGAATAAGATCAGCTGAATCAAATTTCTTAGGAACTATAAATTTCATGACTTTGTATGTATTAAGTACAGTATTTGGAATAATTTTCTTTTTATAAATAAATAACGTCTACTCACCGGTCCAGACAAGTCGGTAGAATAACCGCCATTATTATAAATATGCACAATGGCCCCCATTATTTTGCCTTCTTTGGTGATCGCCATCTTGTACTTGATCAAGAATGGATGCCTTGTTCCTGTCATCTGCATGTCTTCGTCTCTGTCCAGCATACATCTTACAGGCCTGTTCAGTTTATGCGCTGCCAGGGAGACAGGCAAAGCTACAAGCAAACCTCTAGACTCCTTGCCTCCAAAACCACCGCCCATACGCTTCACTCTGGCCACTATTCTGTTCATAGGCACATGGAGAACGTGACTGGCGAGTTTCTGGAAAAGATGGGTAAGAAATGTTCAGTTATTTTCAGCAGTAAGTCCACGACTTCACGAGCATAGGTACCATCTCGATTTGCACGATCTTTGTATCCGGTACCTACCGGAATAAAATCCTGATATGAAACACTTCCAATCTTAAATCAGGAATATGTTAGGTTAGATATTAAGGTGACTTTAAACATGTATAAACAACTCACCGCTATCTCTGACGGATGTTGGCTGGAACAGAAAATCTCAAGCTCATCGTCTTCCTTCTTAGGTATCGCGAACGCCGCGTGAGTCTCCAAGTAAAAATGTTCCTGTCCACCAATACGACACTGCCCTTCGATGGTCATGTAATCAGGATTTTCAAAGACAGCTTTGACATCCCCTCTTCGAATTGTTTTAGGGAACTGTGGATAAAACGAGCTGTGTTTTATCGCATCTTCCATAGTTACAATTATAGGCTGAAGCTCTTCATATTCTATTTTAACCATTCTAGCAGCCGCTTGGGCAGTCGCTTGGTCTTCCGCCACTATCACACCGATAGTCTGCCCTTGACTTGTAACTTTTTCGCTAATAAATAACTCTTCATCGTGGAAGATAGGGCCAATTTTATTTTGTTCTTCAGTCAAGTCTTTTGCTGAAAAGAAAGCTACCACACCTGGCTGCTCTAGTGCTTTCGACGCGTCTACAGATAAAATCTTTGCGTGTGCTTTGGTACTCAAAACGAAAGCTAAGTATAATTCGTTTTCTGCTGTAGGCATATCATCGCAGTATATAGCTTCGCCTGTTGTCTGTTTATAAGCCGACATATGCTGTATCGGCCGTCCCACTGCATCACTTTTGACCTGCTTATCTCCAACAAGTTCAAAATATTGAGCGCTTTTCGGTAAACTGCCATGAAATTGTTCAGCGCCACTGCTATGGTACGGCTTTATGAGGTCTTCGTGAATGTAATTTTGTGACATCTGCTTAGCTATGGATAAATACGTTTTCAAGAACAAACTCATAGTTAAAGCTCGACGGAAAAGAACGTTTCCTCCAGGTACCGAAGGTGGTAATGGTAACTCCTCCAACAAGTGGCTGTATGCCTTTTCAAGCATCTCCTCATTCCATTTCTCTCCAATCAAAGCGTTACTAGTTTTAACAGCAACTACCGTCACTGGAGCCATACCACCGTATGCTATATTAATATTCTTTATTACATTTGAGTTATCTTCAAATTCCACATTTACAGCTGATGTTACAATAGAGATATCGTCTTCTCGTCTCTTGGCTTGTTTGTAGGCTTTTACATATTGGTACTTTCTTGTAAATGGTATCTCTATAGATAATAGAATTTCATTAGGTTTCACTACGTTTCTTCTGTAACCGGTGAAGAACGTTTCGTCCATTAATACTGAACGATGTCCTTCTGATTCACTCAATAGGTTTAGCTTTACTTTCAAAGACATTAATATTGGATTTATATCGGATATGGGACTGCCAGTCATTATGTTGCCTCCGAGTGCCGCTACGTTTCGTATTTGCTTTCCTGCAAACCAATTGAACATTTGCTTAATTTCTAGAAGCGTTCTTGTTTTATATTTTGGTAGGGTGTCGATGTATTCCGTGAACCTTTTCTCTATATCCGTCAGAGTCACAGCGGCTCCGACGGTCAGACCAGTTTCATTTTCTACGATTTCGTTCATTTCTGGCACACAATTTGGCATTATAATCGTAGGATATACACAATGTTTGAATTTTACTTCTACTCCGACTTCGGTATTGCCTACGACTATTTTCGCATCATTAAACTGCTCTTTGAGTTTGAGAATTGTATTTAATTCTGTTGGCCTATACCACTTTGCTTTCTTGCCTCTGTATATTAAGAACTGGTTATCATACATGTCGGATAATTTTAACTCCGGAGGAAAAATTGGTTCCTGACTGGGATCGTAAGGCAAAAATGATGATCTGTCGAAAATATATTGCGTCTCGCTATCGTCTTCTTGTTTTTGATTCCGACAGCAATCTTTTCCCATGCCACAAACTCCATTTGCGTTTTCATGTCCGTTACCATTAGTGGCTTGTTGTACTTCCCAGTCTTCGATGAATGTTTTATACCCCTCTATGATAGCTCTGTATCCTGTGCACCTGCACAGATTCCCTTGGAAGGCGACTTCGATGTCGGCGTATTTTATGTGGCGACAACTCCTGAGGAGAGTGTACATGGACATAACGATGCCTGGGGTGCAGAAGCCACACTGTGAGCCATGGGCTTTGGCGATCCTCTCTTGGACTGGATGCAGCTTGGTCTTGGTAGAACCGATGCCTTCAACTGTCGTGACTGCTAGGCCATGCATAGCGCAGACTGGGGCTAGACACGCGTTTACTGCTAGGTGACTGGAGAATTAAGTCAAGAAGAAAATACGTATTAAGAAGACGTTATATAAAAACGAACTAATTTTAAAAATTAATTCTTCTTCACGTTTTCCTTAATGAGTAATACGTAGGTGTGTTTCAGTCACTAGGGATAGATAGAGAGTTAATTAGATATCTACTTAACTCTCTATCTGACTGTTCCCTGAGTTGTACTACCTCTGTTCCCTGAGTTGTACTACCTAGTTTAACCTGCAAAGAAGAGCGAACTTGTGCAATCAGACTTATAGTTTCTGAGATAACGGTGACTTTTTGAAACCTGGCTTGTCAGAACGCGCGCCTTCGGAATTTCGGATGGGACATCTATTCCTGAAGAATTCTAATATCTATGCTTGTAATAATAAAACGCTTTAATAATCATCCCTTGTTGTTCTACACTTAGGGTTCTTTTTTGCCAAATTAATATAGGACTTACTTCGGGGTAGGTATACCATTTCCAATAAAAAAAATATCAAAATCGTACTACCCTGAAAAAAGTTATACGTGGTCATACATAATGCGTGGCCGTGGGCATACATCATCATAAAAATTTAAGAGCGACACTCTTGTCGGTGGAGCTCTCTCCATCTTTCTCTGTCCTGCGTTGGTACGACACCATTTTTCTTTGATTCGTTTGAAATTATACATTACGCAAATCAATTTCTAGGTCTCCCTGTGGGCATACATTAAAAAAAAACGCGTCGTTTTGAAAGCCTTTGTTTTTTCGTCGGTTAAAAAGGATACACGACTCTCTTCTCCTTCCGGTTGTATTTGGAGACCATGACGGTACAGGCGCCGCAGCCGCCCTCGGCGCAGCCCAGCTTGGTGCCCGTCAGCCGCAGCTTCTTTCGCAAGTACCAGAGTAAGGTCCATTCTGGATCCGGTTGCGGTTCGATCACCTGGAATGTTGTTAGAAAATATGTTGATAACTTTTGTCCATTCCCTACAACCTGACTCTTTGCAGCCTCAAAAATTTACCTTCTTAATACTTAAATTGTCCTTGACCTCGGTGTACTATTAAAATTATTTATGCGATCTTTATCATATCTAATACTGGCGAATGCCTTCGACTCGGTTCGCGTGGGCGTCAGTTTTTGAGAACGTGCAATCTATTTTACCCCTTTGTGTAAAGAATAATTTGCCCAGGGCCTCCGATAAGTTAAAGACGGCCCTGTTGAAAATCCTTTTCAACAAGTTGTAAAACATTGACTACCTTCGTAGAATAGATAGCTAACATAAAGAAAGTTTGTTAATTTGTTCTATGGCTTCATCATCAGGTCCTTTGTAGTCTCTACTGCAGGAGCACGACCCTCTTTGTACTACCGAAGCTTTTTGATAGCCAGAGCAGTCAGAGGATTTAGCCTACACTCTCCACGCTGGCCAGACGGGCTGGAGAGGTTTGTTTGATGTTTATAAGCTTTGTTTAGCTTATGTTTCCTAAGTCGCCTTCTACGACATCCACGGGAAGACTTGGAGTGGTCCTATTCTACTCTGCCGCGAACCACACGGCTGATTCGCATTCGCATGCGTTCTATGACTTATTGCAAATTTAATATATTTTTCAATAAGATTTTTTATATAAAATGTCAGCTACTGTCCCCCACTGGCCCACTGTTTCGCCCTCATCTGGAGGTCTTAAATATTAAGGGACGCCGGAAAGTCTCTTCTAATACGCTAATAGCTAAGTAAGTTAGAAAGGATACCGCATGATTTAGCCGTGTGGTTCCCGGCAGAGTAGAATACACCACTTCAAATCTTCCCGTGGATGTCGTAGAAGGCGACTTAGGAAACACAAGCTAAACAAAGCTTATAAACATCAAAGATACCTCTCCAACCTTTCTGGACAGTGTGGAGAGTGTAGGCCAAATCCTCTGACTGCTGTGACTAATAATATGGTTCTGGTAGTACAGAGAGGATCGTGCTCCTGCAGTGGAGACTAAAAGACCTGATGAAGATGATGATAAAGAATACTGTAGATGAGAAGCAACGAGAAAAATCCCTTCGGAACGCATGTGTTTTTTTTTTTTAATAAATATTTTACTCCAGTAAATATCAGATTCATTGCTAAGAACATTAATGAGGTACCTACCTAGGTACCTTCAAGTCTTAGTTTGTAAAGTTGACACTATTGTTACATGATATCGACGTAAGTAAGTAAATAGATACTTTATAAATTATGAAACTGTATATTTTATGATGTAAACAATATTCGCGTTAAGTAAGCTTTAATTATGTCAAATCAGAGAGATATCAATGCGGGCAGGGGTCAATATCATCAAGGTTGGCTAGAATTAAACAGAGCATAATGACGCAATTTGTCTTACGAAAAGTAGATACCTACATCAGTATGCACCTAAACAAATAAAAATCTTGGCTAAAAATAAGCCAGTTTCACGTATATTAAGATTCCAATGCATACGTAATAAAGAAAATAACGCGTTTCTTCACCATCGCTATCACTACAACACCAAATATTGGCCATAAGATATTTAAGGATATAATATATTTTATGAAGTTATCGAGATCGAATCAGGTACGAGGTCATCCGTAAAATAACAAAGGTCACAGCGGATTAGCTCTTTTAAGTGGCAGTGGGCGGGTTACAAAGCGCGTAGAACCGGTGGCCGATAGGGCAGAAAGGCTCTCGAATGGCGACCACATACCGGCAAGCGAAGCGTCATACACCCCCTACCAGGTGGTCGGACGACGTGGCCAAGGTCGCAAGAAGACGCTGGATGAAAGCCACTTCCAACCGATCGTATTGGAAATCCCTGGGTCCAACAGAGAACTTCTTGCGGCTGATATGATAATGATGATCATCATCATCATTTCGTGTAGGTGACACGGTCAATCGACCATGCACACCCTGGTGTCAGAGTTCTGCGGAACCGCCTCTCGGCCTCTGACGTGGTTCCTTTAACGACTACCAGATGGCAGCCGGGACCACCGGCTTAACGTGCCTTCCGAAGCACGGAATCATCTTTCTAATATCATATATAGATATATGATATTTCACCAATATTTGGCCAAGCTAATCGCCCTGTCGTTGGCTTCATTGAGGTCTTCAACTGTGCCAGTAGTGGGACAAGTAGAGCATGACAAAAGATGAGTTATAGATTGATTGACACCGCAGTCACAGAATTAATAATAGTTACTATGCCGCAGTCAAAAAGATTACCGCTCGTGAAACCCCGCCTAGCTCGCTTTATATTCCGTGGTTCTCTCGATATCTTCCAGCACCAGACCGAAGTATGGTGACTACTACACTATCATTACTACCTACCTAGGCCTAGGGCTTTGTTTTATAATATGTACCCAGTGATAGTGATATAGGTACTATCACTACTACATACCTACATATTATAAAACAAAGTCCTCCGCCGCGTCTGTTCGCGATAAACTAAACAAGTATGCATTGGTGATGCATTGATTTTTCTCATCTTACGACAGACAAAGTGACATAGGCTATGATTTCTTCGTCTCGGAAGTCTCTTTTTTTTCAAATAAGTCTTGTTTTTTTCACTTTTACACCCACCACTACGCTAAACATGATCTTGCCTTTAGTTCTTATGGTCTTAGACACGTATCTATCCCGTAAAAAAACAAAGCCGTGATAAGTGTGGATGTAGGTACGAGTATATGTATGTATTGTAAGGGGGAATGCAACATAATCTGACTAATTTTAAGTGTAAAGTGTACCTTGGGTGTCCCAACCGATTATTATATTTTGAAATCAGGTCATATTATTATCAAACTGTAATAGGATATTATCACTGACGTTATCTTTTAAAGTACCTACTTTATATTAAATACGACATACTTGGTTAAGACTAAGAAAGTACCCGCCCATAGTCTAGTTGGAAAGATAATACCTAACTATCTATACATTAGTAAGTTACCTAGGTACATAAATAGTTTGTATCTTTCTTAGAGCATTAAACCAACGTATCTTTCGAACAATAGATACCTAACAGTGTGTAACTTGACCCTCGAGTCCCTCGACATACACTTTAGGAGTGACTTGGCCCATAAATATGAACAACTTTTTCATTCTTCATTCAGGGATTCAATGCTGGCGACTCAAAAATAATTTCGACGTTCGAGTTCCTAACTTTGATCCCGTAGCCGAAAAGTTGTTCGTATTGACGGTCTGAGTCACTACTTGCATTTCAAATACACGGCACTATTAGTAATTATATAGGTAACAATTACCTACAGTATGAACATTGCGTCGCATCGCAATAATAAATTTGGAACGGCAAACGGGTTTACTTATAAGTATACTGTAACTGGCTTGGATT